>CM061543.1:20665578-21879864 GCA_030864215.1 Capsicum pubescens
AAAGAAGCAAAGTGTGGTGTCAAGAAGCTCAGCTGAAGCTGAGTACAGAAGTATGGCAAGTTCAGTATCTGAGGTAGTGTGGATCACAACATTGTTGAAAGAATTGGGATTTCCAGGTGATCATCCAGTTATAATTCACAGTGATAGCAAGGCTGCTCTACAAATTGCAGTAAATCCAGTTTTTCACGAAAGAACAAAACATATAGAGATTGATTGTCATTTTATCAGGCAGAAAATTCAAGAAGGACTAGTGAAGACAGAACATGTGGACTCTAAACATCAATTAGCGAACATTCTGACAAAAGGTCTAGCAAAGGCTCAACATGAGTTTCTAGTTGGCAAGCTAGGTGTGTTGAATGTTTTTATACCACCTAGCTTGAGGGAGAGTGTTGAGAATAAGAATTGTATAGATGCAGGGTAGTTAATGGCATTGCTGTAATTAGGTGTGAGGTTGTTAGTTAGACAGTTAGAATAAGCTGATGTGGCATCCAGCTGTATAAGTCAGTTAGCAAGTTGTATATATAGCATCATGTTAGTTATAGATGACAACAAAATAACAAGATATTTTCAGTTTCAATTGTGAGCAAATCTTTTATCTGGAAGCTTCCATATGTGCTTCAATGGAGCTTCACTGCTTCAATGGAGCTTCACTGTTTCAGTGAGATGATAATCACTCATCAGTGATAAATTCAATAAAGATGTCTTTGATTAAAAATCTAACAAAAATCATGTATTGAAATATTTTTTTTGCTACTGATACGTAATCTGTCTCTGTGATATTAACACATAAGAGTTATGTATCGATACTTATGTATTAGTCGATAAGTTTGATACTTATATATTGATTGTGATATATCAACACCTGACTTATATGTATCGTGAAAATCCAATTTTTTTTGTAAATATAAAAACAATCCAAATGAATTGTAATTAGAAACTAAACGGTCAGGATTTATGCAATTTTCACTTGGTACTCCATTTCTTCGGAGAACAAATAATCTTGATGATATTTTATGTCGTTGCTAGTGCCATAAGCTACGAAAATTTGCAAGCAATAAAAAATTCTGTCATTATACATGCATTAACAGATGTAGCTTGCTGATCTACTTAAGTTTTTCATCTTCTGCTTTATAGATTAAATAAAATTGAGAACCAGGGACAGAGAATTTCCCTACAACTTTCCCTTAAGAAATAACAAAAAACCATTTTTTTTCTCCGTCTTTCCTAATCAATCTTGTTATAGATGTAGAGGTGTACAGACCAAATCGAAGAATCAAACCAAACCGAAAAAAAACCCGATTTATGGTTTGGTTTGGTTGGTTTGGCGTTTGAAAAAAAAAAATCGACCATTCTTGGTTTGGTTTGGCGTTAACCAAAAAAAAGTCGAACCGAACTCAAATCAAACCAACATAATATATATATATATATATATATATATATATATATATATGAGTGTGTGTGTGTATGCATATATATAATTTAACTTTTTATACATAAAATATTAATTATAATCTACTTTTTTAATTAATTTTATTAATTTTCAATATTTAGAAAGTAGGGGTATATATATATATATATGCTAATAAAATGACCCAAGACCCAATATAAACTTAAAACCTAAACTTTTCACTCTTCATCTTACTTTTTAATTTCAAGAGAGAATTTTGCTCCTCAATTTTTCAAGCACATGAGTGAAAACATACTTGATCTAGTCTTCAATCACAACATAATTGCAAAACATAAAGATTATAAAAAAAAACGACTAAAACCTAAATAGAAAAAATCAATTTTATGTTGTTTGATTTGGCTTATAGTTTTAACAAACCGACATAATTGATTTAATTTTTATTCAATAAAAAAACAAACAAACCCGACCTATGTACACCCCTAATGTAGGTCCACTCCTCACTAATCTTTTCACATGTCAAACCTCCCTATAACATCATCATTTGTCAAGATTACTTTTGTTTGTCATAGCCAAAATTAGTTGTTATAGCCAAACACTGCTGTGGAGAAACATATACTACATTAACAACATGAAAATAGGTTCCAAAATATCTTGGTTGTTATAATGAGAGGACGGTTGTTTCCTGCTAAAATCACAGCGACAGAAGACGAGCTTGTCCTCTCTTGTGCAAACATTATGAAAAATGGAAGCAAAAAACATGGCCAAGCTAAGTCACTTGAGAATCATAAACGATGTTTAGGACAGTGATCGACTAATCTGAAGTGAAGATATGGTATCTACACAATTGAAGCAACGACCTGATAACGTTGTAACTGACCCCTGAAGGCTAGAACCTCCACGCCACCACCTTGTGGCTGCAATGTTTTGATATGTACAAACATAACGAAATAGGAAATTTGGAGCTTTTGTCACTCGAGGCAAAGATACAGCGGGTACATGATTAAAATGAAATGAGAAAAGAACTTTCTCCGTTGTGTAGTTATCATCAGTACAATTAACTGATCAAACTGCTGGACAAGGAAATGGAGAAAGCTGTTTATACTGGTTGTAGATGAGGAGTTGCCACCTGTTCCGGTGGCATTGCCGCCTGAGGAGTTGTTGTTGCTCGTCCTGGTGTTGTCGAAGGCTCTGCTGGCGGCGCAGGTCCAGGTGCAATTGTGGCATGCAAACCCCTATGTTGCCCTGCCTGCACCAGGAAAGCAACTTCAGCTGCTGCTAATGCTGCTGCCTCCTGCTTTATCGATATGATAGAAAGAAAAAAAAAATAAAACATAAGCATATCGTAAGGCTAGATGAAGTTTAAAATTTACACAGTCAATTCATTTAAAAGGGGATGACAATTAAAGATGGCAGAATATTGTAAGGTAGGATTGCTGACTTAGAAGATATGCACGTAACCTACAATAACCATTAGCACACTCGGGTGTAAATGTTAAATACACTGTCACAAGAGAAATTTAAGTCTACATAGCCCCTTACACAAAATGAAAGATATCTTCAGATGCAGACAGTAAATTTTTTGAAACTTTGAAGTGTATATCTACCTAATAAAGGCATCTACGTACTTGTGAAAAGGGACCCTCATGTTGGTTACACCAAAAGTCAAACATAAGCAAAATTGTATGAAAATAAACTGCACCATCAACAACCATTGGGCATGATTAACTTCTACACGGCTAGAATAGATGGTGAAAATCCTCATATGTTGAGCCTGCTCTAGTTTCTATAATTTTTTTATCATGATAAATACATGCTCTGATCCTTATTTGATTAATCCAACTTACACCAGAAGTGAAAAATGGAGTGCTGAAATCACAGTGGAACCTCAAATCTCGCAGATTGAAAGTAGTTCTGATGTCTCTCTTATGTGCAAGATAGCCATTGAATAACTTCCATAATGTTATAACCATTTGCCTACTGCTATTTAGATCGCTAGTGTGATGTTTAATACTCTTTGGAAGAAAAATTGAAAAGGAAAACGAGTATGCTACTTAATAGTTTGTGTAAGAATCAAGAACAATTGTGCATTTCGTTCGTCAATCAGATAGTTGGTTAAACATGAATTATAAGAATTTACAAATGCGCATAAGTATAGCAACTAGTTTACCTACCACCAAAAGAAAAGCAAAAAAGACTAAGGGATTTGTACCATAAGACTGACGCATTTGGCATGAATACAAAGTATAACTAAAAATGTGCAAGAATGAAGACACGTGCTAATAGAGTTTGAAAGTTATAAAAAGAAGAAAAAAGTATCTAACCTGTCTCTGCCTGCGACGCTGCAACATACTGATAGCCCAAGCTATAATATAACACGGTAAAAGAAAACCGGCAGCACGGAGCAGGAAAAGCTGTCAAGAATCAACTAGATCATTAGTCCCACACACTGACTGTAGTAGATGTGTCATAAACTTGAGAGTAACAAGTAGACTTAAAACTCACGGTATTACTTACAGAGAAAAAGGTGGAAATATCATCCTCATCTTCCTCACCATTTCCAACAGTCAGAGCGTGCCTTAATAACAGAAGGGCCATTAGCTGCAGGAAAACAGAGTGCATAATTTAATATGGTGAGCAAACAAAGTGAGAAGATCGAAAACAAATTTGTCACCAAGATGTACTGGTTTTTGGCACATCTAAAAGATTCTTCCCTAATCTTCCCCAAGTTTTACATCCATAAACGCGTAGGATACATGCCATGCAAACTGAGGAAATCTTCAAATATTTAGTAAAGAGACAGAATCTCATTTCTGATCCCGTTGGACAACCAGAAGAAAAATAGCATAAGAAACAAGACTGGGAAATAAGATGAAAAGAGAAGAAAAGCATACATAACATCATATACTAATACAGATTACAGACTGCCATTTCAAGGACTTGCTGGAAATCTTGAAAGATAAACATGAGGCTATAAGTACTGAAGGGTGTAGAAGTTTGTTTGTCATATAGAGAAAGGATGGTCGAGTTAATACCTATTTGTTTATAAATTACGTTTTCTCTTGCATATCGTTACTATAATATGCCTCCAATGAGATGAAAATAATGCTGCTTTTTACTCTAAAGATGGAATGGGCCTAAAATGCATCCTTGATAAAATTCTACTGCAAATTCAATTGCACTCTACCATTTTAGAGCTTAACGTGAAAAATCATGTACACACTACCAATGTCACACCCACCCTCCTCTCTAGAGATTCTTTAACCTGTTCATGTACATGCCAGCTAGAAGAACACTTCAAATGCATGTCCCATTTGACACTACTTAGCAAAAGAAGTTTGCACTGCAATGATACAAAATGAATTAACTACACAACGCCTCAGTTGCTTACAATTAAAGCGGCAGAACGACAAAATGCAGCTCCACTAGCATTTGAATCTGCATATTCATCATAGTCAGCGTCTAGAAGACGGCGTTCCGCAGCAGCCATTGCAAGAAGTCGAGGATCATTTAAGTCGACCTGAGCACCACCCACTGTCCAACCTCTACTTAAGCCACATGGTTAAATTCATCATTGACAAACAAGACAGAAAAGAAGCTCTTCAGCACATTAAGAGTGAAAAAGGATTTGCTGTTTATGTTTCGAGTTCTACATGAACCCAGAAGCATAGAAAAACTGTCTGGATTTTATTGGAAAAAGAAAAACAGAAAGCCACTCTTAAAAAGGGGAAAAGAAGGAAGTTAAGGTGAAAAATAGCCAGAACAATCACCTACCAAGGCAGAAGTTACTAACGACAAAAACTGGCACCAAAGTATTGGTCCATCAGATTATGTTAAATAAATTCTAGTGTACTGGCCAAATTATGCATCAACATGTATCCTGGGGAAAACTACGCTATCCCATAAGATGAAAGAATAAACGTGTTACACCAACCAAAAATGGATGATAAAGATCTTTATGGCTGGTTAATACACTTGAAAGAAGTCATTCTAGTTGATCCACAGGAAATGCAAAAATATTTTCATGCCAATGAAGCTGAGTTTTCCATTTATCTACGACTCAACTTATTGTAGAACTAGATAACAAATAAATAACAAACATCAATAGAAATATTAATATTGTCGACAGTGAACACCAACTATTTGTTTTATATGACTTGGCTTCTCTGAGTAAATAATGCCTGCTAACATCTATCAAATAACTGAGCATATTGCAAGGTTGCTGAAGAAGCAGAGGAGATGCACATACGCAATTAGAAGGAAAGCCTGAAAACAAACAATAGAAAGCTTATCTGTTGCATGGTCTTTTGAACCTCAGTTCTTTTATGTTTGTTTTTTTGGGTGAAGGGGAGAGGGGCATCTATATATATACATGCATACATATACAACAATCTTTGTGCTATAATTATCAAAACCAGCAAAATATCAACACCTCTAAGTAATTCAAAGGGAATGACTGGAAAGTGAATAAAATTTTGTACACATACGATAACATCGTCATGACTTGAACATACCTGACATCAATGGATGTATCATCAGATTGAGGAGGTGGGGGCGGAGAAGTATAGCCAGGTTGATAAAGCTGCAGATTAGAAAGAAAATGTTCTTAGTTTGGTAAGCCTGCCAGCTAGAAAAAAACTCCGAGTAACTGAACTAGAAACTCTTTTAGCAAGCACTGGCATCCAAATTTGTGATTCTCAAGTATCCATACCCTTTGTCTTTTATTGGTTGTATCAATGTCTTGTATTAATGAAGTAAAAAAATGAATATACAGCTGAATTGCAGCATAGCAATGAGAGACCTCCCTCTCGCCAGGAAAGAGTATTGAGGAGGGAAAAAGACAGCACGCATAAAGGAAATAAGATTGTCTATACTCTCAGCTGGTACAGCATCAATTATGGTATCTGACTATCTTACCTAGACGAGACAATTACCCTCACTCTTTTATGGCTCAATTGTCTAATACTGATTTTAGAATGGAGAAAGGCAAAAGGTTAATCATCATACCCAATAAAACAACGCAAAGAGAACATGTGCTGGAGTACCTGATGGCAAATCTCGCAAGTTATATCTCCCTTTTCATCACACCATCGCTGAACACACTTCCTATGAGCATACTGGATTTCGTGACAGTGAAGTAGATGACAAATAAAAAAAGAATAGTCGGGTTAACAATAAAAGCTCATATAAGTACACAAAATAGTTGTTGGATATTGAAACACGGAGAGATAAATAAGCTCAAATATGGTTCCCGGCTTTTAAATTCTAAAACAAATCAAGGAGAACGTAAAAAAGCTATAAAAGTTTTGACATACAAAATCTATCTGAATTGCTAAAAGAAAAACATTTATTAGTTTTAGTAGGTAATTGCAGCAAACAAAGCCCTCTACTGATATATTGCATACAAAAGGCCTGGCTATACCTAAATAGGATTGTGATTGAGTGAAAGTATCTGTCCCATAGATTGGGCAACTTTAACACACCTATATGGGCAGGAAAGTGAGCATTATCACCGCAAGCATGGTGTTGAAAATGTCTTTGGTGTCTGCATGTTCATCATTTTGAGATGCCTTTAGAAGATGAAGGTGAACATGCTACTCTTAAACAAATAAACACTGTATCTATGAATTACTCCAATGTCTTATAGATGAAAATCACATAAAGTCAATTACTACAATAATCAATTCTAACAAATAAACTACTACTTATTTAAAGCCATGCAATTAAACTAAAGAACAAGATTGACAGCAAAAGAAAAGGACAAAAATAACAACAGAAGCAGCAATGCTCAGGAATAATGATGCTCTTCAACTACCAAGCAAAGAAACTAGGTGAACCAACCAAATGTAATGACCAAAAAGAAAAAGGCACCAACTGTTAAAATGCAGGTACACTGGACGCATACAGAAGTTTAGCCCCTACCCTGGTATTAAAGGGACCAAGGAAAAGAAAATGTAACCAGATCACCCTTATTGACAAACAATTCAAAAACTAAAACTAAAACAATATTTCACAGATTTGAGGCTTAGAGGGATTACAATGCTTTAAATTTTGTTGAAGAGGATAGAAAACTTAAATATGGGGCTTCTGTAGAATGTTGAATCATGCAAATAATGTTGAATCATGCAAATCTTCAGATCTTGAGAAAAAATATATCAGGTATTAGCAAATTTTAGGTGATTGACATACTTATTAAAAGCATAAGCAATGTTTAGAAACTCATTGAACAAGAAGAGCACTAAAATTTACCAACTTCATAATGATACCTTCAAGCTGCCACTGCAACCACAAGGAATCTCCAAATTTTTCAAACTATCTTCTTCCTGGCAAATCCGGCATTCCACAGTCTGAAGTAATGGCTCTGCTTCATCTCCAGCTGTTGGGCCTTCGTCCACCGTAGCATCAGCACCTGAGGACGAACCAACTGTCTGAGAGTCATATCTGCCTCCAGAGGATTCTGTATCCTTGGGCTGCGGCAGAGAGTGCAAAGACTCGGGTGCAGTGAGATGGTCAACACATAAAACCAAATGTTCTTCCATTAGCAGTTCACCAACTTATCCCTGAGATCATCAAATATCAATAGCCATCTCACGTGACAAAAGTATAAGAGGAAAAATTTGGTGACTCGCTAAGCAAAGAAAGATTCTCCAACCATCACATTTAACAGACTACTAGAGATATTGATTTTTGTGAATTTGGTATGTGTTGGTGTTGTATAGTTTTGCTTTGCTCAAGGTTAGCCCCAAATGTTGCCATATTAAAAAACGAATCTTGCTACTTACTAAAGCATAAGATGCCCTTCCCTTTAATTTCCTATTAACAAGGTTTAGGCTCTTTTCGTTTAGAATTAAGAATCCACAATGCCACATAAACGTGAAAGGCAACTGGATCTCCTATCAGAATCACAAACAGATACCCCACGTTCCTAGTACTAAAGAACAACACTCTTCAACAACAACAACAACAAGTGGTTTTTGGGAGTGTAGAGTGTACGCATACCTTACCCCTACCTCTTAGAGACACAAAGGTTGTTTCCGAACTAAAGAACAACTCTCTTGACCAGCTAAATTACAGGATAGTAGCTAAAAGGAGTTCGAAACCTAATATCAAAATGAACCCATTGACCTATCAAAATAAGTTCAAAAATCCAACCCTAAGTTTGAAGCAAAACAGTTTAACAAACATAAAAACAACCCATTTCCTATCTTTTTTCTAACAATCAACAATCTTGACAAAATCAAGACCATAAATTTCCATGTAAAGCTTAAACCTTTGTGGATTATTTAAAAAAAAAAAAAGCAACAACTTTTACCTACAGTTTCAATAAATAGAAAGTCAGCATCCAGCTATATTCACCCAATCATAGAAATATCCAACCCCAAAACAAAAAGTTACAATCTTGAACAAGAAAGTCAGATTAAAATGTAGATTAATCATAGGAATTTTTAGGTAATTAAACTAAATCAGCTCACCTAAATGTAAAATAATAAACCCCAAACAAAAAAGTTACAATCTTGAACAAGATTGGAATTGAAAAAGATAGGAACTTGAGGTAATTGAACTAAATTAACTCACCTAAATGTAAAATCATAAACCCTAAACAAAAAAGTACCAATCTTGAGGAAATTTAGGAGAAAAAGAAACAGGAATTAGAGGTACCTGAATATGGAATTCTTGAATCTTGATGGGGTTAGGTTTGTTTGTGAATATTCCAGCTTAGAAGCTAATGAATGAATACAAATGAGTCCTCTTCAGAGAAGAAAAGTCACAGTAGCACTTTTTTCCTTGTGGGGTTTGCTTAGAAATTGATTATCAAGAAAATGGTATTTATATTCCTTCTAGTTTATTGTAGACTCTTCTATTCAACTGATTGTGTCAAATATTATGAATTAAGATTAGATTAGATTAGATTACATAACTTGTCTAAATTCACAATTTTTCTTTTATCATTGACTTAGTTGGTATTCGATTTTTTATTAAAATATAATCAAATCAATAATATTAATTTTTTAAATGAATAAATTAAATCAAATCAAATCAATATATAATCGATTTTTTAATTTCGGTTTTAGTCGAGTTTTTTCGTTTTTTTTATTTTTTGATTTTCTCGATATTTTTACAATTATAATGTGATTGGAAAAAAAAAAAAAAATGGTCACAGAGTAGTTCTAATAAAAATTAAGTTGGTAAATTACTAAGACATCTAAACTACTATCTCTCAAAGTAATATTATGTGAATACTTTAGTAATTCATTTCTAAGTCACTAGTCACAGTAGCTTGTCTGAAAGTTCCCTTCACATAAAATGTGAGCATACAAAAGAAGGAAGAATTGGAGATAACTTATTAAAAACTTAACTCCATAAAGTAATTAATTATAAAATAATTCTATTTAAAAAAAGGAGAAACAAACATAAATCACAACTTGACGAATGAGAAAAGTAAGATGAGGAAATAATGAGAACTCTCTAAAACTTGGAAAGTAAAATGTAAAAAGTGAAGCAATTAAAAAGTTTTAAGTTTTTATATTAATATTGGGCTTTGTATTGATTTGTTATTAATGAAAAAATACTATAATTAAAGACCCAAGAATATATATATCTATTTTTTGAATATAAAAAAATAATAAAAGTAATTAGAAAGTAGATTATAAGTAATATTTTTGTAAGTATAAAAAAATAAAATTATATATGTATTACGGCGGTTCGGTTTGATTTTATTTTTCTTAATACCAAACCAAACCAAGAATGATCGGGTTATTTTTGCCAACACCAAACCAATCAAATCAAATCATAAATCGGGTTTTTTCCTCGGTTTGGTTTGATTCATCGGTTTGGTTTGACTTAACGGTTCGGTTTGTACACCCCTATTGGTAACGATCGCGTGAAGCCAAAAGGAAACATGTTTTTCTCGAATAATTGATAAAGTTGTTATCATTGTGACTATTATGAGTTTAAGTCAGCCTTTATTATCAGACATGCAAGAAAAGGTCACCTATAATACACACTTATGATGGGCCTTTCTAAATCCTGCGCTTAGTAAAAGCTCATCTTTTGAATAAAAACAATGTTAGAATAAATTTCAAATTAAAAAATTAATTGACACTTATATCAAGTGGGACTAATTTCTCAAAATATCACACAACTATGTTTGATTAGTAGTCACTCAAGTTAGAATTTTAAGATAATTTTTGAGTGAATTTAGCATTATCGAATAAAATTAAATGACTTTTTCAAATAAAGATATTGCTCCTCAGATTAATAAATACTATAAAGTTTTACATTTTATATAATCAAGAAAATATTATAGCACATATGTTTAGTTTAAACTTAGTCTTTTAATCATAAATTATGAAGAATTAAGTCAAACATACGAGGATAATTTTGGGGTAACATTAAAGTTATTTAATTTCGTGTGATCTATAGATTATTACACGAATTATGAAATTAATTAATAAATACTTATGTTTATGTCAGATATATTATTTAAATCGCACCTCCCTAAGATATAAATCGTCTTGAAACCTACCTCAACAAGGAATAAATAGTACATCAAATTACCTCTTATATATGATCACTTGATCAAAAATCAGATATTATTCATTAGTAATACTTTTTGTACAAAAAAATATATTTTGTAATATTTACTTGATGTGAATATCAAGTACCTATAAATGTTTTTATAGAAAATAAATAAATAATTAATTTTCCCCTTATTAAAGTCCTGTGGTCATAAGCATGAACATTTGTACATCTCTTAGGGTGTGTTTGGTATGAAGGAAAATATTTTTCAGAAAATGTTTTTCAGTTTTCTTGTGTTTGATTGATTTATATGTTTTGAAAATATTTTCCAAATTAACTTATTTTTCTTAAATCTAAGGAAAATGACTTCCCTTCAAAAAGTAAGAAAAACATTTTTCAAAACTCTCTTCCAAACTCACTTTAAAGTTGAAATGGTCATACAATTCTCAAAATCATCTACCTCTTCCCCGCCCCAATACCCTATCACTCCGACACCACCCCTGCCCCCACCTCACCCCTACCCCTACCCCCACCTCTTACCCCTACCCCGACCCCAAAATTCTATTATTTTAAAAGTATTTCAATTTTTATTCTTAGTCCATCTCCTATCCCCACCCCACCCCACCCCACCCCTACCAGCCCTCTTCAAAAAATAATATCTATATTTTATTAAAAAATTTAAACTTTTCTCTTACCCTACACCCCTACCCTCCCTCCCTCCCTCCCCCTAATAGCCCTCTCTCCCATCCCTTCCCCCTCCCCCCCCCCTCCCCCAACCTAAAGAAAAAAAATTAAATTTATTTAAAAAAAAATAATAATTTTTTTCTTCCCCTTTCCCCCTCACTCCCCTACCCTTCCCCCCAACTCCTACTAACCCTTCCTCCCACCCTCCTCCCCCCTCCCCCCTCCCCTCAATTTTTAAAAATTTTTTTAACCAAAAAAATTCAAAACTTTTTCTTACCCCACTCCTACTATCTATTCTGACACCCCCACCCACCCGCCTACCAACCCCCTTCCCCAAAAAAGATTTAGTTTTTATTTAAAAAATAAACAAAAAATTTAAAATGTATTTTTACGCTTTAGCTAAACACTAAACTATATTTTTTGAAAAATATTTTTTCATTCTCCAACCAAACACTAAAAAATATTTACCATCCATCAACCAAACATGAGAAAATAAATAAAAAATAACTTGTTTTTCATGGAAAACATTTTCATTCATACCAAACACACCCTTATAGTTGATTTGAACAAAAATGAGTAAGCACAAACAAAGAATAAAATGTACCTTTCCTCCCTTCTCTACCCCCCACCCCCACCCAAACCCCCCAAACCCTAACACACAATTGATACAGAAAGTCCAAATTGTTGCCTTATAGTGTGAATTAACAGAAGAAAAAGATGGGAAAGTTTGGTATGTGTGTTTGTCTTTTGAATAGTTAGATGTGATTTCATGAATTGGTAAAAAGTAAGGGAAAGGGTGGTAGTTGAAAAGATCCAAAACAAAGAGAACAAGTCATTGCTATTTCTTAATGATTTCTATTTTCTAGAAAGCATGCTACATAATTATTCTTCTATATTAAATAATATCAATTTGGTTTCTCATTTTTTTTCTTTTCTTTTTTCTTTTTGTTTTGGTATACTTATCTATAAACCCTGAATTTAATACGAATTATTAGTTGTACGTTTAGAATATTCTCACAGAAGTATATTATAATTGGATATTATATTCTTTTGTTTTCTGTTATTTGTAGTTTCTGTGAAAGTCATTTAAATTATTCAGTTCATTGCATAGTAAAGATATTATATCGCCAAAGCAATGTTACGTAAACGAAATTCTGGAGAGGTAGGGTTGAACACCAAGGTAATTAACACTAATTCATTTTAAAACTATTAAAGAATTCATATTATGAAGGTGCAAAAGTCAAAACAATATTATTTAATCTACCAACAAAATAAAAAGGATAATACCCACGAATATACCTGAAGTTTAACCAAATTTTCAGTGGAGCATATTGAAGTTTGCGGGGGTCCTATTACCCCCTATACTTTTTAAATTGAAATTAATTCCTCCCCAGACTTTTTTAAAGTGGAATTAATCCCCCTCAAAACGTATACCCAATTTTTTTCGTGGAAAGTGTAGTACACGCGTCGTTTCTTCTCCATTTTATCACTTTTCAACATTTTTTTACAATTACAACCATATTAAATATTCCAAATGATTCCATTGAATTTATGAAGAAAGTTTTTTCAAATAATTGAATGGAATTTTCCATTAATTTTCCATTGAAACTCGGAAGATTCAATTAGCGAGCTCCATTAATGGAAGATTCAATGAAACTCGCTAATTGAAAACTCAATGGAAGATTCAATTTCCATTAATGGAACTTGGAAGATTCGAAAAATTCAATAGTGGAACTCGAAAGATTCGAAAAATTTAATTTCATGATTCAATTTTCATTAATAGAACTCGAAAGATTCGAAAAATTCATTAATGAAACTCGGAAGATTCAAAAAAATTAATTTCATGTATGAAGTTATTCAATCTTCCGTTAATGGAACTCGGAAGATTCAATTTCCATGAAGTTATTCAATCCTCCGTTAATGGAACTCGGAAGATTCAATTTTCATTAATGGAACTTGGAATTAAATTTGCGAGTTTTCGAGTTTGAATCTTCCGAATCATTCATTGAGTTTCAATTAACGAGTTCCATTAAATTATAACCATTAAGGAATTTTCCGAGTTCCATACATGAAATTTAATTCGGAATATTAATTATAACCATTAATCTTTCCGAATTATAATTCCGAGTTCGAATCCATTTATAATTCTGAGTTCAAATTATAAATGAAACTCGAAAGATTCGTAAAAATCTTTCCATTAATTATAACCATTAATCTTTTCATTAATTCGGAAAGATTCCGAGTTCCATACATGAAAAAAAAAAATCATGATTTTTTGAGTTCCATTAAGAAGAAAGAAGAATGAAAAAATAAATAAAAATATAAATCTTTAAATAATTATAAAATTAAGGGGCTGTTTGGCAAAAAAAAAGAGTTTTAAAACGTTTTTAATACTGTTCACACGCTCAATGCGCGTGAATCACACGTAGTATGCCAAGTGGCAGATATATGCCATTAAAATACGAAAAAAAAAGTCTGGGGGGGGGGTAATAGGACCCCCGCAAAGTTCCGTATGCTCAACTGGTAATCCGGTCAAACTTTAAGTATTTTCGTGGGTATTATCCCAAATAAAAAAGGGAAACTGTTGGAAGGAAGGGAACAAATAGAAGGACAAAGTTTAGTGACAACATTGTAGGCTTTGTGATGTGTAATTTGTAAGAGTTGTTCATTGTCTTCTTGACCTTACATGAGTCATGGTAGTTCATAGCATCATCATTTCATTATTATTAGGCCAAACACATCGACATACCCTTCAATTTGACATCATATTTCACTTTGACATCATATTTCACTTTGACACCTCAAGTGGACGTTGTTCACTTTTGGCACCTCAAGTAGTCATAAATTGTGTCACTTTTGCATGTTTGTTGTTCAGCAAAGAAAATGTATCACACTTGTTGAGTTCAATGTGTGTGTGTGAATGGAAAATGAAGAGAAAAATAGTGAAGGGAAATAGAGTAACCAAAATGAAAAGTGTACTCTTAAATTGAAAAGTTCACTAATTCTCCATATTGGTGGGAGAATGGAACTTTGGAGTGTTTTTAATAAGAAATACTTACTCCACATGGATAGTGAGACAAAAATAAGGTAGTGCCTCGCGCCGTCGTCATCGCTTGCTCGGCTTTGGCTTCGATCGATGAGATCTATCTTTTTAGATGAATTTTATTTGAAACTTGTTTTACATGTGAAATTTTAATCCAAAAATCTGATAGAATTGTTTTTCTCCAAGTGCGGACGCATTTTTGACGCCATGCAAACGCATACGCAACGCATCACTAAGGGATGCGACCCTTCGAGGGAAAAGGCACACTGTTTCGCGCTGTAGGGTGACCTGCGGGCGCAGATGCAGCGTAGGTACGCGACCTGTGGGCATAGATGTAGCACAGAAGCTACTGGAATTTGCCAAACATCACCTGCGGCCGCAGATCAGGAGCAGGTCCAACACAGATTAGGCGCAGGGATGCGAATGCTACTGAATAGGTGTCTTTCCGCTAAACCAAAGCATCTTTTCTGAAAGGACACATTAAAGGCTATAAATACTTGATATATTCCTCAAGTATAGACATGATTTTTTACATCAAAAACACTTTTCTTCTATACAAAAAACTGTGTGATCATTAAGCTGTTGAGTGAGTTCGACGAATCCAATTATTTGAGGTGCCGCTATAGTTTGATTGAAGATCATTTTATCCTGGGAGGAAGATTCCATAATCTCGGGTACAGTGAGGGGAATTATTCCTTAAGGACACTCCGTGAAGTCAGGGGACTTGGCCTTAATAATACTGTTTCATCTCATTTCTGAAATTTAACACACTTCTTGGATAAATTATTTATAATCTTGTGTTGAAGGTGTTAAGGAGCCTCATAAGTGTTCTTGTCTTAGACTTGAACTTGTGTTGAAGTTATTGCTGTCTATATACAGATTCTTGTACCCCAAAACATTGAAAATAATAACACTCGCTTTTGGACGCGTGGCAGCGTCATTTTAGCCCATCTTTCATTTAATTTTACCATCTTCTTTCATATTTTTTCATCCTCCATTAATGGAGTATCTCTTATCTAAAAATCAAATTGAAAAATTCAAATTCTTTCCAAAAAATTGTCTAAAAATTCAACCTCCATTAATGGACATTTTCTTTACGTCATTTTGATCTAACTAATTAATCAATAAATCACTTATTTAAACGATTGAGTTGATTTA
Source organism: Capsicum pubescens (assembly GCA_030864215.1). NCBI lineage: Eukaryota > Viridiplantae > Streptophyta > Magnoliopsida > Solanales > Solanaceae > Capsicum > Capsicum pubescens. The sequence continues at coordinate 20,681,388 of CM061543.1, forward strand.
GTTGGTGCTTCTAAATTTATTTTGCAACTTGTATGTAAATAAAGGGGAAAAAATATTGGACATTTTGAGCTAATGGTACCCATATTTTTTTTTGTTGATTAATTTTCTAATAGAACACAAGCCTCCTTCTCCTCCATATTTTTTTAGTTATATATCTGAAATTCGGAAAGCTATTAACTGAACGTTGGCCTCCTCCTTCTCCATGTCTGAAATTCGTGAAGCTTTTAATGCGGATTTACTTTTCTGAAAAATTCTACCTCCATTAATGGAGGTTAAGCTTAAAAAGGTTAGGTGGGGAAGATGTTATGTTTTTTTTTTTGTAATTATTTAGTTAAAAAATTATGTGTCATTAATTCATTGGACACTTTGCTATGTTTTTTGGTCTTTTTTTATTTTTAAAAAAATTGTGGATGATATAATGACGTGGCAATTTAAATGAGTTGGCACAAATTAATTGACCGTTTAATCCTTGTTGGAAGCGCGTGCAATTCACGCACCAGAGTTGGTGCCGAAAGGTGCCAAAATGACACAGTTTATAGTTGATTTAGGTGCTTAAAATGAATGACGTCCACTTGAGGTGCTAAAGTGAAAGATGATGCCAAGTTGAGGGGTCTGGTGATGTATTCGTCCTTATTATTATTATTATTATTATTATTATTATTATTATTATTATTATTATTATTATTATTATTATTATTATTATTATTATTATTATCAATTTTCTTGTTGTATTCTTTTTTAAGATGTTATATAGTATATTTTATTTATTTAAGCATCATTTTTTACTGCTAAACTAGTTTAGGTGTACGCGCCTCGCGCGTGTACCTCACTTTATTGAGTTCAAACGTTACACTAAATAGGATATTTAAATAATAAAGATGAATACAAAAATTAAATTCAACATCTTTTGAAGAATTTATTTAATTAAACAAAACCTTTACCAAAAAAATTGTTAAGTTGATCGACATTCATCTACCTCCTGTAAACTATAACAAAATAATACGATAATAGAGATATCAAAATAATACAACTAAACTTAACATTTACACAAAAATATTCTCAAAATAGAGATATAAATACAATACAATTAAACCTAACCTTTATCTAAAAAATTTCTCAAAGCCGACCGACATTCATTTACCACCTGTAAATTCATCTACGACCTGTAAACTGTAATAAAATAATATAATAGTGATCACAAAGCTTCAATTTTGATGAAAATAATTCTTGTATGAGCTAAAAATTTGACCCTAAAGAATGACTGGAATGAAAACAAAGAAGATATATATATACACACGCGTTGAATTCTATTATGTTGACAAAAACAGTGAAGAAGTTGAGGGTTAGAAAATTAAGCATCGAACACTCTAGACATGCAACTGAATCAAGTTAGATGGACATTAATCATATTTTTTCAATAAGTAAATCGGTTTCTTCTCTAGTCTCAATATTTATAGAAGTATTTCCTTAATAGTTTTCTATTTTAGGAATATGTTTCTATCCTATTTTAGGAGTAATTTTCTATCATATTTTAGGAGTATTTTTCTAATTGACCAGTACAAAGAAAAATATTAATTGATTCTCCTGTCATATATTTTAGGAGTCTAGTTAATAAAATAAAAATAATTAAATAATAAATTGAAGAAAATAGTGAAAAGACAGTTTCGTCTAAAGAAGAGTCTTTTAATAAAGGGCAAAAAATTTTAATCACTTTTTAAAGAGTTTTCACACTTTTAATATATTATAGATATAGATTATAGATGAGCTTTGTCTATTTATTTTTTTAAAAATAAATTATTGTAATCTTTTTAACTTATTTACCACATTTTTCTTCAAACATAATGATCAAGATTCTATTTTCGAAAAAGGAACAAATGTATTTCCGAATTATGATAAATGGTACGTATATATCCTTCGTCATACTTTGGGTACACATATGCTCCTACTGTTAATGAAATGGTATGTATATGCCCTTCACACTAACGACAGAGGCATATGTGTACCCAAGATATGACGAAGGGTATATATGTATCATTTATCATAGTTCGAAAGTATATTTATCCTTTTTCTGTTTTAATTTTTTTATTTTAAATAATTAACACAAATTCGTTACCCGACCCAATTCATTCATTGGACCCGATTTCAAACAAACTCGATCCGACCCCTATTTTTTGTTCCAAATTCGATACTCCCTCTATTTTTCTCTTAAATGTGAACCCCAATCAAATTGCAGTGATTGATCGCCCCCTACTAGTTGGCGTTTGCTGGTTTGTGGGAGTGGAGATTACGTCGGAGGTGGCCAGAGCTAGGGGTGCTGCGATGGTTCGCCGGTGGGGTGTTTTCAGTTCAACGGAGACGATGGCTATGTAGTGTTTACCGGTGGTGGTTAATGTTTTTCTGACAGAATTTTGCTAGAAATTTAAATGTGGGGGTTCAATTTATTTGGTGTTTGTTGGACAATAAAATTCTCGAGTGCGAAAAATAAATAATTCGAGCCAAGAAAATATTGCAACAATCGATTTTATTGATTTCAATAAGTGAGTGTTACAATCTCTATGAATCCTCTGATTCGTCTTTTCGAATATAAATTCAAGGGCTTAAAGCTTAGTCTTGAATTTGAATTTGATGGATTTGAGGGACTTGATCTTGACTTGTGCTTGAATTCAAGAGCTTTTGAGCTTGTTCTTGAATATTGCGGTCTTGATCTTGAACTTTGATGAACTTGATTTGAATGTTTGAACTTTTTAGAGAAATTGCGGCGTTTAATCCACGAGCTTTCTCTTTCTACTTGTTAGAGTTCTGGGGTCTCTCTTCTGAATTATGCGACCCCTATTTATAGTTGTAGGAAAGGAAAAGTCATGATGAATATGGACTTCCTTTGACCAATCAGATTTAAGTGATGTGACGCCTTTTATGGGCTTTTATTTCATGGGTCTGCTGCATCAGTTTGACATGTGGAACGGTCCTATTGGCTGCTTCACTTGACTTGGCATGCCACGTCATTTGACACGTGACGCTTATTTGGGCCTCTAGAATATGACAATATTCTTGGGCTTAGCAAAGTGGGCTCATATTTATAGCCCAAATTAATGGGCTAGCCTAATAAAAATTGTACTTTAATTAAACCCATATATATTTGGACTTAAATAATTAATCTAATTATATTAATCCACAATATTTATTTAGGACTAATATATTTTGAATTTAATATAATCCGAATTTTGTACGGATTTAAATTTAATAAAATTGCATCGCCCACAAATACCCCCTACTTCAATACTTGTCGAGACATTTAATATTTTGGAGACTAGCCTTGAAGTATGATTATTTAAGCATGTTTCCTTCGTGTTTCAACGATCCTCATACCTATGAATACCACATTCAAAAATTTAAAGCCGAACCATATTGATATTGCCTCTCAAAACTCTCTCATTTTTTTCATGAATCTCTACATTTAAGACCCATTGGTGAGGCATGATATTCAATTTCAAACAGATTTTGAAAGACTTTTTTATCGCCTTACTTAATCAGGAATAAAAATCTTTCGATTTGAACTTAGATTGGAGAAGGAAACCACCTCCAATTTGACTTTGTATGGGAGAAGGAAACAACCTCTAATTTGACTTTGTATGGGAGAAGAAAACAACCTCCGATTTGAATTTGTATGGAAGAAGGAAATTAACCTCCAATTTGAATTTGTATGGGAGAAGGAAATAACCCCCAATTTGAATTTATATGGAAAAAGAAAACAATCTCCAATTTGAATTTAGAGATGGAAATTATTTCAATCTAAATTTATATTGGAGAAGGAAACAATCTCCAATTTGACTTTGGAGATGAAAATTATTCCAATCTGAATTTATATTGAAGAAGGAAACAATCTCTAATTTGAATTTGGAGATGGAAATTATTCCAATCTGAATTTAAATGGGATAATACCCACGAAAATACCTGAAGTTTAACCAAATTTCCAGTGGAGCATATTGAACTTTGTGGGGGTCCTATTACCCCCTATACTTTTTAAATTGGAATTAATTCCCCCCGGACTTTTCTAAAGTGGAATTAATCCCCCTCTCAAAACGTATACCTAGTTTTTTCGGTGGGAAGTGCGGTGCATGCGCCGTTTCTTCTCCATTTTATCACTTTTCAACATTTTTTCACAATTACAACCATATTAAATATTCCAAATGATTCCATTGAGTTTATGAAGAAAGTTTTTTCAAATAATTGAATGGAATCTTCCATTAATTTTTTATTGAAACTCGAAAGATTCAATTAGCGAGTTCCATTAATGGAAGATTCAATGAAACTTGCTAATTGAATGGAACTCGCTAATTAATGGAACTCGAAAGATTCAGAAAATTTAATTTCATGATTCAATTTCCATTAATGGAACTCGGAAGATTTGAAAAATTCATTAATGAAATTCGGAAGATTCAAAAAAATTAATTTCATGTATGAAGCTATTCAATCTTCCGTTAATGAAACTCGGAAGATTCAAAAAATTCATTAATGGAACTCGGAAGATTCGGAAAATTTAATTTCATGTATGAAACTATTCAATCTTCCGTTAATGGAACTCGAAAGATTCAATTTCCATTAATGGAACTCGGAATTAAATTAGTGAGTTTTCGAGTTTGAATCTTCCGAATCATCCATTGAGTTTCAATTAGCAAGTTTCATTAAATTATAACCATTGAGTTCCATTAAATTTCAATTCAATAATGGAGAAACCTTTGTTGAAGAAAAGAAAGAAAGAAGAATGAAAAAATAAATAAAAATATAAAACTTTAAATAATTATAAAATTAAGGGGTTGTTTGGCAAAAAAAAGGAGTTTAAAACGTTTTTAACATTGTTCACGTGCTCAATGCGCGTGAATCACACGCAGTGTGCCAAGTGGCAGATATATGCCATTAAAATAAGAAAAAAAAAAGCCTGGGGGTAATAGGATCCCCACAAAGTTCAGTATGCCCAACTGGTAATCCGATCAAACTTCAGGTATTTTCGTGGAAATTAACCTCCAATTTGAATTTGTATGGGAGAAGAAAATAACCCCCAATTTGAATTTGTATGGGGAAAAAAAACAATCTCCAATTTGAATTTAGAGATGGAAATTATTTCAATTTGAATTTATATTGGAGAAGGAAACAATCTCCAATTTGAAGTTGGAGATGGAAATTATTCCAATCTGAATTTAAATTGGAGAAGAAAACATCCATCCTATAACTCTATAAAAGGAGGTAGTTTCTCCACTTTCAATATCAATTTTGGAGTTTTCAAGCCATCAACAATATTGAGGTAATTTCTTTTCCTCCTACTTTTCTCTTATTTTCGTCACTTTTCTTTTAGCACAACATATTATTGGTAGAAAATTCATATCTAATTGTAGGAATATCAGAATCATGAACCGTTTGATATTCCAAAAACTAGACTTCGAGATATATAACATATCCAAAATTCAGATTCAAATTCCTTCAATATAATTCTCGTTAATTTTTTGAAGTTAACCCTAAATTTTATCATGCTAAAAATTTCAGATCTGCGCGTCTTTACTAAACCTTTCATATCTTGAAGTAGGAAGGATGAAATCACAAGCCGCTTGATTCTTGTGAAATTAGACACAAATATCTATAACATATCCAAAATTTATAATTTAATACAATTGAGATATTTTCAGGTGTTATCCCGAAATCAACATTGAGTTTTGATGCATCAACAGTTTCAGATTTATGCGACATCACCAAAAAAATTATACCTCAATGTGAGAGTATTGAAATTATGATCCACTTAATCCTATAGATGTCGGAAACATGCATGTATAACATATCAAAAATTTGGATTTTAACACCTTTTTTATTGTTCTAGATGATTTTTTTGAAGTCCATCTTGACAGAGGATTCCAGATTTGCATTGTCTCACCAAATAATTTATTTCTTGATGTGGGACCATTACCACCAAAGGGCGTTTTTATTTCCTCAAACCAGATTTTGAGGGCTTTATTCTCATCAAGGCATCTTGTCTCAATCCAAGTTGGTGATATACAACTTTTAAGATCACAACACTTTGATAGGTAACGTCCTTTCTATTTGTGTTTTTGCTTTCTTTCTTGTTTCTTCTCTTTTTTTTTGGGAGAATTGAAACAGATAGCAATATGCAACAATCGACTTAGGGTGCGAGAGTTTAACTTCGCCTCCGTCACCTTAAGTCCGACCAATTTTACTTGAAGACGATAGACATCAGCTTAAGGTGCGATATTTTAACTTCGCCTCCGTTACCTTAAGTCAGACCAATTTTACTTGAATATGGTGGAGATCGGCTTAAGGTTTGAGAGTTTAACTTCGCCTCCGTCACCTTAAGCCCGACCAATTTTACTTGAAGATGGTAAGTATGAGCCCTTTTCAATGTTCATCTTAAGGTGCAAAGGGACAAATCTTGTCCACCTTAAGGCATGAAAATTGCGATATCCTTTTAAGGATAAATCTGTGAGAGGCCAGCTTAAGGTGCAAAGGGACAAATTTTGTCCACCTTAAGGCATGAAATTTTTGAGATCCTTTTAAGGATAAACCTGTTAGAGGCCAGCTTAAGGTGCAAAGGGACAAATTTTGTCCACCTTAAGGCATGGAAATTTTGAGATACTTTTAAGGATAAACCCACGAGAGGCCAGCTTAAGGTGCAAAGGGACAAATTTTGTCCACCTTAAGGCATGGAACTTTTGAGATCCTTTTAAGGATAAACCCGCAAGAGGCCAGCTTAAGGTGCAAAGGGAAAAATTTTGTCCACCTTAAGGCATGAAACTTTTGAGATCCTTTTAAGGATAAACCCACGAGAGGCCAGCTTAAGGTGCAAAGGGACAAATTTTGTCCACCTTAAGGCATGGAACTTTTGAGATCCTTTTAAGGATAAACCCACGAGAGGTCAGCTTAAGGTGCAAAGGGACAAATTTTGTCCTCCTTAAGGCATGAAAATTTTGAGATCCTTTTAAGGATAAACCTGTTAGAGGCCTTGATTTGAAGACTTGGAAATTTTGTCAACTTTCACTCCCAAATTTGGCGTTTTGAGTGGTTCAACTTCCAAATTTGGGGATTTTAGAGACTTCATCTTATGTAAATGAAGCTCATATTTCATTAGAGTTTGCCCTCATTGAGCCACCAATACGTGGAGTGAGTCCAAAATTGAATTAGAATGTTCTATTACTTGGTATCCATATGGTAGATACTGCAGGAACATATTTTTTTTTTGACACTCATGCAACTGAACTCAGAATGAAATTCTAAGCGCCTACGTACCTCAATTAAGAGGATCAAGTCACAACGTAGTTCTGGGTGAGTGTTTTTTCTTATTGTGTCCTATGTTTTGCCTAGGCCGCCTCTTTCGAGGTTTTCAACCTAGCGGACTTTCATTTTTTTTTTAGCCATAGACAGTTTATACTCTTGCGGGCTAGGAGTGGACATGCAGTTTATACTCGTGCCTTAAGGAGTGTACATGCAGTTTATACTCGTGCCTTAAGGAGTGTCATCTTCCTTCAAGGATAGTACTTCTTCGAGAACTTGGCGTTGATGGGGCCAACCCTCACGCCATCTACATCAACAAGCTTGTAAGCACCATTTGAATATTCCTCTTGTACGACATATGGTCTATCCTACTTTGAGGTGAATTTCCCCCCAGACTTATGAGAAGTGATAATGGGTCTTCTTACTGCAAGGACTTGATCTCCAACTTGGAAGTACCTCAAGCGAACCTTTTGTTGAAAGAACGAGATAGGCGGGCTTGATATCATTCAAGATTTTGGTAGCCTCCAGCCTCTTCTCATCAAGAGCTTCTAACTCCGCAAGACGCAACTTAGCATTTTCTTCATCGGTGATCCCTTCTTGAATAGCCAGTCTCAAAGAAGGTATTTGACGCTCAAGTGGCAGGACTACTTCAACTTCAAAAGCAAGTGAGTATGGAGTTGCTTGTGTTGGTGTACGGTAAGTTGTCCTATTCGCCCATAAAGCTTCTTCCATTCGCTCATGTCAGTCTCGTTCGGATTTGGAGACGACTTTCTTCAACAAGTTGTATAAAGTCTTATTGAAAACTTCAGCTAGAACGTTGGCGGCAGTATGGTACATAGAAGACTTTCGCTACTTGAAGCCAAAGAGATCACAAATCTTATTCATCAGTTTGTTATCAAACGGCTTGCCATTGCCAGTTATTATATATTGAGGGATTCCAAAGCGGTAGACGATATTCACTCGGATGAAGTTCGCAACATTTTCTTTCTTTACTTCCTTGAGAGAAACAGCTTCGACCCATTTTGAGAAGTAATCTTTTGCGGCCAAGATGTATAAGTGTCCACCAGAAGACTTTGGTAGTGGACCAACAACATCCATTCCCCAAGCATTGAATGGCCAAGACGCTACAGTTGGATGTAGTACCTCTGGAGGTTGATGTATGAAGTTTGCATGGAATTGGCATGCTTTGCATCTTCTAGCATAGTCCAAGAAATCTTTCACCATCATTGGCCAATAATATCCCATCCTTTTAATATGAAAATGGAGCTTCGGTCCAGACTGATGTGATCCACAAACTCCCGAGTGCGCTTCTTGCAAAGCTTGAATTGCTTTATCCTCTCCCAAACACCGTAAGAGTACTCCTTCAAATGATCTTCTGTACAATGTGTCTTTGTAGTAAAGGAATAGAGGTGAACGACGGCGAATGTCAGTCTTTCTCCTTGGATTTTCTGTAATTATCCCATAACATAAGTAATCAATGATAGGTTGTTGCCAATCTTATTTTACAGCTTCAGACACGACAATGAGGTATTCAAATTTGTTTTCCACATCCTCATCTGATAGTGGAACAAATAATTCTTGGCGGACAATAACTTGGGTCTGATTTGGAAGAGTCAGGGTTGAGGCCAGAGCAGCTAGGGCATCAACTTGCTTATTTTCTCTCCTTGGCACATGTCGGAGGGTTATTCCTCCAAGTCACCCCATCAACTTTTGTGCATAATCATAATATGGTCGTAGCTCAGGCTTTCTGACTTCATAGCTTCCCAAAAGCTGCTTGATCACCAATTGGGAGTCACCAAAGACTCTTAATTGCAGTTGTTTCATGTCAACTGCCATCTCAAGTCCAAGTATTAAAGCTTGATATTCAGTAACATTATTAGAGCAACGATTTTTTAGGGTAAAAGAGTATGGGATGACCTCTTCTTGTGGAGTAACGAACACCACATCGGCACCAGCTTTATCTCGATGTGCGACACCATCAAAGTATATCTTTCATGGGGGTCTAGCTTCAATGACCATTGCATCTTCATCAGGAAGTTCATCGCTCAGTTCCCAATCATCAGGTATCGGGTGGTCTGCCAAAAAGTCAGCCAATGCTTGTCCCTTTACAGCCTTTTGGAGAACATACACAATCTCAAACTGTTGAAATTGAAGGTACCATCTTGCAAGTTGGTCACTAAGGAATGGTTTCGACATTACAAACTTGATGGGATTTGCCCTCGAGATAAGTCGAACAACATGAGCCTGAAAGTAGTGCTTCATCTTTTAAATCGAGAAGGCTAATGCCAAATAGAACTTTTCAATTGGAGAATACTTTAGCTCATTCGGCGTCATCATTCTGCTCAAATAGTAAAGAGAGTTTTCCTTGCCTTCACTATTTTCTTGAGCCAGTAGTGCTCCAACTGACCTCTCTTGTGCCGCGATGTAGAGTATCAATGGTTTCCCAGGTATGGGTGCCGTAAGAACTGGTGGTTTCATCATGTATGATTTGATACTCTCAAAGGCATTACTACAAGCTTGGTCCCATTCGAAGGGAGTGTCCTTCTTCATGAGACGACTAAATGGTTGATATTGTCCAGCCAGGTTTGAGATGAACCTCCTTAAATATGCTTGCCTTCCTTGAAGGATTTTTAACTCATGAATATCTCGAGGCTCGGGCATTTTCAAAATTGCATCAACCTTAGCTTGAGCAATTTTAATTCCTCGGTGTCGCACAATGAAGCCAAGAAATTTTTCTGAAGCAACTCCAAAGGCACACTTCAAAGGATTCATCCTAAGTTGATATCTTCGAAGCAACTCGAATACCATTCTTAGGTATTTTAAGTGGTCGCATCTCTTTCTTGAATTCACCACTAGATCATCTACATAGCATTCAACATTTTTATGGAGCGGGCCATCAAAGATATTCTGCATAGCTCTTTGATAAGTGACGCCAGCGTTCTTCAAACCAAAAGGCATCACCTTATAGCAATAAATACCTTTGGGCGTATGAAATGCAGTGAGTTCTTCATCCTTTGGTGCCATGCAGATTTGATTATAGCCTGATGAACCATCCATAAAGGACATTGCCTCATAACCAGTGGTGGCATCAATCATCAACTCTGTTATGGGAATTGGAAAGTCATCCTTAGGGCAGACATTGTTGAGGTCTCAAAAGTCGACACAAACTCAAATTTGGCCATTCTTCTTTCTTACTGGAACAATACTTGAAATCCATGTAGGATATTTGACTTCGCGAATAAAGCCAACTTCAATGAGTTTGTTAACTTCATTTTCAATTAATGGAACTAACTCTGGCCTAAAGCGTCTTTGGGCTTGCTTAACAGGACGAGCACCATTCTTGACCGCCAACTGATGGACCACTACTTTTTGATCTAAGCCAGGCATTTCCTTATATCTCCAGGCAAAGACATCCATATATTCTTTGAGTATGTCTGTATAAGCGATTTCCTCCTCTACTTCTAGAAATGCACTCAAGTAAGTTGGTCTTGGTTCTTTATAGGTTCCAAGATTAACTTCCTTCAAAGGATCTATTGTGTCCTTTACTCCTTCTTCAAGTTGCGATGGAGCATCTCCAGCATCTTCCTCCTCTTGAGGATCATCGTCATTGACGGATATATGATAACACCAGAAGACATCTTCTATCTCTTTATCAATCTTTATTTGAGATGAGACATCTTTCTCGTTCTGGGTCATAACATGATATGAGGAGCCAACACTCTCTTCATTTTTTTTTATTGCTTAGTATAAACCACAGTATGCGTCCTTGCTTTTAATACCTCGTTGCATGAAACTACCAGTTTCGTCTGTCGCTTCATTCTAAAAGGAATCAAACTTTGGAAATCCTTCTGGATTTTAAATGAAGAGTACAGCATCGTGCTTTGACGACTTCTTTGACGTTTGTTATTTTTCTTCTTATTTATAGGACCTAACCTTTTGAACACAGAAGTTCTTGCGATTGATTCTCCAAGTCGATCAAATACGGAGGGTCTTTTGTTAGCGGCAGTGGGTTCTTCTTCCACGGTGATGTAATTACTGACTGTCCTTCTTATGGAGATGCGAATTGGAGGTGGCTGCATGTATCCTAGTCCTTCACATGCTTGTCTGGTGTTACCCTTCAATGGAAGTTTGCCCAACCTTGATGGATCATTAGGATTGTATCCAGCCTATACAAATAGCTTGTATGCATTTAGATCAAAGCCCTCTTTTGTACGCTTCGTAGGGAGTGCCATATCTGGTGGCATGTTTTGAGCCACAGATTCCCCAAGTGGCCTTGAGGATGGATTTATTGCGTCAATCTTTCTGACAGGTAAAGTTAGCCCCTTTAGCACATTATCTTGGGCATCAGGTGAGTGATCTTCCTCTTTCTTTGCCTTTGGCACGTAGCGAAGAACAGGAGTTGCCTTATTCTTCTTAGGAGCGACAATTTCTTTATTTAAAGTGAAGAAAGACTTCCTGTTGATGAATTTTTTGCTAGTCACCACGACCTTCTTAGATTCAAGATCGTCACACTTGGTCTTGGTGACATCTTCAATCCTTTTCTCATCTATAATATGATTCTTTAAGTAGAATTTTGCATCAGCAAAATATGACTCAGCTTCAGTGAATGGCTTGTCATCGGCGACTATCGTTCTTTCCACTCCATTTTTGAGATACTTCAAGCATTGATAGTAAGAGGACGAGATAATTTTGTTCCCGTGCACCCAAGGCCTACCAAGCAATACATTGTATGAAGTTTTGGCATCGATCACATGTATCAATGGGTTTGATTGAAAATCATCCATACTAATCCCCAACTTGATACATCACATGGCCCTTTGGCCCCCTTGGTTGAAGCCTTGGATCATTATACGACTTTCGTCCAGTTCGCTAGTAGCGATGCCAAGCTCCTTCATCGTATGGATAGCCAGGATATTGACTCTAGATTCTTCATCTATCAAGATTCTATTGATCTTCTTTCCTAGAATTTAACCCACCATGTATAAGGAACGGTTATGTGGGGTCTCACCAAGCAGAAGATCGTTATTTATGAATGTGATTTTTATATCACACACATGTGCCTCTTCGCCAAGAGTTTTAGCCAACCTTTCGGAGGATGAAGGAACTTTCATGGGTAGATTCTCACCCTTTTCCCCCTCTTTGGCGGTATTAAAACAAGATGCTTCAAGGTTGACTTGGGCAGTCTTATTACGGAACCAACTCGGTAAGAATTCCTCTAAAGTTACCGGACGCTGAGGTTTCTGATGGTGAATCTTCGTCACCCTTGTCCTTTTTGGAAGTGCAACCAACTTTTGTTTCCTTAGTTTCTTTACCACTTTTCTTCCGGTTGGCAGCTCGTATGTCTCTTTTCGCAGACTTATCTTCTTGCGTTTGCGTCTAGCCACTAGAGTCCAACCTTCATCATCGTCTTCATCAATCGAAGACCTATTAGGCTCTAATAGCTCCTTATTATGATCCTTGACATAAATTTTAACCGGGTCGAGCGAGCCAAAAGTGATAGAACTTTGATGAGAACTGGTTGTCTCATCATCGAAGAAGATTTTCTTCTCTTTTGCCAGTTGCATAACTTTATCTTTAAAGACAAAACATTTCTCCAGAGGGTGACTTATGAGCCTATGATATTTGCAATAATTAGGGTCATTGGTCCTTCCGGCTTCATTGGGACGCTTCATCTCTGGCAGTTCGATGAGCTTATGCTGAAGGAGTTCATCGAAAATCTCAGCAACATTAGTATCAAGGAAGGGATATTCCTTTTCTTGCATCTCCTTTAACGTTTTCTGATTTAGACGTGCTCCAGAAGTCGTATTTACACTTTGCTTCTTGCTCACCTTTGTGGTGACTTTCAAAGGAGACACATCAACATTCATGGATTCTTTTTTATCATTTTTTGGGACAAACTTACCCCATCTCTTGGGTTCTTGCTTATCATTTCCCCTTCGAGGGTCATGGATAGGCGCTCCTTTATTTTCAGCAGAAGACATGCTCAACTCCATGTCGTGAGCATGAGTAGCTAACTCTTCAAAGAATTTTGGCATAATGTCTTGAAAGATGTAGAGAAACCCCCAGTGCATTCCTTGGATGCACATCTCTATCGCTGAAGCTTCGCTGAAGCTTCGCTGAGCCTATCTTTACAGTTTAAGCTAGCATGTCTCTATCGATTGATGAAGTCAATGACTGGTTCGTCCTTTCTTTATCGAGTATTTGTGAGCTCTACCATGCTCACTGTACGCCTTGTGCTATAAAAGCGATTCAGGAACTCATGTTCCAATTGCTTCCAACTATCGATGGAGTTAGGCTCGAGAACCGTATACCAATCAAAAGCGTTTCCCTTTAGGGAACGAATAAACTATTTGACAAGATAGTCACCGTAAGTTCCAGCATTATCACATGTCTTGACAAAGTGTGTGACATGTTATTTTGGGTTACCTTTGCCCTCAAATTATTGAAATTTAGGGGGTTGATAGCCAGCAGACATTTTGAGGCTATCTATTCTTGCAGTGTAAGGCTTGGCATATGCAAAGAAAGACTTGGTGACAACATCATACTTGTCTTTGAGGGTCCCTTCAATAAATTCCCTCAATTGCCCAATCGGGATCATTTCCTCAGCAGAAACTTGCACCTCTTAGTCGATGATATTTGTTTCACAGGATTTTCTATCTCATGAACCTCTAGAGATTTTCCCGACGCATGGCTAGATTCTCCGTCTATCAAGCCTTCCACCTTATCCACTATCTTATCAATCCTAGCCTCTTGATTCTGAACATAGTTGGTCAGGCCTTCAATTGCCTTTGTCAGATTCGCAAGCTGCTCCTCCACAAACGAGGCATCAGTTACCATTGCTTGCATGATCACCGTAGATGTTAGAGAGTAACATGGATTATCATATAATTTGATCTTTGAAGTACTTAGCTTATGTTGTGTAAGTGGAGATGACGCATTTGTTGAACGACCATCGCTCTTTGCGCCATAGTATTTGGAACCAGAATGCTCAAGTAAAGCAAGAGTCTTCTTAAGCGATTCCGCAACACTGTGTCCTCCTTCCGAAGCACTTGTTTGGGACTTCGTTCCTTTTGGGGTTGAAGATCCAAAAACTGGAGTTGGCACGGACGACACTAGATGTGTTTGTTGTCCTAGCAAGCCTGCCTTGCTCCTTGTGACAGCTCCTAAACTTCCAAAAGTAACACCAAGGATGCTTTCCACTTCGGCAGAGAACCTTGAATCAGCAACCTTGGAAGCAGTTGATTGAGAATTGATCTTCTTGGAAGTCATTTCGTTATTCTTAAACTTTGAAGTATGAAAAGTTGAGATGAGAGGTAGAGATCGTCCCACTGGGCGTGCCAGAATTTGTTGGACAATAAAATTCTCGAGTGCGAAAAATAAATAATTCGAGACAAGAAAATATTGCAACAATCAATTTTATTGATTTCAATAAGTGAGTGTTACAATCTCTATGAATCCTCTGATTAGCCTTTTCGAATATAAATTCAAGGGCTTAAAGCTTAGTCTTGAATTTGAATTTGAATTTGATTTGATGAACTTGAGGGACTTAATCTTGACTTGTGCTTGAATTCAAGAGCTTTAGAGCTTGTTCTTGAATATTGCAGTCTTGATCTTGAACTTTGGTGAACTTGATTTGAATGTTTGAGCTTTTTAGAAAAATTACGGCGTTTGATCCACGAGCTTTCTCTTGCTACTTTTTAGAGTTTCGGGGTCTCTCTTTTGAATTATGAGACCCTTATTTATAGTTGTAGGGAAGGAAGAGTCATGATGAATATGGATTTTCTTTGACCAATCAGATTTAAGTGATGTGACACCTTTTATGGGCTTTTATTTCATGGGCCTGCTGCATCAGTTTGACATGTGGCACGGTCCTATTGGCTACTTCACTTGACTTGGCATGCCACATCATTTGACACGTGGCGCTTATTTGGGCCTCTAGAATATGACTATATTCTTGGGCTAAGCAAAGTGAGCTCATTATTTATAGCCCAAATTAATGGGCTAGCCCAATAAAAATTGAACTTTAATTAAACCCATATATGTTTGGACTTAAACAATTAATCTAATTATATTAATCCACAATATTTATTTAGGACTAATATATTTTGAATTTAATATATTTTGAATTTAATATAATCCGAATTTTGTACGGATTTAAATTTAATAAAATTGCATCGCCCACAGTGTTGTTTTAGGTATTATGGGTTAATGTTTGTTTTAAACAAAATAAAATAAAATTGATAATAGCGAGTGTTACTGCGTCTTGTGTGTATATCGATATAGGGGTGAAAAAAATACGCCGCGTCTCTTGAATTTTAATTGGGATCGGACCGGGTTATGGGTTGGTGTTAATTGGAATAAAAAAATTTAAATAAAAAAGATGAATATACCCCCCTCCCCCCAAACTATGATAAATGGTACTTATATACCATTTGTCATACTTTAGGTACACATATGTCCTTGTCGTTAGAGTGAGGGGCATATACGTATCATTTCATTAACGGTAGGGGCATGTCTGTACCCAAAATATGATGGAGAATATATACGTATCATTTATCATAGTTCAGAAATATATTTATGTTATAAAATAATAAAGAACAATAAAGAAGAAGAGTAGAGAGAATAGAGAGAGTGATTCTTATTTCTTCTCTTGAGGGATGAGAGATCATATGATTGTAAATACAATGAACAAAACCCCTCTATTTATAGGGAAAATTTACTCCTAGTCTGAGTAAAAGACGGATGCTTCAAATCCTAATAGATATCAAAGTAGATCTTGATAGACATTCACTATAATGTAAATACATTTATAACACTCCCCCTTGAATGTCTAATTGATAGATAATGTGCCTCGTTAAAACCTTACTAGAAAAAACCCAGTGGGAAAAAAATCTAGTGAAGGAAAAAGAGTACACATCTCTAACAATACGCATATCAGCTGCCTCATTAAAAATCTTACAAAGAAAACCCGGTGGGACAAAACCTTGAAAGGGAAAAAGAGTACAACGCGTATTTGCTTCCCCTAATGAGAACATCCTTGAACTTTTGTATCCCGATCTTGTGCAGCATCTTCTTGAAAGTTGCAATTGGAGAAGATTTGGTGAATAAATTAATCACATTGTTAGTTGAACGAATCTGTTGCACGTTAATATCATCATTTTTTTGTAGCTCATGTATGTAGAAAAGCTTTGGCAAAATATGCTTCGTTCTATCTCCATTTATGAATCCTCCCTTAAGATGTGCTATGTATGCTGAATTATCTTTGTATAAATTGTGGGTAGATTGTCATATTTCACACCATATTTTTCTCGAATGAGATGTATCATGGACCTCAACCATACACATTCTCGGCTTGCTTCATGAATAGCTATTATCTCAGCATGATTCGATGAAGTGGCTACGATAGACTGCTTTGTATATCTCTAAGATACGGAAGTACCACCACATATGAACACATAGCCTATTTGAGACCGAGCTTTATGCGGGTCAGATAAGTACCCAACATCAGCATGACCAATAAGATCGGGACTGCAATCTTTAGAATAAAACAAGCTCATGTATTTTATTCCATTTTGATGTCTCATAGTAGGAGCAAAAATATACCTTGCTAACAAATTGACTGAAAAGGCTATAGACCTTGTAGTATTTGCAAAGGTACATGAGTGCATCAATTTCACTAAGATATGGTACTTCATAACCAATCCAATTCGATATATTTCGAATTTCAGCAAATAATCTATTGCTTTGAAACTCTCCAAGAGTTCCAATGATGTTCAAGCAATAAGCTTATACAATATAAGGATTATAAATAAGTTTTCCAGAAACTTTTATATGCTTCAAGCAGTTTGAATTCTTAAAAGTTTTCACATAAGTTTTGTCAAGTGACAATATTCAACATTTTATGAGTGACATCTTCAAATATCTGGACTGCAAATCAAATAAGTTTTATACTTACCAAAATGTATCCTTTCATGTCACTTGATAAATGTTTCTACGCCAGCATGCTTAAATAAACGTAGAATTCAAATCCTCGTAATCTTTCACAATATTGCGCCAATATTGTGTCAAAGATATTGATGATATATCATTTCGTATCGGTTTACAATGCGACATAACATTTTAAGATCTCATCACTTCATTATTTTCAGGTACATGAACCTCTCATAAGGTTTCATGAAGAGTTAAGTCGTAGGCTCTTCAAGAGCACATTGCCTTCTTATTATGATTATTTGCTCCTTATTTTTCAAGGACTATTTCATTTGGAACCGATCAGTCTATCACGCTTCACGCATGCATAGACTTTGTCCTTTAGGAACACAAAATAAGAGCACTTGCGCTTAATATAAGATGCTTTCAACATTTGACTTGAATTATCTTTTGGATGAGGATATGGTGATAATTTCTAACATATTTCATAGCACTTATAATCTCCCCCTTATGTTAGGAAAACTAACATACATCCTCTATTTCTTTGAGGAATCCATCTTTGTGTATTATGGTATATTCATTAATCGTATACCGCACATCAAAATTATTAGATGGAATAATTGGTTCCCGACCTTGAACCAATTGAGAGGGAAGAAATAATCATAATTTATTGATCTAATGCATACAAATGCTATTGCAATATATCATATTTTAGACTAATACATGAAGTTTTGTTCTCATTAATAATGATTTAGCTATTTATCGAAGGCATTCAATGTCAAACCATCATCATCAAGATAACTTTCTTGATTGCACAATCTGAAAATTATGTTCTTAACTCAATTTTATTGAGCAAACAACTTTATGAATGTCAAAATGTAGGTTGACAATGAATGTACATGTGATCATCTTATTGATGGATCTTTTCAACATATCACATGATAGATGAACGGGCCCTTATTCACCTTTTATTTTTTTTTAGATTTGAAGGGATCCAATCCCAATATTAGTTGGTCCAACCAACTTATCATGAGAACAAACGACATAAATAATTCTTGAAGAATCTTCTAGTTCTTCAATACATGCACATCTCTGAGATGTCACAATCATTCTTATCAATTTATGAACTTTTATTCTAGTAAACTCCAAGTTTATCATGACATGTACTTTTTCTTTAGTAAATTTCAGATTTACTATTACATGAATAAATTTCAAATTTACTACTTCAGAAGTAAATTTCAAAATTATTCAACCTCTTTTGGAGGTGAGTTGTGATACAATCACAATCAAGTGCCCGTTTGCATTAATAAGTTTCTCATTCCCCAGGAATGAAATATAGCAAATCGAGGCATACATATGATGTAGAGAATTTTTTTTTCTCTAGCATATCTTATAATCATATAAGCATGTGAAAATATCATCACTTTTGATGATCATTATCATATTGTCCCTCCACACGTATATTCGTGCATTCAATCACTTGTCTTCTTTCAGACATATTATGCACTGCTACCACATACACCTCAAGAATAAAGTAAGTTGTCATATTTCAGACTTATCATATATTGCTACCACATTCACTTCATGGAATGGAGCATATTCAATGGGTCGAATTTCATGACTTTTCATCAAACACCCATTATTTTGCCTTAGCCATCACAATATCATCAATATGGTGTATTGAGATTCAAACTCAATATTTGATCCATATAAAGGCGTCTTAGGCATGAATCGATGAGACTTGAACCCAACATATTATAATCCTTTTTGATAATATTGTTCTTGAGGAATAAATTTAAAATATAAATGGTTCCAAACCAATTATTTTTTCTCAAATTCAATAATAATTATATTAGTAGTAGCAAAAGAAAGATAACATAAAGAATTACTAACCTTGAAATCCTTCAGATTTATAATCTCACCTTATTTGACAGAGTCTCGTGCTGATAACGTGTTATAAAACAATAAAGAACAATAAAGAAGAAGAGTAGAGAGAATAGAGAGAGTGATTCTTATTTCTTCTCTTGAGGGATGAGAGATCATATGATTGTAACTACAATGAACAAAACTCCTCTATTTATAGAAGAAATTTACTCCTAGTCTGAGTAAAAGACGGATGCTTCAAATCCTAATAGATATCAAAGTAGATCTTGATAGACATTCACTATAATGTAAATACATTTATAACAATTTATCTCTTTTCCGTTCTATTTTTGACAATTTAATTTATTACTTGTACCAAGTAGCTTGTTTGACAACGTCACAACGTGACAACTAAAATTATTCTATGTTTTAGATTCAACTTCGTAATTACACTTTCTTAACTTTAAAAATCTATTTCTTATGAGGTAATATGACTAGTGATGAAATTGAATTTTGTATTGATCTGGTATGTGATTCTTACACTGACATTCTTGGTTTAGCAAATTAATGATAAGATCTCTCATCTCTGTTTGAAAATCAATATGCTATATACTCTTGTTTTTAATAATTGAGAAATTCAACACTTAAATTCTTACACAAAGTATTTTGGTTTAGCAATGGAGAATCAATTTATTCTAGCATAAGAAATTACAAGTAGACATGATGCGCCCATTTACCATTTTTCAATTAAATATCATCCATTTGATTTGCGAATAAAGGTTCGACAAAGCAACACGTACTTACCATGGAAGTTACAATGTACTACTGCTAATTACCACTAAACATTTCCAAAATGTCACAAAATAATTATTGAATACAAAATAGTAACTTTTTTTAACATAAAAACAAATGCGTTAGAAAGTAAATCGTAAAATGGGTATAAAGCAAGCGGTAGAGATGCAAAATGTAGTCCCACAAAGTGAGGTACGGGAAAAGGATAGAATGTACGTTGAGATAAAAGAGATAAAATGAAGGGTTAAAGCGTAAGCCTTGCTCATTCTATATTTCTGTATTTATAAAGGGGAATTACAACATAGATCTATCTAACAGATAAGTACAAGAATAAATACAAAATAGAGTTCTACTAAAACTAGGGGGAATTACCACATATATCTATCTAACAGATAAGTACAAGAATAAATACCAAATAGAGTTTTACTAAAACTAGGATACAAGAATATAACTGCAACACCCTCCCTCAATCTAAACGGGAAGAATGAACGTGAAGATTGGCAGTGAGCTAGAGGGCAAAACTTTGGTAAACAAATCTGCAAGTTGTTCAGAGGTATGAACATGAGATACCACCAAGTCACCATGACTGATCTTTTCACGAACAAAATGATAGTCCAAAGCAATGTATTTGGTACGAGAGTGAAAAATTGGATTATGCGCTAGGTGAATGGCTTCAATGTTATCATATTTTGCAGAGACGGGAGAAGTAAGAAAAAGACCAAGATCACGAAGAATGTATTGGACCCATGTAGCCTCAGCAGTAGCAACAACAAGAGCCCTATACTCAGCTTCAGTACCAAAGCATGCAACTGTAGGTTGTTTCTTAGCAGACCAACAGATGAGATTGGGGCCAAGAAAAGAGCAAAAACCAGTTGTTGATCGTCTTGTAGCAGAGCAACCAGGCCAATCAGAGTCGCAATAAATAGTAAGGTCAAGAGAAGAATTTTTGTATAACTGCAAGCTCCAATTAGTTGTGCCACTTAGGTACCTGAAAATGCGTTTTACTGCCTGAAGATGTAATTGTCTCGGCTGGTAAAGAAATTGAGAAGCAAGGTTAACAGCAAATTGAATGTCTGGCCGAGTGAAAGACAAGTATTGTAGACTCCCAACCATTTGACGATAGGTAGAAGGATCTTCAAGCAATGGAGAAGAAGTCGAATTCAAGTCAAGTTTACTGTGAAGTGGAGTAAGTACGAATTTACACTTCTCAAGTTTAAACCGATGAAGGATAGAAGTAATATAACGATGTTGCACCAATAACAACCCCAAGGAATTATGCTTCAATTCAATGCCAAGAAAGTAAGTAAGAGGGCCTAAGTCCTTCATTGAGAATTCTGTACTCATAGAAGTGATGAACTGAGATACCAATGACTGCGAAGAGCCAAAAACAGCTATATCATCCACATAAATCAAAATAATTATGCAATCACTCCCCGAGTAAAAAATGAACATACTATGGTCCGAGATACATTGTGTAAAACCAAGATCAAGAAGAAAACGAGCAAGACGATGGAACCAAGCATGCGGTGATTGTTTAAGACCATATAGAGCACGGTGCAACTTGCAAAATAATGAGGATAATCTAGATGGACAAAACCTTTTGGTTTACGCATATAAACTGTCTCAGATAACTCTCCATGTAAGAATGCATTGAATATATCAAGTTGACGCATGAACCAGTTTCGTTGAAGGGCCAAAGATAGGACTAAACGAATTGTGCTAGGCTTGACAACGGGAGAAAATGTCTCAAAATAATCCACTCCAGGCTGTTGTAAAAAACCTTGAGCCACTAACCAAGCTTTATATCTTTCAACATAGCCATTGGCGCAAAACTTAGTTTGAAACACCCATTTATTGCCAATGATATTTATATTTGCAGAAGGAGGAACCAAAGACCAAGTTTTATTTTGAACAAGAGCATCAAATTCGACACTCAGAGCATGCGTCCAACGGGGATCTTTAGAAGCTTGAGAAAATGAGATAGGTTCAGATAAAATGGAACTAGTTGAAGCTGCTAAAGAAGGAAAAATGCGTGGTTTGAGTGAACCAATTTGAGAACGAGTAATCATAGGATGAGAATTTGGTTTTATGGCGATTGGAGTAGAGTTAGGCATGCTAATATTGTCAGGTAAAGGTTGAATTGGTGTTGGTTGTACCTGGGATAAAACAATATAACCTTTAGAAGAAGAAAGGTTTAAAGCGTCTGCAGGACATTGATTCAAAGGGGAGTTCATAAGGTGTGAGGGAGAAGCTGGAGAAAATTGATTAGAATTTTTAAGGCAAGAATCACGAGAATTATGTGACTTTAATATAGAACTCTGAAGACTACTACTATGTGCGAGTTGCTGCTTATTTTCGGGAATAAGAGTTTCTAAATTAAAAGAATTAGTATTATGTGCATTGGGCAAACATGAAAAAGGTAGAGCAGGAAGAATTCCCATTTAGAACAAATTAGGAGAAAGTTCTCCAGAATGTGGGAGATGGCTTGGAAAATGAGAAGATTTAGAGGAGTTATCTAAAACAATTTCAGATGAGATAGAATTAGGTGCAGTTGGTGGCTGAGTAGGAAAGAAGGTCTGAAACGGGAACGAGTCTTCAACAAAATGAACATGTCGAGAGATGATAACTCTATTTGAATTAGGATCCAAACATTTAAAACCTTTGTGATTATTAGATGAACCGAGGAATAAACATGGCTTGGAACAAGGTTGGAACTTGGAGCAAGGACCAACTGTTATAAAGGGATAACAGAGGCATCCAAATACACGAATAAGATTATAATCTGGCGCACGACCATAAAGTTGTTCAAACGGAGATAGAAAATGCAGCACTGGAAGGTGAGTAACATTAATAAGGGAGACTGCATAGAGACAAGCATCAACCCAAAATTTAAAAAACATAGATGCTTGAAAAATAAGATAGAGTAGGATATTTGCAATGTGTCTATGTTTGCGCTCGACTCTACCATTTTGAGCAGACGTGTGAGGACAAGAAAAACGATGGACTATGCCATTTTGCTTGAAGAATGGAATAAAACTTTTGTTAACGTATTCACCACTTCCATCAGACTGAAAATAAGAAATGGAGGTGTGAAAAACATTTTTAACTATGGTATAAAATTCTTTGAATTTGTCAAACCATTCAGATTTTTCGCGGATCAAGTAAACCCAAGAGAATTTGGTGTAATCATCAAGGAATAAAATGTAATAACGATATCTAGAATTTGAGATAATAGGAGCATGCCATACATCTGAATGAATTAAAACGAATGAAGAACTTGCATTAGTACTGGATAAAGGAAAAAACATCGAGTTTGCTTACCCAAATGACAAACATTACAAGAATTATTGCTAATAG
Source organism: Capsicum pubescens (assembly GCA_030864215.1). NCBI lineage: Eukaryota > Viridiplantae > Streptophyta > Magnoliopsida > Solanales > Solanaceae > Capsicum > Capsicum pubescens. Next base: position 20,704,599 of record CM061543.1, read on the forward strand.
AAGAAGTACTTCTTATCAATTTCTAACAACTAAAGAGCTAAGAGACTCTCGGCCAGGATGTCCGAGACGCTGGTGCCAATGTGAAACAGACAAAATTTTAGCAAAGAGACCAAGGCTGGAAGAGCCGAAGAGCTCGATGGAGCGATACGTAGATGATAGAGGGACCCAGAATTGTTATAGTGGAGTAAAGTTGTTCCGATCTTCATGTCCTTGACAAAAAATCTAGAGTCAGTAAAGTGAATAAAACAATTATTATCAGCACATAAACGTTGAATAGAAAGTAGATTTTTAGTGAGGGATGGGACATATAATACGTTCTTTAGAAGAAGAGGTTTAGAGGGTGTTGAAAGAGTAGAAAAGTAAATAGATTTAATTGGGATAAAAGTACCATCTCCAATCATAACTTGAGAAGAACCAGAATAAGGAGTGTGAAAAGTAAGATTAGAAGGATCATGATTCATATGTGCAGATGCCCCAGAGTCTGGATACTAAACTGTTGGTTGAACCTCCTCCAAATTCATGGCAGCAAATGATTGAGGAATATTGTTAGCCACAAAGGAATGACTGAACCCGTTTCTACATTCCAACGCAGTGTGATTATAGTGAAAACAAATTTGACATTTTTTAAAAGGAGAGAAAGAGGATTTACCCAAAATACCAGTACCAAGGGAAGGAGGCCGAGATTGCTGTTGGAAACCAGACCATGAAGAGTTCTGGTAACCTCGGTCTCTACCATGTTGACCCTTATTATTTATACCACGGCCTCGTCTATTGTATTGTCCTTTTGCAGATTGATTTTCATTAATAGATGACTGATTTCCATTAACAGATAACGGTAAATTAGAAGTGTTTTTGCCTTGAGTGGCCACCAACAAAGCGGTTTGAGAATTTGACTCTTCAGAAGTATTTGCATTAATGTGAGCTTCTTCAGTGAGAAGGAGTGGTCATAATGCAATGAAGGAAGGAAGTGCGCCAGTAACATTTAATCTAGACACAAAGGTACGATAAGATGAACAAAATCCTTACAACGCTTGAGTGACTAGATCATCATCAGCTACAGGTTTACCAATTGCTCTGAGAGAACAGGCAATCGAGTGAAGTTTTTGAAGATAATCCTCCATAGAAAGAGACCCTTTTTTGAAGTTTTGGAATTTGGACTTAAGGTGAATTATAGAGTAAGAGACTTGATCTAAATAGGGAGACTAAGGTGTCCCAAGCTTGTTTTGATGTCTCACAAGCATAATTCAAAAGTGTGTCAAGAACAACAGAAGAGAGGGTTGCATTAATCCAACTTAATGCAATAGTATCACACTGAATCCATAGCTTGAAATCAGCGTGTTCTGATGGTGGAAATGGTATAGTTCCATCTACTAAGGAAAGAAGGTTGTGACTTTCTAGGATGGTGAGAAGAATTTTCTTTCAAGTAAGGTAGTTGACGTATGTCAATTCAATAGGAACAAAACCTTTGATATTGGAAACTGTTGGAGGAGGTTTTGGAAGGTCAAGGAAAGATTGATTTGTGGCAGTTTGAGCAGAGGCGGTGGTGGTCTGAGACGAGGATATTTCTAAAGCCATGGAAAAGATCGTTTAAGACTTTGATACCAGGATGAAAGAGATAAAGTGAAGGGTTAAAGCGTAAGCCTTGCTCATTCTATATTTCTGTATTTATAAAGGGGAATTACATATATATCTATCTAACAAATAAGTACAAGAATAAGTACAAAATATAGTTCTACTAAAACTAGGTTACAAGAAGATAACTGCAACACGTTGATCTTACCTTTATCTTAAAGGAGAGATGGAGATGTTGTTTTCGATGGACTCTTGACTCAAAATAAAAACAGTCTAAAAAATACGTATTAAAAGTAAGAGAGACAATTGATAGTAACAAAAATAACTTATAGTGTCATAACAATATAATAACAAAATAATATTACAATCGAACTACACGTGACATCAGATAGTGACACAATTTTTTTTTCAAAAAATACAAAAGTGGTACTACTACGATCGCTAATAAGGGCAACAATACATGCACTCCAACCTACAAGTATGAACACACTCTTACCGTTTAACCTTCTACCCTGATTCGTGTAATATACATCCTCTTATCTATAGTCATGATAAGCTGCATCTGAATCATGTCATGTCTAACCACTTTTTCCCAATACGTATCTATCTCAATCTCTCTTGTGTCTATCCATAGCTAAACTCCCACACTAGCGCATTCGAATATCTCTTCTGAATACCCATATTATTTTAATGACTTATAGTTTATATAAATTATATAGTAAAATTACTTTTTATTTATTATTTTTTGAGGGTGTAAAAAGTCAAATATGGAGAAATAAACGTGAACCTGGGATATAGTAATTTTAAAAAGTAAACATTGCTGCATCTTAGACAAAGCAGAGTCAAAAGTTCAAAAAAATGTAAATATCGCAAGATATTTTTGTAAATCAACCAAAAAAATGAGAAAATAAAAGAAAAAAGAGAAAATACATAATTACCCCATTGATCTTGTTCAAGATTTGTAAAAAGACACCTAAACTTTAACTTTGACCTATTACCCCACGATTCTTCTTTATTTCGTTGCAAACACACCATTTTAACCCCCTGTGTGTACACACGCTCCACAGGCGCGTGAAAGGGTTCAAATTTGACTTTTTTGACCAATTACAAGCTGCCACGTGTAAAATAATTAAATATATAATTTATATTCTTTTTTAAAAAATAAATTAATATTTATTTATTTTTAAAAAATATTTCATACCCCCCACCCCCGCAACCCCCCATCCACCATTGTCTTCTTCTTCATCACCATCACTCAACAACATTAATTATAACAACAACATCAATTACAACAACAACAACAGCAATTACGCCCACAACAACAATATCATCATCATCACCATAACCCCATCCTTTCTTCTTCAACACAATTCCACCATTAAAGCTCCTCCATTAAAGTTTTTTTTTTTTTTAAAATCATATCATTAAAGCTCCATTTTGCAATTAAATCATATCATTTGACTACCCACCATTTCTTCTTCAACACAATATCTTCTTCAACACCATTAAAGTTCTTCAACACAGTGTCACCATTAAAGCTCTTTCATTGAAGCTTTTTTTTTAAAGCTCCATCAAAGCTCCTCTATTAAAGCTTTCATTAAAGCTCATTTAACTATCTTTAAAACTCAATTCAATCATAAAACTAATTTTTGAATTGATTTGAACAAAAAAAAAAATTGAATGGGGAGAGTGCTGGACGCGAGGTGGCGAGGGGGAGGGAGAGATGCTGGACGCTGGGGGAAGGGGAGGTGCTGGATGCGAGGGGTGGGGAGGGGAGGTGCTGGATGTGGGGAGGTGGAGGTTCTGGATTGGGGGTGGGGGGAAAGAAGGGGTGGGGTGTTAAACTAAATAAAAAGGAAAATTGTATTAAAAAAATAAAAATATATGAAATTAAACGTATTTGACACGTGACAACACCTGATTGACGCATGTATTTCACTCTTCTTGTTGTGACTGAGATTCAGCGAAAAATGATGTGTTTGCAACGAAATAAAAAAATCGTGGGGTAATAGGTCGAGGTGAAAATTTAGATGTCTTATTACAAAATTCGGACAAGATCAGGGGTAATTATGTATGTTTGATGGATGTATCAATTAATTTCAATTAATTATGTATATTTGATGGATGTATCAGGAGTTAATTATATATCTCTGCTTACCCAAAATAAGAAAAAATATATCGGAAGCTAATTATATATAAGAAAAAATTGTATATTCATTATATAATCTCAACTGACACAAAATTGAAAAAATGTATCAAAAAATAATTGTGTATCTCTACAAAAGAAAAAATATATCTTCATTGAATGTATTATACATCTCCACAGATTTAAAATCGAAATAAAATGTATCGAAAGCTTGATATATCTTTACAAATGAGAAAAGTATCTTCATTGAGTGTATTTAGATTAATTATGCATCTCAGCAAATTTAAATTAAAATTTATAATAATTATATTAATTTTTTTTTATTTTTTTTTTATTTTTTATTTTATAATTAGACTTTAAACTGTCGAGATTTAGGTACGGATCTGGGTTTTACTAATCCGCTCTATCGTTAAATCGGGTCACGAACTTTCCCAGTTGCCACTGTCAGTGAGGGTTTAAACCTAAATCAAAACCCTAGCGTTTATTTTACCCTAATTCTAACAGCATTAGCCATGGCAGAAACAGAACCCGAAGCCGCCGCCGCCGCCGCCACCGCTGCCGCTGCCGCGCCCGCTGTTGAAACCGAGAAAGAGGACACTTCAGCTCAGGACATGGACATTGAACCTCAAGCCGCCGCCGCCGCCGATGATGATACGGCTGAGAACGGGGGTTCAAAGCGTCCAAGGGAGGAGGAAAACGAGCCGGAGAATGAAGACGCTACGAAGAAGCTGAAGGGCGATAAATCTGTAGAAGAAGAACGACTCGAGAAGTTAGATGGAGCCGAAAAAGTGGATGATGAAGAGAAGAAAGTCGGGTCGGGTCCGGTTAGTGTGGGTCCAAAGAAATTTGGGTCGTCTGTGGAGATGTTCGATTACTTTTACAAGCTTCTTCACTCTTGGTCTCCCAACCTCAACCTCAACAAGGTACAGATGTTCTATCCTGTTGTGTTGTATTGTATTGTATCGTACTGTATTGTTTTAATAAATATACTACATTTTTATTGATAGTATCGTTATGTAATGTCACGCGTTAACGATTTGAGGGATCAAAATCAACTAGTTTGAATTGAGGGGTAACGGTTGATCTTGCTCTATCTTTTCATATATGGAAGTGAAATGCTCGGAATAACGAATTTTTCTCACATAGGTACACGTATGTATAAGAGTTGAAATGGATATAGATAATTCACATAGCTAACATTGATTATATATGTAGATGCCAATTGAGCATATTCACAAAATTTGTAGAGAATTGTTTGCACATTATTCCATAAAACAAGATGTGATCTTTGCAATGTTTTAAGGTCTTGTTTTAGTTTATCATCAATAGGCTGAATTCTGGAATGTGGGATTTCTTGGGAGCAATTTCAGATATGTTACATGGAATGGTCTGAAAATGCATTGCCTTGGAGCATTAAGCTGAATTTTATGTATGGAACCAACCAATGCACTATGCTGTTCTGTTCCTTTGTAAGGCTTTGTGGTACCAATTGGGTTTACTTGTTGATTTGTGATCGATAAGTTATATCCGGCCTGCTAAAAGTTGCTTCAAGTCTAAAGCATCCGACAATTAGATGGATCTGATGATAGATTTCTATTTTTTGTGTGTATCCGACTATGAATATTGACTCAAGCAACCTTTTTCTTGTAAGATGTGAGCCATGTGATAGTAATTGTGAGATTGGTCCTCTCCTATTTTGGCCCATGTATTTATTTGGTTTTAGCAAATATTAAAAGGCAAAATTAGAGAATACCTAACTTCTCGCTGAATTCAGGATAATTGCAGTTCAACAAGTGCGATCACATGGACCACACCTTTCATATATTTCCATCCATGATTAATTAGAAGTAAAATGCATTTAGAACACAATAGTTGTAAGATGTGAAGTGAGTATTGAATGGTATATCTGTTGTGTGACCTCCAAGATTGAGTTAAGTGTTCGAGTTTCCTTTTCTTGTGTAATTTTTTGCCTGTTTTTAACTGATTATAATTGTGTCCTGTGTTCAAAGGTGCTGGGTAATCTGTTTTGGTTGGTTAGATACTCATCGCTTATGATTTTATCCTGCTTTCTGTTACCTTATCTTGCTGCCTTACTCTGTTTTCACCTCCGCTATATGGGATTGTTGTATTTGAAGATGTTCATCTGTTTGGACTCTGGATGATCATCAATATTATGAAGAGTTACTTTTATTTTTGTACCTTCCAATTTTTACGTCTTCTCGGTATGATGTGCTTGATTCATGGTTCTCTCTTGATCCTCAAATATCAGTCTTTTGTTTTCTAGGGCTCCATTTTACTTTATTATGCTGTTGTTGCCTAATTTTGTTTGTGTGAGTTTGCTCACATTGCCAGTCTCAAGCCTGAATAAACAAGGAGGGTTGTAGTAGGCTGGCAGCCAACATAAAACTTGGCTATCATCATATTTCATAATACGAAGACTCAACCCCAGCTTGTTTGGGACTGAGGCTTAGTTGGTGCTGTAGTTGCCTATTTTAACTAGTTGACCTATTTGCTGCGAGTCAAGTTGTTACACTTATTTTGTCATGATATTCGATGTTTTCCAAAAAATTGTGAAGTCGTAATATGCGAGTTATATTAGCCTTCATTTTAGCATTAGTATTACCTTACAAGAATATGAACTATTATCGGTAAGCATTCATGGATTTACGTGTTCAATCAACTCTTGGAGTATGAAATATTTTAGATGATTTTTTAAGTTTTTTGTGAGTGCTGGATGTGATGATGATCACTTATATCTTGTTTGTTCTGTGTTGCAGTATGAACACATTGTTTTGCTCGGCTTACTCAAGAAGGGTCACTTAGAACCAGATAGAAAGATCGGTACTGGAATTCGCGCATTCCAAATCCGGTTTCATCCTCAGTTTAAAAGTCGCTGCTTCTTTGTCATTAGGGAGGATGGTTCTGTGGATGATTTTAGCTTCAGGAAATGTGTTGATCACATTCTGCCCCTCCCTGAGAACATGCAAGTAAAACATGACGCTAACAAAGCTTTGGCTCGTGGTGGAAAAGGTGGCGGGCGTGGCCGTGGGAGGGGAGGGAAGCCAAGAAATTGAAGACAGCTGCGTGTTTGTCAGAATCAACTGCCAATTGTTCTGTACGCGTCGTTATCTGTTTTCAGTATTGCTAATTAAGTTACATGACTATAAGGGGTGGATATTCAACAATTTTGTTTGGCATCAGCTAGTATAATCATACTGTAATCCGCGCTATTTTGATGGAATACACCCGATGAAGCTATCATATGAACATTTTTTTGTGTCAGTTCATTTCAAAGAGGGCAGAATATATTACTCCTATATGATGTCTTAACTAACCATATTGCTCCGTTAAATTGAGGGCAGTGCTCAGAGTTGAAATATTAACATGCAACTAATTGAGAATTTGTTTAGTCCTGATCAATATTTGTGTTGTTATACAATGATTGTGATTACTGATACTTTGAAGATAAAAAATATAAATAGAGGTCACTGACCACTTTAGGATCATGCATTTAGGAAGTTGCTAGTATTATGGAGTTTCGAATTCAACATGTGAAATTTCATGTCTATATCCTCGAATTTCACGTGGAATTTGAAACTTGATAATGTGCTTATTTTTTTAATTACCCCGAATGAGAAGGTGCTTTGTGAAATTTATCCCATAAACATGCATCTTAATTTACTATATTTACACAAATTACAAAAACTCCAACAGATTATGTATCTTCGTTAAATATATCGGGAGCTAATTGTGTTTCTCAATATGAAAAAAATATATCTTCATTGTATGTATGGAAAGCTAATTATATATCTAAATTTAAGATTTTCAATAATTATATACTCTCTCCATTTCAAAATAATTGAATTATTGAGATATGACACACTCTTTAAGAAAAATATGTAAGAACATAATTTGTAGAGAAGTCTGTGTTTGTAGCCAAAACAAATTGTTTCTTCCAATAAATGATGCTTGGAATTTTTGAAGTCCAGTAAGTACCCCTTCGGCTTCCGAATTTCCATCATTCCACTAAAGATTAAAGTAAAAGTTCTTAATAAGTGCCTACCTAATTTTGGACTTTTATAACCTTGGCCCCCAACGTGTCTAAATCGAAATAGGTCCTCAACCAATGACACCAATTTATTATTTTCCCTACTAAAAAGTACAAAGGGTCCAAATGTCCTAGATTTTATAAAGCTGGTGGGGCAGAGGGGTAGGGGGTGGGGTGGAGGGTTGGGAAGATTTAATTAAAAGGTCTCTTTCTAAAGATTATTATACTAAAATTAATCTTATAATATAGTTATAAGTTATAAGACACCAATAATCAGCTGGACTTTTAGACCTAAATAGGACAAATGGATATGCCGTGCACTTTTTATCTCTTGAATCCGGAATCAAAATATACCGTGAAACTAAAAAAAATATCAAAATATATCATGTATTTAAAATGTTATCATAATATGTTTGATTTTAGAAAAGTACATAACTCTCTTTTCAAGTGAGGTATGCATTTTATTTTTTTACATAACTCACTTAAAAAGAGAACAAAATGCATAGCAAAGGCCTTATAAAATAGAACTATCGTCGTCTAATTTTTTTCATGTGTTGTAGACTTATAAAAGTGAGTTGACCTTTGCTTATAATGAAAATATGTAACTCATTACGTAATTTAATAAGAATAAAATTCTGAAATAATCACAAATTTTAAATTGTTTCAGAATTTTGACTTCAATTTTAGTCATTTATAGATTTGCTAATGCAAATCACATTTAAATAAAATGTCAAATATACAGTAGTATATAAAAAATAGAAACTTGTATATCATAAAGTAGTGTTATTTGGATGGAAGTATTAACTTGAACTTGTAATTTTTTTATTGCAAAAATTCAGTAGCCTTTTCTCCTTGGATGACGATAAAAAAGTTATACCTCAACTAGGTATATACAAACTAAATACACGACGGAATATGATACATGATTAATCAAATGACTCTATGAATTTGCATCGATACTTTCACATTTCTATCTCCCTCTCCCCACCCCTGAGAATCTTTAAAATTTTCAATGCTTAACTTTCAATTCGTCTCTGACTATCAAATGGAATGTGAATAACATGTCTTTCTCATGATTTGTCGAGTTTCAACCCTATATTATTCCGATTCATTTCTAGAAAAAAAAAGAGAAAGAAACGGACCATAATGAAAAAGAAGGCCAGATTATTATATGTGGGATCAATAATGTGCTTATATCTAATTTTTTTCATGTGTCGTCTAGTTTTTTTTTCTGTGTTGTAGACTTATAAAAGAGAGCTATGCATTTTGTTTTCTTTTTAAGTGAGTTATGTAAAAAAAAAAATGCATAACTCACTTAAAAAGAGAGTTATGTAACTGAAGTTACATAGCTCTCTTTTTAAGTGAGTTATGTAAAAAAAAAAGAATGAATAAAGAGAGTTATGTACTTTTCTAAAAGTTTAACTCCGTTTCTAAATTTTCGTTAAAAATAATACATATAACTCTCTTAAAAAGAGAGTTAAGCATATTATGGTAACATTTTAAATACATGACATATTTTGATATTTTTTTTAATTTCATGACATATTTTGGTTCGTGACTCTTATCTCTTCATATATAATAAGAATTTTAAATTGGACATATGTTGATCTCTCCAATGTTCCTACTAGGTAGGGGAAAGGACTTTGGATTTACAAAGTCTAATGTAGTTGTCATGGTTGATTAACACGTGTCATCCACTTAAATAAGTGTCTTTTGATTAATGACACTGATTAAGACACTAAAGTAAAAATGGTTCCATATAAAGTTTAAGAATAAAATACTAGCTTTTTAGTGATATAGAGTTTTCTAGCTTACGCAGCCATCGCACCAAATTCATTTGTGAGACAATTAATTTATTTATAAAAAAAAAGAACTGAATTCAACGTTTAACAAAATAAAAATAAAAAAAATGTATTCACACTTTATATCTTTCGATTGATAATGGAGTCATTGACACGTATGCCCATTTGAAACAGTCTAATTAATGGTAGAGATTTTTACAATTTTAATAAATAAAGATGTATATGGTATGAATGTTGATAGGTGACTGATATTATATTCATGATGAAGAAAACATAGTATACAATTTTTTAAAAAGAGTTATATAAAATTTCAGACCCAAAAGAAACTATGTATCTCTAAATCAATATGCATGAGACTAGTGAATTAGTGCTACAACTCATCATTACAAATAATAATTGATAGATGAACATGCATTAGATTAGACTAATGGGTTAGTACTACAAATAGTCAAAAGGGATGAAAATGTAAACATCAGAGACAAAAACATATACTACTCCACGTGATAGGAGGTCACGAAGAAACTCACAAATTCAAGCCGAGATAACATCTTCTTATAGAAACGTGCGATAGGATTGCATAGAATAAATTCTTGTGGCTTGATTCTTTTCTAAATTTCTCGCATAGTGAAAATTTTAGCGCATTGGATTGTCCTTACTCCATAATTAATGGCAAAGGAGGAAAAAAAAGTGGAGATGATGATGATAATATACATAAAACAAAATGCAAAAGAAGGGGATCAAATTGGTAACTTGATAAAGTTAAAAGAGTTATAAGTAGGAGGAGTGATTAAAAACTTTGCAATGTTCTTGATCTTCTCATTCTCTTTTTACTTTTTACGTATATCTTATGCTCCTCCCACCCTGCCAAACTCATTGTCATATGTTATATTTTACTTTTCAAAAGTTAAATTGATTAATTTTTAAATTAATTTAATATTTAATTATAAAAACTATACAAAAGAATACTATAAGTTGCATATAAAAAGTACTAATATTGATTAAAATTCATATAAACGAAATATATCAACTAAATTAAGATGAAAAAGTATGAATAAAATAGATGATGTGACACTATCTGAGAATTAAGATTTTTTAAAATTTGTTTATCTCCTACTTCTATAACTTTTCCTACATCTTCTTCGTTTATTTTATGTATTAAAAACACACGATCAATTTTATTCTTTAATTATTTGAATATTTAATTCATATTCATATTCATATTCCTGTCTATGTCTATGTATATGTCTCTTCATTTTGCTCTTTTTTTTTTTTTTTTTGTTCATGGCCCAATAATCAACTATTATTTAAATCTTCAATATATATATTAATCATTTCCACATTAGTGATACTTCAGCTTTGCTGTTTCAATTTTTTGTTAAAAAAATGTGTGCTCTCTCTATATGTTATGTATGGTAAAGTATATGGAGTTAGTTTAAATACGTTGTATATTTATTTTCAGTGATTTTGCACTAGACTTGGATATGATTTTGTATTATAGTAACATTTTAGTTGAAACTTTACATTATTTTTGGATCCCATAATTAATCTTTTCTCTCATTTGCTAAATGTTAGTAGTGCTATGACAAATCTACCCGAGGGAGCCAGGTATACTCGATAATATCTATCTCAACATTGAATGCATTCTAAATAATAGTAATAGTAGTAGTAATAGTAGTAATAATAGTAATAATAGTAGTAATAGTAATAGTAATAATAATAGTAGTAATAATAGTAGTAATAATAGTAGTAGTAGTAGTAATAATAGTAATAGTAGTAGTAGTAATAGTAGTAATAGTAGTAGTCATAGTAGTAATAATAGTAATAATAATAATAGTAATAATAATAATAATAATAATAATAATAATAATAATAACAACAAGTTTTAGTTTGTTTTAATTTCTTTTAAAAATAACTATTTTTTTCCAATTAGATATCGGGAATATAATCAGATCTGTTCAACAATTGACACAAGAAGATTTTGGTAACTTAATATCAGAAAACAGTTCTAGGCAAAAACATATGCCTAACATTCATTATGAACTAACCAAACATAAGTCACAATATGCATAGCAATTAAAGAAATGATAAAAAAAAATAAAAATATTTAATGATCAAAATTGAAATATTTTGTAACATTTTGTTGGGTTCTTTTCGTATTCCTAATGATTTGTTCACTAATTAAGTTGTTTTTATTTTTTCGTGCATAGGTTATATCTGTTTTATATCTTACTAAACTGAATAAATATTATTGTATAATATACTATCTACGATTTTCATATTTTTATAAAATATTTTCATATACTATTTTTGTAATATCGTCTTTTATAGTTTTTTATGTTAAGATTTGAGGATATATGTTTTTGATACTTTTTTTTTTTTAAATTTTAGCAAGTCAAAGGAGAAAGAAGATAAAGTTTGATATTTTAAAAAGAAGATGAGATGATTGTGTAGGAAAGTAAGAAAAAGAAAAAGGAAAAAGGGAACAAAGGAAAAAGTTAAAGATGAAAAGGCTAAAAGGAAAAAACAAAAACAAAAATAAGATAGTAAAAATCACATAAGAAATTTATGCAATTAGATATTCATATATGTATTTTAAAACTTGAATACATAAGCACAGAAATAGATTGAGTTTTCTTGATTTTTTTTTTATTTTGGGAAAATAAATTTTTTGTTTCACTTGTATATAGACCATACAAGTATCTATAGAAGGCTAAAAACTCCAAGTGATAGAAAATTATAGAATTATATATCAATTATGCGTTGATAATATAACTGGTTATTTGAAATATTATTTTTATTATTTTATAGCTTGTATCATATTACGTGTTAATGAGAAATTATGTCATTATATATGACTTGATCCAGAATTTCTACTTTATTATTAGTGTATGAAGCTTAAATTATTATTGATTTAGGGGTGTCAAATAATTTACAATACTTGAATTTTTAAAAATTATAGTAATAAGTTACTAAATTATCATTTGGTAATTTATTTATTTTATATTATATTTTAGCTAATAGTATGAAATTTCAAATGTAAAATATCAGAATTATTCTTCAAATTATGTCACTGAAATATATTAAAGACTCAATAAGTTACTAAATTATCATTTGGTAATTTATTTATTTTATATTATATTTTAGCTAATAGTATGAAATTTCAAATGTAAAATATCAGAATTATTCTTCAAATTATGTCACTGAAATATATTAAAGACTCCAACATTGTTAAAAGCATCAACCTTTTTCCAACAGACCAAAAAGTACAGCTTCTCACATAAAATTGAATTACTGACTAGGAGTTATACTTTTCTACAATTCTTTATTTATTTTAAACAATAAAAAACAACTATTTGAATCAGAAGGAAAATTATTGGGAAAAGAGATATACAAGTACTAACAACAACATAGGGTAATATTATAGGGGAAGTCTGAAATGATGGTGTGTACCTAGTTTTATTTTATATCGTGAAAATAAAGAGTTTATTTTAATTGACATTCATCTCAGCTAAAATATATCAAAATAAAATATTCTCTTCATTTTTTAATTTATTTTATTTAGATTATGTTTATATTTCAAAATATTTGCTTCTTTAATCTTTTAAGAATGTTCGAACAAAATCTCTTTATTATGCCCCTCATTAGGAGGAGATGACAGTCCTATTTCCATAGCCTTTTTGAACGAAGAGGGGGATAAAGGTTTCATTAGGGTGGACATTCGATATTTCGGTTCGGCTTCGTTTTTTTTTTTTTCGATTATGAAATTAGGCATACCGAAAATCGAATCTAATTAGTTCGGTTCAGTTCGGTATGTAAATTTTGGTTCGATTCTAATTCGGTTTAATAATTTTGATTTTTTCGATTTTGGGACTGTTTAATGGGCTAAATTATAATTATAAATTGGACTAGTTTAACTTTCTTACGTTAAAGAAAAATCAATATAAACTTATAAAGTCTTCTAGGTGATAAATGAGAATAATCACCTCCAATGCAAAAATTAGATGGAGGACTATATATTAATTTTCGGTTGCAAAAAGTAACTTTCGATTTCGATTGCTGAATATATTGAGATTTTGAGGCTTTGGGCTATAGGTAGTAATGGGCTGTAACTAAAGCCTAAATAGCTAATGGGCTTAGATATTGTAAATATTAAATAATAAATATATATATATTAATAGATATATATAATAATTTTAAAAAAGTATAGTAAAAGTTTTGATTTAATTCGATTTAAATCGAAAATCGAATTACGTCAACCTAAAAATAAAAAATCAAACCGATATCGAATTTATAAAAAAAAAAAAAATCAAAATCGAAAAACCAAAAAAATGAAATAAATTGGTTTGGTATTTTATTTTTTAGATATTTATGCCCACCCCTAGGTTTCATGATGGGGGACTTGGAGAACTCTGAGAGGTGTCACGATTATGATTATTGTAGGCGTATCAAGGTTGAAGAGGTCAAGGAGGCTATTCATAGTATGCGTAGAGGTAGGGCGACTAGATTTTGGAAAAGGCACCGATGGAGCAGGTTTGGACTGAGCGACAAAATTGTTTAACATCATTTTTAGGACGACAAAGATGCCCGAAGTGTAGAAATGGAGTACGCTGATTCATTTATATAAGAACAGGTAGGACATTCAGAGTTGCAACAACTACAGAGGTATCAAGTTGTTGAGTCATACTCTGAAGGTTTGGAAAAAGGTGAGAGAGTTAAGGTTGAGGAGGATTGTGACTATTTTCAAGAATAAGTTCGATTTCATGTCAGAACGCTCGACTACTGAGGCTATTCATCTCGTGAGGAGTTAGAAGTTTAGGGAGAGGAAAAAGGACTTGCAATGGTGTTCATTGATTTTGAGAAGGCGTATGACAAAGTTTCCACGGAGATTCTATGGAGGTGCTTGAAGGCTAGTGTAATACCTCGTAAAAGTCTTAGCTCAATTCAGCTCTCAATTGCATGTTTAAGGGGTCCTAAGCTTGGAAATTTCACTGAGTGTTGGGGACTTAGTCATTTTCCAAGACCCTTAAACTTCCATAATTTTATATTTGACCTTCCCGACCTCGGAACATCGATTTTTGAGTTGATTCATATTCAGGGGTGTTCAATGTATGTCTCGGGTGAGTTTCGAAACTTTAGGACGGGCGTAGGGGCGTGTTTGAAAAATAAAAGCAGTAGTACCATCGAGATAGGCCCGCGGCGCCTAATCCAGTCCACCGGGATGGAGCTCGCGGCACCTGGTCTAGTCCGCCGGACTGGAGCCCGCGACGCGGGGCTTACCCCGCCGGTTTAGAGCCCGAGTCGCCCGGTGCCTACTCATTCAACCTTTTTATTTAAACGCCCAAGGGGCATTTGGGTCATTTCCCATCACCCAACTCGTCCATAAACACGAATTGGGGCTCCCAAGGAGTATTATTGGTCCTTTTTCTCACAAATTCTCTCAAGAAAAACCCTCTCTTTCCTTAAGAATAAACCCTAACTTCTTCACAAGGAAACAAGGAATTCAAGCTTCAAGTTTCAAAAAATTTTCAAGAATCTTCACGAATTTATCTATTAAGGTACGTGAGAGTTCATCCATAGGCCCCCTTTCACCTATGGAGCCCAAGAATCCTTTTTGATTTTAAATTATGAGTTTTACATGATTAAGTTGAACTATCTCCGTGAACCTCTTGTTAATTCAATTTCAAGTTATGATTATAAGTGTTTTCAAGTGGAATGAGTCATATCATGTTTTGAATGTTGTAATTCCCATGTCATGTTCAGTTGATTTAGGATAAATCCTCCAGTTATGAATTTAGCATGAAATCCTATTGTTTTCTCATGTTTAAGATATTATCATGTATAGGGTTATGATTTTCATATGTTTGTTGAAATGGCCATGTTTGGGTCTTTGAATCATAATCACTTATTACAGTATTTCAAGTTTGATATCGTATTTTATACTCATTTAGTGCCGGTGGGTTATGAGCACCTGATGCCTATGTAATTTACATAAATTCAATTTTTCAAGTACTCAGACAGTTAATCCATGAATCTTATCAGTATACTCAGATATTCATATTCATGATGAGCATTATCAGTCTATATGTTAATAATTACCCTAGAATCCTTATGCATTGTTATTTTCAGAATACCATGACCTGAGCTTATCAGTTATCAGTGCATGCACCAGTTAGCATTTCAGTGTCTTTCAGTTGGGAGTAGGATTTAACACTGAGCGAACCCAGGGATGGGGACTCAACTGCCAGTAGAGGGTGTGATCTTTAGTAGTAGTCCCTGAGTTCCATAACTACATAGCCAGCGTAGGTTAGAGATGTCAACCTGCCAATTGAGGGTTGACAAGGTGTTCACCTGCCAGTTGAGGGTGACATATATCTCATTAGAGCACCTGCCAGTTGAGGGTGACTCATTAGTCATTCAGAACATCAGTTAATTAAATCCACATAGCCAGTGTTAGTACTCGTGGCACGGTACTGACACCCTTCCAACTAGGTTACAGGTTGGACCCTGATTAGCTCAGATTGGGGCATGTCGGTTATATGATAATTTCCACAGTTTAAGTCAGTATTCAGTATATTTACAGTTTAGGTTTGCTTGACTAAGTGTACAAACTTTCAGATATTCAGTTATACAGATTTCAGTCTTTCAAAATTACAGATTGTCTCAGTGACATAACAGATATACACTTCAGTTATGCATTCTCAGATATTACAGTTTTTATGCATTCATACTCAGTTGTCTCATGTTGTTCAGTTAGTCCTTATCTCATATGTGCAGTACCCCACAGTTTTAGTCCAGTTACTTAGACTAAGTACAGTTTAGTTTTACATGACCAGTATTCAGTTATCAATTAATCAGTATCCAGATACCAGTTATTCAGTATTCATACGTCAGTTATTCAATATTCAGCTATCAGTCATTCAGTTAATTAATCAGCTTAGAATATATTGTGTTTGGTTTTGTATGTTTATGCATTCATGCTCGGTATATTTGTATATTCAGATCCTCGAGTTATGTCAGTTTCCATCATGTAGTTTTAGACTCAGTATTAGGGGTGTGCAAAAACCAAACCGACCAATAAACCTAACCGATAAAAATGTTATTGGGTTATTGATATTGGGTTAATGGTTTTTTATTGGTTTTAGAAAAAAATTTATTGGGTAAACGATTTTGATTTTAGCTTATTGGGTTATCGATTAAACCGATAACCCAATAAGGATACACTAAGTTATTGTTTTACTCCTATTTGTATTATATATATAAATAATTATAATACTAATATATATATACACACACACACTACTTATTCACAATTCAGAGATTCACAAATTATTAACCTATTCAGGGCAACAACGACACAATACAAAGTTTGGGTATTGTCATATTGAAAAGCTTGAAGCATTTAGTAGCATCCAACAATTAGGATTCAGTTTTTTTCCAAACTAACATTCAGTTAAAGTTTGAAGATTCTTGTAAACTAAAACCCATTGCGTATGATTTTGGTGGCAACTAAGATTTCATTTTTTTATTTCAGTTGTTACTATTTTTATTTTATGAGTATTTTCTTATTGGTTAAATCGAAAACTGAACCGTTAAGCACCAAAAATCGATAAACCGAAAACCGATAAGAAAATAACTTATTGGTTGGTTATTGGTTTTGCATATTTAAAATCGAAAACCGATAAACCGAACCAATAACACATAAAACCGAACCGACCGATGCACACCCCTACCCAGTATTCATACAATATCCATGTTTTACTGTTTTTCAACTTCAGTTCTACTTATATTACAAAAATATGGTTTTTAAGAAACTAAGTGTAGTGATTCACCAGCTTATCAAATTTTGTTGGTTAATTATGTTTTAAGATATATCAGCTTTCAACTTATTTCAGTCTCTTGGTGAGTCTACTTACACTTAGCATGCATGTTTAATATTACGCATGGACTCAGTTTTACTTATTGCATTAACCCCCACTTACTTAGTATATTACAAAAGTACTGATACACATATACATCTGTGTGGCTACATTATTTCATAATGTAGGTATCAGTTGTAGCCCGCACATCATGATCAAATGGTTGTAGTTTCCAGTCAGCAGGTCATGAGTTCTCCTATTTCGGGGACTTCAGTCAGATGTTGATCATGTACTTTATTTTTATTATTATTCATATGTATTGATTAGTGGTAGCTGGAGGCATGTCTTAGCTATCTATAGTCAATATAGTAGAGGCTTCATAGATGTCAGTTAGAGTCAGTCCTGTAATTTCAATTTCTCCCTTCAAATTTATCAAATTGTAAACTTTATCAGTTACATACTTATTCAGATTTTATTATGCTTATATTTTCGCACAGCAAAACTAGATACTTAATACATATTAAATCAATTGCTCAAGCAGTATGCCAGTTCATAGATTAGCTTGAGATCACTTGTGATTTTAAGCACCGTGTTTCGACTAGGGGGTAGACTCGGGTCATGACAACAAGATGGGTGTCTGTGGTGTCTACTAGGTCGTTTTAGGATACGTGCGACGACGCGAAGATTCATGTAAGAATGGTAAGAGGAGATTCAGAGCGCTTTTAGATTTTGACAGAATTGTATCAGGGATCGACTCTTAGCCCATTTTTATTTGTCTTAGTGATGGATGTTTTGACGCGACGTATTTAATGGAAGGTGCCTTGGTGTATGCTATTTTTTTATGATGTTGTACTGATTGATGAGACATTAGGAAGGAGTTAATAATAAGTTGGAGCTTTGGAGACAGACCCTTGAGTCTAAAGAATTTTAAGTTGAGCACGACTAAGATGGAGTACTTGAAATATAAGTTTAGTGATTTGTCGTACGAGGCAAACGTGGTAGAGAAGATGGATTCTCAGGTCGTTCAGAAGAGGGAGAGTTTTAAGTATCTTGGGTCTATGATTCAAGGAAATGGGGAGATTGATGAGGATGTCACACACCGTATTAGTGCAGTGTGATTGAAGTGGAGGCTCACTTCAGGAGTCTTATGTGATAAGAAAGTGTCTCCTAAGCTCAGAGGTAAATTCTACAGAGTGACATTTCGGTCTGCTATATTATATGAAATGGAGTGTTGTCCATGTAACACCCCGTATTCAAGTATGTGTATTGGCGTATTCAAGTACGTGTATTGGTCTTATTTATATGGAATTAATTTTTTATTTTATTTATACTGGAATTTGCCCGTCGATGGTTCCATGCGAAGGTTATTGAATAAGTTTTCCAACGATATAAAGATTTCCAAAAACGGATAGGTTTCGAATATAATCGAGCACGTTCGAAACTATAAAACGGTGGCCGGGATATTTGAGAATAGTAAATGTGCAGGAAAATTTCCTACACACAAACTACTGAGGCCAGCCGAATTTTTGGGTCAACTTCGAACGATCATAACGCCCTTAATATAATGAACTGGGAGAGCTTTGACCTGTGAAAAGAAAGATCTTTGAGTCTTCTTTCCAATGCAATTGGTTTAATCCAAATCCAACATCTGAGGAAGGAGTTATACTCATTTTACTTCAGCCTATCAAAACAGATTTTTAGGGTCAACTTCAAACGACCATAACTCCTTGTACAGGACGAACTGGGTGGCCTACTATATATGAAATGAAATCCCTTTGAATTATCCTTCCAACGATACCAATTTCACCCAAATATGATATCGGAGAAAAGAGTTATGGTCGATCTACTTTAGCTTAACAAAACAGTCCACCAAAGGACAGATTTGACATTATTTAAATTTTAAAGGCATTTTGGTCATTTCCTATTATATTATGGATGGGAATATGTGTATATATACATGTATATGAGTTCAAAAACTCATTTTCATCATCAATCATTGAGAAAGAACAAACCCAAGCCAAATTTGACCTTTAAATTACTTTTGATTCAACCGTAGAAATTCCAAAGTAATTTGATAACTGCGTTTGTCATCTCGAGAGCTTCGAATGACACCTATTATTTGTGCAAACAGGATTGTATAATCAAGAGGTGAATTTTAAGGTATGAATATTATTTGCCTTTATTCTTTTCTATATGTATATGTGTGATAGATAATTATATGTATTGGTTGTTATTGAAAGGTGATGGAAATATGGTTATGGACTATTTTGCATGGTTTGGTTGTATTGAATTGTGGAAGGTGGATATGGTAATTGACTTATGGAAGGTGGATATGGTGATATACTATTGAATTGATGTTTATTTATGTCTATGGATCAATTTGGTTTAATGGATTGGTTGGAAGGATAAATGAATCCAAACTTGATATTGGAAGATGTTGTATGAATATGCATGGCATGTGAATGTAATTGGAGTATAAGAGGGTTAAAGTGACACCCTTTATGGTGTAATTAAGGCTTACTAAAGCACTAGTTTGGTGAATTCAAATAATTGAATTATGACGTTTGGTTGCTAATACTAGATTGCTATATATGTTCATTGTAGATAAGTAATCCGAAAAGACGGGAAGTCCATTTGGGACTAGTATTGAAGGTTGACAGTCAGGTATGTAAAGCATACTCTATACCATATCTTTGGCATGAAAGTGAACAATTGTTCTATTAAGAAAGTTTCCAAAGTTATTCAATAACATGTGATCCATAATGGTTTTGTATGATGTCCTACGTTACCAATGAACTTGTTTCCACCCTACAAGATGTCAAGACATTCCAATACTTACTTGTTTTCCAAATCTTACATGTTTATTGCACTAATGAATGTCAGAAGGTATCCGGTTACTCAAATAAGATCCATATGCTATTAATGACTCCAAAATATTTCATTGATATACCAATAAGTTCCTACTTCATTGTTATGGCATTGATGACTCCTAAACACTTCATTGATGTGCCAATGAGTTCTTACTTCATTGTTATTGCATTGATGGTCTATTTATATGTATCTTATAGATGTATCATTGTTTCAAAGTATCAAAAATGCGGTGGCGACCGAAATAACAATCTCAAAGATTAATTGAACTAAGTGATGGAAGTTCTCTCTTATCGGGTGGTATCCCAGGGGCATAAACCTATCATGGGTCGATCCCTATTTATGTGTTTATGGGTGGTATCCTAGGGGCATAAGCCTATCATGGGTCGATCCCAGTTGATATGTACTGGAGGCAGCCTAATGGTCACAGTACAGTACAGTAATGATTACAAAGATGATAAGAACGAAGGTAAAGTGATTGAATAAATACAATGTACAGGTTGTCACAAGTTCTAGTAAGTGTGGTCCACTCCTATTACTATTTATTCACTTGTTTCTGATTTCTATTGAGCTCCTATATCATATGTGATTATATACAACTTTACATACTCGGTACATATTTCGTACTGACGTCCCCCACGGGGGACCTGCATTTCATGCTGCAGGCACAGGTACCTCAGCTCATACACCGCACAAGTAGGAGCCGGATATCCAGCTGCTTTTGGTGAGCTCCAGTTTGCTTCGGGGCTTTCCGTGTCATATCCAGTCACTTTTGATATTGTATAGAAGTTAGTTATATGGCAGGGTGTGTATCGACCTTAGTTAAACTCTGTGTATTATCTAGAGGCTTTGTAGACCTAATGTACAGTCAAGGTGGTATTTTGTTAATAGACGTGATGGCTCCAACGGCCAAGTATTGTATATACATATATATGTGTGCTCGAGCTTATACAGGTGATTATTTCCTTTTATATGCGACATGATGCTGTCCGAATTTCGGGTTGTCATAGAGGTATGCATGGGAAGTATAAGGTTATGAGCTGGTTATCCCGGGCCTCCTCGGTTACGGGTGCCAGTCCGCCCCAATAGGATTTGAGGCGTGACAGTCCAGTTAAGAACTCTCATATCCAGAAGTTGAAGACGACGGAGATGAGGATATTGCGATGGATGTGTGGATTTATCAGGAGAGATAAGGTTAGAAATGCAATTATTCGAGAGAAGATGATGGTGGCTTTGGTGGAAGACAAGATGCGGGAAGTGATGTTATGATTGTTCGGGTATGTGATGAGGAGAGACGCGGAAGTTCCAGTACGAAAGTGTGAGAGACTGATTATGAATGATTTTAGACGGGATGGAGGTAAACCGAAAAAGTATTGGAGGGCAGTGGCGGAGCCAGACTTTTGGTTAAGGGTGTTCATATTTGTCCTTACTGTTTTAAAAAAATAAAAAATAAAGCACTGTTGCACCTGCCAAGGTTTGAACCCGGGTTGTTGATGCGGAAATGCACACTTTTGACCACTGGACTATGCTTCTCTAGCTTGTAAAGGGTGTGCAACAACATATATATAACCATAAATATCTATATTTAACCTGTATACTCGAAAAAAAATTTCGACGAAGGGTGTTCATCTGACCATCCTTGGTTGGCTGTGACTCCGCCACTGTTGGAGGGAGGTGATTAGACATGACATGGAGCAGTTACTGCTTACGGAGGACATGACCCTTGATAGAAAGGTGTGAATGATATGGATTAGGTTAGAGGGTTAGTGAGTAGTAGTACATCTGTGATAGTGGGGTGATTTGTTTGTATCTGTGCATGTAGTTTCTTGTAGACTTTTGTTAGTGGTGTTTTGGTGATCTCTATGTTTTTCGAATAGATATTTTATAGTGTTTTCTTGTGTGTCTTATTTTCTTTATTATCTAGTTGTGTGATATCCCTTATTGTTTGCTTTTATATGTTTTGTTTGTTATATTGTTATCTGTCCTGAGCGGGGTCTATCGAAAATAACCTCTTTACTTCATCCGAGGTAGTGGTATAAACTGCATACACTTTACCCTCCCAAACTCCACTTAATAAAAATACACTGAATATAATATTGTTGTTGTTGTATTGTTATGAATAAAGGGCTTGTTAAGGAGTGGACCCAACCATATGGAGCAAATATAAATAAAGAGGGACTACAAAAAAATAAATATAACAACAACATCAAATAATATCACAATCAAAGTAAAAAAGAAATAAAAAATAAAAATAAATTTGAAGACAAAAATAATAGGAAGTAATTATAAAAATACAATACGAGGAACTAACAACTTTCAATTATCTACTAATCTTCTACTTTAATACTTCAATTTTTTTATATTTAATTGTGTTCTTAGTAAGCTGTAGATACACTATATCCTATTTAATCACCATTTTCAATACTTTTTTGACCTATTCTTTCCATTTTTACTTATTGTATTTTAACTTGATACATCCGTTAAAAAATAATTATTAACATAGTCATCTTATTAAGTGATATTTATTATTATGTCTTAAAATTAATTTCGTGAATAAACAATTAATGTCAAGTAAAAAATAAAAGAAATGTACAAATGAAGAAGGTACTTCTCTCCTCGTATTCGGACCTCTCTGTGACATACATACCTTCACATCTCCTCTCATATTTCCAAATCATTTTTAGTCTGTCTTTAAATTTTTTCACCACCACGAAGGTCATTCTCACCTAAGAAATGAAAGGGACCCACCATTAAAAACTTGTGGCTGAAAAAATGAGTGGGTGGGTGACTTGGCATCATGTTTAAATTAAACCATATCTAAATCACTTTCTATACAAACGCCAACAGGGTTTTCTTCTAAATCCGTATCTTTCTTCTCTAAAAGTAAAAAAGAAAAAAATACAGTTCACTTTTTTTGTAAACGCCGTCAACTCGCCGGCGGCGACTTTGACCAATACTAAGCAAGAACTTCTAGAAGATTCTACAGTTTCCCTTTCATTTTGGTTCAATTTTCTTGTCATTTTTTGGTCTGGAAAATGACGTGTGATTCAGAGATCAAGTTGTTCGGCAAGATACTTCCGGTGGTAGTCTCCGGCGAATGTGCCGTAGCCGGTGGGGCTTCAAGTGGTGGTGATGGTGATCGATGTTTGGAGGATGGTAAAGCAAGCAGTGCAGATGAAGGAAGTGAAAATGAAAATCAAGGAGCTGACAAGGTGCTGTTTTAAAAATGTTCATTATTAAATCTTTATGGAGTTAAATTAAGAGACCCAATTGAGTTAATTGTTCAGTTTTTTTTTTTTTTTTATAATAATTTGCTTTTAATCTACTTTTGGATAGTTGGATTGATGAGAAAGAATGATTAGTTCCATAGCTGTTTTCCAATTGGTTTGCTTTTTGTTTTTGCTTAATTTTGTTAATGAAGTTTTGATGATTGTTATCTTGAAAGTAGTTTAAGTCAGAAAGCAATGGGAAAAAAAGACATGGTCACCAAACATATGAAGATCTAGATCTGTCCCTGGTTAATTTTTTGTTACGTGCTTTTAATTACAAGGATTATTTGTTGGAGTCCTACATCGGTGTGCTTATATGGTCTTGGCCAATCCTCCGCTCATGAACTAACTTTTGTGGTTGAATTAGGCCAAAGTGCATTTCTTTATTGCTATTGGAAACAACCTTTCTACCTCCGTGTGCTCTACCTGTACCTCCCGGACCCCACTTGTAGGATTACGCTGGATATGTTGTTGTATTCAAAGCACCAAGTTTGATATTTCAACATCGTTTATGTGTTTATTGGATGATGTTTCCCCCTTTAGAATGTATAATTTGTAGCCAAAACATTGGAGATAGTATGTTCTTTTGTGTACTTTGTTCTGTTTATCAATAGTTGAAGAGGGATCCTCTATGGAAAAGTTTTATCTTGTCAGTTAACTATCTGTGATTTATTGGTTCTTGCCATTATGCAGATTGGATTTAGCTTACGGTTTACTATAGATATTTAATTGCAATTTCACAAGCAACTTATGCAGTTTTGTGTTATGATTTTAGGACGATCTAACAGGAGAGCTCAATGAAGCTAAATTTGAGGAGGGAGATCAAAGTCAGATGATGGAAGAGTCAGAAAATCCGAGGACTTTATCAGAATCGGAGAACAGTTCTAAATCTCCAACTGATGAATACTCTCAAGCTGTGAAAACATCCGAGACTGAAAATGAACCAACTAATGTGACAAATTCCGAGCAGAACAGTCTGAAGAAGCCAGACAAAATTCTCCCATGCCCTCGTTGCAACAGTTCAGATACAAAATTCTGTTACTATAATAACAACAACGTCAATCAGCCTCGTCATTTCTGCAGGAGTTGCCAGAGGTACTGGACTGCTGGTGGTACCATGAGGAATCTCCCTGTGGGAGCTGGTCGTCGCAAGAACAAGAATCTTGCAGCTCATTATCGTCATATAAGTATCTCTGAAGGATTACTAGCAGCAGGAATTGAATCTCCAAATGGATTAATTCATCATCCGATATTCAAACCAAACGGCACTATTCTATCCTTTGGCACCGACTTGCCCCTATGTGAATCTATGGCTTCTCCATTAAGTCAAGCAGAGAAAAGGTTATCAAATGGTATCCAAAATGGTTTTCACAAAGCAGAACTCAAGAATTCTTCTTGCAAAGGTGGAGATTCTGGGGATGAGTGCTACAAGGGGTCTAACATCCCGACTCCAAATGTGACGGTGGAAGAAGGTAAAGGAGAGCCGCACAAGGCAGTTATGCATAATATAAATGGCATCCCATCTCCTTTTCCTTGCCTTCATGGAGTACCTTGGCCTTTTCCATGGAATGCTGCTGTTCCTATCCCGGCTATTTGCCCCATTCCCTTCCCTATGCCATTCTTCCCTACACCTTATTGGAATTGCAATGTGCCTCCTTGGAGTAATCCTTGGCTGGGTCCAGCTCTGCAAGCAGCAAACGAGAAAACATCAGGTTCTGACCCTACTTCACCTTTAGGGAAACATTCAAGAGAAGGGGATTTGCTTAAGCCAAGCAATCCTAGGGGCAAGGAACAATCAGAACAAAAGTATTCAGAGAGGTCTATTTTGGTCCCAAAAACATTGCGGATTGATGATCCTGATGAGGCTGCTAAGAGTTCTATATGGTCAACACTTGGGATTAAATATGATTCTGCCAACAGGGGAGAGTTTTTCAAGGCCTTGCAACCAAAAAGCGACGACAAACACAACAAAGCCAATACTCCTCCAGTGTTGCATGCTAACCCTGCAGCTTTATCTAGATCGATTACCTTCCAACAAAGTGCCTAGGTATGGTCATATGAAGCTCCAAAAAGTTCTATATGGTCATCATGTGAAATTAAGTATGTCTGTGTTATCTGAAGAGGGCTTTTTGGGGTCTTACGACCAAAAAGTTACAAAGCTAAAGTAATGCTGTAGAAAAATCTACCGTTCAGCTCCAGCGGAAAGTACTTGCCCAACTTCATGGATTTTTCCTGCCTGATGAATGCTTACAGTGTGCGGACCACTTTCAGAGTTGAGAGGCTAATATCTCTCGAGTGATCCAATGAAACTGAGGAATGACATGGAGAAGCTATTGTAGAAACTTATGTTTATAATTTTCCTGGTAACAATAAGAGCAAGTGGGCTGGCTTCGTTTTTGCTTTTGTGTGTTTTATGATGTATATACCTTTCTACAGCTAACACTAGGAGGAGGAAGACAGATGTTTAGATCCAACATGTGTAACATATTTAAATTAATGTCAAAGTTAGTTTGGAGAGCCACTCCCTATTTTCTTGGTGGCTTGAAGTCTTTATGATCTTAAGAGAATGTGCCTCTTCTTGATGTGTTTCAAAGTAGGCATCACAAGGACTTGTCGAACTATATCAAACTGAAAGGCATCTCATCACAACGTGCCAAGTATAATCTCACAAGTGGAGTTTGCAGAAGGTAAGATGTACATAGACTTTACCCTACAGCCCTAGCTTTGTGAGGTAGACAGGCTATTTCCGATAGACCCTTGTTGTAAGGTCTAGTTACTAAGAGATAATTCAACATACCAACCAAACGCCTACATCTTTCTTAATATGCTGGGACTAAAATGGAGCATGCCAGGGTGTTTGAGTTACTGAAATGTTGGCGCATCTGAGCAAGAAATCCAACCGAAGGAAATGGTGGCAAACCATTCCAACTTGCCGGAGGACATTTTGAGGGAACGAAATGCTAGATATTTTGAAGATAAAGGAAACTCTTTTCAGAAGATCAAGATGAACTGTTTACTTTGTTTCATTTTGTGTGCTTGCAGAATTTTTGTAAATGATGCTGAAGCAGTGGTAGAACTCAGAGAATTCCTTTATTTATAGGAAGGGATATTCAGTTGGTATCTTGTAAATATTTTTGACAGCACCTCGCAACACCTTCGATAGGCGGAAAGATCTATTTTCATCCCCAACTTGCTTTCAATCCACATCGAAATATTTAGGCTTTCTCCGTTGGAGTCATCAAAGACGGAAGAGGGGGGACATATGCTAGTTTGATAAGCCAATGAAAAACTTCCACAACTTGGTTTGGTACCACATTATAGTAAGAAAAAAAGATTTATTCTTTTGGAAAAATGTGTTTACAACAAAAACCTACTGCTAAGATACACTATACAAATAATATAGGATACTCACTAGGCTGATTATAGTTTCAGCCTCTAAAGAATCTACAAAAAGGTTGTTGCCAAGTACTATTCCTTTTTAAAATCCAAACAAATTAATAAAGTAAGTAGAAAGATAGTATCTTTGCTTTTCCCCCCTTTTTCCAGTCCCCCAAAAGCCAGTGGGAAGTGGCCAACAAAGATAGGTCACTTCATATACTTTTTATTTATTTTTCTGTATTATATGGAAAATGAAATGTTAAAATGCTTCTCAAATTAAAATATCATACAAAACCAAAACTGATAGATACCTCTACTTGACCCTGCTGATTCAAGAATTGTTTTACCTGTTAATTAGACAAGAATGAATTAAGTAGTTGACAATCAATCAACTAACTACCACTTCAATTTCCAAATCAATTCCCAAATTAATTTGGATCCACAAATATCAATGAAACTGTTTCATCTAATGTGAACACTCAAAGATGGCCAGGGTATCATATTGTGAAGGAATGGATAAGTTTTCTCCACTATTAATAAGAAGTTTCGAGACCGAATGGATAAGTTTCCTTTACGTTTAATCAGAAGTTTCGAGTTCAAGCATTAGTGAATAAAAAAGAACTTTAGTAGGTGGTATTCCTTTTAATAAGCATTAGTGACACGAATCTAGATTAATCAAGACTTCAAAGTAAATATCAAACACCGTTAAAAAAATAAAAAATCAAAGCAATTTTGTGTTGCCTACTGGCTGCTGGACTTGGCAATTTATCAAGGAACAAAGTAGATATTTTTAATGGGGCCAGGCAACTCTAAGCCACATCTTTTGATTAAATTAGTTGGGTTTGGGGTCCAAATTTCATATGCTCATAATGACATTATGGCATTTTTAATTAACTTTTGGATTTTCCCTTTTCCCCTTTTAGAGGCATTTATAAATTCTGAATGCACATCTGAAAAGTAACCCTCTGTAAATAACAAATGCATGATTAAAAAAGTGAAGTATATAAGTCTTTTCTCTATAGAAAGCAGATTCCCTTCTAGAGGCGCCAAGACCGACCCC
Source organism: Capsicum pubescens (assembly GCA_030864215.1). Classification (NCBI taxonomy): domain Eukaryota; kingdom Viridiplantae; phylum Streptophyta; class Magnoliopsida; order Solanales; family Solanaceae; genus Capsicum; species Capsicum pubescens. The sequence continues at coordinate 20,732,598 of CM061543.1, forward strand.
ATGACACAGTACCTCCACCCCTACCCCCAATGCCGCCGGATCCACCGGACCCCATGAACACAGCCGATGCAAACAAAACTGAAGACCGACCCCCGAAACAGTTGGAAAACTCATTCAAACCTGCTCTCCTAAATAAAGAGAATACCTTGAATCAGTGGCTGACCAAGGATTTAAGCGTAGTGGGTGCTTAAAAATTTTAAAAACTAAAAAAAATAAAAAATTATCTCAATGAGGTTCAAACCCGGAGCCTCCTTCCAATGAAGCACCTTAAGATCAACCTAAATGCCAATGCACCCAACCAACTTTTTGTTATAGTGGGTGCTTTTATATGTTTTATACCTATTTTTCTATATTTTCTACGTAATTATACCTATTCCGCGTCGAGTTTAGTGGGTGCCGGAGCACCCCAAAATCCTACATAGGGCCGCCCCTGCCTTGAATGGTCAATATTTGAACTTTGATAATGAAAAATCACCACTAACCCCAACTGAGCCAGGGGATATGATAATTCTAAGTGATGCAAACAAAGAGCGTATCTATGCTCCTTGGAGATTTTCAGTAATTGTAAAGCTATTAAAAAAAAGACTAGCCCACAATTATCTGTAGACTAAACTAATCGAGTTGTGGAAACCATCAGAACCCCTAATACTGGTGAACTTAAGGAATGATTTCTACATTGCAAAATTCACTAACCCAGAAACTATGAAGAAAGATCTCCACGATGGACCATGGTTTGTTACAGGGTCCTTCTTCTCAGTAAAACGGTGGGAGCCAAATTTTGCTCCTGAAGGAGCCACTCAGACACACATAGCGATATGGATCAGGATACCCTACCTCCCAACTGAATTCTATGATATAAATATCTTAGAAAGAATTGGAAAAAAATTGGGCACTTTGTTGAAAATTGACACCTGCACATCAGCAGCATTACGAGTAAGGTATGTAAGAATTTGCATTCAAGTACCTCTGGATAACTCGGTGAAGATCTTTGTAAACATTGGTACTCATAGACAAAAAGTGGTCTATGAAGGAGAAGGGGTACTGTGTACAGGGTGCGGAAAGCTTGGACATACCCATAAAAGTTGCTCCACACTTACCCTCCAAACTATTGAAGAGCAGGATACAACAAAATCGTCAAGCAGTAACCCTACGACCTCAACAGAGGAATGGCAAATAGTCACATTCACCAAGAGGAGAGATGGTCCTAAGACTCAACATCTCCTTAAAGAAGGTAAAAAAACTTCGAAGGAAAGTAAAGACCAAGTAAAGATCTATTGCAAATAACTCAGATATTGATATACGAGGTAAAAATGATGCTATGTTGGAGAAAGTATCCATGGCCACTAATAAAACCCTTGTTAATAATCAGTACAAGAAAAAAGGAAAAAAGAAATCCTCAGTGGGCCAATCGGGACCACTTTCCCAAAAAGGCACTAAGCCTTTTGAGTTGCCAAAAGTTAACTCTGGCACTGGCCCCATAGGGAAATTAATTCCCAACCAACACGCTCCTATTAACCAAGGCGATCCCTCTTTAATTTTTGATATCCCCAATGGGGGCCCGTTCTCTCACCCCCTCGGGGGAAACCCCCATTACCTTCTCCATCTCTGCGTATTCTGGGAGGAGTAATTCCATCACCACTAGGGATAATCATCACCCTAGGGAGTTTGACATGGCCAAGACAGTCATGTCAATTAACTCTACTTCTACCACCACCACCCTTTTAAAGCCCCATAATCCCAACCGAGAACTTACTCCTACCATTCACTGTAACAATGTATTCTACTCCTCCCAACAACCCCAATATCTCTAACAACCCCTCCTTCCTGAAGGAACCACTATTCTTCACCACGACACCACCTCCACCGAACAAATTAGCGACGACTTGGGCGGATCTAGCCCTGGCGGACAAAACCATAACACATTGCGTCATGGTAGGGGACCAACCCATAGTCCTACTCATCCAAGACTCAGCTTGGATGGCGCAAATTGTGAAGGAGGGGGTGGACCATATAGTATCGGGGTTGGGCTACCAAGTCTGGTGCCAAACGATGCTACAAGCTCAGATGATGGGGACATTAAACATAATGAACTCCAGTGAACACAATTCGCTTATGAGTCACATGTTCAAAAGCCTCCCCTTTTACCCATAACCCCTTACCTCCCAGAGACGGATACTCTAAACTTCATTCCTTGGAACTCATTAGAGGGAAACAGTGTAGCACCAACCCCACAAGCACCTCAAAAGGGCGTAGACCAAAAAGTGACTACCACTGTGCTAGAACAACTAGAACAAGCCAATGCGGAGATGAAGCAGTTCCTAGTGGAATTTGGGGACCCAGAAACAAAAAGCTTCTATCTAGATAGGCCTCTTCGAAAAGAGTTCAAAGAGCCCCCAAGCTTAATTATTACTGCACTCTATTCCCTAGCAACGAATGTCCTCAACTTGACCCTGAGGAATGCGACGGAACAGATCCCATGAGCAATTGCACTAATCCCTCAGATGGATCTGAGGAAGAGCTCCCAAAAGGACAATGGGAAACAACCTATGAGCTCAACCCCATCAACTCTATCTAAAACCATTCAGTTCATCATTTGGAATATGAGGGGAGCCAATAGTGCCAACTTCAAGCGCCAGTGCACTAATCTCATTAAGTCCCACAACCCTACTATGATTGCTCTGCTGGAAACCAAGATGGTAGATCATAAAAAAATCACTGAAGTCCTTCGCTTTGATACTTACCTAGAATACAATACTGTTGGGCGGAAGAGAGGTATTGTAGTTATGTGGAAGGAGGACCTTCTCCATCCCCAACACTTCTCTACATCCCCCCAAGGCATTCATGCAACTGTTAAGGTAAACAATAACCCTAACACCTTTTTTTTCTCTGCTATCTATGCCAACACTGATCTCGATTCAAGATTAATGCTATGGGATGAGTTATGTAAGATTGCTAACTCTCTTACTAAGGATTGACTTATGGGAGGAGATTTCAATGAAATTCTGAGAGCCAATAAAAAACTTGGGGGTTCCCCCATTTGTAATAATAGGGCCAACCACTTTTGGAATTGCTTAAACTACTGCAATAAGGTGGACCTAGGTTATAGGGGATGCAAATACACCTAGACCAATAAAAAATATAGGAACATGAGATGCCTTATCCAGGAGAAGCTAAACAGATTCCTTGCCAATACCTCCTAGATAAACCACTTCCCTGACTCTCTCATCACCCATTTTCCTAAGACCAAGTCAGATCACTGTCCCCTCTTTCTATATCTCCCAAAAAAATACTCGACAGAGGGATAAACCCTTTAGATTCGAACCCATGTGATGTAACTACCAGTCCTTCCACTGTCTAGTTGAGATCTGTTTCTTGGGACCCACCACCCTTCATCAACCTGTCATGACCCGAACCGAGGCCATGGCCGTGATGAACATCCCGAACCATGAAGGCCCGAACACCCTTCTAACTTGCAATTATATACATCATTCATACACAAATAAGGAAATGCAGAAATTTTAACAAAACAGAATCATGGTCATAATTCTGTTATAAATTTGATGATAGAAAATGACAATCCAAAACCATCTAACAACATTTGGAAACCGTCTGTGAAGTCTCTACTATATGATCACTAATACAATCTGAAAACTGGGACAAGGCCCCCAGTAGACCAAAACCATAACTAATAATAATTGTCTGAAAGGAAACAGGCCTTCTGAAATATAGAAGGCTCACCAGCTGGACACTGCAACTCTGTCTGATGAAATTTACTGCTTATCTGGACCCCTAGATTGAGCCTCAGAACCTAAGAGGTAGGGGAGGGGGGGTCAATACAGTTGTACTGGTACGCAAAGTAATTCAAAATAAAGCTTTTATATAAATAAAATAATGGAGAGCAATTTGTCAAAACATCATAAATAAAATAGTTTTCAAAACACATGGGCACCTTTCTGAAAAATCATAAATTATTCTTGACAATGCAGTTTCTGATCTTCGTATTAATTCTGAGTTAGGTGGTACACCCTTACAAGTCTAGAATCCCACGGGCTATATGGAATCTGCCATTGACTCGGCGGGGAAGCCCCAACCCAAGTGTGCCGCAAGGGTTGGAGTGTCTAAGTCTAATACACCACAGGGAACTAGGACAACGTATAATAATATACCCGGATCGACAAAACACGGTTTTGGGCAATGAGTTGTCTGAAACTCGTTCCTTCTTCGGGGGACCACCTAATTTCTCTTTCTGCCCAATTTTTTTATCCATTTCTAACACATATCATTCTAAAATCTTAAGTTATGAAAATCTGGTTTCTAAGCTTGTCTGAGTCTATTATGGGATTGTCTATTTTGGTATCGTCATACCAAAACTTGCAAGTCGAAATTCTAAGCCATAATGCATTAAGCATAATCCTTTCATTAAAACTAAATTCAGACCACCAACATTTCAATTAGTATAAGAGATTTCATGTTTCGAAACATAAGTCAAAACTATGCAAGAATCCTTCAAACATATGGTGGTCATGTGCTTTTGGCAAAATCATGCACTCTTTCATTATATGAATATTTTCAACATTTATCAACACAACTACCCTCTATTTTGAAATCCAAATCTTAATCCAATCATAACATAATTCAAGACATTTTAAACCATGCTTTTCAAGGATGCATTCAAAACAATCTATAGCATATGATAAGTAAAGGAAAATCAAAACAAGAGAAGGATTTTGCATATGTCATGCTCTCAATTAAATCATCAACCTTAAAACACAAGCATACCTATATATACAATTTCGAATCAATGTGGGGGAAGGTCAAAAGACCAAAACAATATTGTCAAGATTTCTAAAATATTAATGTATTCATAAATCTGAAAACCCCTTTCTTTAAATCATGATTTCTATGCCCATAAGATTTTAGAAAAACCCCGTGTACCTTAATCTAAGAAGATAATAGGTGATTCTCGAAGCTTACGGATTGGGGATTCCAAATCTTTAATCGCTTTTGAAAACCCACAGTTGAATCTGGATCTATTTGGTTTTTTAGTTTGAAACCCTTGGGAGCGTTCTTAGATGAATTTGATGAAAACGAGTGTATTATGGTGTATTTGGGATTAAATCCCGTGTTTAAGTTGATAAGGGGTTGAAAAATACCCAAAACACCCTTAAAAATTTGGGACAAAAACTGAAATTGGCCCAAGGCGATCCCTAAGGCGCTGCCCTGGGTTGAGCATCGTGATAACCAAGGCGTCACCTCGCCTATCGCCTTGCTTACTCCCAGGTGAGGGGATCAACGAGGAGCCGCGGGCTAATCACCCCGGCTCACTATTTCGTCAATCCAAACTTGCCCTTCAGCTCATCTAAAAATTTCAAAACTCACTCGAGACGTACTCTTGACTTACCCCATCGTAACGCAATAAAAATTTCAAGAAACGGAGGTCGGGAAGGTCAAAAATAAATTCCCCGAAGATTGAAAGCTAAAAATGATTCTAAGTCCCCTTTTACACTTAGAAAGTTTTCAAGCTTTTAACTCAATAAGCACACTACTACGATATAACACATGAAGGATTTTACGGGGTGTTACACAACCCATCTCTTAATTTCATACAAATACCACTCGCTGGAATACTAATATTTTTGGCAACATCTTCTACAGACTCAGAACTATTCTGGCCAGGTTAGATGGCATTCAGAAATCCCCCCACTACACTAGCAACTTTCTCCAAAATCTGGAGAATGGGCTTCTTTGTGATTATGATAGTGCCCTTAAATGTGAAGAAGACTTTTGGAAAGCCAAGTCTAGAATCTCTTAGCTCAATGAGGGGGATGCCAACACTGCCTTCTTTCATTCTTCCATAATTAACAGAAGGAGAAGAAACAGGATCGTTGAGCTCAGATGTGGGAAATACCATTTCTAGAGAGAATGACATCAAGGCCCACTTCCTCAATTATTTTAGTAGCCTCTTCACAACCAATCATACCTCTAGCCCCAACAACCACTTTATCCCTGCAAATAACTCCAATATTCTTTTAAGAGAAGCCAGGGACAGTCTTGAATCCCTCTTTAGGGATACTAAAATCTTAGTAGCTCTTAAGTCCTTCAAACCCCTAAAAGCACCAGGCCCGGATGGCCTACACCCTCTATTTTTCCAGAAATTTTGGAACATTGTTGGTCCCAAAACCATGCACTTCTGTAGGGAAGTCTTTTTCAGCTCTAACATGCCTGCTGATAACAATGATACTCTCATCTGCCTCATTCCCAAAAACAGAGATGCTGGAACTCTTAGGAATTTCAGACCCATAGGCCTATGCAATACTACTTATAAGTTGGTAATCAAAATCATTGAAAATGGGATTAAGCCCTACCTCCCCTCCATCATTGGCCCCAATCAGGCCAGATTCTTAGTCAATAGAAGAGCTTCTGATCATGCTATCATTATTCAGAAGTACATCACCTATTTCAGTAAAATGAGAGGGAAGAATTCCAACATGATTCTGAAGATAGACCTAGAGAAAACATTTGACAAAATTGAATGGTCCTTTATTAAGGATACTCTTTTCTTCTTTGGCTTCCCTGACAACCTCACCAAGCTTATTATGTCCTGCGTCTCCACCTCTTCTATCTTCGTGCTAGTTAATGGGGGCCCAAAACAAAATTCTTTAACCCTTCCAGGGGTATTAGATAGGGAGACCCCATGTCACCCTATCTTTTCATTCTGTGCATGAAGAGATTTTCTAAAGGCATTGATTCAGTAGTCAAGGCCAAAAGATGGGACCTCATTGGCATCACCAATGATGGCCCTAAGATCTCTCATCTCTTTTTTGCTGATGACCCCACCTTACTGGCAAGAGCTTCCAATAGCAATTGTCATACCATTGTTAACATCCTAAAAACTTTCAGTCTTTTCTCAAGGAAAACCATCAACAATGCCAAATCAAAAGTGTTGTTTTCTAAAATCTGCACCCCTCTAATGCTGCCATCTGTGCGCAAACTCTCAATATCTAAGCCACTCAAGATTTTGGTAAGTACCTAGGTTATCCAATCTTCCACAACAAGCCCAAGAATAGTGACTTCTAATTCATTTTGGATAACATGCATCAAAGGCTTGCCGGGTGAAAAACCAAATTTCTTAACATGGCTGGTAGAACTGTTCTTGCAAAATCTACCCTGAGTAGCATACCTACCCACATCATGCACTATATAAAAATCCCCAACAAAATTCTGGAACTCATTGACAAAACTCAGAGAGATTTTGTTTGGGGCAGTAGTGTTGAGAAAAGGAAACTATACCTTCTTAGTTGGGACACTCTCACTACCCCCAAAGGAAACGGAGGGTTAGGTCTCTACAAATATGGAATCAGAAACATAGCTCTCCATGATAGTCTAGTATGGAGACTTGATGTGCGCCCTAACAACCTTTGGGGTCGAATTATGCTTTCTAAATATAACCACCATAACACTGGCCCTGGGTCAAGAACCTAGAAAAATATTCTTAGGGGCTGGACCGATTGCTTTAGAGGCATAAACTGGAGAGTTAGCAAAGGGCACATAGTCAGGTTCTTTAGTGATAGTTGGATTCCCCACCTAGGAAACATCAGAAGTCTCATCCAAGGTCCTCTTACCAATAATGATATGAATATCACCATTAATCAACTGCATCAGAATGGTATTTGGGATTTTAGCCATTTTTCTATAGAGCTACCACATTACTTAAAAAACATCATCATTAGTACCATTCTCCCTCACAACTCCACAGAGGAAGACAAGCCTACTTGGGGTCTAACTAGCAATGCTATGTTCAGTACATGGAGCATTTACAATCTGATTTCTGACTCTGGGTACACCAGGACACCCAGAGGAATTTTTAGCTAGTTTGGAAAGCCCAAACCCCTAACAAAACCAAGGTTTTCCTCTGGCTACTCCTCCACAAAAAATTTTCTACTAATTCTTATCTAAATCATATTGGCCTCTCCATTTCCCCCCAATGCCACTTGTGCCAAAACCTGGAAGAAAATGTCGACCACATCTTCTTTCAATGCCCAAATGTTGTCTCCTTCTGGGCAGAGCTCTTTCAAAAAGCTAGGTACAAACCCAACCAACTTTGGGCAAACTTGTCTATTACTAATTGGGATGCTATATGGCAACAACTTAGAGGTGGGTGTTTTAATACCTAGCTATCGTGGGAAGTTCTCTTCCTACATTGCCTCTGGGTCATCTGGTTGAACAAAAATATCAACAACCTCAATAATAAACCTCCCGAATCTCCACTGAAATGGCCATCTTCCTGGTTACTGTATTCAGTATGCTAGTTGCCAATACCCCCCTCATCCCTACAACTCCACTACCATAGCCATCAGGTGGAGTCCTCTCACTAATGGCCAGCTAAAGCTTAACATCGATGGTTCAGCTCAAGGGAATAGGAGGGATAGGAGGATTCTTTAGGGATCATAAGAGAGGCTGGATTCTGGGGTTTATGATGCACCTTCCCCATACAACCCCTGCTATGGTTGAGTTTTTGGCATTATGGCATGGACTATCAATCGCAAAAGCTAACAACTTCACTAATTTTTGTACTGAAAATGACTCTAGTGCTATCCTACACATGCTTGCTAACGATCACCCTTCCTATCACAATCTCATTGTTGAATGCAGGTCACTATTTCTAGAGACACAGGCAGCCAAAATCTTTATGGAGCAGAACGCGGTGACGGATATGCTAGCTAAGGAAGGAGCTAGAAGCCAGATCTTGACGTCACCAAAACTATTTTGGTAAATGCCTCATTTTGTAAATGTCTGTGTGCAATCGGATTGCAACGGGTGACTAACTCGTTCTATAATTAAAAACGATTTGATTATCCCACAATGCCAGGATGTGGCCCCGAACAACATATTTTTGGCTCCTCCATCTGTGAGGAGCACAGCTACCCACCCACCTTGATTTCTAAATGAATGAACTTCTTTTTAATCAAAAAAAAAGTGAAGTAAACACAAAGCTATTCATTTCCCCGATTCTCTGTAACGAAGAAATTGAAAAGTCATAAATAAAACCCAAGAAAAATATCACAACTGAATAACACAAAAATAAAAAAGAAACAAGAACAGAATGGTAAATAGAGAAAAAGGAAGAAGAGAGGGACAGAGAGAGAAGAATCAAAAAATAAAAAGAATCGAAAAATTCAAAAATCAAATTTGCTTGCAATTTTACAGAGCAGAAGACAGAGTTTAGGTGGAGGTAAGTTTGTCCACAAATTAACACGCAAAATGTAGAAAGGTTAGAAACTTTGCCCTCACTTATATTTTTATTAACAAGATACCCCTTAGTTGTACCACTAAAAGTTTCACTTATTTTACTATCAGTTTGCTACGCACGGACCCAATGTTGATACTTAAAATTTTTATGTAATTTTATTATTTAATTAAAACCTTTATTTGTTTAGTTGATAAAGTTTTAGTTAGACATATATTATTATATTTAAATTAATGAAATTTATATAAGAATATTTTAAGTTTTTAATATGACACCCATAAAATTTCGAGAGTCAATCAAATCTTTCATATTTTTAAAATTTTTCTAAGTTGTTAATTATTGCGATTAATATATATTTTTACGTATTTTTTGAAACATGTAACAAATTAATTATTTTTTTTAGATATTTTAAGTTTTTAACTATTGTAATTTATAATACTTTTATGTAATTTTCAAATAATATATTATTTGAAATATATAACACATTAATTTTAATTTGGATATTTTAAGTTGTTGTTCTAATACTTTTTTGATGTTGTAATTTACTATTTTAAGTTGTTAGCTAATTTATAATACTCTCCTTGTTCAAACTTTTGTGGCATTGATAGTCAATTATATTTTTAAGATAATTTAAATTTTTAATTATTGTGATTTATAATAATTTTCCTTCTATTTCAATTTAAGCGACACTGATTTAATTTTTAGAGTCGACTAAATGCCACGATTGAAGTAACGAAATAGGCATGTCTTAAATGACTCATAACTAATTAGAAGTGATATAACAAAATTGCTATAAAAAATAGAAAAAATTTAAAGTGAACCTCATACAAGATATGTTAAATTAATTCAAAAACATCAAGAGGTGCCAAAACAAGTAGCATGTGATTTCGCATGGAACTTAAACTAGGCAAACGAAGTAAAATTTAGCAACGGATATAAGAACATATAGCTAGGTAGGGCTAAAATCAGAATTAACTCCAACGGAAAAGACACAAAAGAAAATCATGCGAATTAAAAGGACAACTAGTAAACTGAGAGATCCAAAATTCCATGCGACTGTATGTCCACCTTAGATGCTCATGAAAACACTTGTCAGGACTGTTTTCGACTCGAAGGATGCTTTCAGCAACTTGAGCGCCTGCAGAATAGGATAACTAGGAATGATTTGAGTTGATCAAGAAAAGAATAGACCAAAACCAAAGAAAAAAAGTGATCGATCAATTAATTAAGTACCTCTTTCATTCCAAAATCAACTTCTACCTCCTGCAGGACACCAACATCCTTGACATTGAACTTGTTGAGAAGTGTAATGCTTGAAATGGTGGACATAGGCTTAACCACCAAGTTATCCATCACCATGTATGTCACCACATCCTTCACAAAACCCTTTCCAGCAGCAACAGCCTCAGTCGTTCCTGGAGGAGCAACATACGTCAACCTTCTTGACATAGAACAGCGACAATTTGTACATCTTGCACTAGAGCTATCGGAATAATATGAGTGATGACTGTAGGAACCACTGTCGGAACAGCCATAAATGGTCTTCTCTGTCGTCGGAACATCACTAATTGATAGAAAAGGAATTGAAGTAACCCCAAGGATTGATGACTTGGGCTTTAGAAGAACATCCTTCGACTGAATATAGGTGTCGTTCAGATTTTCGACGCTGTCATAGAGTTCAGGCAAGCATCCATAACTCATCCCTTTCTCCTTAATAAGCCTAATGACAGTGGCCACTGGCAACGAGAGAATGTGAAAGAGGAAATCAACACAACTCTTATCAGCCTCGGCAAATAGCACTCTTTTAGCGTTAGTGTCAACCAATAGCTTCATGCGCAATTTGATCTCTGAAGTCGTCATTATGGACAACTCTCATGTCTACTGGGCGTGCAAGACCAACGCGTTTTATAACCACAATTGCTTCATCATAAGGGTAAACAAACAGTTAGTCATCATATTAATTCCAGTAGTCAAACCAGTACGCTAAAGCAAGGATATCCTTTTCACTTTTCAGTAATCTCATCATAAAGTGGAGAATTCAAAAGTTTGTGAAGAATAATTCAATGTATCACATACTCTCTTTTCATTTCGTATTAGTTGGTCCCTATATACTTAATTAGCACACCCATTAAGGAACTAATAAATAGATATGTATTTTACATATTTATCATTGTATACCTTTTAAAGTGTAATAATCAATGCAATGATTAAATATTGAAATTTGATGTACCTATTACTCCATTTCATGCATTAAGTCTAGAACATTGAGTATTTATAGTTAAAACTAGCAATAATCAATTAAGGCAAATGACCTTCTGGATCCCTGTACTATGTCGGTTTTGTAAGTTGGACACTTCTACTTACATGTTTGTCATCTGAACCCAACCTACTAAAAAACAACATTTTAAACACTTTTTTGATAAGTGTAACACACTCTCCCACGTCAGCTGTCATGTCATTTCCACGTCATTTTCCACGTGATTTTTATATATAAAAAATATTAAATATTAAAATAAATAAATATTTTTTTAAAAAAAAAAAGAAAACGGCCCCACCCTTCCTCTTTATTCCCTCTCTCTTCCCCTTTTTCTTTCTCTTTCCCCATTTTCTATTCTCCTTCTCTCTTTCTTCTTCTTCTTCTTCTTCTTTTTCTTTCTTTTCTTTACAATTACACTCGATTTTCTTTCATAATTAACGATTTTTGATCTGGGTTTTAAGTTTTGGATGCTAATCAAACTCATTTTCCATCATAATCGATGATTTTTGCTCTGCGTTTTGAGTTTGAACTGCTAATTCACATTGTCGATGATCTGACTTACTGCAAAAAGGATAAAATTGAAAATGGGAAAGATGGGAAGCAGCTAAGCAAAGTATTGAGGGTGAAAGTTCTGACTTTTTTTCTACTTTCAATGCACCAAAAAGCATGTAAGATTGTTGGATTATAGAAAAAAATTGTAGATTTTTTCTTATGAATTCAAGATTCATAATACCCATTTTGTAGATTGATTGTTTCAGCTATTGGGTATAAAAAGTTTCAATTTTTTGTTGTTAGTAAATGTGTAATTTTGATTGTTTTAATGTTTTTGTTGGACCCAATTGATTCTTGATTGAATCTAAGGTTTCAGGAGATGTCCTAGCCTTTTTTAGGGTGATGACCATGGTAGCCATGGCTGGACTGGGGTGTGAGGAGCGTTAATTTTAATGGCAGCCATGGTTGGAAGAGGGTGTGAGGGGTAGCCATGGCTGGATGGGGGTGGTAGCCAAGGTAGACATGGCTGGATGGGGGAGGGGAGCTGGGCAGAGGTGAGGGGGTGGGGTGGGGTGGGGGGTGACTGGACGGGTGAGGGGGCTGAGGGGTGGGGGTGGGGGAAGGGGGAGCTTTTTATTTTTTTTTTTTATAAATTTATTATTTTTAAACTAAGAAGTTGGAGGAAAAAAAAGTCCTTTTTAATTTTTTTTATTTTAATATTATTTTTATTTTTTAAAATTATTTTAATACAAAATTGGCCAAAAATTGACCCCCACTCGCACCCCAGGCGAGTGACTACACTCTTTTTGTCCTAGTCAGCCATTTCAATGCCACATAGTCAAGGTCAACGGTCAAAGGGTGCAAAATGTTGCTTTTTAATGGGCTCAAGGGTCCAGATGACAAACATGTAAGTAGAAGTGTCCAACTTACAAAACCGACATAGTATAGGGGTCCAGAAGGTCATTTTGCATTCAATTAATTTTAATTTTGAGAATTGAGATCATTTATGCACTATGAGTACACCTAACCCGCCGCCGGTCACCACTATTAGTTAGGCAATTCTCGTATTTTCCACTTCCATTTCCCCACAAGGGTCGGGTGGCTTTGGCGGTATTACAGTGGTGACTGGCGGCGGGTTAGGTGTACTCATGGAAGTCAGCCAGAGAATTCTCGTGTATCCTTGTATTTTTCTTTCTTTAACGATTAGCATCCTAATCTCCTCTGCTTTCTCGCAATTAAAACCCTGTTTCACAATTATTTACAGGGAACTAAAGAAAAACAAAAGTTGAATTATTAGCCTTATAAAATTATGCTTTGAAAATATAAATTTGAATATGTACAATTTGTTTAGTCATTTAATGATAAATTCTATTATTGAAAGAACATATTAAAATCTTCTTGATTTTAGCAAATTAAAATAAATATTTTTAGAAAAATGACCAACTAAAATAAAATGAAGGGGAGTAATAAATAACAGAAATTTGATGTTCCTCTCTATTGAACGATACTGTCTTCCCCATACAGTTTTAACTCACTTCGCTCCACGTCACATACTGTATATTTTTCTTCCCGTCTTTACAATTCGTTGAAAATGCAGAGAGAAAAGGGTATAAATGGTCCCTCATCTATAGGAGTAGGTCTAATATAGTCCTTTAAATATACACTTATCGGTTTTAGTTCTTTTCAACAACAACAACAAAAAATCCAGTGTATTCCCATAACGTGGGGTCTGGGAGGGTAAGATGTACGCAGTTGTAATACCCCGCATGTTTCTAAGCTAGGAAGTGAATAAGTTTTCCTACGTATGAAACCTCCTATCCTGTGAGTAGCATTTTAGTGCATGACTTACAATGAATATCCTAGCGATAAGATAGCTTGTGATGTCTTAAGCATGCTCATATGAGTCGCTTAGAGTGATGCAAGCTTAGAGTTTTTAAATCCATCAAGTCTTAGTGTTCGATTTTGCAAGGGTCATCTTTGAACAAGAATAACGTGATTGATATGTGACATTTTGGTAGATTTAGACCCACCAAATTGTAGAGAATCGAATTAGCTTTCCAACGATACCAATTTCATCAAAATCCAACACCCGAGCAAGGAGTTATGGCCTTTCAATGTAGAATGCGTCGCCTAACCAATCGCACATGGCCACTGGAAAGCATAGGCGATATCATATGCGGCGCCTATGTAAATATAGGCGATATCATATGCGGCGCCTATGTAAATATAGGCGATATCATATGCGGCGCCTATGTATGATTTCAGCAACGAAAACACTTAGTTTTTGACTTATTTCGAGGGTAGTTAAGTCTTTTAACACTCCTTACATGTCCCTAAACCTAACCTCACGAAATTTATAGCTTCTAAACACATTACAACCCTATTAACATCTCAAAATTCATTATCCAAGAGCACCATAGGAGAAAAACAACTAGGGTTGCACAATCAAGCTTGAAGATCAAATTTCAAGGAAATTCCTCCGTCAATCATCAAGGACCTCCCTTCCAAGGTATGCGTAGTGTTCATCCACGGATTCCTTTCGTTCGTGGAGTTCAAGAATCAATCTTTAAAATACAAAAGCTTGGTTGGTTGTGGTGATATGATCATACCCATGTTGATGCTTGTTTGTTTTGCTATATAATAGTATCGTGACTGTATATCTCATGAAAGTTATGTTGTTAGTTGAAAACATGATCTTTAGATGGATTGAATGCAAGTATGAAATCCACCTATGCCTTAAAGAATGCATGCAAGGTGTTCGATAAAATGCCTAGTATGTTAGAACTTCATATTTACATGATTTCATGATATCTAAATAACAAGTTCATGTTAGTCATACACTCCAATATGAATTTCCATGCAAATTATGTGTTGTTATTATTGTGGTATAAAGCATGTATGATAATGGAGATATAAATTATGTACACAAAAAAATGTATCCATGCTTTTCCTATCATGTTTGAAATGTTGAATAAATACATGAAGTATACTATCCCCTGCTTATGATGTTGTGAATTGTGGACTCAAATCTTGTGATAAAGTAATGTCATGTGTGTCAGTTTCCTCCTATTGAGTCCTGGGGGTATTCGTACTCGAAAACTATAGCTGTGTGCCTAGAGCCATGTCATGTTTCACAATATCCGAACTCAAGCTATGATTCCATAGACTTCAGTCAGTCATGTGACTCAGGAAAACCTCATGATCTCAGCCAGTTGTCAGATATCAGTAACATTCCGCCAGTTAACGAAATTCAGTAAGATTAAGTCATGTATAGTCAGTTATTCATGTCCAGTCTTTCCAGATGGGAGTAGAGGTTAGCACCGAGTGAACCCAAGGATGGGAACTCACCCACCAGTTCAAGGTGTGATTCTTAGAAGCAGTCCTTGTGTTCTAGAACTACGTAGCTAGCGTAGGTTGAGATATCTTAACTTGTCAGATTAGGGTTGATGAGGTGGTTTAACCTGTCAGTTTAGGGTTCTCACCGTTCTCATTGAGTACCTTCCAGATAAGGGTCACTCACAAACTGTCCTTACCCGTGGCACGGTATTGACACCCCTCCAGTCAGGGCAGAGATTGGAACCCAGCTTAGCCATAACAACATACATGGGGCATGTTGGTTAAATACTACCTCCCACAGTTTCAGTATCAGTCTCAGTAAAAGAACTCAGGGCGTTCTTCAGATTTCAGTATATACAGGACTGTCAGATACAGTCGTCCATGTTATCAGCTTGCAATATCAGTCATGACAGTTATCAGTAAACCATGTATTAGCTTACAGGTCTTGCTATCACGCATTCACGTTCCCAGTTTCTATATATGTATGTTTGCACTCCCACGTTCATATTAGTCAGGCAGTGTTGTTCATGCATGAAACCCTTTATGTTCAGCCTACCTTCCTCGTATACTCAGTACTCCAGTTGTACTGATGCATTTATGCTATGGTGCTTTTTTTTCATGTTACACCATAGGTTTCGAGACACAAGCTCCAGCCCAGCAGTAGCGGTATATTTTAGTCGCAGAGACACAATGAGTCCTTATTAATTCGAGGACAATATGATTTGATACATTTATTTATTTCTTCAGTTCAGCTTTACAGAGTTAGTTTGAGACATGTTCCTTCAACTCCTTATTCAGATAGTTTAGAGGCTTTCAGATTTATGTTCAGATTTACATTCAGACTTAGCTTTCAGATTGAGTTGTTTTGGGTATTTTCACCCACATGGACGTTATGATTTTCATACATGGTTTTATTCAGTTGAACCTTATGGCCTTACAGTTTTATGTATTCCGCATTATTATGTCATGATTTGCAGTATACAGGTACAAATATCAGTCATGGGTTAGCTTGTGATCTCTCGGGGTCATGAGCACCGTGTAGCGTTCCGATTCAGCAAATTGGGGCATTACAGCAGTCCATATCGCTACCTCCAAAGAGGTAGCGAGGTTGTTTTCGATAGACCCCCAGCTCAAGATAAAAGATAGTAAACAAGGGGATGGATGACATAACCGAAATAAAGAATAAGAAATAATAAAATAAAATCAGAGAAATATGAGATACGGGAAATAAGAGCAACACGAAATTCATATACCTCCATTAGATTTTCTCTATCACTAATTTCTCAATTGTTTCTCTCTTGGACACCTTATCCTCAATTTTCTCTCGTTGACAAATAGCTTAAAAGTACAAAAAATAATAGTTTGCATCAAACTTGACTAAATTACAACACTAAAATACTCAAAAAGTCATCAAACTATACAAAAAAACTAGGTCAAGCTATCACCAAGCTGCACCAAAAACTATGCCAAACTACACAAAAAATCGCATTAAAAACGTCAACAAGCTGCACAAAAAACAATACCAAACTGTAACAGAAAACGTCAAAATATCTTTTTACGATACTAGAAGGTTGTCTATCCAACATGAAACTACTTGATGCATAATCTCGTTAACTTTTGCACTGAAATCTAGTTCAACCTTCGAACTTTTTCAGCCGCAGAACTAGTATTGATATTAAAAAATATTCATAATGCTGAGATAATGCAATAACAAAGAAATAATTAAAAAAAACTAAAACACATGATCAATCAATTAACAATAGTACTATTCACCTCCCCATCTTGAAAGTGTGGAATAATTGGCAAAAAAAGCACCTTTCAAAACTAATTTGTCAAATGCCCACTTAATTTCTTTTTGATTTATTTTTTAGGTTTAGGGTGTAAAAAGTAGAAAAAAAAATGATAAAAGTGGGGTTCACACGTGGGCCAAGGGACCAATTCATCATTTTTACAACTTTACAAATTTAATATAGTACACCTAACACCCTCCACTTATTTCAATATAAAAAAAAACTCTCTTTCTCCTCTTCAATTCTCAACTCCTACTTTTGAAACTTCTTCTTCCAAAAACGTCATTTTCGTTTCTTCTTCTTCTCTTGCTGCTAAGGGCTCGTTGTTGCTTCACAAGGTTAGTTAAAATCAAGTTTCGATCATTTCTAGATCCATTTAAACGGTTTTCTTTGCTAATCGATTCATTGCGATGTAGGAAATTTATTTTTTTTCAAAATTGGTTGATTAAGTAGTTAAAAAAAGAGAATTTTATAGGTAATGAGTTTGATTTTGAAGTAATGGTTGAGGTTTTATGCGGCATTTTTGACAGATTTTTAAGTCGATCAAGGTGTTGAATTTTGAAACTTTTGTTTACGAGTTTTGGTTTAGTTTTTTTTTTGTTTAGCAAGAAAGTGTTGAATGGTAGGATAATTGTTATTTGAAGAGTTATTTTGATATTTTGATTTGAACAGTAACATGTTTCTGTCCGTAGACCCATGGTCTATGAAATGAGAATTCCTTAGATTGAAATCAATTTTTAGACGTATAAAATTCTTTTAAATTATGATTGCTGAAATAGTGAAAATTGAAAGATTAATAGCTAATTAGTTTGATTTGGTGCACTAGTTTGATTTTTAGCAATTGTTGTATTTTGATACTGCATGTTGAATTTTGGTTCAGTTATTGTATGTTTGTGTAGTGAGTTGTTTAATGGTGGGGGTATTTCTTAAGTTTTTTTTAGGGGATTTCATTTGAGCATTTAGTTATTTCTATTGATATACTTGTGGTCTATGAATTGAAAATGGAAGATTTATTTTGCAGGTGTACATTGTGCTGAAAATGGCTAAAAAAAGCATCCTTCCTAAACACAAAAACGGTACCGCTTCTGATTCTGCTGGTAGCAGTAGAAAAAGAAAAGTTGAGGCAGTTGAAAATGTCTTAAAAAGAAAGAAAATTAAAGAGGTAGTAGAAAAAGAAAACCTGAGAAAGTTGAATGCTAATATTTTATTAATGTGTTGTTGAATGATGAGTAGTTAGGATATGATATTTTTTTTTATTGCACAAATATGAAGGTTGAAGGATCTCGTGGTAGGATATGACAAACATTCTTTTATTTTATGAAATTTGTTATGATTCTGCACTGAATTTGTTTCTATCAAATTGATTTGTGGCATGGAATTTGAATATGCAGGGTGTTGTCATAGTTGGTGCAGTGTATGCTTGATATCATAGAATGCATACTTAATCTTTTGTATACTGCATGCATAGTCTATCATTACCATGCTGCTCGAATTTTAGTTGACGTGTTATTTGATCGACTATGATTCTATCAAAAATAGTATTAACATTATAGAAAAATTGAAGTATTATTATTTATTCAATATCACTACATCCATGTTACACTTTACCAAAGAACGAATACTAGCATTATAGCACATAACATCATTTTTAGGTCATTCTCCCTTTCTTCGGTCAAAATCAATTTTTGTTTCAGTTGATCCCTCTCTATTTGCGTGTCATGTAGCAATACTTTAAAGTGATCCCTCTATTCTTCGACTTCTTTGAACAAAGTTATGAGAAAATCTTTATTTTCTTCGGATTGTTGGAGCCTTTGTAGTAGATTAAATTTTATCATGCCTTGAAAATTTGATGTCTCGGATCCCGAACTCATCGTTGATAGACTGGTTGGAGGTGATAGCTCATCAAGCCATTTAAAAATGAGCATGTGCCATTATCCTAGAAAAAAATAATAGTTACATAACGATTAACTTAACTTTATAAAAAAGACACACACAGCTCACCTTTGTAATTGCACAATTATAAAATTTGCGATTTGGATTTGAATCCGTGCGTGACGTCCTCAAGACAGCCACATTCCCACAATGATAAATTAGAGTATTTTTAGAATTGGATGTTTGAGATGCTCGAGACATTGTAAAATTTTAAAAAATAAAACAAAGTGAATGAAATAAAATAATGAGGGATAGACACCTTATAAATGAAGTAAAAACGAAGTGTTAACACTGATGGATTACAAAAGTAGTCGTTTATTACCGTTGGAATAGTAATTTTTTTCTGGAACTGGTGGTGATACTTAATAGACTGTCGTAGACCATGACCTATGTCAGCCATCAACGAGATACCAAAGTTTACCGTAGACACTCGTAATCGATGAACCCTCAATAATATGTTAAATAAAAAATATTACAGTAAAAAATATACTTGTGCTTTGAGGGTCTATCGATTCGGTTGGTCTATCGTAGACTTATGCCTTAAGGAGTGCATCGATTGATCTCCTGATTATGCGTAAACCTCTGCTATAGACCAACACTTGGATGTTGTTTAAAAATGAGTAAATAAATTAAAAATAAATGTAGTGTGAGTTTGTACACATATGAAGGAGTGTAAACAAGTCACATAAATTTATTAGAGCTTATACAAATTTGGGATGGTGAATTAAGGAGTGTGGATGATTATTGATCGAACAAACAATAACCTAAGAGTAATAGTTGTCAAAGCACAAGTATATTTTGAGGATGATGATTGTTCAACCACTATCCATTCCACATACTCTTTTGATTTGGGGGTGGTGATTGAAGGAGTATGTGGAATGGGTAGTCATCAAATACAATCAACATCCTCAAAATATACTTGTGCTTTGACAAACATTACTCTTAGGATATTGTTTGTTTCGACCAATACTCACCCACACACTCCTTAATTCACCATTCCTAATTTGTATAAGCTCTAATATGATTATGTGACTTGTTTACACTCCTTCATATGTGTACAAACCCACATTATATTTATTTTTAATTTATTTATTCATTTTTAAACAATATTCAAGTGTTGGTCTATAGAAGTGTACATAGAACTATGTGGTCTATGAATAATCAGGAGACCAATCTATGCACTCCTGAAGGTGTAAGTCTACGGTAGACCAAGCGGGTCGATGGACCCTCAAAGCACAAGTATATTTTTTACATGGATTTGACATGGGTCAACATCGATGATAGTTTATTAAGTGTCACCAATAGTTCTAGATTGTTTGTTTAACCACCCCCAAATCATGTGATTATGTGTTTAAACCTTTTTAATTTAATTATTTTCTTTCAACACCCCTAAATTATGTGATTATGTTTTTAAACTTTTTAAAATTAACTTATTTTCTTTCACCAACCCCAAAACATGTTATTATCTTTTTAAATTTTTTTAAATTTAATTATATTTTTTCACCAGCCCTAAATCATGTGATTATTTCTTGAAATCTTTTTCAATTTAGTTATTTCTTTCAAACTACAAGCTACTCATGGGCCATCGATTCATATAGTCTACCATTGACTACTATGTTTGGTCGATGCGAGACTGAGTCTAAGATCAATGATAGACTATTTATGTGATCTGTATTTACAGATGCAAACACAAAAAATAACAATAACCAAAAAGAGGGAAACGAAATTTGAAAATAGAAATACTTATATTAAAATTTGTTCATTCCACAATCATAGAAATTTTACATGAGAAACATTGGCTCAGCGGCCAGAACAATCAAAATAAGCAAAAAACGAAGAAGCTTTCTTCTAACAACAATCCTACTAAGAAAGCTTCTTCTGCAAGGTGTAGTACTTTTTTGCCCGCAACAACCAGCCATGTAACACCCCGTAAATTTTTTCGTACACTTATCGCGATTATATGGAGTCCTAAAGGCTTGCGTATGGGTTAAATTAAGTTTATGGTGTTCGGAAGTATCCCATCAATAGTTGTATGTGTAGGTATTGGAATAAGCTTTCCAACGATATAATGTTTGCCCAAAACAGAGGAGTATTTCATATAAGCGAGCACATTCGAAATTTCAAAACGGTGGCCGGGAAGCCTGTGAACAGTAAATCTGCAGGAAAATTACTGCAGCTAGGCAATTTTCTTTGGATCAACTTTAGACGATCATAACTCCTTGTATAAAAAGAACTGTGTGAGCTTCTGTATATCGACGAAAATCTCCGAGAGTCTTCTTTCCGATGAAATTGGTTTCATCCAAATCCAATGTCTGAGTAAGGAGCTATACCCGTTTTACTACAGCCTATAAAAAAAATAGATTTTTGGGTCAACTTTAAACGACCATAACTCCTTGTACAGGAAGAACTGGGTGGTATACTTTATATGAGAATGAAATCCCTTTGAATTATCTTTCCAATGCAATTGGTTTCACCCAAATCCGATACTGGAGCAAAGAGTTATGATCGATTTACTTCAGCCTGTCAAAACTGTCCACTGGGGACAGATTCGGATTTATTTAAATTTTTAGGGCAAAATGGTCATTTTCTATTACCTCTTGGACGAAAATTGGTCTTTATAAACATACACTTAGCCTCATATATATCATATATCATCCAATTATTAAGAGAAGGTGAAACCCTAGCCTAATTTCAACTTCAAATATTTTGTGATTCAACCGTAGAAAATTTGAATTGGTTCCGTAGTTGTGTTCACCATTTCGAAAGCTTCGAGAAGCACCCCATGGTTATGTAAGGAGGATTCTAAATACAAGAGTTCATTGTTAAGGTATGAATATTGTTTATTCTTGATTCTTATCCATGAATAAGTATTGATAAAGGATTATGAGTATTGTCTTGATGTTGGAAGATAACTAGAAACATAGTTATGAATTGTTTTGTATAAATTGTTGTAGTAAATTATGGAAGTTGTTGTATTGGATTATGGAGGATGAGTTGTGGTGATATATCATTATATTAGTGGTTATGTATGCCTAGTGATCATGTTGGTATTGGATGGTGATTAAGAGGGGAAATAAAGGCTAAGAGTGATGTTGAGGGATATTGCATGAAAATGCATGATATGTGAATGTAATAAGAGTATAAGAGGATGTATGTAGCACTCTTATTGATGAGTTAAAGGATTACTTCCTAGACATTATTTGGTGAAGTTAATACCTAAATAGTAAGGTTTGGTTGCTAATACTAGTTTGCCACAAATGACTTATTGTAGATAAGTGTTCGAAGAGTACGGGAAGTCAAGTTGGACTTGTATTGAAGTGGTTATATCAAGGTATGTAAGACATACTCTATCTAATCTTTGGCATGAATAATGACCCATGGCACTCTCAAGTAAGCTTCCAACATTGTCCTACGACACATAATAACATCATTTGATCTTCGACACCACCAATTGAACTTGTTTTCACTTTTAAGATGTCCGGCTTGTCAAAAAAATGTCCATATACTATTGTTGACTCCGAAATGGTTTAATGGGGTATCCATGATTCTCTACTTCATTTTCATGATATTGATTACCTATTTACATGTTTTTCCTATTGAGGTATCATGGTTTCAAGTTCCATAAGGTGTGACCACAAAGTAACCAATCTCAAAGATTAATTGAATTAAGAAATGGAATGTCTTTATTTTAAATTGATGATATGATGTATTGTATTAGTACCACTGATCAGTTGGCCATTGTATTATAAAGATTATGTATATATGCTATTCCAGGGGTGGTCCCTGATGTATTGTATTAGTACCACTGATCAGTTGGCCATTGTATGACATATGTTATGTATTGATAAGGAATACGGGAAGTAATGATATGAAAGTAATGTGCAGGTATCCCATCAGCTCTTTTAAGTGTGGTCTACTCATACTGTTTATTCACTGATATCTGGGTTCTGTTGATCTTTTGTATCTCATCTTGATACTCACTGCCTTACATACTCAGTACATATTTCCGTACTGACGTCCCTCACGGGGGACCTGTATTCATGCCTGCAGGAACGGGTACTTCAGGTCGTACACCTCCGCAGTAAGAGCCAGGACATTCTGTTGATAGTGGTGAGCTCCAGTTGTTTCGGGGCATCCCAAGTTGTTTCTATATGTACTTTTGGTATTTGTATAAAAGTCTTTTGTGGGCGGGAGTTTGTCCCGACCCTAACTCAGTTGTGTATCTATGTAGAGGCTTTTGTAGACATATTGTACAGCCATAGGAGTGTTTGGTTGATAGACGTGATGGCTCTGACGGCCAATTACTGTTTTTATATATATATATATGCGTGTCTGCTGGGCTGATACAGGTACTGTTTTCTTCTATTTACAACGAAGTGCTGCCCAAATTTCTAATTTTCATAAGTAATGTAAGTGTGAAAGTATAGGTTATGAACGGGTTCTCCCGGGCCTCCTCGGCTACGGGTGTCAGTCCGCTCCAATGGGATTTGGGGCGTGACAAGCCACAACCACGAGATAAGCATTTCTCCTTCATGAATTTGGTGCAGATCTTCTCCATATAATAATCTAAAGACTGTCTCGCCACTGCTGTGTCTAGTAGCATTTTCAACTCTTTCTTATCGGCGAATGTTTGACCACAATAGAAATTGGGTTTGTCGGTGAACGAGTGTCCTGGTTGTGATCCCATTCCACAGTCTTCTTCATCATCTTGTAAGTCCGATGAAAAGTCTTCCATATGCATAGAATCATCTTCCATATTAATTGGATGATCGCCATCGTTCTCGTAATCATTCAAATCGTCGTCGACTGCTGGGCGCGGAGGTGGGGGTGGTAATGAATTCAACGGTCCTTCAAAGGACCTCTCAACCACATTTATCCTCAAAATAGGCCTAAAGTCATCTTCATCGGCATCCATTATATACGTCAGCACACGTACATCATTATTTATGATCGTATGATTCACCTTTTCCCTTGAATGCATTAGATAACTAATCACTATTTCGCTCGGCACGCAATCTAGATCCCCGCTCTACATTAAGCTTGCAACGAATTCGTCGTACGAACTGTTGCGGTGAACAGGAATGGGAATTGTCACCTTGATAAATAATCTCCATTTTTAACATTTGGGAGTCTCCACCCATTCTTCCATGAAATCACCAGAAATCAGAACAAATTCTGCAATAGACATCGTAGAATTAAGCTTTGATCGACGGTAGATTATGCTTAGGGTCTATGTCGGGATGTATGCACGGTCGATGACGGGTCGATGGCTGCGCAGATATCCGTACAAAAACTTAAAATTGCAAATATTGCTTCTAATCAATGATTGTTGGGTTTAAGGAATAGAGAAATGAACTTGGAGTCGCCTGAGCTGCTGTAATGCACTTTCTAAAGTGGTTTTGAGTAATGTGAGTGATTTAAAGCTTTTTAACAATGGTGCAAAGTGTGTTTGAGATAGGAAACAAATGGGGTAACAATGGATGCAATGGACAAGCTTATGATGTTTGTGGATTGATTTAGAGCTGATCGCCGGAAAATAACGCCGAAAAAGTGGCCGGAATCGGAGTTTTTAGGAGGAAAAAATAACCACCTTCTATTTTTAGCTTTTGGATTTTTTTAAAAATATTTTTAGGGATATTTTTGTATATATAATGGTGGATGATGAAGTGGGTTGAAGTGTATTATTAGAAACTTATGGGTGAATTTATTAAGTTGGAAGTATTGGGTTAAAGTGAATTATTATAAAAGTTGTGGCTAAAATTGTTAAGTTGAAAAAGTTGGTGGTGAGGTGGAATTAAGTGGGTATATGACCAATTTTTTCAAACTTTTGGGTATTTGACAAAATAGTTTTGAAAAAAGAGGTGTTTTGGCATACTTGCCCTTGAAAGTGGATAGTATACTTCTCCAAATCGAGTTAATTCGATAGACTAATTACGGTGTTCAAGTTGCTGTCTTTTTTTGTGTTAAGCTATTTTCTAACAAAATAAATTCTAGGAAAAGGTGTCGAAGAGAGAGAAATAATGGAGGAATTAGTGATAGAGAAAATCTAATGGAAGTGTGCATTTCAGTTAGTATAAACGCCAGTTGTGTGTATAAAAACATACAAAGGTCAAACTTGATAAATTTTTGAATAGTTAAAGGATTAAAACTGGTAAGTTTATATTTAAGAGACTATTTTAGACCTACTCCTATAGATAAGGGACCATTTATGCCCTTTTCTCAAAATGCAAACATGTTGGAACAGGGCATTCTTAGTATACAAGTCTAACAACTAGGAAGTTCGCTCCAACTTAGCTTTTGTATTCATGGAGGTCAGGCCCAGGCCCCCTCCGTTGTACCTTTGATTTTATCCATATACATGCTAGGCGTCTGCCTAATCCCCCTTCGCTACGGTAGTTAGGTGAAAGCCTGGCTAAACGGTATCAAATAAACAAATAATTTATACGCATCATTCTATCCAAATTTAACTTCATCAAAAATATGGGTAACCAATGCCTTTATATATAAGAAGGGATATTCAGTTCGCATCTTATAAATATTTTTGAAACACCAGGCAACACTACACTCTCAATGGGCGGAAAGATCTATGTCCATCCCCAACTTGCTTTCAACCCGCATCCAGGTATTTAGGCTTTCTCTGTCCGGAGTCATCAAAGGAGGGAGAGGGGGACATATGCTAGTTCGATAAGCCAATAAAAAACTTCCACAACTTTGTTTGGTATCACATTATAGTAAGAATTTTTTTTTTTTATTCTTTTGGAGAATGTGTTTACAACAAAACCTACTGCTAAGATACACTGCACAAATAATATAGGATACTCAATAGGCAGATTATAGTTTTCAGCCCCTAAAGAATCTACAAAAAGGTTGTTGCTAAGTACTATTCCTTTTTAAAATCCAAACAAATCAATAAAGTAAAGTAGAAAGATCATATCTTTGCTTTTTTTTCCTCTTTTCCAATCCCCCAAAAGCCAGTGGGAAGTGGCCAACAAAGATAGGTCACTTCATATACTTTTATTTATTTTTCTGTATTATATGGAAAATGAAATGTTAAAATGCTTCTCAAATTAAAATGCCATACAAAACCAAAACTGATAGATACCTGATCTACATGACCCTGCAGTTTCAAGAATTGTTTTACCTGTTAATTAGACAAGAAATGAATTAAGTAGTTGACAATCAATCAACTAGCTACCACCTCAATTTCCAAATTTATTTGGATCCACAAATATCGATGAAACTGTTTTATCTGATGTGAACATTCAAATATGGCCAGGGTATCATATTGTGAAGGAATGGATAAGTTTCCACCATGCATATTTAATCAGAAGTTTCGAGATCGAATTGATAAATTCCTTCCACGTTTAATTAGAAGTTTCGAGTTCGAACATTAATAAATAAAAAGAAACTTTAATAGGTGGTATTTCTTTTAATAAATATTAGTGACACAAATCTAGATTAACAAAGCAAATAGCAAACACCGATAAGAAACAAAAAATCAAAGCAATTTTGTGTTACCTACTGGGCACTGGCTGCTGGACATATCAATTTATCAATAGGAACAAAGTAGATATTTTTAATGGGGCCAGGCAACTCTAAGCCACATCTTTTGATTAAAATTAGTTGGGTTTGGGTCCCAAACTTCATATGCTCATAATGACATTATGACATTTTCAATTAACTTTTGGATTTTCCCTTTCCCCTTTCCCCTTTCCCCTTTTAGAGGCATTTATAATGTCTCAATGCATATCTGCATGTTATTTGTTTTTCAGTCTGTTTCTTAGAGAAGTGATTATCCAACATTGAAGATTTTTCATGGTAGGGTTCATCAATTTTAAGCCACTCCTTTATTTTCCTTTAAAAAAGAAACTATTTTATGAATTTTACAGCTCATACTGTAGACAATTAAAGATGGATAAACTTACCTAGACCCCTAAAAAGCTATTTATGGTTTTTACAACTCATATAATGTTTCCTAGTATTAGCTGAACATGATCTGATGTTGCTTGGTGATGATGGGTACCCTATGCCAACATTTTTATGTACTACATCTTTAATTCTTATATCGAACAGTTGTAAAGAAATCTCACAAAATTAAAGGTAAATTATGTTAAACACTCTTGTAAGATGATACTTACTTCGTTTAAAAAAAAATGACCTACTTTTTGACTTGGTACAAAATTTAAGAAAATAAAGAAGACTTTTGAATCTTGTGGCCTTAAATTAAAGTTGTGTCAAATGTACCAAAATGTCCTTTAATCTTGTGGTCCTAAACATGTCATGTGGAAAGTTGAAATTAAAGTATTGTCAAAAAAAGAAAAGGTCATTCTTTTTTAAACGAATTAAAAAGGAAAGAGGTCATTCTTTTTTAAACGAAGGGAGTACTATTTAGGCTTACGTTTGTTGTATTGTAATTCAAATACTTATATCCTTTATACAAGAAAATTCTAACAAGTATAATGACTCTATAACGATACACTTATTGTGCTTTAAAATCGAATACTTACACCTTTCGAACTATAAAACACCTAAACAAATATAACGTTATTCCTTATACTCTCTTCGTCTCATATTATTTGACATGTTTGTCCAAAAAAAGAATTATCTCAAAATAGTTGATATATTTAAAGAATCAAGGGATAACTGAATACATTTTCCCAACTTTTTAGTAATTTAATGAAGTAATTAACTCGAATAGGTAATTCAAATTGTTCGCTAGGACCAATAAAATCCTCTTTTCCAGAAATCTGAAATGAGGAAAATCTAAAAGAGCTGTTGATTTCAATAACGATTTAAGTACGATCCAGTATGGATCTGATCAACTGTCATCCTACTTGGCTATTTCTTTTACATTCTTGACACACATTGTTACAACAAAATCCTTCAGTAACACGTTTCAATCCTCTTCTCCATTACTTGGACAAAACTAAAATGAAAATGAGAAATGAATATACCTAATTGTGAATACAAATGATGTTTTTCAAAACTTATAAGCACTTAAAACTCTAGTAAAATAAAAATATATCTTGTTAAGAATTCGTGCCCTGCTGATTTTCTTATTTTCGCCTAACTTTTGCTTATCGATGGAACGTGTTGCCTGACGTGTTACACTGACGTGTTTTAATGAAGCAGTAAACAGAAAGTAAAGAACACAGTGATTTTTACGTGGAAAACACTCGGCTCAAAAGGTGTAAAAAAACACGACTTGCACCTCTACAGGATTTAACCTCAACTTCAATGAAAAACTCTAAGCCTCAACAACGACTGATTACAAAACTCTTGTAACCAACAAATATGAATTATAAACTCTAATTCCTATAACTCAACAACTAGGAATTATAAACTCTAATCCCTATAACTCAATAACTAGGAATTATAAACTCTAATTCCTAACTACACACACCTCCCAAGGTATGTGTTCCCAAAGTCTCTGAGTTTTTCCCAACTCGAAGACTAGCTCCTAATTCAGTTTATAACACACTGAAACTAATATTACATGAATAGCTCAAACACAATGAACAACTCTAAAAATCAACGCTAAAACTCTTAGCTGGATTCTGTACTGAGGACCAGGTTCTTCAACGTGTTTCTTCAGTGATTGAGTAGCACTTCGTGAAGTCAATCTGTCGATTGAGCTTTTCTGCTTTTTTAAGTGCGTGAATTATTCTGACTGATGCATCTTCTATTTAAGCACAACTCTTCAAAGAGTCATTCTTTATTTCAAACTCCTCCTTTAATTAAAACTCTCATTGCATAGAGTTCTACTTCAAGTGAGACTCTTTCTTTAATTCCAACTCTTGTTTCCTTAGTGTTGTAGTAAAACTCCAACTTTTTTAAATCAGCACATGTTTATTTATCAGAATCTTTCTCCTCCCACACATAGGACTCTTCAAGATATACTCAGAAGTGAAACTCCTTCTTCACGTAGGACTCCTTTTTCAACTCAAATTGCTTTCCCTTATCATTAAGTGTTTGAATCAAATTCAAATTGTTATATTCCCCACAAGATCAGTAGCTTGAGTATATCAGAATTAAGCTTGCTTATTCGTTCTTATCTTTAAGCAATCTTGTCTGCATCTATCAGTGAAACTGGAAATCTGCTTTCCTATGTGTGGACCAACTCAAGTAACAGGTTTCATTCACGTGTCAGTTTGTCAATCATCAAAACTACATAGTACCCAACAAATCTCAACTTAATATTTGTGTACGTAGGATTCTTATAGTATAAGGGTATTAAATGTTTGATTGTGATGACATAAATTATTTCATATATATGATAATATAACTAATTTCATGTTATATTCTAATTCATGGGATAATTATGTTGGGTTTTGTCCTAATTTTCTTACCAAAATTAAGTTTTACTTATTCTTGAAAGGAAAATAAGAGTAACCATATTTACTTTTACTTTTTCTGAAAAGAAAATATAAAACTTTTTCATATTTGGCTAACCTCTTTCTTGGAGGAAAGATTTTGGAACCCTATAAATAGAAGACCCTCTTCTCATATCATAACACAACAACATCCACAATGTAGTCTTTAAAGAGTCTTTGTTTAGGGGGAGATTTCTCCCAATAGGTTTAATATTTTTTGATATTAGGTTTTATAATATGTAGGCCGATTGGCCAAAACATATAATAATTTAATGCTTTTTAGTATTGTTTTCTTTGTCGTCTAATTTATTGTGTCAAGGTTTGGAAACTTTAAGCTTCCGCATGATGCCCTCACAATTTCGAACCCAACAAGTGGTATCAGAGCTTACGGTTCAATGTTCCAATGGTGTGGTGAGACGAGATTAAACAGGTTCAAAGCGGTTTCAAAATCAAGCTGCGATAATGAAGATTTTTGTCGAATTACATGTGGAGAACAAGTTTCAATCATATTTTAAACGTTCCTGTTGTTGTATCTTTAAAAATAAAATTTTAATTTTTAACCCATTTTTAATCATAATATTTTAAATCTTATTTTTAACCATGACTGTCATGCCTCAAATTCCGTTGGGGCGGATAGGCCCCCGTTTTGGGAGAACCAACTCTTAACCATGTACTTTTCATGCATGTAATTATGGCATTCAAAGCTTCTGCTAGTATGGATATGATGCATTGATAAAACAAACCACGTAAGTAAGTCCAAACCTACATATACAAGACTTTGCCGTTGGGGCCACAACGTTAAAAGAACACAATACTACCACACTTAACTTTACATAGTCTGCAAAGCCTCTAAAAGACACATGGACACTTAGTTAAGGTTGGGACAAACCCCCACCTTGCTCATAACTACTACACAATACCAAAATATATAACAGACTAAAAAAACTCCGAATCAAC
This sequence comes from Capsicum pubescens, assembly GCA_030864215.1. NCBI lineage: Eukaryota > Viridiplantae > Streptophyta > Magnoliopsida > Solanales > Solanaceae > Capsicum > Capsicum pubescens. Next base: position 20,762,982 of record CM061543.1, read on the forward strand.
TTGGAGCTCACGAATAGCAGCTGGATGTCTTGTGCTCCTACTGCGGCATGAAACATAGTGTCCCTCACGAAGGGTGTCAATACAAAGAGTGTACTGAGTATGTACGACATGAAGTGACTATAAATAAGACAAGATCTCAACAAAATCAGTTATCAATACATAACTATAAAGATAAGGATAGAATACCAACTTTGCTTACGCTTATGGGATCATGTACATTACTTCATTTACTTTGCTTTATTCTTCTTTACTTTATAAGATTATAAGGCATAATACAAATGACCAACTGATCAGTGGTAAAAGAGGATGACCCATTCTAGGCATTTTAACCCCTGGAATACGTTCCTCATAAGTACACAAATCGGGATCGACCCATGCTAGGTTTTTCTTTTGCCCCTGGGATACCACCCGTAATATTGAGATCGACCCATGCTAGGTGTTTCTTCCACCCCTGGAATACCACCCAAAATATATAGACTCACTTCAGATCATTCTTTACATCTTTAAAGTTGTTTTGGTGGTCATGGATTAGATTTGGAACTTTGGACCAGTAGCAAAAGGTGTGCAAATATGCACTAGATGCAGTAGCAATGAGGTCGAATACAACAATAATAGAAATATAACAAATAGGAGCTTAACTAACATCATGGGTCATGTTAACTAAGAGAACAACTGTAAGACTTATTTCTGAAAGCACCCATATCATACTAGTTTTTAGAAAGGAAATGGATAGATCTAGTAACAAACACATCTTTAGTTACTTTAACAACTTGACAAGTTAAAATAAGGTTGTTAACCACCTTGGGGGTTGTACGCTGTAGTTATGTATAACTTGAAAGGAAGAATGCTCAGGAAGCTTACTTTGTAATAAAGGAGTTAGATTCTTGCCAAAGAGTAGGATCGATGAACCATACATACCTTGTTGCACAACTGATCACACTTTCACTTAACATCTATAATTTTAGATTACTAATCTACAATAGCATAAGACTAGTATTAGTAGCTAATTAATATATTCACGCCATTTAAACTTACTAAAATAGTAACCGAGCAGTAATCCACAATCACCTAATCCAAGGGTTACTCTCAACCTCGTTCTTCTCCAATTACATTGACACGTGATGTAACTTTTTATAAGATCCCCTTAACATTTTCATATTTATTGTACTCTCAAAATAATATATCAAGTGATGTGGGCAGTAAACTTATGCGACATTCAATTTGGTGGTGTTCCATTATACTCTTCTTCTACCTTTCAATGGAAATTATTCACACCATTCCCCCAACGTCAACCAAGCATCCCCCAACATACATACATAAAATAGATCCAAAACAACCTCAAATACCCCTTATTATGGCAACCAGAAATTGAACTCATCATCCCTTGAGTTCTTAACAACAACATATACACAATCCTCAACCAACACACATATATAGGAAAAGAGAAAAAATAGACAGTAGCCATACCTTAATTTCGGTGGTAGTTTATTCCCTTAATGTATATATCTTCAATAGCTTGATCACTTTACTCACAAACCAAAAGTGAAGAGAAAAATCTCTTAATAATCAAGGATAAAGGGACTGCCAAACTTAAAAAGGGATATCTTATAGTTTAATCATGGAGAACATAATCCTTATAGTATTCTTAAGATGTTCTCATGATTTGTTCACTTACCTTTAACTTGGAAGGAAGGTTTCCAAAGAACCCTAGTGGAATTTTAGGGCTGCTGCATAGCTAAGAGAGAACAAGAGAGAAAATCTTGAAAGCTGTTTTTTTTTTTTTGGCTAGTTAAAATGAGCTATAAGGGTTGGTTTTAGTCCCTTTAAAAAGAGCTGCTCTTGTCTGCCTTTCTTGGTAATATTTGGGCCATAATTTATCAAGTAGGTGATGCACCTACTTGCCCATTATATTGGGCCTTTGTGGATTAAAAACTATTGGGCCTTGGCTGCCCATTCTCCTCATTTTCTCTTATTTAATTTGGGCCAGAATTAACTTAAGTAGGTGGTAGTGTATTTGGCCCAATAATCTGGTCAAGAGATCCTTAATAGGTGATGCACCTACTTAGTTCTTAAGTTGGTCAAAAGGTCAAAGTAGGTGATTCACCTACTAGCTTAAAATAAGTCAAGCATGCACCTCAATATTTTGTTCCATTTTAAGATCAAAATGCTTATAGTTAAACTTAAAACTTGGTCACTTTATCCTTTTGATTCAAATACCTACTTAAGGGCCCAAGTTTATATGCTCTCATCGAAGGCAACTTAATCATACCACGTTTCAGTACATGTGGGAACTCCTCCAAACCTATTTTACCGTCACCAATCACATAGGATATCCGAGCCCATTGCCTATACCATAAGTCCATATCAAGTGCCACATAAGTAGAACTAGTACACGCGAAATATAGGGTGTTACATCCTACCCCCCTTAGAAACATTCGTCCTCGAATGCTAGCATAACTAGCTTGCCTAAACGAATATAAGACTAAGTTACAACTCATTGTTATCCATATAACACTTGTTTATTTATACTTACTTGTTTATTCCCCAAATCAGCATCCTTGGACCAAGTCTTTAGATTCAATTAAATGAGGGTACTTTGACTTCATTGCTTCTTCGGCTTCCCATGTGATTTCTTATACTTGCGGGATCCTCCAAAGCACTTTTACTGAAGCTACTTCTTTATTTCTTAACTTCTTAACTTGCCGATTTAGTATAGCAGTAGGCACTTCTTCATACGTGAGTTCTTCCACAATCTGCACATCTTTAGTAGGAGTAATATGAGATGGATGTTTTATGCACTTGCGGAACATTGAGACATGAAACACCGGATGCACCATTGAAAGCTCTTGGGGTAGGTCTAACTCATATGCCACTTGACCAAATCTTTGAATAATTTTATATGGCCCTATGTAGCGGGGACTTTGTTTTCCCTTTTTACCAAACCTCATTACCCCTTTCATTGGAGATACCTTTAAGAACACCCAATCTCCTCTAGCAAACTCTAACCCTCTTCTTTTAGTATCTGCATATGATTTATGTCGGCTTTAAGCTATTTCTAATCGTTTTTGTATCACCTTAACTTTTTCTATAGCTTGATGAACAATATCTGGCCCAAATAAGGTAGTTTCACCCACTTCAAACCACCCAATTGGTGATCTACACTTTCTGTCATATAAAAATTCATAAGGCGTCATTTTTATACTCGAGTGATAACTATTGTTGTATGCAAACTCAATTAGTGGTAAATGATCATCCCAGCTACCTTTGAAGTCCAATACACAAGCACGCAACATATCCTCTAATGTTTGGATTGTACGTTCCTCCTGGCCATCCATTTGAGGGTGAAAAGTTGTGCTTAAACTCACTTGCGTTCCCAAACTCTTCTGGAATGACCTCCAAAAATGTGCGGTAAATTGAGCTCCCCTATCAGATATAATAGAGATTGAGACTCCATGCAGCCGAACTATCTCTTTAATATATAATTTTGCATACTCTTCAGCTGTTTACGTAGTCTTAACCAGTAGAAAGTGTGCTGATTTGGTGAGTCTATCAACTATTACCCATATAGAATCAAACTTTTTAGATGAGAGAGGTAGACCAGTGATGAAATCCATGTTAACCATATCCCACTTCCAAGTTGGGAGCTTCATAAGCTGCATATAACCTCCTGACTTTTGGTGCTCCACTTTGACTTGTTGACAATTTGGACATTCAGCTACAAATTTTGCAATGTTCTTCTTCATGTCGCCCCACCAATACACCTCTTTCAAGTCATGATACAGTTTACTTGAACCAGGATGGATAGAATATCTTGAATGATGTGCCTTCATCATAATCTTCTTTCTTAGCCCATCTACATTAGGTACACATAATCTATTTTGGCATCGAAGTATTCCCTCTTCTGTAAGCTCAAATGCCTTTGTTGCACCTTGTTGTACATTTTCCTTAAGATGTAAAAGAATAGGATCTATGTATTGTTTCATTTTAACTTTGGCTACTAATGAGGATTCTGCTGCATTTTGCACAATAACGCCTTTATCTGAAGATTCAATAAGGCGAACCCCTAAGCTAGCTAATTGGTGTAGATACCAAGCTATCCCTTGCCTTTCCATGGGCTGCCTATAATTACTTGCCATCGCCTTATGACTTAGTGCATCGGCTACCACATTTTCTTTGCCCGGATGATATAAGATATCAATATCATAGTCTTTTAACAACTCAAGCCATCTTCGTTGCCTCAAGTTTAGGTCCCTCTGGTTAAAGAGGTACTACAAACTCTTGTGGACGGTATATATATCAACATGTACCCCATACAAATAGTGGCGCCACATTTTTAAAACAAATATAACTGCTGTTATCTCAAGATCATGTGTTGGATAATTCTTCTCATGTGGCCGCAATTGTCTTGAGACATAAGCTATTACTTTACCATGTTGCATCAAAACACATCCTAATAAAACTCTTGAAGTGTCACAATATACCGCATAGCCTTCCGTGCCATCCGGAAGTACCAATATAGGTGTAGAAGTCAACTTATTCTTCAAATCTTGAAAGCTTCTTTCACACATTTCATCCTATTGAAACTTATCTTCTTTATGTGTTAACTTTGTTAAAGGTGCAGAAATAGAAGAAAACCCCTCAACGAACTTTCTATAATAACCTGCCAAGCCTAGGAAACTACGAACCTCCGTAGGCGTCATGGGTCTTGGCCAATTCTTCACTGCCTCTATCTTTTGAGAATCAACTCTTATTCCTTCATCGGATAGAATATGACCCAAGAATGCTACCGATTTTAAGCAAAACTCACATTTGGAGAACTTCGCATACAACTTACGATCGTGAAGGATTTGTAACACCTGTTACAAATGATTAGCATGGTCTTCTTCTGATCTTGAATACACCAAAATATCATCTATAAATACGATAACAAATATATCCAAGAATGGCTTAAACACTCTATTCATCAAATCCATGAAAGTTGCTGGTGAATTAGTTAGCCCAAATGACATAACTAAAAACTCAAAATGACCATATCATGTTTGAAAAGCCGTTTTAGGTATGTCTTTCTCCTTTACTCTCAGTTGGTGATAACCTGACCTTAAGTCGATCTTTGAGAAACACTTAGCACCTTGTAACTGATCAAACAAATCATCAATTCCAGGAAGGGGATATTTATTCTTAATTGTCACCTTATTCAATTGTCGATAATCAATACACATTCTCAACGTGCCATCTTTATTACATACAAATAACACGGGTGCGCCCCAAGGAGATATACTAGGCCTTATGAAACCCTTTTCCAATAAATCTTTTAATTGTTCCTTCAATTCACGTAATTCTACAGGGGCCATTCTATAAGGAGGAATAGAAATCGGTTGAGTACCTGGGATCACATCAATACCAAACTCTACTTCTCTTTACGGAGGTAAACCCGGAAGCTCTTCAGGAAATACGTCAAAAAATTCATTTACCACTGAGATGGATTGAAGAATTGGTGACTCCGCCTCTATATCTTTCACCCTTACTAGATGGCATATGTATCCTTTGTACATCATCTTCCTTGCCTTAATATAAGAAATAAACTTACCCCTTGGTGCCCCAATATTACCCCTCCACTCAAGGACTGTTTTCTTTGGATAATGGAAATGCACCCTCTTAGCTCGGTAATCCACTGTGGCATAACAAGAAGACAACAAATCCATACCCATTATAACATCAAAAACCACCATTTCAATCTCCAAAAGGTCAGACAATGTATCACGATTACAAACAGTTACTATACAATTACGGTAAACTCTTCTAGCTATAATAGATTCGCCAATTGGTGTAGACACTTTAAATGGATTATCTAGCAATTCTGGTGTTCTTTTGAACTTTCCAGCAATTAATGGAGTGACATATGATAATGTAGAGCCTGGATCAATTAATCCATATACCTTATGTGAAAAGATGGACAATGTACCTGTAACCACATCAGGAGAAGCCTCCAAATTTGGTCGACCTGCTAGAGCATATGTACGATTCTGAACACCACTAAAACTAGCTCCCTTAATACCTGTACCACGACCAATAGGTATCTGTTGACCCCTACCAAAAGAAGGAATCGAGGATGATGATGCAATAGTAGATCCAGTAGGTCGTTCCATATCAGTCATGCCCCTTTTTTGGCAATCTCTCATTATGTGTCCCGGTGTGCCACACCAATAACAAGAATTTATCCCAAACCTACATGCACCTAGATGATTTCTTCCACAATGCTTACAAAGTTGTCTAGGAGGTCTTGATTGTCTTGCACCTCCTTGCTCTCGATACCCCACTACTTGTGAACCTTGACTCTCACTTTTTTGCCTGAATTGATTTCTGTTAAACCCCTGGAATCGAGGAGGAGCTCCTGGTGTGGAGTAGGAAGGTGATGGTCTAGGGGGTCTATCAAAAAATCGAGGCCTGAATTCACTCTGAGATGGAGAAAATTGTCCCATAGATCTAGCCCTCTTGGAGTGCCCTCTTTCCAGCTCTTGTGTCCTTCTTTGCCTTTGATCCTCCATTTTTTGAGCAAATGCTTGTATTCTTGCTATATTCATGTCTTTATTCAAGGAAGCAATAGTATAATCTCTAACCAAATATGGATCCAATCTATCCACATATCGATAAACTCTATCCTCCATAGTAGCCACTACGTTAGGAGCATACCTGGCCAAAGAATTAAATTGAAGATTGTACTCCCTCACACTCATGTTTTCTTGACGAAGATTTAAAAACTAATCTGCATTGGTCTCCCGAATCTCGAATGGAAGATAATGATCAAGAAATATTGTTTTGAATTCTTCCCAACCAGCTAAAGGTGAACCTATACCCCTTGATTTTTTCCAAGCTTCATACCACAATATAGCCACCCCCTTTAAACGATATGCTGCTAACTCCACTGTCTCTTTACCAGATACATGCATAACATCTAAAGCCCATTGAATCTGATCAATAAAGTCTTGTGGATCTTCATTAGGATCTAACCCAGTAAATTGAGAAGGGTCCAATTTAAGGAAATCTTAGGTCCATAGACTGGCTGCCCTATCCACACCACTAGAACCCATAGTTGGACCAGCTTGTCCTTGACCTTGTCTTGCAACTATACGTGTTAATAATTGCACCACATTCCTCAAATCTTGCTCAGTAGCATTAATAGGTGACTTTGGGGGTACTCCCCTCCTCCTCAGCTCTTCTGGAGATGGAGGAGTAAAAGAAGTCTGTGATGTAAACTCATCTTGGGCCTCACTTTGATCAGCATATCTAGGTGGTGATATACCTGTCCCTTCTACGGAAACCATATCTACTTGCTTACTCTTCTTATTGTTACTCATTCTTGTAATCGGCATCATTACTACATTGAAAAAAACATATTAAAGGTTAAATACAAGTCAACCTACATTATTGGCTCTATCGCACGATCTAAGAAATGAAGAAAAGGAAATAACTCCTAAATTCCTCGTAGCCTCCTACTTAGAGATGTGGTGCACAACACACCCATAAGGAAGACTCTACATAGACACGACTTTGCAGACAACTTCCTAGGATGACCTGCTCTGATACCAATTTTTTCACGCCTCAAATTCCGTTGGGGCGGACAGGCACCCATTTTGGGAGAACCAACTCTTAGCCATGTACTTTTCATGCATGTAATTATGGAATTCAAAGCTTCTGCTAGTATGGATATGATGCATTGATAAAACAAACCACGTAAGTAAGTCCAAACCTACATATACAAGACTTTGCCGTTGGGGCCACAACGTTAAAAGAACACAATACTACCACACTTAACTTCACGTAGTCTGCAAAGCCTCTAAAAGACACATGGACACTTAGTTAAGGTTGGGACAAACCCCCGCCTTGCTCATAACTACTACACAATACCAAAATATATAACAGACTCGAAAAGCTCCGAATCGACTTGGGGCTCACGAATAGCAGCTGGATGTCCTGTGCTCCTACTGGGGTGGTCTACTAGCTAGAGTACTTGTACCTGCGGCATGAAACATAGTGTCCCCCACGAAGGGTGTCAATACAAAGAGTGTACTGAGTAGGTACGTCATGAAGTGACTATAAATAAGACAAGATCTCAACAAAATCAGTTATCAATATATAACTATAAAGATAAGGATGGAATACCAACTTTGCTTATGCTTATGGGATCATGTACATTATATCCTTTACTTTGCTTTATTCTTCTTTACTTTATAAGATTATAAGGCATAATACAAATGACCAGATGATCAGTGGTAAAAGAGGATGACCCATGCTAGGCATTTTAAACCCTGGGATACATTCCTCATAAGTACACAAATCGGGATCGGCCCATGCTAGGCTTTTCTTTTGCCCCTGGGATACCACCCGTAATATTGGGATCGACCCATTCTAGGTGTTTCTTCCACCCCTGGGATACCACCCAAAATATATAGACTCACTTCAGATAATTCTTTTCATCTTTAAAGTTGTTTTGGTGGTCATGTATTAGATTTGGAACTTTGGACCAGTAGCAAAAGGTATGCAAATATGCACTAGATGCAGTAGCAATGAGGTCGAATACAACAATAATAGAAATATAACACATAGGAGCTTAGCTAACATCATGGGTCATGTTAACTAAGATAACAACTGTAAGGCTTATTTCTGAAAGCACCCATATCATACTAGTATTTAGAAAGAAAATGGACAGATCTAGTAACAAACACATCTTTAGGTACTTTAACAACTTGACAAGTTAAAATAAGGTTGTTAACCACCTTGGGGGTTGTACGTTGTAGTTATGTATAACTTGAAAGGAAGAACGCTTAGGAAGCTTACTTTGTAACAAAGGAGTTAGATTCATGCCAAAGAGTAGGATCGATGAACCATACATACCTTGCTGCACAACTGATCACACTTTCACTTAACGTCTTTCCTTTTAGATTACTAATCTACAATACCATAAGACTAGTATTAGTAGCTAATTAATATATTCACGCCATTTAAACTTACTAAAACAGTAACCGGGCAGTAATCCACAATCAGCTAATCCAAGGGTGTTCACTCAACCTCGTTCTTCTCCAATTACATTCACACGTGATGTAACTTTTTATAAGATCCCCTTAACAGTTTCATCTTTATTGTACTCTCAAAATAGTATATCAAGTGATGTGGGCAGTAAACTTATGCGACATTCAATTTGGTGGTGTACCATTATACTCTTCTTCTACCTTTCAATGGAAATTATTCACACCATTCCCCCAACGTCAACCAAGCATCCCCCAACATACATACATAAAACAGATCCAAAACAACCCGAAATACCCCTTAATATGGCAACCAGAAATTGAACTCACCATCCTTTGAGTTCTTAACAACAACATATACACAATCCTCAACCAACACACATATATAGGAAAAGAGAAAAAATAGACAGTAGCCATACCTTAATTTCGGCGGTAGTTTATTCCCTTAATGTATATTTCTTCAATAGCTTGATCCCTTTACTCACAAACCAAAAGTGAAGAGAAAAATCTCTTAATAATCAAGGATAAAGGGACTGTCAAACTTAAAAAGGGATATCTTATAGTTTAATCATGGAGAACATAATCCTTATAGTATTCTTAAGATGTGCTCATGATTTGTTTACTTACCTTTAACTTGGAAGGAAGATTTTCAAAGAACCCTAGTGGAATTTTAGGGCTACTGCATAGCTAAGAGAGAACAAGAGAGAAAATCTTAAAAACTGTTTTTTTTTTTGCTAGTTAAAATGAGCTATAAGGGCTGGTTTTAATCCCTTTAAAAAGAGGTGCTCTTGGCCGACTTTCTTGGTCATTTTTGAGCCATAATTTATCAAGTAGGCGATTCACCTACTTGCCCATTATATTGGGCCTTTGTGGATTAAAAACTATTGGGCCATGGCTGCCCATTCTCCTCATTTTCTCTTATTTAATTTGGGCTAGAATTAACTTAAGTAGGTGGTAGTGTATTTGGCCCAATAAGCTGGTCAAGGGATCCTTAATAGGTGATGCACCTACTTAGTTTTTATGTTGGTCAAAAGGTCAAAGTAGGTGATTCACCTACTAGCTTAAAATAAGTCAAGCAAGCACCTCAGTATTTTGTTCCATTTTAAGATCAAAATGCTTATAGTTAAACTTAAAACTTGATCACTTCATCCTTTTGATTCAAATACCTACTTAAGGGCCCAAGTTTATATGCTCTCATCGAAGGTAACTTAATCATACCATGTTTCAGTACATGTGGGAACTCCTCCAAACCTATCTTACCGTCATCAATCACATAGGATATCCGAGCCCATTACCTACCCCATAAGTCCATATCAAGTGCCACATAAGTAGAACTAGTACACGCGGAATATAGGGTGTTACAATGGCAAGCAGCAGTGATGAAGATTTTGTGAAGAACAAAGATAAAAAATATAAAGAAGGCGGATCAAGTGAAGAAAATCAAGCCAAAAAGGGAAGATTTGTTAGGTTTTTGCCCTGATTTTCTTACCAAAATTAAGTTTTACTTTTTCTTGAAAGGAAAATAAGAGTAACCATATTTACTTTTACTTTTTCTGAAAAGAAAATATAAAACTTTTCCATATTTGGCTAACCTCTTTCTTGGAGGAAAGGTTTTGGAACCCTATAAATAGAAGACTCTCTTCTCATATCATAACACAACAGCATCCATAATGTAGTCTTTAAAGAGTCTTTGTTTAGGGGAGATTTCTCCCAATAGGTTTAATGTTTTTTGATATTAGATTTTATAATATGTAGGTCCATTGGCCAAAATATATAATAATTTAATGCTTTTTAGTATTGTTTTCTTTGCCGTCTAATTTATTGTGTCAAGGTTTGCAAACTTTAAGCTTCTGCATGACACCCTCTTGATTTCGAACCCAACTTTGTTAGGGTTTTTGCCCTGATTTTCTTACTATATTTAAGTTTTATTTTTTCTTATAAGGGAAATAAAAGTTACCATAATTATTTTTACTTTTTTCTGAAAGAAAAAAATATAATTTTTTTCCATATTTGGCCAACCTCTTTCTTGGAGGAAAGGTTTTGGACATCTATAAATAGAAGACTCTCTTCTCGTACCATAACACAATAGCATCTACAATGTAGTCCTTTAAAGAGTCTTTGTTTAGGGGAAGATTTTCTCTCTCATTAGTTTTTATGTTTTTAATATTAGGTTTTCTATGTAGGTCAATTGACCAAATAATATAATAATATTAAGCTTTTTAGTATTGTTTATGTGTCTTCTAAATTGTCACCACAATGGTTTGCAACTAATAGCTTCCGCATGACGCCCTCTCAATTTCGAATCCAACAAGTAATTACTCTATTCATTTCATCTCTCGTTCCAAATAATGTAATCATTAATAAGTCATCCAATTGCTACATCTGAGAGGTACTCCCTCAATTTGCTTTACTTGTTCAGAGACGATTTAGAATTTAAAGTTTGTATGTTTTTCATTAGGTAAAGTAAAGCTTTAGCAGGTTCCTTTTTAGTCACTGAACCAATAATACATTTTATCTATGAGTTCCCAACAAATAATTCTTATATATTTACTATATTTCTCAATATAAACACAAGATCCACATGAAAGCTATTAGTTACCGAGAACCTCCGCCCAGCCCCCTAAATCCGCTCCGGTCTTTATCCACAATAAATTTAGCGCTTCTATTAAAAGATAATAAACGAAATATTTATTTTATCATAATATTCATATTAAATTGATGTATAGTTTTAACTTTTAAGTCTCGAGTAGGGTGTGCATCGGTCGGTTCGGTTCAGTTTTATGTATTATCCATTCGATTTATCAAATCTCAATTTTTAATTATGCTAAACCACTAACCAAATCGTTAAGATATTTTTATCGGTTTCCGATTTATTGATTTTTGACATTTTTGATTTAACTGATTAAAAATGCTCACAAAACGAATACTTATATGACTTCTCCAGCAATTTGGCATGACAGGCCAATAATGCAATTTTACAGAATATATGCATAGCAATTCTACTGACCTATATATATGGGTAACTAATATCATATACGATTTTCTTGCCAAACCCCTTTTTTTGTTTCATTCTATTTACCTATATCACCAGTTTTGTAGAATGTGAAGACACTAATACATAAGTAGAGGTAAAGTAATAATTTAATATTGTCTTAATGATCTTATGAGGTAAAGTAATAGTTTAATATTGTCTTAATGAGTTATCAGTTTATTCAATAATTCAATAATTTAAAAACAGAAATTGAATCAATAACCTATTAAAAAAATGTATAAAATCGTTAAATAAACCGTTAACCTTATAATCCAAAAGCAATAATTCAATAGCATTTTTTTTTTATTTAATTTATTGATCGGTTCAATTTTTATGCAACCATAATCTCGAGAAATGATTTGGAAAATAAAATGTTTTCTTACTATGCTAAATGGAACAGTAAAAAAGGAAAAGCTTATATTTAATATAATATTAGTCATCGGATAAGTAAAAACGAGCAAGAGAGAAAATATACATGGCGAAGGACTTCGACGAATTAAGTTGAGCCCCGGCCAGTCATTGCGTTCTAAGTGCTCGTTGTTCCGTATATTGAACCAACGTAGAAAGAAATTGTCATAATTGCACATCCATTAAGAAAATAATTATTAACATGTTTTGAAGGTAGTTTGAAGAATAAACAAGTAATGTTACGGATAAAAAAGAAAATAAAAAGTTGTCTTTTTTGAGTATTCCTATTAAGTAACATGCATTTTTATTTTAATATTTGATTTGCAAAGTTAAATTACTTGGGGGTTTGGGTCACAGGTGATAAAAGAGTTTTAAAATGAGGTGTAGGTCACACAAGTCTTAATTATTAGTTGGAGGTGACAATTACTTTATTATATATTAAGAAAGTTGGGGAAGCTTTAAAATAATCCTCAAGTTTTTAAATTTACACTTTGATCTCAATGTATACCTAAAATAACGGGAAACTGAGGGAAAAAAGGGCATCTTTCTCTCTCTTCTCATCCATTGTTGTTTTCTCTCCCTTAGTGATTTTTGTTGTTAATTGTTTCTATTTTTGCTGCTTTATTCATCATCTTCTGCTTCATCATCTTCTTGTCGACCATTTGTTGTTGTTGGTGGTGGTACAACGCTACTGCTGCGATCTGACCAATTTCTCAGGTCAAATTTTGTTTACTACATCACTTTCCACTTTGGCATTACTTCATAAGTTACTTTGGTAAGTAAAATTATGATTTTTATTCGTATTTGTCATCTGGGTACACTTCTGTTTTTCCAACAATGGATAGAACCCCGATTATGAATCCAGTACAAGTGCCCACAATTTAAACAGATCAATCATCTGGTGCATCAGATGAGTAATTTGTTGCATCAAACTATTTATCTGTTGCATCATCATATTATCTGTTGCATCAGACGTATTATTTGTTGTATCAGGATGTTTATATGTTGCACCAGACTAATTATTTGTTGCATCAGAATGTTTATCTGTTGCACCAGACTAATTACCTGCTGCAACGAATGATTAATCTGTTTGAAACAACACAAATCAACCCCTGCCACAAACCCAACAGATAAATCTTGCTATTGCTACTGGATTCTAAATTATTCATTTTTACGTCGAATCGTCGAAATGTTTGTTGAGAAGATAATAGACAAAATGAAAATTAAATATGGATTAAAACGTCAAAGATCAAACATAATTTATTTATTAATAAATAAAAATACATCTAATAGACTAAAAGAAAAATAATAGTCTAATTATTATTATTATTATCAGCATCATCATTGCCAGCCGGCCAATCTTTAACCGGAAGTAGCAACAAGGCCCTCCTCAGCTTGCGTATCTCGCAGAGCATTCTTGATCTAACTCCTCCTAATTCCTATTGCAGATCACGAACTTGATTCCGAAGTTCATTCACGACGTCTTGCAGAAAAGTAACGTCCCATACTGGGTCAGCCATAATCTTATCTTCTAGAGTGTAATATGAAAGACGAGATACAATAAATAAATAGAGTGTGTATTTGAATGAACGATTGAGTAAGGACGGACCTATTTATAGAGGATTGAATTTGAATGAGAGGCAAAAAGGCGCGGCTATTCACCTCCATACATTAATTAAATTTTTAATTAAATTAAGAAAATAAATATTGTGATATAAGTCATGACTTTTCAGATTATTATTATTAATTAGTCTTTCGAAGAACCATTTTTATTGAGTTGTGACAACAAATTCTATATTTTTTGCATGAGAGAACACATCTGTGACAACAAATATACTATGTGTTGCAACAAATATAAAATATGTTGCATCAGATAACATATCTGTTGCAACATATAATCTAACTGTTCACCTTCATTTATTAATTACATTTTTTATTAATGTGAAAAGTAATGAATTAATTAAATTAAGAAATATTGTGATAAGTCATGACTTTTCAGATTATTATTATTAATTAGTTCTTTCCAAGAACTGCTTTTATTGAGTTGTGACTCGATATAGGTTGCAACAGATAAATCATCTGTGACAACAGATATATCATCTGTTGCAACCATAGTGAACATGTTCCATCAGATAATTTAATTGTTGCAACATATAATCTACTTTTTATTTTTAAAAAATAACTATATCATCATATCATTAATCCAAATTTGCTTACTTTTTTATTATAAAAAAAAAATACCTTTTCAAATTCCTTAATAAAATAATAATTATTTTATTATATAATAAATAATTTAAAAAATAAAAATGGTGAAAAGTCATGATCAGTTATTAAAATTGTGGTTATAAATTGTGTTTATTATTTATTTACGAAATATTTTTCATATTGAATAATCGGAACTCTGAGTCATGTCTTTCTTTTCACCCTCTCAATAACAACAATAACCCTTTTTTATTAATAACCGTCAGGTGCAACATATGATCGATCTGTCGTAGCAGATTAACCTCTAACTATTGACATAAATTGCTGCTCAATCCCTACCACCAACCGTCGACATGTTGAGAATAAGGAATAAACAGAATGATTATTATTAAATACTAAATAAGAATTAAAAATTCAAAGTCGACAACAAAATGAAATGAATGTTCATAGATTTTTGAATCCCTTGGGTAGATTTGATATACAAAAGGAGGAAAATAATCGCTAAAATAAAAAACATTACCTAATTATTATTACTACTATTATTATTATGGTCAATCAGACATCTTTCATTCATCGGACAACCTTGCTCCGAAGTCAGCCAAATATCTGTCTGGAGTTCATCAATCAAACTGCCTTTGAAGTTCACGCAAGGACTCAATATGAATATTCTTGTACGGATCTGGATCATCCATATTTGTAAGGAGGGACCTATTTATAAATTATTATATCTCGGAAAGAAAAGAAAATTGCTTTAAAATAAATCTAACAGATGGGTAATCTGTTACAAAATATATTCTTTCTGTTAGATAACTAACAACGTACTGGAAATCTTTTTGCAACAGATGTATATATCTGTTTGATTTCTGCAACAGGTTGATCATTGTCGTAACAAATGTCTCCAATTGATTGACAATATAAACAGATATGTCATCTGTTGCAATAAGCTAGTCATCTGTTTATTCAATTTAAGCCATAGATGGGCTAGGAAGAATAAGGTGCGTGAAGATGAATCCACTATCATATGTGTGGGAGTTAAGTATATATTACTGATAAGGTTACCGGGACAACACACACAGAGTACAATATTTTTGTGAATGCAGTTTTTAACCGATTAGGCATTGATCATTCAAACAAGATCCTACATTGTACCCTTAAGTTTGATGGGTTCGAAATTGATAAGGCTGAGGACTCATGAAGATGGTGCAGATACCCTGTTACGAATTACTGACGGTTGGTGCTCGTGTTTATGCGTGTCAAGTTTTGAGAAGGGATCAATATTTGTCGTCACTGCAGAGAACCAATAGCGATGTGACTTAACTTTAAGTGTGCATTGAACCCTTAGAGGCCCCTCGAAGCCTCGTACTGCATCAAACAAGAATGGAAAACCAATATAGTTATTGCCTTGGCCAAAATTTATATGGTTGGGTTGCTCGCTCGGGTTGATGATTATATGCCAGAAGGTGCGGTATGAGAATGCTTTCAAGGAAAAATGGGTTGTTGATGGAAGACTATATCATCTGAGAGCTAATTGAAGAAGAGACACATGGGAGAAAGTAACTTCTAACGAATCTGGCCGATGGAATTATCTTAACAGATGCGAAATCTGAATCAAGTGCAAATATAAAAGTGTATCCGGTAATGTAATTTCGTTTGTTGTGTCTCTGAAAGAAAAACAATGCAGATGGACACTTTGCTAAAGAGATGCATGGTCGGGATTATCACCTAGGTAGAAAATAAGAGAAGACCAACAAAGCAGCCTCACAAGTATCGAGGATAGAAATGATGTTCAGCAAGTCTAGAAAACTTACGCCAACAACAACTGCAGTGAAAATAAGGAAACTAAGCGAAGACGGCAATTTCTGAATTTTAAATTTCATCCCATCTTCTTGTTTGTGTTTCCGATCAAGTCCACTGCCGTTGACCTGATCGGAACCACAAACGAGATTGAAAGGCAAATAGAGTATCATTGCTTCCTTAGCAATATGGTTATAATTGATTGTGTTTTCTTTCCTTGACATGCTTTCAACATTCCTTGGAGAAGATCAGATGTTTGCTGTAGTATGTGAATCTCGATAATTTTCAATCTTTCCTCCAACTTGTTGATTCTGTATTCAAGCTGGTCGTTACCGTCTTTGAAGTTGGTAAGGAGTTCCTCGTCTCTTGTGAGCTCGATCAGGAACACTACCTTCAAAGTTGTGGTATTCTAGAAGCCCTTCAGAACACTTTCTCTTTAGAAGCTTTAAAGGATACATGGAGGGTCGTTGTGTTTGTTTTAGGTCAAAATGTGTTGATGCACGTTGAAGATGTGGTCCCAACAGTTGAACAACACACTTTTATCGAGCATTGCTCTATGCATCTTGCTCAACCAATTTGATAAATTAGTAAGCGTGGAGTTACGTAGCATGTGATTTAAATCGGCTCTACCAAGCCTATCAAACGTTACGTAACTCCAAGCTCATTACCCTATCAAAATAATATGCCCGAGTTAGTGCACATAGAAAAAAAGCCCAATCTGTCAGCCTTTCTACTGATCACTCTTCTCCAATATAGATGACAAGATATTTGCTATGCAAAAGTCTGCCAGACATGATTGCTTGTGAACATGTCTGGCGACAGTGAAGACTTTTGCATAGCAGATATCTTGTCATCTATATTGGAGAAGAGCAATCAGCAGAAAGGCTGAGAGATTGACCTCATTCGATTTGTGCACTAACTCGGTCATATTTTTTTGATAGAGTAATGAACTTAGAGTTACGTAACGTTTGATAGGCTTGGTAGATCCGGTTTAGATCACATGCTACGTAACTCCATGCTTACTAATTTATCAAATTGGTTGAGCAAGATGCATGGAGAAACGCTAGATAAAAGTGTGTTGTTCAACTTTTGGGACCACATCTTCAACGTGCATCAACATATTTGACCTAAAATAAACACAGAGACCCTCCATGTATCCTTTAAGGCTTCTGAAGAAAGTGTTCTAAAGGGCTTTTAGAATGCCACAACTTTGAAGGTAGTGTTCTTGATCGAGCTCACAAGAAACGAGGAACTCTTTACCAACTTTGAAGAGGGAAACGACTAGCTTGAATACAGAATCAACAAGTTGGAGGCAAGCTTGAAAATTATCGGGATTCACATACTACAGCAAGCATCTGATCTTCTCCAAGGAATGTTGAAAGCATGTCAAGGCAAGAAAACACAATCAATTATAACAATATTGCTACGGAAGCAATGATACTCTATTTGCCTTTCAATCTCGTTTGTGGTTCCGATCAGGTCAACAACGGTGGACCTGATCGAAAACACAAACAAGAAGGCATGGGATGAAATTTAAAATTCAAAAATTTGTCGCCTTTATTTAGATTACTTATTTTAACTGCAGTTGTTGTTGGCATAAGTTTTTTAGACTTGCTGTACATCATTTCTACCCTCGATGCCTGTGAGGCTTCTTTATTGGTCTTCTCCTATTTTCTATCTAGGTGATAATCCCGACCACGCAGCTCCCTAGCAAAGTGTCCATCTACATTGTTTTTCTTTCAGAGACACAACAGATGAAATTACATTACCGGATACACTTTTATATTTGCACTTGATTCAGATCTCGCATTTGTTAAGATAATTTCACCGGCCAGATTCATTAGAAGTTACTTTCTACCCTATGTCTCTTCTTCAATTAGCTCTCAGATGATATAATCTTCCATCAACCACTTATTTTCCTTCGAAAGCATTCTCCTACTGCACATTCTGGCATAAAATCATCACCTCGAGCGAGCAACCCAGCCATATAAATTTTGGCCAGGGAAATAAATATATTGGTTTTTCATTCTTATTAGATGCAGTGCTAAGCTTCAAAGGCCCTCTAAGGGTCCAATGCACCCTAAAAGTTAGTCCAATCGCTATTGAATCTCTTTACAATGACACAAAAATTAGATCCCTTCACAATGCGTGCCAAATAAACATGAGCAACAACCGACATTAAATCTTAACAAGCTATCAGAACCATATTCATGGTCCCTCGGCCTTATCAGTTCGGACCTTCCAAACTTAACTATAAAATGGCAGACATCTTGTTTGAACGATCTATGACTAATCAGTAAAAACATCATTCACAAAATCAGTGCACTCTATGTGTGTTTCCATGATAACATTATCAGTAATACATACCTCCCACATATGAAGTTGTTCCATCTACAAGCAGTTTATTCCTTCGATCCCATCTTTACTGCAGCCTCTTGAGATAGTCCGTTAAAAGTTGATCAACTGTCAGTTCCTTATATCTACAAAGAAAAGGAAAAAATTTATGTCACAAAAAGAACATTGTCCATCTGTTGCATCAGATGTGGAGTCTGTTGCAACAGATGTGGAGTTTGTTGCAACAGATGTGGAGTCTGTTGCAACAGATGTGGAGTCTGTTGTAACAGATGTAGAGTCTGTTGCAATAAATGTGGAGTCTGATGGAATACATCAAATCAGCATTTCTGGTGGTATTATTTGTTACAACAGTTTCTCCATCTGTTGCAACATCAATAACAGGATAAACATCAACAAAAAAGAAACAACATTTGTTTCAACAATATCATCAACAATAAAAAAACAACATCCTTTGTGCCAAAACCATCAACAACACCACAAGTTCCAACAACGCCAACCCCACCAACAACATCAATAACTGCATCAACAATAATGAAATAAACAAAATACATACAAAAAATATGATACTGCCAACAAGGCTTTTAAACTTCTCCCAACAGATGACTTTTTTCTCATATTGTAATAAAAATTCTCGGATTATTTATTCAACACTTACAAGTTCCTGAATTTTTTTTAATAAATATGATATGGGTAAATAGTAATTAAATAAAAAAACAGATGAAAATAACATGCAAAGAAGAAGACGAGAATGAAAGAGCAACAATGAACCATATCTTAGTATCAAAAAGGAGATCAAAACAGAAATTTAAGTCGAGGAAAGATATGGATGGGTTTAGATTCGAAAAGATCTTTATGATAAGAGAAGAGAAAAAAGGTTGTGACCCTAAAGAGGAGAGAGAAAAAGATGAGAGTTGAATAAAACAAACTGTAGATGAAGGAAGAGATGAGATAATTTCTATAGATGTATTGTGTACATAGACGTGGTGGTTTTCAATATTCATTAATTAATATTCATTAATTTCATTAATAATTTGAGGGGAACGAGGAAGACTAAGACTACTGACATTGAAAAGACAAGACAAGACTGCTCAATGAACTCACTTTTGAGATATCCAAGAAACATTTTTTACCTCCTTTAGTAGTAAGTACTACTGCTTGATATTATCTACTGGGACCAGAAGCTTCTTGCTTTAAAATTAAAAGAGATAGAACGTGATTTGTTGGTTCTTGCTGATGATTTTGGGAGATTCAACGATTATCCCTGGGGCTACAACAGCTACTACTTGACTGTCAAATATTTACTGAAAGAGCTAAAGCCAAAGAAGACCACATTATACGGCTTTCCTTGGGCTTTCATGGTAAAATTGATCACTATTTTTACTCATTCATTAATTTATATTGAATATACTTGTGACTTTTTTTTGCTTGCTTACTGTTTATAATTTTTAGGCTTTGGCATGTGAAGCCATTCCTCCCCTCCGAAAATATTTCACGGATTACCCGGATAAGGTTTCTTATCCAAGGATCCTTAGGTGGTTGGCTGCAGTAGAGAGCAGCAAAAAAAAATATTAACGAGGCTGATCTCTTTAACCCTTTGGATGATGCAGTACGTCTTCTTTCAACTAAAATAATTTGCCTCAAAGAAAGATATTGAAACAGATGTTCCATCTGTTGCAAGAGATTACCCGTCAACTGCTCTGTTCGCAATAGATTAACCTTATGTTGCTCTGTTCTCTGAACCCTACTCAACAGATTACCCATCTACTGTAAATTATGCAACAGATGGGTATTCTGATGCAACATATTATCAATCTGTTTCAACATACAGATCAGCTGTTGTGGTAGCTAGATCGTCTGTTGCATAAGTTGGTTGTGTTAACATAACCCGTCCCCATGTAACCCAACTGACTGCAAATTATTATTATATGATTTAAATTTCTCCTGTCGTTTTTTTATAGGTTGTGTATCCTTGGATCGTGCCTACCATTGATGAGGTGGGGATGACTTCTTTTCTTAATCTTGTTGATATAAAAGAAGACCCAACGGTGGAGTTAATAAAGAAGAAATTGGATGGAGCAACATCCATAAGAAGAGTAGTTAGGCAAGGTCAGTCTAATGTTGAAGCTCTTCACGACCTAACTCAAACTGTAACAGATCCAGGTGCTTCTTCTGGGGGTGTTGCTGGTGGAGTTGTTTGTGATGGTGGCAGCCATCCTGCTTCTGCTCCTGCTGCCAGTCGTGATTATGAGCATGTTGGTGCTCAACAAAAAATAAATATGTTTGAAAATACCCCTTGCACAGGTCCTCCCTCTCACCCCTACACCGGTCCCTTCCACCCTTACAGTGGTCTATCTCACCCCTCTTCACCCTCATGTTCTCATTACAAATGCAAAGTATGCAAGGACAGAAAGGATAAACTCCTTGACAAACTAGAGGCTATTGCTGAAGCTGCCGAGGAGTTGAAATCCAGGAGGGGTGTCATACCATCCAATGAGGTGAGAGAGTCATGCACTCCTACAGTGGAGGTTAGGAGGAAGAGAATAAAAATTAGAAAAATTCTCTCCGTTCTGAAATCAGGAGCCGCCGAAGAAGGTGTACATATTTGCCGCGCTTGGCAAGGAGAAGAAGAAGGAACTAGAAGAATTCATCAAGATGGAGGTTCAAAAAGAATACACCATGCATTCATTTGCCGCCAAAGACTTCTCGAATACGACAAATATGTGTGTGTGGTACGAGGACAAGGTAAGTTTACTTTTGCTAACCTACCCTTCCAATCTACTCCATGAAGAAGAATCTACGCAACAGATGTGTAATCTGTTGCAACAGCTTGGTATTCTATTGTAACATAATACACATCTGTTGCATAAGTTGCGTTGGCTGGGTAATCTGTGAACTGATTCAGAGAACCCTCTGCATCGGATTTTTTCCACTGTATTTTTATTCTTTACAATTACTAACCTATTTAAAAATTATCTTCTTATACCACAGTATGTTGATGAAATTCTCTGTCTCATGAGGGACAGGCAATTAGCGTACCCAGATATTTATGATCCTTCTAATAAGATAATGGACCTCAACTTCTACAATAATTTCAAAGATAGGTACGCTGATCTTCCTAGTCTAGCTGATTCCGGTGGCCTGAGATTTGATCAGTTAGTTTCTTCATTCCAATGGGATGAAAAAGCAATTAAATATGTTAGAGGGAAGAGGCAATATCCACATGGCAAGAGCTGGACAAAGGCAAAGAAAATCCTTGCAGTCATGAACATGGATGTCACCTATTTTCTAACTATTGAGATACTACTATACTAGGGAAAGATTAAGGTTTATGACTGAAACTTACCTGTGTTCAGCGAGAAGATGTTTTTAACCCACATGCAGCCACTCTTGAAGTTGTTGTCCAAGTTGTTGACGCAGAGTAAGCTGATGGATCATTTGCCAGCTGAAGTCTTGACGAAGGAATCATGGGTTTTTGAAGGTCAAAATAAGAACATCCAGCTCCCAAAAAATACAACCGATGCAGTGTGCGGGCCGTACTCGCTTTCATACATGGAGTGTTTGTTGATCGGCACACAGATGACCGGTGTGTGCGACACCGTTGTGGGAAAGATGCAATGGGTCTAGGCATATGGGGTACTAACTAAATGGTTGGAGCCCGTATATAAAAAAAGAACATGTACAAAGACAGAGACGAACACGATAACAAATTTTTATTTCAAGCCAATTCACTATACATATAGGGGCAATAATTTTTATATGTGGCAAAGTTGAATTTTTATAATGCAACAGATTTTATATCTGTCGTGACAGATATAATAACTGTTGGGACAGATTGATTATCTGTTGGAATAGGTTGGTCATCTGTTGCATTATGCAGATGTTCCCCGTCTGTTTGTCGCAACAGATTTACGATCTATTGCAATATATAACTTATTTGTTGCAACTGATCGGTAATCTGTTGGAGCAAAACAAAAAAGTAGGAAGACCTGTTATATAATTTCAAGCAGATGACCTACGTGTTGCATCTCATGTTGCAACATATGTCTAAATCTGTCTGATAAGATATGCCGTCTGTTGCAACAGATATATTATCTGTTGCTATATTTGAATCTAGTACTCCATTTCAATTAATATGTTCAAAACTCAGAATTAGTTATATTCATAGACAAAATAAAATAAATCGAAGCCTTCGGAAATTACATGAAATAAAATAACTCAACAAATAAATAAAATGTCAAAAAAATCATTATGAGTACAAACGATCTACTCTACAAATAAATCAACAAGTTAAACCAAGGAGGATAGGTTATTACATTGACGGACTCAAGCTATAAAGATCTAATCAATATGGACAAGTTGTTCTTTATCCAGTGCTATGGAATTCGACTTTGGTCGTTGTAGATCTTTAATGTCGGTTGTGTACGGCTTCTGAGCTTTCGCTTCTCCATATTTCCATAAAAGAGCAGCATATCTTTTGTGGAGTAATCCGACATCAAGTTCATCATTTGGTACATGTAATCCATCGCTCAAATACTCGGCATAGACGACAACAAAAGGACCGCAATCCCTGTGTTATAAAAAAATAGATAATCCATATCTTGCAGTTCATGCAAGCATTGTGAAATTTGTGAAATAAAACTAAATCATGACACTTAAACTTACAGGCTACCAATGGTTTGTTGAGCAATTCGATCAACATATTATACATCAAATGGATTAGCAATTTTATCCCGGTATGCTTCAATCGTCGACCAATAAGTACGAACCTTTTGATCCAAAAAGCCACTCATATCAAGGTAAGTAGGCAATATTTTGGACAACTTTTGTATCTAAGACGACGGCTCGAAACGTCTTCTTCGCGACATCGAGTCATAAACTTGGATGCACCTCTCTTTTAGAACGACGACAACCAACACCCAATGGAATTCATCACCACAATTGATTGGGATGTTCACTTCGTCGACCAAATGTCAAGGTAAGCCAGCCGGAATGCTAAAACCTTTGATGATGTTGATTAAGCATTCCTCATTTCGAAAAACATCCGGCTGCTGTTGACAATACCTATCGTAGGCATTATTGATGTAAACTTTGTACAAACAATTGCCTGTTGTGTATCCGTATTGTACATGTGTTTGCAACTTGTCCTTCTTTCGGAGGTAGTAAAAAATAACATCGATGCGCTGCACATATTATCAAATATTTTGGATTACGTGACGAAAAAATTAATACGCAGATGCAATTAAATAAAGTATTAATTAATAGTAATATGTATGGCCTTTAAACCTCATCATTCCAGCAAGTTTGGGGTTGTGACATCAAATAGAACCAATTCTTCATTCCGGGATGTGCAACAATAAAGTCGAACATATCAAAACCAAGACTCGATTTGTTCACTTTGTAGCGCTCGTCATTTTTTTTCTACATGATGATTTATATGTGTTAATGTCAGGTTCTTACAACACGAATTGAATGAAACAATATCCATAAAATTGATTTATGTACCTACTGGTATGATGCTTTAACAGCCCATCGACAATCCATTCTGAATAGTCGTTGATTAACTGTATTAGTTTTTTTGGAGCCTCGTCCGAGATGTTCAACCCTTCAAACAGGTAAT
Organism: Capsicum pubescens; assembly: GCA_030864215.1. Taxonomy (NCBI): domain Eukaryota; kingdom Viridiplantae; phylum Streptophyta; class Magnoliopsida; order Solanales; family Solanaceae; genus Capsicum; species Capsicum pubescens. The sequence continues at coordinate 20,787,412 of CM061543.1, forward strand.
TCTTCGGCTCTCCCAAACTGACAGGCTCCATTTTTTCTTCATCTTTGGAAGAAATTGATGGATTATCAACTGTCATATTATGCTCTTCGGCAGTAGCTATGACATCCACCTGGAAAGCCAGAATTGTCAATGTTAAGTAGAGATATACAATAGATTTTCCATCTATTGCAACAGATGATTCTTATATTGCATCAGATAAATTATATGTTGGGACAAATTCGAACAGGTAAATTAGAGCAGTATGATAATTTCGAACATATAACCCATCTGTTGAAACATAAGACTCATCTGTTGAAACAGATAATGAATCTGATGCAACAGGTTAGACAACAGTTTCAACAGATGTATACATCTGTTTGATAATTTTCAGCAGATGTATCATCTGTTGAAACAGATATGTGCTTGTTTGATTTTTGGAATAGATGATGTACATTCACCTTCTTCAGCTCATGCTGCTCTTCTGTGACCCTTGCACACTGAACATCGGTGCAAGACAAAGACAGAGGCATTGCAATCTTGCTTTTTTTGATGATTGATGATGCCTTGGAAGTGTCTTTCCTTCTCCTTTTAGCCGCCTTGATCTCTAGTGGAGTGTCTGGATATGAAATTCTCTTTGATGAAATGACGCCGCTCTTAGATGTCATTTTCTTTATAGAAGCAGTTAGTGCATTAATAGCATTAATCACTCCATCGTATTTCGCCTTGCAGTCTTGACATTTGCATGAAGAACATTCGCTAAATACGGCAAAATATGGAGAAAAATCTGTACAACCATTATGATCATAATCATAATGGCTTGTTGTTTCAAAAACTGTAAAAGGAGCATCATTAGTCCTACCCTACAAAATTATTTTTATTGTGATGGTTGCTGCTTTAAACAATTCTATTTTCATCCCATAAACGACCTTAGGGTCCGATAAGTTTGCACAGACCGTAAAGTAAGAAAAAATGACATCTTCAACTCTCGATTGGTCGGAACAAGCCACGGATGGACTATCTAAAATAAATCGGTACATATATTAAGAATGATGATGAAATCATTTAATCATTAATTAAAATAAAAACTTGATTAGAATTGGACTTACTGCTTCTTTGGGGGGATTGAAAAGATCAAGAAATTTTACATTTTTATCGGTTTTGGCCGACAACCATCTCAGAATTCTTGGACAGAAAACTTCTTCCTGGTAATTCACTTGTTGTCTCAAATAAGGAATGACTTTAAATGCCCAAGCCTATAACATAACGCCAATAAATCAAAAGCATTATTGAATAAAAAAATGATGAATCATATCATGATAAAAGAAATATTTATCATGAAGGCCCATGAAAAACCATATAAGTTGACTGTTTTTGGCGTTAACGGAGTCAACAAATATTCGACAGTCATTTTGAAGCTTTCATAACCCCAAGGATAGTTGTTAAATACCTCAAGATCCTCCGAGAGATTTATTAAACCGAGGCTTATGTTGTTGTTAACGTCTCTCTCCCAAAGAACATTATGTACAAACCAAACCAAGCACAATGATTGCTTGTGCTTCTTTGAAAGTCCTTTATCTTTCAACGCTTCAATCAAATTTTTATTTTTGAAGCTTGGACCAACAATGGACACCAGGTCATCACGATCACTAGACTTGCCTTTTCTTTTTTGGGGTGTGCGGGATGCTTTTTTTGGGTCAGAGTAGGTATAACTTGAGAAGGAGAAGGAGGATAACATTTTAGTCCGGTAACTATGGCAAACTCCTCCCAACAAAAACAAACAGGCATGCCACAATAATTTATCCATACCTCATCCATCTTATCTTTATTTTCATACATAAACCTGCGCTTGAGAAGATCATATACCATTTTCATCTGGAAACGAGCATTGTTGTCCTCCGGCAAATCAAGATATTTCCCAAAGCAGCTTTCCCTGAAATAAGAATCCAATTTTTGTTCTCGAAGTATTTTTCTGAAGACGTCGAAAGATTTTACCATGACTGACTTAACCACGAGATCACCCATTAAATCTGTGGCACCATCGCACTGCATTCTCACAGAGTAACGATCAATGCTGAAGGTTTTGACCAACTCTTCGACGGGAGGGCTATTAGCATTTGGATCATCTCTTTTGAAAGATTTCTCCTCCCCGTGTTCATTATCTTCTGCTCCTGATTGAGATAACGCTTGTAAAGCAAGCTCATAGAGTGGTGGATATAGCTGAGCTGCTGCACTTGTTCCTTTACTTGAACTTGATTTGATTTCTTTTATTTTGGGAGCCATGTTATCATAAATTAACAGAAACATAACATAAATTATAATTGATTAATGCATAACAGTAATATAACAGTTCCAACAGACAACTAATCTGTTGCACCAGGTATGTTATCTGTTGCAACATATAACTGACCTGTCGCAACAGATGAATAATACGTGGGAACCATAAAAACAACACTATCTGTTGCACCTGGTATTTTATCTGATGCAACACATAACTGATCCGTTGCAACAGATAAGTAATCCGTTGGAAATAATAAAAATAGATCACTAATCTGTTGTACCAGGTATTTTATCTGTTGCAACATATAACCGACCTGTTGCAACGGATGAGTAAACCATTGGAAAGAATAAAAATGGATCACTAATCTGTTGCACCAGGTATGTTATCTATTGCAACAGATAACCGACCTGTATTAGTAAATCATTGAAAAGAAAAAAAACAGTCCTAATTTGTTGTAAAATGAAGAGTAAACCGTTGGAAAAAATAAAAACAGATCGCTAATCAGTTATCTTTTGGATCAATATTGTTTAGATTTCTTCCATACAGAAGAGTCGTCTGTCGCAACAGATGAATGATCTGTTAGATTGTTCACTTGTTGTATCAGATTTTCATAGTTGCATCAGATTTTTAATCTGTTGCATCAGATTTTAAAATGAAGAGTAAACCGTTGGAAAGAATAAAAACAGATCACTAATCAGTTATCTGTTGGATCAATATTGTTTAGATTTCTTCCAAACAGAAGAGTCGTCTGTCGCAATATATGAATGATCTGTTAGATTGTTCACCTGTTGCATCAGATTTTCATAGTTGCATCATATGTTTCATCTATTACATCAGATGCTTCAACTGTTGCAATACCATTTCTACCAAGACAAACAACAAATCAACCCAGCAACACCAATATATCACACACACACATACATATTAAGAATATCAACTGTGAAAAAAAATCACCAATAAATTTGAATCAACAGTACGACAACAAGAAGAAGAAATACAAAAATGCCAGAAAATAGGGTTTTATTCAGTCCACATTTTAATACCAGAATAGTAGTTGGCTCAAGTTCCTCTATTTCTTCGTAATTTTTTACCTGTGAAAAAAGAAATGGGAGGACGAAGAACTCGAAGTTGTTGTCGCCAGAGAAGTATTCACGTCGATTGACGGTTAAAAGTCGAAAAGAAACTCGCTCGACTATTTGTCGTCGGAGGTTGGAGGGAGAAATTTTGCAGAACTGTTGGTTGGGAGAAGCTGGAGAGAGAGAGTGGTTGATTAGGATTGAAGAGGGGTGTGGGTTGGGTTGATTTGTATTTTTAAAAAGATTAGAAAGTTTTGAAAATATTAATCAAGTCCACAATTAACTTAATCAAGTTTTCTAATGATGTTTGACCCTATCTGTTGGTCAATGTCACTAATCCTTCATTCAAGACTTAAAAGATACCTTTCTTTCAATTTTCTCAAATTACTTGCTGTGGGGGTAAGTAATTTACATTTAGAGTAATTCCAACGTTTTCTGTGAAGCTTCTTCCCCCTAAAGTAAGTAAATCTTCAAATACATACATGATACATGCTATACCTGTCAAGTGGGCGGGGCCGGGTCAACCCGGAACCGGCCCGTGAAAGTTAGTCGGGTTGTGGATCGGTCCGGATCTGGGCCTGGTTAAACAGGTCAGTTTGGTTCCGGGCCCAACAGTAAAAAATTTCAAAACAACCCTAATCTGGCCCACTTAACCCAACTCGGTCCAACCCACCTAAATTCCATCAAAACCAGTTAAAAATTCGATCAAAATCGGTCAAAAAACAAATAATTTTTTTCCTCCAATATACACTATATATACCAACCTATATACATTTTAAAGACGTTAAACAATATATATACACTATATATATATATATATATATAGTATATACTACATTAGAATTTAAAAAAATATATACACATACACAATTACACATGTAATCATGTATACGACTATACGTTAGTTAAATATATATATTACAATAAATAAAACATATTCTACAAGACATATACTACAATATAATGATATATATAATAATTTATAAAACATATACACATGTATACGTTAAATATATACGTCTATAGAAGATATATACACATATATACGTACCATTCAATATATACGTACTACTTTAAATAAAATATACTACAATATATATACACACACTATATATATAGTTATACACTAATTTATAAAACATATACACATGTTACATGTATACGGTAAATATATACGTCTATAGAAGATATATACACATATATACGTACCATTCAATATATACGTACTACTTTAAATAAAATATACTACAATATATATACACATACACTATATAATAATTATACACTAATTTATAAAATATTTACACATGTATACGTTAAATATATACGTCTATAGAAGATATATACACATATATACGTACCATTCAATATATATGTACTACTTTAAATAAAATATGCTATAATATCTATCTATCTATCTATATATATAGATAGATAGATATAGTATACTATATACACACACACTATATATATAGTTATACACTAATTTATAAAACATATACACATGTATACATTAAATATATACGTCTATAGAAGATATTTACACATATATACGTACCATTCAATATATATGTACTACTTTAAATAAAATATACTATAATATATATATACTACAATATATACACACACTATACATATAGTTATACACTAATTTATAAAACATATACACATGTATACGTTAAATATATACGTCTATAGAAGATATATACACATATATACGTACCATTCAATATTTATGTACTACTTTAAATAAAATATGCTACAATATATACACACACACTATATATATAGTTATACACTAATTTATAAAACATATATACATGTATACGTACCATTCAATATATACGTACACATAAAATATATGTACTTCTTTAAATAAAACATATGCTACTTAATATAATAAATTAATAATACTTTATAGTAAATTAGTAATATATTAAAATTATGTATTTAATTTAAATTAAAAATTCATTTTAAATCATTAAATAAAGAAAATGACAAAGTAAGGACTAAGGAGTGAATGAATGTTGAATTTTATTGATTGCAAAATAATCCAAAATTTATAATTTACATGGATGAAAAAACTACAAATTTTGCATCATTTTTTCTAACTCATTCATGTTAATATTAATGGAAACTTGCATAGGATAGTCAAAGTTAACGGGGGCAAAATCATGCATTGGACTTGATTCTGCTAAGTTCTCCCGTGAAGTCATAATGTCTTCAAGTCTCTGCTCGTCGTACGGCTCCGCTTCCATTCCCTGATTTCTTCATTCTACTCTAATCCAATCTCTAAGGCAAACTAGAACATTCATTGCGTTGCTTTCCAATGAATGACGGTTGTCTCCAAGCTGCTGTTGTCCCTGACTAAAAGCGTTCTCCGATGCAACGGTTGACATTGGAACATTCAGGACATCTCTAGCTAATCTTGAAAGCACGGGATATTGTGTTTCATTATTCCTCCACCAATCCAATGTGTTGATCCATCGTCTGTGATCCTCTAACGGCGATCGGAGATAATACTTCAGCTCTTCCGATAAGTTAATGTGTAAGTTCCCTCGTCAATACTGTTCCAACAAGGTAAATCATAAAAGTGATCAGAAAAATCACTATGTGCCGGCCTTTTAGAAGATGATGGCTCCTTGGGAGGACGAGAAACGACAGTTGGAGTGATATTTGTCGGCACAGCTAAATCAACTAAATTAGCATAGTGGTTATATAATTTATCTATGTAAGCATTCACATCACCCATAGCCGGCCACAAATCAGGTTGTTCTTGTTCTTCATCACCAGAATCATTGTTAGTATTTATCTCTAAGTTAGCATAAATAAGAGTACTAAAGTGGCACATAATATTATATTTCATGCACGGATTTAGTATAGCACCAACCAAGTAAATAGGGGGAATCGAAAAAAATATTTTTTAAATTTAGCAAACATGGCACCAATAGCTTCTTTGTAACCTTTTTTATTTTTATATTCTTTGAACAAAGCAGAAATATCGGCTATATATGTCAAAATACTACAAACAGTAGGATAATAAGCACCGAAAAATTCAACCGTAGCTATATTAATTTTTTCCAAAAACTTAACAAGATCATTAATTACAGTCCAGTCATAATCATGTAGCATGCAGTGGGCAGAATCAGCAAACGAACCACAATGTTGGTTAAAAGATAGTATAATAGGAACTCTATATTTATAACAAGTTTTTAAAAAATCATACGTAGCATTCCATCTAGTATCATATTATTCAGGCATCAATATCGGTGCAAGTCCATTTTGTTCACATTTAAGTTTAAAGTCTTTAATTCTTCCTCTACGATTATTTTCTGGAATAAAACCAAAGGCAAGCCGAATTTTTTCAATATAAAATTCAAAAAACTCAACACCGTCTCTTACAATTAAATTATATATATGACAAGCACATTTAACATGAAAAATTTCAGGTAACGGCGGAGATAACTTAGATTTTAACTTTAGTATAGCAGTGTTGTTGTTAGAAGCATTATCAAAAGCAATACATAAGATTTTATTTTCAATACCATAAAATTCTGCAACTTTAGCAATCGAATCAGCAAGAAAATCTCCAGTATGTTTACGATCTTCATCATATAAAAAAGTAAGAATACGTTTTTGCATAACAAAATTACTATCTATCCAGTGACAAGTAATGGTTAAATAATCATTTTTATTTACAGCACGATCAAGATCATACGTTAGGGACATTCTACATTGAATATTTTTTTAACAATGTTGATAAATAAAAATAATAATGTGAATGAAGTCTAAAAATATCGGCCCTACAAGTAGTTCTAGGAATATCATTAAACATAAGATTATAAATTGCTTGAATATAATTAATAAAGGCATCAGAAGAAGGAAAACTAAAAGGCAAACAACCCATAGCTACCATTTTAGCTATTTCTTCCCGGTCCCTCAATTTATTATACTTCTTCATTATTTGATCGGTTGTTGGGTCCATTCTAGTTTGCGTTGGCCCACCAAAATCCGTTCCACCTCATGCAATATTTAACTCTCTTTCGTGATTATCACTTATATGTCTCATTAACGTACCCGTACCCCCTTGCTTGCCTCCTCTTTTATGCTTATATATTTGTTGACAAATATTGCATTGCACCTCAATATCTGATATACGTTCAAAAAATTGTCATGCAATACTAGTTGGTTTACGAGCTCTTGGGGCACAGGGAGGACGGGGAGGGAGATTAACCGATTCGGATCTAACGTTAGCATTTTATACTGCGGGTGTCTCACCAATATTTTCATCATCTTCGTCTAAATTAACCGCATCTACTTCATTTTCTTCTTCTATACCGTAATTTTTCTGAGCTTATACATAATCCATATCGTGGGCACCTACACCTAAAGGTACACCAACTTCTTCCTCAAAAGGTTGACTAAGCGGTGCCGGAGGCACACGGGTATATCTACTACTTGAACTACCTCTACCGCTAGTAATTCATTTTTTACTACCACTACCACTTTCGGAATGAAAAAATTTAACACCTTTAGTAGCGAGGTTTCTTAATTTATCCATAATATAAATTAAACTAAAAAAATTCAAAATAAACAAATATAATAAAATTAAATATTCAACAATTAATACACTAAATAAAAATTAAACGTAAGAGATAGAACGACAATACCAAATTTTGGAAGTATCCGAAGGTTGCGACTTTAGAAACTTCCACTCGTACTTTGTAATCGCAAAATTAAAAATTAAAGTGAGCACTTTAGGAAATATATAAAAAGGGCAACCCGGTGCACTAAAGCTACCGCTATGCGCGGTGTCCGGGGAAGGGCCCCACCACAAGGGTGTATCGTACACAGTCTTACCTTGCATTTCTGCCAGAGGCTGTTTCCAAAGGTTGAACCCATGACCTCCTAGTCACATGACAACAACTTTACCAGTTACTCCAAGGCTCCCCTTCACTTTAGGAAATATATAGAATATTTGAGAATTGAGATTTGAGAGAGAATGAGATTTGAGAGAATCAAACATTGTGTGGAAAATGATTTGAAAGTGTAGGGTATTTATAGGATTTTTTTTGGGGTTAAAAAATAATTTTAAATGTAATATTTTTTTTCTTTAAATTAAAATGGCCAAACTAGCCGTTTGGACCCAAAAATGGCTCTATATAGCCGTTGGGCCAACGGCTAGTTTGGCCCAATCTCCAAAATTCTTTAAAAAAAATAAAAAAAAATGAAATCGGGCTGGGCCGGTTAACCGGCGGGCCTGAACCGGTTTTGGTCTGGGCCGGGTTAACCAGAAAAAAAATAAATTAAGCCGACCCGATATCCGATATCCTACAGCCCGTGGGCTAACCAGGCCGGGTCAAACCGGATCGATTTTTGTAGGTGGACCGGGTCAACCCGACCTGTTTGACACCCTTAATACATGCTACTTCCCATAGTGATTTCCTTCCAAATGCCTTTTCCACTAAAATATATAAGCATGATGACAATTTTTACCTCAAAAGAAACGCTGAAAATGTTCTCGTCCTACAAATCTGAAAACTCAATATATACAATTCAATTACTAGTGTTTAAGTTATGTGCACTACCATTATATACATTTTTTATACAAAAAAAAAACAGCCCGTACAATAAAACTTTTGCTATGCACTTGATCGAGGAAAGGACCGGATAACAAAGATGTAGGTAACTTGTTACAACATGTAACTTTTTGTGATAAATCTGATAAGAGAAGCTGAAACATAAAATAACAACTTGTTATATATCCACTTAAATTCATTCTATTATTGAACCACAAGAATTTCCAAATCACTTGCACTTTTACAGAGTGCAAACACATTTTCTCTTTAATTTATCTGGCAACAATGTGCATAAGTCAAGTGAAGGAGTTGACTGGCGTCAACGGGTCTACATATATCATGGGAGTCGTGATTCACAACTCTAAAGAGTAGTTTGTACAAACCGCTTATTTATTCTGTGATTTGTATTGCAATGAGATAAGTTATTTCATATATATATATATATATATATATATATATATATATAATATGATATAATTAGTTTCATATCATATTCTAATTCATGGGTCAATTACTCGATCTGTACTCATCTCACGTTCCAAACAACGTAACACCTAATAAGTCATCCAATTGCTACAGCCGAGAGGTACTCCCTCAATTCGCTTTACTTGTCCAGAGGCAGGTTTGAGATTTAAAATTTATGATTTTTTCATCAGGTAAAATAAAGTTTTAGCAGGTTTCTTTTTTGTTACTAGACCAATAACACACTTGTTTATGGGTTCACAACTTATAATTCTTCTATATTTACTACATTTCTCAATATAAATACAAGATCCGCATGAAAGTTACTGATTCTTGGGAACCCCCACCCAACCCCTTGAATCCGCCCCTGTCCTTATCCATAGTAAATTTAGCGCTTCTATTAAAAGATAATAAACGAAATATATATATATATATTTTATCATAATATATATATTAATTGATGTATAGTTTTAGGTCTCGAGTAGAGTGTGCATCGATCGATTAGGTTCACATTTATGTATTATCAATTTGATTTATCGAATTTTAATTTTTAAATATGTTAAACCACTAACCAAACCGTTAAAGATATTTTTTTTTAATCGATTTTTAATCCGTAACAATTCGATTTTTTATTTAATCGATAAGAAATGCTCAAAATAAAAATATCACTTCTCCAACAATATGGCATGACAGGCCAATATGCATTTTTACAGAATATATACATAGCAATTCTACTTACCTATATTTATATATTAATATATACGAGTAATTAACATCATATACAGTTTTCTTGGCAAAGTCCTTTTTTTTTTTTGTTTTATTCTACTTACCCATATCCCAGTTTTGTGGAATGTGAGGCACTAAAACATAAGTAAGGGTAAAGGTAAAGTAGTAATTTAATGGATTATCATTCTTTTCAATAACCCAATAATTAAAAAACTGAAATCCAACCAATAAATCATTAATAAACTCAATAATCCAGTTACAATAAATCAATATCATTATTTTTCGATTCAATTTCTTGATCAATCTGATTTTTGCAAACTCCTAATCTCGAGAAATGATTTGGAAAATAAAATGCTTTTTTGCTATGCTAAAATGGAAAATGGAAAAGAAAAAGGAAAAGTTTATAGGTAAATATAATATTAGTCATTGGATAAGTAAAAACGACGAACAAGAGTGAAAATATACATGGCGAAGGAGTTCGAGGAAGTTGACCCTCAATCATTGACTTCTAAGTGCTCGTAGTTCTGTATATTGAACCAACGTAAAAATTGTCACAGCTTGGCACATCGATTAAAAAAATAATTATTGACATGTTTATTTTATTATAGTATCTCTACTAATTAATATTTATTATTGTTTCTTGAAATTAGTTTGAAGAATAAATAAGTAATGTTACGAGTAAAATAGAAAATAAAAAGTTAGTATTTTTTTTTGATATGTAAAAGATGATTAGAAAATAAATTACATGTAGTCTTGAAAGGAGTGAGTAATCTGATTAAGTAATATTTAATTAGCAAAGTTAAATTACTTGCTGTGGGGTTAAGTAATTTACATTTAGAGCAATTCCAACGTTTTCTGTGAAGGTTCTTCCCCCTAAAGTAAGTAAATCTTCAACTACATACGTGCTACTTCCAATCATTTTCTTTGTAGAACTTCTTGTGTCTCAGCACAAATAACAGGATTTTGGTTAGTTAGTAAAGTCCTTATAATTATTTATATTAAAAAGTATTAGAGAGGAGGGACACTTACTAGAACTATTTCCCTTTTTCTTTTTCATGATTTTAGACCTTATTATATTAGTTCTTCTTTTGTTGGTAGGATAAACCAAATGAATAGACCAAACGAAATGAAAAAAGATGAGTGGAATTTATTGATTCTTCATAGCTAAAAGTTGCAGGCAAAATGGTAAATTTACACAATGATTTCCTTCCAAATTCCTTTTCCACTAAAATATAAGCATGATGACAATTTTTTTCCTCAAAAGAAATGCTGAAACATGTATAAGTCCTACAAATCTGAAAATCCAGTATATACAATTCAATTACCAGTGTTTAAGTTATGTGCACTAACATTATATACATCTTTTAATATAAAGAAAAAAAGTCAGTCTCGTGCATTAAAGCTTTCACTATGTGCAGAACTGAGGGAAGGACTGGATGTCAAAAGGTCTAGGTAACTTGACTTTTCATCAAAAAGATCAGCTCAGTGCACTAAAGCGACCGGATGACAAAGGGTCTAGGTAACTTGTTAGAACATGTAAGTTTTCGTGACAAATCTGATATGAGAAGCTGAAACATAAAGTAACAACTTGTTATATATCCACTTAAATTCATTCTATTATTTGAACCACAAGAATTTCCAAATCACTTGCACTTTTACAGTGTGTAAACACATTCTCTTTTTTCCTTCTACATTTTAGTCTTAACCCAACTCAGACGCAGCACTAGTGATGTAAATTACCAGGAAGAAATTATACCAACTGATTATGCAACTCAAACAAACAACAATAATGAAAACAAGATGTGAGAAACTTATTAACATTTTCAACATTCTTTCCTCTAGAGTTTCCACCATGACTAGACTCATTTGATCATGTGTCTTTATAAAGAAATGAAATTTCTACATTCATCTCATGACTTGATATTACTCAACACTTGTTAATCTATAATAACTTAAAAGGAGAAAAAATTACCAAGGGAAACTGAAGGAACAACAACTAGTCCATGGAGAAGATAGGTGATGCACTCAATCATTTTAATTCGACCATATTACGTTGCGTAATTTTTTGCACATTTGAGGCATTTTTTTCTTGTTTTTCTTCGTTATTTCGAGCCATTCGTTTGGTTTTTAGTACTACATTTAAGAAGCTTGATAATGCTGACACTTCATCAAAGGCGAAAAGTTGTTGCCATGAAAAGAATGTCGATAATGAGGGACTATTAGAGGAAGATGTTGAGACAGTACTCGATACACTAATGAATTTTTGCAACCAAAATGGGGATAAGGTCAGTTTTGATGAGGTAGAATTGGTCGAGGTTTTTTATTCGTTTGATGAAACGAAGCCTAGTTTGGAGGAAGTTAAAGAAACATTTGATGTGTTTGATGAGAATGGAGATGGCTACATTGATGCTAATGAGTTAAACAAAGTCATTTTCAAGATGGGGTTCTTGGAATTTTCGGTATTGGATTGCCAAAGGATGATTATACCATTTGATGAAAACAAAGATGGAAAAATTGAATTTGTTGAGTTTGTGAAGCTCATGGAGCATATTGTTCAGTAACTCTGCATCATTTGTTTGATTCTGTCTCCTCTCTTCCCTTCCTCTATCGTGTTGGATTATGTATAAGAAATTACGAGGAAATGGTCTCCTACGACCACTTATAAAAAATGCTAATCAACCGCGTGTCAATGTTAGAGAAACATGATAGTAGAATTGAGAAATGCAATTCTATTTGCTATGTACAGTAGAGTTCCATTGTTTACAATAAATCTCTCTGTTTTTTTTTTGTTCAATAAAAGAATTACTAACTCATGATTACAAGATAGGTAACAATATCTTTGAGCTCCAATGTCAATCAGGTCAATTTTCTAGTAAGAAAATGTTTGGATAATGGTATTGTGCCAAGGGTCTGAGATGTGCTGCAACAAGTTGTCAAATGGTCCCTTGCCTGTCACATTGTGCTGCACTATAAATCCCAAAAATGCTAACATTGCCAACCTACCTGCAAATTCACAACATTGTAAGAAAGAATTTACCTTATATACATCGATAGAAATACCCCACTTATTATAACACTTACTTGACATAAACTCGAAAAGATTACCACTAGTTTTTGTTAATTAGGGACTTACCATTAGCAATTTCCTTCTCCTTGGCCTCCAATGTGGGTGCAAAGTTGAGTGGGTTGAAAATGCCACCAGGGTAACCAACTTCATTAGGAGGCAAACTGTAGCTCTTAAAGATAGGATCTTGATTCACACTTCCAGGGTTCTTAATGTCTTGCCAACGTCGAATTTCAACATAGTGGAACAAGATGAACTCGATCACAAACAATGTCGATGAAGAAGCAAAATACTCAGATTTTCCAGCATCGTACCATTTTGGTACGTTAAGTAGGCCAAGGCTAGTGAAAACCTCAGGCAGTAGCATCCCTGCAACACCCAACATAGCCCATCGACCGTTCACTAGCTCGGCCTGCACGAACCATCTCAAGTTCTCTGGGTCCTCAGCCAGACCCAATGGATCAAAACCATTGTCACCAGCTAGACTACAACAATTTGGGGTCATATAGTCAGCAGCTTAAAAGAAAAATAATTATAGCATAACATTTCACAGAATTAACGTAACATTCCGTTTGTAACATAACGTCTATAAAATATAATTTATGCATAGATTATATAAGATGGTTTCTGTAAATTGGGACAGAGGAAGTATAATTTCTGCATAGAAAATATACCACTTTTTAGTATCCAACATAATTATATACTACATTATAGACATTATTATTAATTTACTCATATTGTTTTTTGAAGCCCCAAGATAACTCATAGCCGCTACAACCTCTTCACTCATATTAATCGTCATGTTATAATCTCAACATAACTAGTTTCTGTTAGAGAAGAATATAATATGATATATATCAATTGTCCAATACACATACCTGCCATTAAGATAAGTGGGAGATGCTGCGCCTGGAAGCCATTGACCTTTCTTGGCTTCAACTTTGAAAGCATTGTAAGATGAACAAGTTGATGGTTTAAAAGACACCTCTCTGCCTAGTTTACCTGATGATCCGCTCAGGAACCTTGTCTTGGAGGCGGACGGCCGGAAGACCGCGGCGGAGGCTTGCGTCGTTACAGAGGCCATTTTAGAGTAATCAAGAAAATGGAAATTGTGTTTAGGTGACACTTAACTTATATGTTTTTGTGTATGAAATTGTGTTTCTATTTATGGCCATGGTTCAATCTTGGAGAGTGACAAGTTGGTTGCATGATTTTGAGAAATCAAGGTTGGGATTGTGTTGGGAATTTGAGACTAGCCAATGGCAAGTCTCTTATCCTTATCTCTGTGACCATATCCAAAAAATCTATTTCTTTGCTGCTGTTAGTTTTAGAAGATAGTAGGGGACCCAAATATTAATTTGCCATGCATGTACTAATAATAAGTAAAAGAAGAACAAATTAAGGGGAGTGATTGGGGAATCTCTTCTAGTCTAATAAGAATGTGACATTTGGTTAAATCCCAAGTCTATGAAAATCATATTATTATGGCCATGAACACCTCTCAGAAATATACCAATGACAAAGTAAATGCACCTTTGTCAGGGGAGAAATCAAACACGTATCCACACACACACATGCTCGAAGAGAAAGCGAGTGCATTATTTGAAATTTGGGAACATATTAAAGACAAACAGTAAATTTTATATGAATAAGCAGAGATGATATTGACAATGATAGGCAAAAAAGAAAATTGAAATTGGAAATACATGTTCAACATTCAAAGGCAGCTAGCAATGATTTAGGAGAAAATTCATAAATTTTGAATTAAATGAGGTAAAACATGTCTGAAATTGAATAAAAAGATAGCCTTTATGCATTGCTATTGTGACCAAACCAAACCACTGAAAATGTTGTCAAATAAAAAATCAATACAATTAAGCCGGTTTGGAATAAAATCTAGATAAAAATGTCAAGTTTGGTCCATTTTTTCGCAGAAGTCTACGAATTTACCATCAGCATTGTAAGTGTTCTTTTTTGTACTATATCAAAAAAAGTTCTATGTTTTTAATATATTAAAGGCTATCTAGCTGTCTGTGCAAGGAAGACAAATTCATTTACCAATATTTTTAAAATTTTCTTTTAAATTATGGGTGAAAATCATTTTCCCTCCTCAACTTTACTTTAAAAATCAAACCTCCCTCCCTTCAACTTTAAACAATAAGCATTCTTCCTCCTTTTTTTTACTTGTCTTTTTTAAATACCTATTTTACCCTTACATTATTAATCTTTATTTTTCTTTACCTCTTTAAAATTATTATATTTTTTATTTTTAATATATATAGTAAATTTTTGTAAATAAAAAGAAAATTATTTTCTAGACAAAAAAAGTGAGAAACATATATTAAATATATAAGTTAGTGATATTCTAAATAAAATAAATGACCATGATATGAAAATTTATTTATTAATAATAATTAAAACTGTAATATCTATTTATACTAGTGAAAATAATAAATAAAAATAATTTTATAAACATATTCAATTGCATGTAATATAATAACATATAACAAAAATGAAGATATATTTTATACTAAATTAATTCAAAAGTTTACTTATATTACAAATATATACTCTCTCTGTTCATTTTTACTTGTCACTATTTTGCTTTTTGAGGTCAACCTGCATGAACTTTGACCAACATTTTAAAATGTATAATTTAATATTTAAATTTAAAATTTAAATGATCAAAAAATGTACGAAAAATGTTATAAGTTGCAATCCTTCTTCATATTAATAAAATGAAAAAGTATATCTTAAAATATTTGTCAAAATTTATGCAGGTTAACCTGAAAAAATGAAAAGTGATAAGTAAAAAAGAACCTAGGGAGTATATCGAAACTCATGTGCATATATATATATATATATTACACACGCACACACTTAATGCATGTAAAATAAGAGATAAGGTACAGGGTACCCTTAAATTATATCTGAAGTTGTTATGACACACTTAAATTTTAAGGGGGACCTATTACCACCTAAACTCATTTTTTGCTGGTTTGGCTGTAAGTATCAGAATATTTTTGTAATTTTTTTGGGGGAGACGAAAAATACTTGCGCGTTATCTCAATAAAATAACAATCATAAAAAATAACATTAGCTTTTGTGACAAGTTCATTAAAAAGGTTAAACTAAAAAAATTAAATAAAAATATATAAATACTTGACTAAAATAAATAATGTATACTATAAAAAAATATTGTTAATGCCAAGATTAAAATAGACATTATCAAGATAAAAGAGGAGAGAATATTTATTATTTAAAGTAGAGGGGGAATTTAATTTTTAAAGTAAACTTCAGGGGGGGAAGATTTTCACCCTTTTAACTTATTCATTTGCATATAACTATTGTAGCACCTATCGGTCTCTTTGAAAATGTAAATAGTTTCTCGAACAAGAGTGTAATTAAACGTGACATACCATATTTCAAATTTGACTTCTTCACTGCTATTTTTATAATGGAGTTAGCTTGGGGTCAGAGATTCAAAATATATAATTAAATATGATGTAAAATATTATTTTTATCGATGATATTTTAAAAATTACATTGTGAGTTCATTATTTTTACCCATTATATTTTAAAATTTTAAATTTAACTCTTTTTACTCTATATAGTTACTAATATGAAGAATACTGCAAGAAAAATATAATAAATCTTCTGCAAAATGCACAAATAAAATGAAAGGAAAGAACTAATTAAGAGATATTTTTGGCTAAAGCACTCTTAAAGTTATTTTACGAAGTGACTAAAATTTGCAAATTATTATGGCTATTATATGTAAACGCCATTTTCTTCTTTTCCTTTTGTAAGAGGGGATCTAAAACTGTAGCTATGTTGAGCCACGGATCTATCGAAAACAAAACATTTTATTTGACTAAAATCTGAAGCATGAGCTCCTCTACGCGATAAGATCTAACGCACTTTACCTTTTTCAGACTATACTTTATTTGGTTAAAAATTGTGGCTACACAGACTAAAATGTTGTTATTGTTATAAATGATGGCTATTTCTTAAACAGGGGTCCAAATTGGCTAATATGTGCATCACCTTCTTAATCGTGGAGGGGTCCAAAAATTGGCTAATGTGTGCATCACCTTCTTCCTTAAGTCCCTGCTAAAACCCTAGGCGCCATATCCCTCTCTGCACAATTTTTTCTCTCTCAATTGATCGGTTAGATGATTATATTGATCTCTAAATTTCTAATTAAACCCAAATAATTTTTAATGGAAAATACACATTTTTAGTTTACAATGTCTTGTTTGCTTTTACCCCTCATTTTTTCCATTTATATGTATGTTGTTCTTTTCAAATTTGATCGTTTCTAACTCAACTAGTAAGAATCAAGTTTCTTGCTTATTTACAATGAAAAATTATTCTGAAGTTTTTTGCTTATTTACAATGAAAAATTACTGTGATTTTTTTTTGCTTTGTGTGTATATTTTGATTATCTTGATCAATACCCAATCGTCATTGGCTTTATTTGAGATGAAACACTAGGTGATTTTTTCCCATCTGTCCTAGCGTAACTTGGTGGACAAAGTTACCTTGTATTTGTTGTAAGTGGCAGGTGTCAGGTATCCCGTAGAATTAGTCATGGTGTGCGAAAGCTAGCCCAAACACCACTATTATATCAAAAAGAAAAAGTTCAAGTTTTTTATGATGTTAGATAGATTTAAAATGAAGTATTTCTTATGTATTTTTGGTTTTCAAGGTCTTGTATCACTGGGTTTTCATATCGAAAATATTGTGATCTTTTGTTAGTATTTTGCTGAAAAAGAAATTCTGTTTTGTGTATTTCTTAAGTAAAGTTTTTAGATAATTATTTGACTCTTTAATTTTTTTATGTAAATGGGTATGATTTATTAATCTTTTCTTATGTGTATGGTAAAAATTGCAATTTTGCATTTTAAGTTTTTTATGTTACTAGTTTTTCCTTATATTGGCTTGTCTTCAAAAATGTAGATGAGTGCGTGTCGGATCCTCCAAAACTAGTCCACTTTTTGGAGGATTTGATACGGGTTCGACAAGATTTTTGGGAAGTCCGAGTAACATACTTTCACCTATATTGATTTAGTTATTAGATGTCTATGATAGTTTTATAAAGTTTTGGTTTTTGGTATTTGTTGAAGAAAGGATGTGTTTCTTTGCATTTCTTATGTGAATTTTCAGATAATGTATTTGTTTCTAAGGTTATAATTCAAATATAATGGATTTTCTGTTACTAAATTGTTGTCCTTTTTTTCCTTTGAGGTTATGCTTAGGTTGCTGAATTGTTTTTTTGTGGGAACTCCCTTTTTTTGTAATTCCTTTGTGAATTTCTTAATCATTCTGTCTCTGATGTTGATTTCTTCTCATAATGGGTTCTTTGCTTGTGGATGTAGATAAAGCAGTGTAAGAATGATAGCAGCTATTTCGTGGATTCCCAAAGGGGTTGCAAAGTCGGTACCAGCTGAGGCTGAGCCCCCTTCAAAGGAAGAAATTGAAGAGATTTTGAAGAGTGGTCTTCTTGATAAACGGTGCTTTATTTTTCATCAAGTTTTTGCTTATTTCCTTTCCCTCCCATGAAAAAATGGTGAGAACCCAAATTGTCCGACTTGTTTCAGCTAGAACGCGTAATCCTTATAACCAACCATGTTTGAGGCTGGTTGATGACTTCTTATGAAAAAATGGTGAGAACCCAAATTGTCCGACTTGTTTCAGCTAGAACGCGTAATCCTTATAACCAACCATGTTTGAGGCTGGTTGATGACTTCTTATTATAGAGTCTCGATTGAAACACTTGATCCCACTTTTAAATCCATGTCTCATTAAATCAGCTTTGCTGAAACTGCTAGGCTAAATACCAACCCTTTTCAGTGAGTTTGAGTGAGTATTAGCAGAATCAACTAACCATCCAGGTGGTGTATTCCATGTGGTTTGATTCGGCAGCGATGCTTTTCTCATATCATACAATTCACAGAGAAAAGCTTCTGCTGTTCGTTAAAGTAATTAACATTGACTGATTTAAGACCTATAATTTTTGGAATTACATTTGATACTTACGTTCCGTGTAGTCTTTGCTTTGCCTCACTCTTGAAAGTCTGGTTCTTTATTTCCCTTCCAGTGAAGATAGTGATGATGAGGAAGCTGAAGAAGAAATGCATGTTGATGAATCCAAGGAAACTGAGGATGATGAAGTTGCTCATGCATTAGCTGCTGCTGATGCACTTGGAAAGGCCACACAAGTTGCTTCTGTAGGAGCCGATGACATAGCAGATGGGTTAAAGGAATTGGACATGGACAACTATGATGATGAGGAGGATGGTAACTTAAGTCTATTGGCTAATATATTTTCTTGTGTTGAACACAGTGTTTCTCTTCATTTTTTTTATATCTAATATCTAATGTACTGGCATAAGAGAAATATTTTTCATAGTATCCTAATGCTGAAGAATGCAACAGTATTTTATCCAAAAAAAAAAATATTTTTCATATTATATCAACTTTTATTTGGAGAACTGTTCCTAACTTTTTCCTTATTGTCATATTTAAATGGATTTTAATTTAGTTTGCATTTCTCTCTGTGCATGTTGTTGATGTTGTCAGGAATTGAGCTTTTCGGTTCAGGACTCAAAGACTTGTACTACGCAAGTAATGACTTGGACCCATATCTCAAGGATAAGGTTGCCGTATGATCAATTTGTTGTTCCATCATATGTTGTAGCCGTTCAAGTATTACTGACCGGAAGACTTCTGCTTTCAGGACAATGACTCTGAAGAGGATGATGACATGATAATAAGACCTGATGATTCTGTTATAGTTTGTGCAAGCAATGAGGATGATGTCAGTCAGCTTGAGGCAAGTGCAACTTACTTCACGACTCAACAACTTAATATATTTCCATCGGTATGGTCCATTTAATTGCATTTACCCACCCTTTAATTTGTGATCTGATCCGCGCCAACAGATAATGATTTTGGAAGATCCATCAGATGGTGAAATAAACATGTATGTTCAGCGTGCTATTATTATACCTGCCTTTCCTCTCTGCACAGCATGGCTAGATTGTCCTATTAAAGGAGGGGAGAGAGGTATGGCTCTGCTTGAAGCTTAGGTTTATGCTGCTGAAGTATTTTCTCTCACTGGTTTTGAACGTGCTGACTTTTGAAAACAACATTTCATTTACTCATGTTAATAAATGAATTATATGTTGATAGGTAACTTTATAGCTGTGGGTTCAATGGAACCAGCTATTGAAATTTGGGACATTGACATAGTAAGTGACTCCACACTGATGTTTATGAACTCCTGAGTCACTACTGACCGTATCTCACTAGATTCTTTCTCTGTAGATTGATGAGGTGCAACCATCTGTTATTTTAGGTGGCATCGCTGACATAAAGAAAAAGGGGAAGAAGGTAATTTAAGCAATTTGACCTTTCTGCTGTCTTTGATCTATTTTTTGATTGGAATGCTCTCGTATGCTATTTCCACTTGTGTAGTCGAAATTTGTTGTAGATGTTAAAGGTAGAAAGTCCGTCAATGATTTATATTTTTCATTCTCCTTGTCTCTCTGGGCTATTCTCCTGGTGCTTCTATTTGGACTGCAATCTCATAAAATAAGTAAAAAATGAAAAAAATAGTAGGCTATGACGCTTGGCAATGATGGTCAGTGTATTCGGGTTCATATCTCAACTAGTGCCTACTTCAAGCATGTGCGGCATGTTGGATCTTCAATATTAAGGTAGAAGATTAATAGGTAGTCGAGTATTTTCTAGTTCCTTTATCAGTATTGTTATTATTACTCACCTGCTATCTTATTCTTCGATTTTAGTGTTACTTCTTGTTTCCTTTGCTTCTGTATCTTACATTTTTTTGTTGCTACTTGTTCGTTTCGTAATTGTCTTTAGCATGGCTTCTTGGCTACTGTATTGGTTTTTCTCTTTTTTTGATTCTGCCTTACTTAAGCCTAGTGTCTATTGGAAACAACCTCTTTACCTTCAAAAGGTAGGGGTAAAGCTACGTATACACTACCCTCCCCAGACCCCACTTGTGGGATTACATTGTGTATGTTGTTGTACTTTTATTCTAGAGTAGGAACTATCTGCATTAGTTGTTGGACAGGCTCTAATTTATGGCCATTTGAGCAACATGAGGTGGTACCCTACAAGGGGCTTATAGTTGCCAACAAATCAAGCATCTACCTTAAAGCGCTTGGACTTCAGGTCAACTGGCATTTTCTTTGTTGAACTTACTCTCCACCGCTACTCTATTTATTGCATGCAATCATATTGTGACTATTAGTGTTCCTAATCCCAGTACCTCCTTTTGGTCAACAAGAGCACCGCAAACACCAGCTTTTTGTGAACCTCCTCCGTTTGTCCTTGTGGGCAACACTATTTTAGAGAGAGAGAGAGAGAGAGAGAGAGAGAGAGAGAGAGAGAGACTTATAGTAGTTTCTGCATCAGGAATTGAATTGACCTATTATTTGTTTCGAAAAGAAACTAACCCTAAACCACCATTTTGTTTGTCCTTCAAGACAGCAAACCTGGTCAATTTGTGGGAATTGTTTAATGCACACCAAATACCAATGCTGCAATCCCTTTTCCACCTCCTCCCACACAACCCCCAAAATAAAAGGGGTTGGGGTGGGGGTGGGAGTGGAGAGGGGGGGTGATTAAGGTACTTTAACAAAATCAAAGAAGGGGAATGAGTTGCCAATTATTATCATTTACATGGTGGATGTTCTTTACTGAGTATTTGATAATTGTCTGAGAAACTTACTTTAATGCGTCATTTACCTACTTTGCAATTTTTCTTCTTGCAGAAATCTATCAAATACAAGAAGGATAGCCACACGGATTCAGTACTTGGTCTTTCTTGGAACAAGGAATATAGGTATGTAATTGTGATTGGTGACCGTTTCGCCAGTGCCTCTCTGAGAGGCTTAGTCAAACTTCAGACTTTGTCTTACTCAACATTCTATGCAGGAATATACTTGCTAGTGCTAGTGCCGATCATTCAGTCAAGGTTTGGGATGTGACTACTGAAGCTTGTAATCTAACTATGAAGGACCATACTGACAAGGTAGAAATTAAAAAAATTCGCAGTTCTATAAACTTTCATAGTCTTTTATCAGAACTAACCTAGATAAAGTTGAAAAATATCATCTTTGCTAGAGTTTGGGATCCGACTGATGAAAGTTGAATTAACTATCTAACATTAGACCAGCTTGCTTACAAATTATTGAAAGAAGCAGATTCACCATCTTGCTATGTTTGACAGGTTCAATCAGTTGCATGGAATCCGTTTGCACCACAGATTCTTCTGAGCGGGTCATTCGATCATACAGTTTGCTTGGTGATAAAGCACTTCTCAATTTACCTTTTTGCCCCTTTATTCTTGAAAGCTAGGATTGTGGATTAGTTTTTTACTTTTAAGATGCTAATTTCGACAGTCTTGCAGAAGGATGGGAGGAAACCCGCTCACAGTGGATTCAAGTTTTCAGTTGCTGCTGATGTTGAAAGCTTGGCTTGGGATCCACATTCGGAGCATTCATTTGTGGTCAGTGCTTGCACTGTGTTTGTGACTACTAACTCAATCTAAGTTAAGGCTTTGTTTGTTTTGGTATGCTACAGGATAAGATAATTCTTTTGATTCTGATATGGGAATTTTTAGTGGGGAGATTAACAGTTTTCTTAGCATTAGTTTGGGAACTAAGGATGGGATTGTGTTCGTCGGTTAGGTAAATATAGTATGGGGTGGGGTGGGAATGATAATAGTTTGGCAATTAATTTCCTGTTCATTCGTGCATATTAGTTTTATTTTTTTTGCTTGTTGAACTTTTTGACCCGTATTATTTAATGGACAAACTAACACGTATTTATCCACCTCCAAATCTCTATGGACTTTAATGAAAATAAACACTGGATAAATTCAAAATACCTAGTAATCCTGTATCCACTTGGCTCAGTCACTAAATTTCTGTACCTTTCAACTGTATGACACCTAAACCTTTTTATTAGAAGGATGAGTAAATCCACTTTAAACCTTTTTATTAGAAGGATGAGTAAATCCATTTTAAAGTCGGGTCTGAAATCTTAGTCTCAATGTATATTGGTTATCAGGAAATTGCTGAAATCAGAGTTCCTTAAAACTTTCAGGTCAGCTTGGAGAACGGTACAGTTACTAGTTTTGATATCCGTGCTGCTAGTTCTGATTCAACTTCCGAGACAAAGCCAACTTTCACCATCCATGCTCATGATAAAGCAACGTCCTCTTTGTCCTTTAATCCTCTAGTCCCAAATGTAAGCGAAAACCCCTTTTTTGTGCGTTACCCTTTAATTCATGTTTCCTTTTCAATCTTTGCCTTCCTCACTTTGCTCGTGTATTGTGGGCAGCTTCTTGCAACTGGTTCCACGGACAAGACGGTAATCTCGTGTCATCTCTGTTCACTGCTTATTACCTAGCTTTGATTTATTCTGGGGGGCGATTGCTCTTCCACTGGTTATTAATTTGATAAATATCCTGCAGGTTAAGTTATGGGATTTGACCAACAATCAGCCTTCTTGTATCACATCTAGGAATCCAAAAGCTGTATGTGATTTTGCAAATATTTCCTCAAACCTGTTATGAAAGCAGGGTTTTAGATAGTTGCTTAAACATTTTGATTGACGGAATACTTACTGTCACGACATCTCTTTTGTTTTACTTTTTCATCAGGGAGCCGTCTTCTCTGTATCCTTCTCAGATGATTGCCCCTTTGTGCTTGCTATTGGCGGCTCTAAAGGAAAGTTGCAGGTGAGTTGTGTTCCTTTTGATACTTTTGGTTTGTTGCAGCTCTTGTTTCTGTGTTTTCGGGCTGAGGATATCTGTCTTTGCTCATCATTTGCAGCTGTGGGATATTTCGACAGAAGATGCCGTGTTGAAGAAATATGGGAAATATGTTGCACAAAAAAAGCCGTCGTCACCACCCAAATCATAACGCAAATATAGTTTTTCCAAGATATTGGTTATGAGTTCTATAGCGAAGATATTGGCCCCGATTATATGTCATATGAGCATGGTAAATTTTGCTGTTGCTGCACATTGCCTGGACCAAGTGAAAGAGTTTGGTGGAATCAAGATAGATGTGTATTTTTTTGGGACATGACCAACACAAGTTCATCGATCATGTATCAGAATGGAGATCAGGGTCCAAATCGTGACACAGGTTAAAAAACATGCAGGTGATGTCTTTCTGTTTGCTTCAATGTTGTCAAGCAGAGTTATCTTGTACTCGTGTCGGTCGAAGGCAACATATTCCTGATGTAATAGTTGTGGTCTAGCTGTTTGAACACTACAAGTATCTAGAAAAAAAAATGTACATTGAACATGTTCGTTGATTCTCCTATTTACCAGAGTCCATCCAGCTAGTAAAATATGAAAGCAGGACAATCTTTTTCTATATTTACTTGGTTTCTCTTTGAGCCAAATATGAGGAGATGCAATACATATTGTTAACTTTAATATTATGCAATTCTGGAAAATTTTCTTTTTATAGTCATGTTTATAATGGGAAGAATTATGTCAATTATCATGTACGTGAATTTTTAAAGTTGATATAATTTTATGATCTTTATCATAATTCATGGGAATTCATATTGCAGCGGCATATACAATAAAACGTGTAGTACACAACACGAGCAACAGCGAATTAAACTCAACTTTGAAGGCTTTATTCAAAAATTTTGAAAGTTGGAGAAAGTAATGTAATGGCAGGAGATGCAATTGAAAGGGATAATTATTTGGTATAAATATCAATCCTTTGGAAGTAATTACACTCTCTCCCACTTTTTTAATTAGTTTACTCTCTCTCCCTGTTAATATACATAACATAACTGAAATATACATAGCATTCTGTGTATATATATGTTGGGATTTTTGTAATATGTTTAGGGAGTTGAGATTTTTTTGTAATATTAGAAACATAAGTTATGTATTTGCGTAATTTTTAGTATTTGGGGTTATTTGTACTTTGCCGTATAACTTTGGGTACATATATGTTCCGAACTATTGAAATGGTTTGTATATATTCTTCAGTTTGACAACGTGCATCACATGTCCTCATCCGAAAGGAATTAACTCATTTTTCTCTAGCAATTTATTCCCTGACTTGCCCGCAAAATGTTCTACGGTCGGAGTTGAAAGCAAGTTTCGCCCAAGCTTATTTTTTAGCGAACCAAAATCAATGCGGTCACAGAATATTTCTTTAGATAGAGGACACATGGAACTTCGGTCGTAGAGCATTTCCTTGACAGGTCAACGGATAAATTACTAAGGAAAAATGGGTTAATTCCTTTCGAACGAGGACAGGTGGTGCGCACCATCAATTTGAAAGGTATATACGTATAATTTTCAATAGTAATTTCGAACGAGGACAAGTGGCACGCGCCATCAATTTGAAGGGTATATATGTATAATTTTCAATAGTTTGAAGGTATATATATGTACCTAAAGTTAGATGATAAGGATATAAATAACTCAAAAGTATAACGAAAGATATTTATGTACCATTTTCAAATGTGAATACTAAATTCTAAAGTTTTAAAAATGTTTATTTGTAATAAATTAATAAAATTATATTTTTATTTATAATTTTTAAATAAACGTGACAATTAAAATAGAATGGAGGGAGTAAACCCTAGCTCCGAAGCCTTTGCATACAGCTATATAAACCCCCAATTGTAGAATAAGAACCCTAGCCGTCAACAGTTCTAATTCTTTTGGATTCTTATAGTAGTTATTTATGCAAATTTTATTCTATATTTTTTTTCTTCCAGAGTAATTCAAGTGATAGAAGAAATTCACAGATT
Source organism: Capsicum pubescens (assembly GCA_030864215.1). Lineage (NCBI taxonomy): Eukaryota > Viridiplantae > Streptophyta > Magnoliopsida > Solanales > Solanaceae > Capsicum > Capsicum pubescens. Next base: position 20,813,410 of record CM061543.1, read on the forward strand.
GCATATTGTTTTTGCAGCTGAACAATTTTGTGCCTCTGCCTATGATGGCATTAAATATACTTTGAGCAATTTTGCTATGAACAAATAATTTAAGCTGAGGCTTGAGGCTTGAGGCTTATCAATTCCTTATTATTATTTTTTTCTTCTTAAAGATTTGCTATCATTATTTTTTTTTTCTGCTGATTGTATTTGTTAATGGGTCTGATATACTTTTGCCAAAGGAAAAAAACTTTCTAGTTAGATATGTTGGAAGTTTGTTTTGGTTATGTAGTGAATAGGATTTCAAAATATTGCTCCTTTTCTTGATTCTTTAATTTGAAATTCACCATGCTTCTTCCATTTTTTGGAAATAATGATGCTTTTCCAGGACCTTAGGGGTAAGTCTTGGAATAAAATTTATACTTTTTGGTTGATTGTATAAATTCTAGGTGTGATAAATTAGTCCTGCATAGAGTCTTGATTAAATGCTTAGCTTGAATCTATCTAGTTCTTGGCGGATGGGGTTGTTTTATATTGTATGTTATGTAGGTCATAAAGAATTTGATCTCTTAAATATGAACTTGTGATGGTCTCTTCTGGAGAAACATTTTCAGTTTCTTGCCTTTTTTGATGGTTAAAAGTCTTGATTTCATTTAGTCCTTGCAATGATGATAGAACAGACAGGGACATCAGCACCCTCTGTGGAATGATGATTTGTCGATGGGAATCTCTCTGATGCTCGAGACTTATGTTGTTTTTAACTGTTTATGCTAGCATTAGTCTTCGTTATATCATTCGCGCGTATGACGAGTAATGTGTTTTCTTATCCCACTATTGGTGATTGATTTATTGCTAGAATAACCTATCCTATAAACTCTGCTTTTAGTTGGATTTTTTTGGTTTAGAAGGAGCTTCCCAGTCATAAATTTGTGGTCTTTAGACACCATTTGTTGCACAGACGGATAGCTGAATGATTGTTCTTATTAATGATTCCAGCAAGTGAGGTGCTGTAAATTCCATGACTTTGCTCTGATGTTGCTCTTTTGGCTTTGTTGTTTTGCAATCTTGTCTTTGTTGTTCATGTTATCAGTATTCCGAAACATAAAGATATCTATAACTGTGACTACCTCCTTAAGGCCACCGATTATTTTGCAAACTATTTTGTTCTTGTTCTGTTGGATATATTGCTGATTAATCATGCAAGTGCTTTTCTTCACCTTGACTAAACGTGCCAGTGATGTATCATCGCGTATTATCTTGATATGTAAAGATGATGATACTACGTAATTGTCACTACCTCTGAGGCACATTTTCATTTTCCACATTTCAGTTTGATCTTTCTCTCTTTGTGAATGATTCTCACACATGTTTGTTTTGTGGTCTCCCATGTCTTGTTGCAGCACCTAAGTCTCATTTGGTATAAGCCTGATGATTGTCAATTAAGAACGGAGATTCGAATGATGCTATCTGTTGAAGCCTTCTTCTCACAAGTCGGGCTCCAGTTGCATCACATGTGATAATCTTTCTCATATATGATGAAGGCTTTTTTACCAGAAATAATCGATGCATAGGTTTTTATTAGGCACAATACATAAACATGCCCTTTAACATGACGTTAGATCACATTTACGACCTCCAACTTTGAGTGTGCACAAGTACATACTTAAACTTATATATATTTGAACAAGTAGACACATATGTCCTATGTGGCATCCGACGTGGCCATTTCTTGTCCTACATGACATCCTACGTGTATTATGTTCCAAGTTGATTTCGTGTGGTTGAATTGTTAAAGTAAGGGCATAACTGAAAAGTGACGGGCACTTAATGGTAAGACTTTGGCAAACTGAAATCTCTATCACCAAAACATAGTCATGTTGGATGTGTGTTTACTTGAAGAGTCTGTTTAGAGGCCGTGTGATTCAACTATGAGATGTAATTATGATGAATATGCTTGATTGAATGAAGTGTTTAGTAAATTATGGTTTGAATGATCTAGTTCAATTGGTTGCATTGGGTCCCAACTTGTGTCATAAGGTGTAAGACGGTTGTTCGAGGGAGAACAAGATTTTTAGTAATCGTAGGCGTATTTTATTCGTCTAATTAATAATTATTGCTCATACTTATTGAAATTGTAAACTACATTATGCATAATTTCATATGTTTGGGCTAAAAATCTATTTGTTAGGTGATGGATGTGATTAGTATTTTAAGTTTAAGAGTGCATATACATATATGCAGTTTAGAATCATACAGTTGTAGAATACATATACATATATGCATTTTAGAATGATATGCTTTGCTCAGTAAGTACAATTTAAAATAATGCATTTACATATATATTGTTTAGAATGGCATACATCGTTATGTGTTATAACATGTATTTATATATACTTAGTTCATGGATAAGGTATTATATACACAATATAATAAATTTGTATATATATTATTTGCTCATTTATGTTTTTTGATTCAACAGGATAACATATTTGTAATCATTGATCTTTCTAAAAAGTCTCCAGATGTGACGTGTTACATGGAGAGAGATTTTTGATACCATAAAACAGAAGTTATCATAGCAGATTTATGTGTACATGTTTTGCTCAGTACGCCCCATGTCAGATTCATGGGTTCAATCGCAAGTGTTTCAGTGCGCTATGTCTCTTAGTTGCAAAGTAGTTCAATTGATGTTCTAATGATGTGGTTTAACGGATACATGTTAAGATTTACATTAGGGGAGTTTGCAATTATGTCCGATTTAAACTGCGCTGCTTCTAAGGTTGACTTTATATTCGACACAAGTGTGTTGAATAGATTACTTCAAAAGTATTTTGATGGTGAAGAAGAACCTTACAAAGCAACATTGTTTCAGGCTTGTGAGGATCAATTATGGGGTTAGAATGATGATGATGCTTTATAGATTGTCATTCTATATTTCATTCATCGATCTATTATGTCTGGCAAGTGCACATCGTTTGAGTACGTAGACTTTATTTTAATGTGATCAAGCAAGGACGGTACATAGATTACTGTTGGGGTAAAAAAGCATTTGAAAAACTTGCAAAGACCATTTCAAGAAAGTTGACCTCCGATGGTCAGTACTCTCACTCCATTGCATGCCATACGCTATGCAAGTATGTATGTATGAATGTTGTTCAAATATCGATAAGCAATTTGCTAAAAGAATTGATGATCGAATTCCTAGATTGCTTAATTGACAAACTATAAAAGATCGTCTACGATACTAATGGTTTATGCGGAACATGTTTATGTGCAAGAAGGTAAACATGTTTCGCATAAGCCACTTGTAGCGTGAACGGTATTTTATAATTTGCTAATTATGCAATCTAGGAATTTAATCATTAATTTTTTTGACAAATCGCTTATCGACATTTGAACAACATTCATACATCCATATTTGTATAGTGTATGACATGTCATGTAGTCGATAATATTGACCATTGGAGGTCAACTTTTTTGAAATGGTTTTGACAAGTTTTCAAATGCTTCTTTACACCCGTAGTAATTTATGTACCATCCTTGCTCAATCATGTCGAAATGAGATCTAGGTACTCAAACAGTGTGCATTGCACCAGACATAATAAATCTATGTATGAAATATAGAAAAACAATTTTTAAAGCAGCATCATCGTTTTGACCTCATACTTGGTCCTCAAAAACCTAAAACAATGTTGTTTTGTAAGGTTTTTCTTCACCACCAAAATACTTCTGAAGTAATCTCTTCAGCACACTTGTGTCGAATACAAAGTCGGCCTTAGAAGCAACATAGTTTAGACCGAATACAATTGCAAACTCCCTTAATGCAAACCTTAACGGGCATCCGTTAAATTGCATCAGTTGAACTGGTTTGGAACTTAAGAGACATAGCGCACCAAAACATTTGCGACTGAACCCACAAATCTGACATAGGGATATATTGAACAAAGCATGTGCACATAAATCTATAAGTTGTACACCTTATAACTTCTCTTTTATGGTATCAAAATTTTTTCATTCATTTAACACGCCATGTGTGAGGGCTTCTTAGTTCAGTGATTACAAATATGCTATCCTGTTGAATCAAAAAATACAAATTTATTATATTATGTATATAATACTGTAACACGTCATACGGTGCTCATAATTTTGAAGGACCACAAACTAACCCATGACTGGTACCTGCTGTGAGCACTGTATAATATTACGGAAATTAGGCTGAAGTTGCCATAAGGTTCATCACTGAAAAACAATTACTCGTAAATAAATACTGAACATCTGTCTAAAATAATCTAGTCTGATAGGCTTTAACTGTCTGAATATGGAGTTGATGGGACAAGTTTTCAACTAACTTCGACTGCTGAATATTGAAATGATAACACTATCCTCGGACTATGAGGACTCACCATTATATCTACTACTGAAAATTTGGGCTGCTAAGTACGGTCAGGAGCTCGTGCGCAAAAGAAAAGTATGCTTCAGTACTTTGAATGTACTGATATGCTAAGTGAGGTAGACTGATATGCATGGGTCCATATGCATAAACGATAACTGATCGAATAATATGAATATAGCTGAATGAGAGTACATGTATATCTAAAACAGTTGTAATTACTGACTATGCAATGCTGCGTGTAAATCTACTGATACTGAAACTGAGATCACTAATAACTGAATTACTGATAACTGGGTGACTGTTTTTTACAGTTCTGATTCTGTGGAACTGAATTGAGTTTCGTGCTGAGCTGGGTGACTGTATCTGACAGTTTTGATTCTGAAACTGAACTGAGGTTTTATACTGAGTTTGAAACTGTAACTGTGGGAGTGTTCATCTAACCGACATACCCCGATTATGAATTGTGTTAGGGTCAAACACGTGATCCTAGTTGAAAGGTTGTTAGCATCTTGCCAAGGGATACTAACAATGACTATGAGTTAACCCTCTTTGGCAGGAAGACATTTCGTCAACCTTCGCTGGTAGGAAAACTCGTACGAGATGTATCAACCCTAGGCTGACAGGAAGATATCTCAACCTACTCTGGCTACGTAATTCTATAATGCAGGGATTCCTACTAAAGGTCAAACCCTTTACTGACAGGAATGCCCCCATCCTTGGGTTTGCTCGGTGCTGATTCCTACTCCCAACTGAATAGACACTGAATTGATTTCTAGAATGTACTAGGCTTGACTGCACTGTTACTGATCGTGTTAACTGGACTGATTTCACTGGGTTCTGTTAACTGACTGAACATACTGAGTTCTGTAACTGACTGAGTACTACTGTACGTGACATCACTGAGATTATTTTGAAACTACTGTAAATCTAGGTAAACAGTTAGATTGTCGGGTATTAGATACCCAGGACTCAATAGCATAGATAGTAAGAACATAACACAATCTTGAAAACATAATAACTAGTCACTTTGTCACAATTCATTCATTGAGGTATTTTAGCAAACACTTGCACGACATGAACTTGTACACATGCTAACATGATATAATTGCACTACTCAACTCACATGAACATTTTATCAAATACTTGGGGGCATAATTTATGCACATAGCTATAATACAACATGCAAGCATCATGACCGCGATCCCAACTCACAAATTCAAGGATTTTTAATATGAAACCATATAACAACGCACACATGCTATTTATTTCTCATGAAACTTGTAATTAATCATGGATTATAAACCCAACTTACATCATAATCATGAATACAATTTAATTCAACATGAAATTCATGAAAATAATTATCTTGAAATTTTAAAAAAGCTTCTTGAACTTCAAGGGTGGAAGGAAATCCTTGGATGAACACCTTACCTTGGTATTTAATTCTCTGAAGGTTATGGTGAATTTCTTGGGACTTTAATCTTGAATTTGAGGGGTTAGGGTTTGTTCTTAAGAGGATTTGTGAATAGTGAATGAATTTTACCTTTAGGAGTGATAAATCTTGTATTTTTGGGGCTGAATAGACGTGGAAAAATGATCCAAATATTCCTCTGAATGCGGACTTTTGATTCCTAAAAATGTGCCCAGCGACGCGCAGACCGACGTGCCGCATCGATGGGGTCGATGCGATGCATTGAGATTGCGTTGATCCACTGTTTTGGACTTCTAAACATGTTTTAAACGAGGTTCGAAAAAATCGAAACTCACCCGAAGTGACCTACCGACACACTTGATCATGATTCAATCCAAGGATCAAGATTTCAAGGTCATAAGGGTCGTAAAATAAGATCGCCACATTATGAGGACTAAAATAATTTTAAGTGTAAACACTTCGCTGAAATTTTATAGTCTACGCCCTTTTTCATGCTCTAAAGGACCGAGTTAAACTTAGAATTTTGCAGAGTATTACAAATACCTTATCCTTGAACTAAGTATACATAAATACATGTTATAACATATAAAAATGTATATGTCATTTTAAACTCTATATATGAATTGTTTCAAATTGTACTTACTGGGCAAAGCATATCATTCTAGACTGAATATATGTATATGCATTCTAAAACTGTATGATTCTAAACTGTATATATGTATGTGCACTCTAAACTGAAAATACACAAACACATTTTTAGGCCAAACATATGAAATTATGCATAATGTAACATACAATTTCAGCAAAAGTATGAGCAATAATTAGAAACTTGACGAATAAAATACATCCAAGATTACCCCCACACTTAAAATCTTGTTCTCCCTCGAACAACCGTCTTACACCTTATGACACAAGTTGGGACCCAATTGAACTAGATAATTCAAATCATAATTTACTAAACACTTTAAATCAGGATAAACACTTCAGTCAATCAAGCATATTCATCAAATCCCATAATTGAATCACACGGTCTCTAAACAGACTCTTCAAGTAAAAATTCATCCAACATGACTATGTTTTGGTATTCAGTTATGCCCCTACTTTCACAATTCAAACGTATGGAATTAACTTGGGGCACATTCTTAACAAAATCACTCACACTCCAAAAAATCTTTCAAACATATATCACATTCTAAACTGTATAAATATATGCATTCTAAAACTGTATATAGGTATATGCATTAATCTAAAATTGTATACATATTTGAATATGTATATACGTATATACAAGTAATTTAAAATTTTCTTAAATGTATAATAAATTCAACACTACGTCATTTATAAAATGTATATTGAACACAAATTTGATTTGATGAAAATACAAAACTACCTCGAAATCATTCTCAATGTCATTGCCCCCCACCTCCTTTAGATTGAGATAACTTAGAATATTTTGCCCTTTCATCCTTGTTAGTAGACCAAATATTCTTTTCTTTTCTTTTTCTTGATAAATCGATCGTCGATATTTTGAAAGTGTCCGTTAAATCATCTTTTGGGTATGAATTTATCATTCTATTATGAATATTAACATGATCATTGCTTTTTTTAGTTCGTGACTCTGCTCTTGACTTGTCCACTTTCAGCTCCGCTAAAAATCTTGCATTTTTACTTTCTAATTTAGAAATACCCAAATCGAAAGATGAAGTGCCGCAGTTAATTGTAGCTACAAGTTCAATACCTCTTGTTAATCTCCTATACGGGGTTTCTTCATCCATTTGAAAAAACAAGTAATTGATTACTTGAAAACCTAATAGACACTGCAAAATAGATGAAATTCGAAGAAATTTATCGGCTCACTTAGATAATATATAAAAGAATCAAATAGAAATCAATTATATATACCAAAAATAGTAAAGATTACCACAAATCTTCAATACATATCCTAAACTGATGTTTTGTGATACCAATTCTGTCAAAATAATTTTTTCAAAGCAAAATCACGACTGATGTTTAGGAGATTAGATTGATTTAGAGAGAAAAATAAGGAGAAAAAATTGAAACTATCTCATAAATATCTTCAAGAATTGTGTAATTGGATATTGCTGCATTAGTAGCCAATAGATGAGAAAGAGAGAATAATTTTTTTTTTTGCCAAAAATAAATACATGAGAGAGTAATTTTGCTATATATAGGGTTCCACAAAATAAATATTTTTAAACTAACAAATAACTATGAATTATAATTTTTTTAAACCTTAATCATATCATGTAATTAATAAAGTTTTTTTTGACTAAAATATGTAGTTTTTCCTTTAATTTAGTATCACAATATGTTGAGCCGGACTCTTAACTCACACTTTCTGTATATTTGTCTCTTCAATTAAAGCCATCACTTGAATAGATAAAATAGGTAGCAACACCAAGGAATCAAATTACTAGAAAAAATGTATATAAATGATAAAGGCACATTTGAATGGACTTATAATGAAAATTTTTCGTAATTGCAAATATTTGAAGAAGATTTATGATGCACAACGATTACACTTTTGATAAATATCATACATTGTAAGATTTTTTCTGAAAATTGATACGAGATACAGTACATTGTAAAAAAGCAAAAAATTGTGATAGAATTTTATAAAATATAAAACACATAAAATAGGGGATAAAATCACCCAATCCACTTAATTATGTTGTTCGTATCTCAATTTTAAAATACAACGCACAATTGAATATTCTATTCTTCATTTTTTAAAAGAGAAATCAAACATCGATCAATATTAAAAGGATCAAAATCAATTGAAATTTGCATTTAAAATACATTGTTACATAAAATTGTGTGATTCATTCAATTGAATAAAATTTGAGTATTCTTATTATACATATCAAAATATAATTATACGAATAAAAGAATCTGTTATTCAAACTTTTATAGATTGTGATAACTAATATACAAGATGAAGACTATCTATATCATCCTCTGTTAGTTTGTTATTTACAAATATAGATTGTATTAGTATATGTCGAGCTAATACCTTATATATTTAATTGATACATTCTGTATCAAAACATCTGAAATCAAAATATAAAGTGAAGAAAATCTTTATTAATATGTATAAGTCTGATAACAACTAATGCATACTATTTTAATTTTGTGATTGATATACAAAGACTAAAGCTTAAAAATTTCGCTACAATCTGTATCAAATATGCATCAATATTGATAATTATTGATATATACTGCATCAATTCAGCCTTGATTCACAAAGACTCAATCTTGAGAAAAGTGCTAAAAAATTCCAATCAAGAGGCAATGACAATTTCTCCAACAGTAATAAAACGATTGACATTCTTTAAAAAATATTGCTAATTAAAGTTTTGCCATCATAAAATTCATAGAATATTTCATATAAAAATATATTTATATGCAAAATTATAGAAAATCAATATAGTGTGAAATGTTTTAATATAAATTTGACATATTATTACACATATTTCATATCAAATCATTATTTTATAACTAAATTATATTAAATCCGATCCAACATGAGAAATTTTATGTAAGTATAGAAAATATTATATGTTAAGCTTTCTATATATACTCTATCAATATAGTATGAGGTTATATCAACATTACTTTCTAATTTTATGAGGCTTATGGAGGTCCGACTCATATTTCATATAATAATATATTTATATGCAAAAATATAGAAAATCAATATGCTGTGAAATGTTTTAATATAAATTTCTAATATTATTACACATATTTTGTATCAAAACGTTATTTTATAACTAAATTATATTAAATTCGATACGATAAGAGAAATTGTATATAAGTATAGAAAATCTTATATATATTAAACTTACTATATATATATTCTATTAATATAGTTAATATAGTATGAGCTGATACCAACATCACTTTATAGTTTTATGAGGTTTACGGAGACACAACTTATTACCTAAATATAAAATTGTTATAGTTAGATAATCGAAATGTATGAATTATGATGTTGGAATTATAATCTATGCCTTGATTAAGGCTGGACTATAAGCTCTTGAAATCATAAGAAAAAGTTGGGGAAGAAGAGAACAAGATAATTAAGTTGATATATTGGGTACACAAGACATCATATTGCCAATTTAAAAAAGACACCATATTGTCAATTTAAATATTCTATATTAGGTTGAAACTAATATAGAATTTCACAATTATATTGGGTACACAAGACACCATATTGCCAATTTAAAAATTCTAATATTAGGTTTATGAATGTTAAAATTTTTCGTCAGAGAATAATTTAAAACTATTGCAGTTTGTCATTTTTGAAATAATAAATAACCACTATTTATGAATAGTATAAGCTCAGATTTGTCTTAAGAAATGCACGTTTTATGATTAATAATATAAACTCATATTTGTTTTAATCACCAATTCTTTTAATAAATCTCTTATCGACATTTGAACAACATTCATACATCCATATTTGCATAGCGTATGACATGTCATGTAGTCGATAATACTGACCATTGGAGGTCTACTTTCTTGAAATGGTTTTGACAAGTTTTCAAATGCTTCTTTACCCCCGCAGTAATTCATGTACCGTCCTTTCTCAATCATGTCGAAATGAGATCTAGGTACTCAAACAGTGTGCATTGTGCCAGACATAATAAATCGGTGTATGAAATATAGAAAGACAATTTTTAAAGCAGCATCATCGTTTTGACCTCATACTTGGTCCTCAAAAACCTAAAACAATGTTGCTTTGTGAGGTTTTTCTTCACCACCAAAATACTGCTGAAGTAATCTATTCAGCACACTTGTGTCGAATACAAAGTCGGCCTTAGAAGCAACATAGTTTAGACCGAATACAATTGCAAACTCCCATAATGCAAACCTTAACGGGCATCCGTTAAATTGCATCAGTTGAGCTGGTTTTCAACTTAAGGGACATAGCGCACCAAAACATTTGCGACTGAACCCATAAAGCTGACATGGGGATGTGTTGAACAAAGCATATGCACATAAATCTATAAGTTGTACACCTTATAACTTCTCTTTTATGGTATCAAAAAATTTTCATTCATTTAACACGCCATGTGTGGGGGCTTCTTAGTTCAGTGATTACAAATATGCTATTCTGTTGAATCAAAAAATACAAATTTATTATATTATGTATATAATACTGTAACACCTCATACGTCACACGATGCTCATAATTTCGAAGGACCACAAGCTAACCCATGACTGGTACCTCCTGTGAGCACTGTATAATATTACTGAAATAAATACAGAAATTAGGCTGAAGTTGCCATAAGGTTCATCACTGAAAAACAATTACTCGTAAATAAATTTTGAACATCTGTCTAAAATAATCTAGTCTGATAGGCTCTAACTGTCTGAATATGGAGTTGATGGGAAAAGATTTCAACTAATTCCGACTGCTGAATACTGAAATGATAACACTATCCTCGGACTATGAGGACTCACCACAATATCTGCTACTGAAAATCTGGGCTGCTAAGTACGGTCAGGAGCTCATGCGTCTAAACCTATGATATAAGACATCATAGCGCAAAAGAAAAGTATGCGTCAATACTTTGAATGTACTGATATGCTAAGTGAGGTACACTGATATGCATGGGTCTATATGCATAAACGATAACTGACCGAATAATATGAACATAGCTGAATGAGAGTACATGTATATCTAAAACTGTTGTAATTACTGACTATGCAATGCTGCGTGTAAATTTACTGATACTAAAACTGAGATCACTAATAACTGAATTACTGATAACTAGGTGACTATTTTTGATAGTTCTAATTCTGTGGAACTGAATTTAGTTTCGTGCTGAGCTGGGTGACTATATCTGGCAGTTCTGATTCTGAAACTGAACTGAGGTTTTATACTGAGTCTGAAACTGAAACTGTAACGGTGGGAGTGTCCATCTAACCGACATACCCCGATTATGAACTGAGTTAGAGTCAAACACGTGACCCTAGTTGAAAGGGTGTTAGCATCTTGCCAAGGGATACTAACAATGGCTATGAGGTAACCCTCTTTGGTAGGAAGACATTTTGTCAACCTTCGCTAGTAGGAAAACTCGTACGAGATATAACAACCCTAGGCTGACAGAAAGATATCTCAACCTACTCTGGCTACGTAGTTCTATAATGCAGGGATTCCTACTAAAGGTCAAACCCTTTACTGACAGGAATGTCCCCATCCTTGGGTTTGCTCGGTGCTGATTCCTACTCCCAACTGAATAGATACTGAATTGATTTCTAGACTGTTCTAGGCTTGACTGCACTGTTACTGATCGTGCTGACTGGACTGATTTCACTGAGTTCTGTTAACTGGCTGAACATACTGAGTTCTGTAACTGACTGAGTACTACTGTACGTGACATCACTGAGATTATTTTGAAACTACTGTAAATCTAGGTAAACAGTTAGATTGTCGGGTATTAGATACCCAGGACTCGATAGCATAGATAGTAAGAACATAACACAATCTTGAAAACATAATAACTAGTCACTTTGTCACAATTCATTCATTGAGGTATTTTAGCAAACACTTGCACGACATGAACTTGTACACATACTAACATGATATAATTGCACTACTCAACTCACATGAACATTTTATCAAATACTTGGGGGCATAATTTATGCACACAACTATAATACAACATGCAAGCATCATGACCACGATCCCAACTCACAAATGCAAGGATTTTTAATATGAAACAATATAACAATGTACACATGCTATTTATTTCTCATGAAACTTGTAATTAATCATGGATTACAAACCCAACTAACATCATAATCATGAATACAATTTAATTCAACATGGAATTCATGAAAATAATTATCTTGAAATTTTAAAAAAGTTTCTTGATCTTCAAGGGTGGAAGGAAACCCTTGGATGAACACCTAACATACCTTGGTATTCAATTCTCTGAAGGTTATGGTGAATTTCTTGGGACTTTAATCTTGAATTTAAGGGGTTAGGATTTGTTCTTGAGAGGATTTGTGAATAGTGAATGAATTTTGCCTTTAGGAGTGATAAATCTTGTATTTTTGGAGCTGAATAGACGTGGAAAAATGATCCAAATATCCCTCTGAATGCGGACTTTTAATTACTGAAAATGTGCCCAGCGACGCGCAGACCGACGCGCCGCATCGATGGGGTCGACGCGATGGCCGGCGCGACGTATTAAGATAGCATCGGCTCACTGAAATTTGCACTAAGAGTTGGAAAAAATATCTATCGACGCAATAGGCGACGCGGCGCATCGTGATCGCGTCGATCCACTGTTTTGGACTTCTAAACATGTTTCAAACGAGGTTCGAAAAAATCAGAACTCACCCGAAGTGACCTACTGACACACTTGATCATGATTCAATCCAAGGATCAAGATTTCAAGGTCATAAGGGTCGTAAAATAAGATCACCATATTATGAGGGCTAAAATAATTTTAAGTGTAAACACTTCGCTGAAATTTTTTAGTCTGCGACCTCTTTTCATGCTCTAAAGGACCGAGTTAAGCTTAGAATTTTGCGGGGTATTACAAATACCTTATCCCTGAACTAAGTATACATAAATACATGTTATAACATATAAAACATATAAAAATGTATATGTCATTTTAAACTCTATATATGCATTGTTTCAAATTGTACTTACTGGGCAAAGCATATCATTCTAGATTGAATATATGTATATGTATTCTAAAACTGTATGATTCTAAACTGTATATATGTATGTGCACTCTAAACTGAAAATACACAAATACATTTTTAGGCCAAACATATGAAATTATGCATAATGTAACATACAATTTCAGTAAAAGTATGAGCAATAATTAGAAACTTGACGAATAAAATACGTCCAAGATTACCTCCACACTTAAAATCTTGTTCTCCCTCGAACAACCGTCTTACACCTTATGACACAAGTCGGGACCCAATTGAACTAGATAATTCAAATCATAATTTACTTAACACTTTAAATCAGGATAAACACTTCATTCAATCAAGCATATTCATCAAATCCCATAGTTGAATCGCACGGTCTCTAAACAGACTCTTCAAGTAAAAATTCATCCAACCTGACTATGTTTTGATAATAGAGATTTTAGTTTTCCAAAGTCTTACCATTAAGTGTCCGTCACTTTTCAGTTATGCCCCTACTTTCACAATTCAAACGTATGGAATTAACTTGGGGCACATTCATAACAAAATCACTCACACTTCAAAAAATCTTTCAAACATATATCACATTCTAAACTGTATAAATATATGTATTCTAAAACTGTATATAGGTATATGCATTATTCTAAAATTGTATACATATTTGAATATGTATATACGTATATACAAGTAATTTAAAATTTTCTTAAATGTATAATAAATTCAACACTACGTCATTTATAAAATGTATATTGAACACAAATTTGATTTGATGAAAATACAAAACTACCTCGAAATCATTCTCAATGTCATTGCCCCCCCCCCCCCCTCCTTTAGATTGAGATAACTTAGAATATTTTGCCCTTTCATCTTTGCTAGTAGACCAAATATTCTTTTCTTTTCTTTTTCTTGATAAATCGATCGTCGATATTTTGAAAGCGTCCGTTAAATCATCTTTTGGGTTTGAATTTACCATGCTATTATGAATATTAACATGGTCATTGTTTTTTTTAGTTCATGACTCTGCTCTTGACTTGTCCACTTTCAGCTCCGCTAAAAAACTTGCATTTTTACTTTCTAATTTAGAAATACCCAAATCGAATGATGGAGTGCCACAATTAATTGTAGATACAAGTTCAATACCTCTTGTTAATCTCCTATAAGGGGTTTCTTCATCCATTTGAAAAAACAAGTAATTGATTACTTGAAAACCTAATAGACACTGCAAAATAGATGAAATTCGAAGAAATTTATCGGCTCACTTAGATAATATATAAAAGAATCAAATAGAAATCAATTATATATACCAAAAATACTAAAGATTACCACAAATCTTCAATACATATCCTAAACTGATGTTTTGTGATACCAATTCTGTCAAAATAAATTTTTCAAAGAAAAATCACGACTGATGTTTAGGAGATTAGATTGATTTAGAGAGAAAAATAAGGAGAAAAAACTGAAACTATCTCATAAATATCTTCAAGAATTGTGTAATTAGCTATTGCTGCATTGGTAGCCAATAGATGAGAAAGCGAGAATAAAATTTTTTTTTGCCAAAAATAAATACATGAGAGAGTAATTTTGCTATATACAATGCTTAATTTATTTATATATAGGGTTCCACAAAAAAATTATTTTAAAACTAACAAATAACTATGAATTATAATTTTTTTAAACCTTAATCATATCATGTAATTAATAAAGTTTTTTTTTGACTAAAATATGTATTTTTTCCTTTAATTTAGTATCACAATATGTTGAGCCGGACTCTTAACTCACACTTTCTGTATATTTGTTTCTTCAATTAAAGCCATCACTTGAATAGATAAAATAGGTAGCAACACCAAGGAATCAAATTACTAGAAAAAATGTATATAAATGATAAAGACATATTTGAATGGACTTATAATGAAATTTTTTCGTAATTGCAAATATTTGAAGAAGATTTATGATGCACAACAATTACACTTTTGATAAATATCATACGTTGTAAGATTTTTTCTGAAAATTGATACGAGATACAGTGTATTATAAACATTGTAAAAAAGCAAAAAGTTGTGATAGAATTTTATAAAATATGAAACACATAAAATAGAGGATAAAATCACCCAATCCACTTAATTATGTTGTTCGTATCTCAATTTTAAAATACAACGCACAATTGAATATTTTATTCTTCATTTTTTAAAAGAGAAATCAAACATCGATCAATATTAAAAGGATCAAAATCAATTGAAATTTGCATTTAAAATACATTGTTACATGAAATTGTGTGATTCATTCAACTGAATAAAATTTGAGTATTCTTATTATACATATCAAAATATAATTATACGAATAAAAGAATCTGTTATTCAAACTTTTATAGATTGTGATAACTAATATACAAGATGAAGACTATCTATATCATCCTCTGTTAGTTTGTTATTTACAAATATAGATTGTATTAGTATATGTCGAGCTAATACCTTATATATTTAATTGATACATTCTGTATCAAAACATCTGAAATCAAAATATAAAGTGAAGACAATCTTTATTAATATGTATAAGTCTGATAACAACTAATGCATACTATTTTAATTTTGTCATTGATATACAAAGACTAAAGCTTAAAAATCCCGCTACAATCTGTATCAAATATGCATCAATATTGATAATTATTGATACATACTGCATCAATTCAGCCTTAATTCACAAAGACTCAATCTTGAGAAAAGTGCTAAAAAATTTCAATCAAGAGGCAATGAAAATTTCTCCAACAGTAATAAAACGATTGACATTCTTTTAAAAATATTGCTAATTAAAGTTTTGCCATCATAAAATTCATAGAATATTTCATCTGAAAATATATTATATGCAAAATTATAGAAAATCAATATAGTGTGAAATGTTTTAATATAAATTTGACATATTATTACACATATTTCATATCAAATCATTATTTTATAACTAAATTATATTAAACCGATCCAACATGAGAAATTTTATGTAAGTATAGAAAATATTATATGTTAAGCTTTCTATATATACTCTATTAATATAGTATGCGATTATATCAACGTTACTTTCTAGTTTTATGAGGTTTATGGAGGTCTGACTCATATTTCATATAATAATATATTTATATGCAAAAATATAGAAAATCAATATACTGTGAAACGTTTTAATATAAATTTCAAATATTATTACATGTATTTTGTATCAAAACGTTATTTTATAACTAAATTATATTAAATTCGATACGATAAGAGAAATTGTATATAAGTATAGAAAATCTTATATATGTTAAACTTACTATATATATATATATTCTATTAATATAGTTAATATAGTATGAGCTGATACCAACATCACTTTATAGTTTTATGAGGTTTACGGAGACACAATTTATTACTTAAATCTAAAATTGTTATAGTTAGATAATCGAAATGTATGAATTATGATGTTGGAATTATAATCTATGCCTTGATTAAGGCTGAACTATAAGCTCTTGAAATCATAAGAAAAAGTTGAGGAAGAAAAGAACAAGATAATTAAGTTGATATATTGGGTACACAAAACACCATATTGCCAATTTAAAGAAGACACCATATTGCCAATTTAAAAATTCTATATTAGGTTGAAACTGATATAGAATTTCACAATTATATTGGGTACACAAGACACCATATTGCCAATTTAAAAATTTTAATATTAGGTTTATGAATGTTAAAATTTTTCGTAGAGAATAATTTGAAACTATTGCAGTTTGTCATTTTTGAAATAATAAATAACCACTGAATAGTATAAGTTCAGATTTGTCTTAAAAAATGCACGTTTTATGATGAATAATATAAACTCATATTTGTTTTAAAAAATGCAAGTTTGTATTATGAATAGTATAAACTTAGATTTGTCTTAAAAAAATGCACGTTTGTACGAGAGTATCATGTCAAATGGAAATATCCATTAAAGCTGCTACTGCATCCACCAAGAAAGTCTACGTAACTAGAACTTGCTTATTCACTCCAAGGTATAAGATCAACCAAGTGGACATTTTGCAATGAAAACACTGCATATTACTTCGACTTCATGAATGAAATTTGCATTAAATTTTTTCTTAAATCATCAATGTTCTAGTAGAAAGGGAATCTTGGAGTAACTGGTAATTAAAGTTGTTGCCATGTGACAGGTTCATGTAGAAACAATATCTTGCAGAATGCAAGCTAAGACTGCATAGGATAAACTCTTATGGTTCGATCCTTTCCCGAACCCTACACTTAGCATGAACTTTGGTACGGACTGATTACCATCGACATTCTAGCATTTGTCATTTTTGGAATAATTTGATGTTCATAGTCTTTACTCTTTGCCATAACTTCATCAATATTACCTACCAAATACCTCTTTAAGGAAGACCATCTAATCATCCAGAAAAAGATCAATCAAAATTCAATCTCCTTGACCAAATTATAACATGGAAACCGAATGCTAATTAGTACATGCTCAAATTGCTTAAAAAAAGTACTACTAAAACAAATAAGAAAATCTTCTATCCAATAATCTCTATTCTAGGTCGTCAACCTCTCTGTTCGTAGGAATACACTGAGTTTGTTGTTGTTGTCTAGGTCGTCAACAATTTTGTGGCTTCTTTAATTAGTCCCATAATTTTCTCAAGATTGTATTTCTTGAAATTGCTTGACATATGTAGCTACTTCTGTTAGGAACTTGTTTTTCCAATTTATCGAGAATCAAATGATGACATTCTTGATATTTGTCCAATTGAGGCTAAAGGCAAAAAGCTCACATTCATCAAGGCCTTTTGCTTGACCAATGCTAGGCCTATCATTCCCATACCTTGCTATTGCATCTTTAAATTTCCTTATCTGCACAATGTTCAAATTCTATCATGAAAAACTATCCCTATGTTTTGTTGATTTATTTGGATTTTATAAAAGCTTACTGTTGCATTAGTACAGCTGAAGCTACAAACATTGCCTTGTGCACCCTTGTAGAATCTAAAGAAGGGCAAGACAGGTATGTGAAGAGCATTGCACATGATTTTCAGTTCTTCATAGTTTACTTTGAGGAATGTGGCATTGGGATTTGATTCAGCTAGTAGCTGACACATCTGCAAACACAAAATTTCCACTTGTGCCTAAAACATTAGGCAATACACTTGCTGACTTAACCTCAATACTCAAAACAAAACAATTAAGGAAAAACAAGAATGAAACATGAAAAGCACCTTTCTATGGTCTGATGCTTCCAATGAGTAATTCGCCTGGAAATATTCTGGATGCTAAATCTTTGAGTTGCAAATTGCCATTTGAATGGTAATGACCTTTGGCTCGATCTGGAGTTGAAACTGGGGCTAGAAAAGGTGAAACCAGTATTCAAAGAACTTGCCATTGACACTAAAAAATAGTCTTAGTAGCTCCCACCTTTTTTATTTTCTTGACGACTCGAACTCACAACCTCAGAGCTTACCATTCAAGAAACTCGCTCTTATCTAATTAAAGACCTTAACTTATGGATAAAGTATCATTGTTTTTCCAAAAGAACAAGAAAGATTTGGTGTTTTCTTCCGTAAATCAATAGAACAAGAAACAATCACACGTTTTTAATGCTAGAAAAAGGCTAAATATGAGGAGAAAATATGCTCTTTTTGACTAGTGGTGGCTAGGAAAGAAGGAATGTCAATGAAAATTGTGCTTCTCTCTTCCTTTTTAAGCTTCCAAGTTGAGGAAATCAAGTTAAGGATTCAACATATATATATGCACCTTCATTATTGGTGTAATTTAATCTTTTACTGTATAAATTATTTTGTATACAGCTTAAATAAGATATACAACAATAGAATACCCATCGTAGTCCCATAAAGTGAGGTCGGGGAATGGTGGAGTGTACGCAGACCTCGCCTATCTCAGAGCTGAGATAGATAGGTTGTTCTAATAGGTCGTCGGTTCAAGACAAAAAACAATCAAGAAAAAGACATGGTGAAAGTAATAAATAATAACAAAAATAACAGATAGTAGCAGAATAAAACAATATTACAATAAAATATAGTATAATCGAATTATAAGAAATAATAGATAGTACCAAAATAAGATATGATGGAGTAAATATTCCTTAACACTAAAATTAGATCTAAACTTATTTGAAAGTATTTTTAACACTATCGGGTTACTCAAAATATATTATAGGCATACAAGATTCATAATCTTGAAAATAAAATAAGATATCTACTATAGATAAAAATAATTTGATAGTGTAAATATTTCTTACATGATAAACTCTATTTAAATTAGTTAACTTGTGACTTCACTCTAGTGATCGATAAAGTAAAATTTTAAGTGACCGTTAACTTTAATTTGTCCGTTAAATTTTACCCTATTATTATATACTATATATTAACAAAAAGCTCATATAATTGTTCAACTTGTCTTTCCACCCATATAATTATGATTAGTTACACAGTATATATATCTAGGTGGTGGTGTGCTGAATGTTTGATCTAATGTGGACAATGATAATAGGCATATATTTATAGGATGTGCTTGCGTGTAATTAAGTTGGCATTTTTTTGTTTTTGTCAATTTTATAGATGATTGAAATAAATGATGAGATACAAGAAATCCAAAAAATGGGGACCTGGCCAAAGTGGTGTATTATTAGTACTAGGAGTAAGGCATATTTGGCTGTTAGTCATTGTATTTTCACCGCATAGCAAACTCTGTCTATCGTAGTTTTGGTATTATTTGGATAAGAACAGAGGCAGAGGCAGAGGCAGAGGCAGAATTTTCAAGATTTAAAATTTGAAGAAAAATTAATTGAAAGGGATTCAACATCTATTGTAGATAGATAAAATATAATTTTAATAATGCATAAATAGTATAATTTTATGTCCAAAAAGGTTCGGTGAACCCCATGCCAAAGACTGGCTCCGCCCCTTGATAAGAATATAATTCCACCAACACTTTTACCATTTCCATCGATGCAAAGCTTTTCATGCCCGCCATGCATGTTTATATTTCCTTTTAAATAAACGTACCATATGTTATTTACCCATATTAAACTGATGGGTATTCGTAAAAAGATCGGGATCTCCAATATCCTACAAAATAATGGGATATTCATAAAGAGATCATCCTATGTTCGAGAAATACGTCATTAACGGCCCTCGAATTATGGAGAAAATCGAGAGAAAAATCAAGGGAGGAACAGATTCGTAACCACCTCGTTTATCAATAAAATTATTGTTTCTTCATATTTTTATTTATGGTTGAAGTTTATTTTCCATAAATTAAATTATGTTGAAAACAAATTGAACATATAGAAGGTGACAAGATATACTACTCCTAGCTAGCATCATTAATTTGTTATATGGGAAAAGCTTGGCCGCATAAAAGGTTCATTTGTAGAGATTTTTATGTTTATGTATAAGAGATCTGAAAAAACTAGTCATTTTCTTAGATTTAATTTGTAAGTGGTCATAAGAGAAACTCAATGCACATGTTGAAACACTACAATAAAGGCTTTTAGGGACAATTGATATGCATTTTAATAAAGCGTGCCAAAACTTTTGTCGCCATTAGTTAATGGTCATTGAATCCAATGTCAGTATAGGCCATAGAGGGTATTTACAAAGAATGTTGAAATGTAATTGTCACTAAAAGACATAATTTAGCGGACATGACATTACATGTTTCTTATTTATTCAATTCTATGACTTGTGTCACTTTCTATTGAAAATATCATATGAGAAACACCCTATCATATGTTTCTATTTATTTGTCACAGGAGTGGGAATGTAATTAACTACCCCCACCCCCTATATCTGTGTCCTCTATTTTGATGTAGTATTGGTATATATGTATGCATGCACAGTAGATTTCATACTTTTCTATATTACCTTTGCATAAGTCAAATTGGGCATCATCTTTTTGTAATTGCTTGCAGCTTTCGAATGTAGTTGAATTTTGATTTGTACTTCTGGTAACTCGTAACTTCTTTTCTTTTTTCTTTCTGGTGTGTGGGTGGATGCAACTTAATCTTTGCTTGCTTAGATTAATTAATTAATTTGTCACTCTCTCCTCATCTCTAGGGAAATCTTAATTTGCGATGACAAGATGAAACTGTAAAATACTAGATGTTCCGGAAAAAAAAATGAAAGCATAATTCTTTCTGCCTGGATAATTGGATAGAAAATACTACTAGAAAATCTGTGTTGACTCTAGAATGGTATTAACAAGATGTTTTTCTTTCATAATGCTTCTTTGTAATTACTTGACTTCTCTTTCTACTCTACCTGAAGAAACTGAACAATTACGCTGGTGGTTTTACCTACTCTTTTCTTTAATTATGTGGCAACTTACACCATCTGGCCCATTAGCTCAGTTGGTTAGAGCGTCGTGCTAATAACGCGAAGGTCGCAGGTTCGAGACCTGCATGGGCCATTATTTTTACCAATTCTACTCGTAATGTAAAATTTTCACACGACAATTTACAATTCACTTTTTCTAATCGGTATACATAGATTATACTATATGATTATACTGATATTATTATATATGAATGATACATTATATTATACCTTTTTCTAATCGGTATACATAGATTATACTATATGATTATACTGATATTATTATATATGAATGATACATTATATTATACATTCGCTCTTTTAGTTTACTTAATTAGATGAATGACTATTCAGATTAGTTTTTTTTTTAATTTTTTTTTTTTTTTTTTGTGAATGTTATTACTTATTTAAATGATGACATACTACCTAAAAACTCTTGATCTAACTTTTTTTCATATATATGGCAGATCAAGATCACAAACTTTGATCTTTTAATTAAATTTTATGACAATGTTCGAATTATGTCCATAACTTGCAAAAAGAAAATATCTTTTGTCGTATTTAATCCCTGCTTTTAAAAAGAGGTGTCGCTTGTGTCAGCTCAGGAAAAATTCACTGTTACTATGTTGTTATTCGTTAAATCAAATTAAAGAGAACAAAAGGCCACCTTAATTATATTTACAAGCCACCTACTTAACGTGCTAAAATTCTTTAAAGAGCTCTTAAACTTGTCGATAGATTTTATTTAGACACACTTGAAGATATAATTTATTTTAATTAAACATTTAAACGCATGATAGAGTGTTCATATTAGATATTTCAACCAAACTTGTGTGTGCTTTCAAGCCATCATTGAGTAGATCGAAACTTAAATATGTCACACTCTTTAATCATACTCTAGCTCAATAAGTTGTAGAACTTTAGGCTTGTATCAAAATTTTCAATCGAAGATGATATATAATTACAGAAGGTGATAATAAGTTATATATGCGACTACATATTAATGGAATATTTGATGCGGAATTAAGTTCTAATTAATAGCCTAGATTTTATCATATGTTTACTTATTTAATTGAAACGCAAATCATACATAGCTCAAGTATCTAAATAAATAAATATACTATTATTGCAGGTTGTTTGAAGGGGCCTTAAAAGTTTGGAATGTAAAATGTAGACATGGCCAACTGCATGCATCAGAAATAGCATTAGGTTTGGCTTTGCATATTGAATTGAATTATAGGAAGTGTGTAGGCAGCTAGAGAGCACAGTGACAATGAGAGAATCAACATGGTCATGGATTTAGATGTTATTGTCTTGCATATATGTAAATTCTACTATAGACACTACAAGTTTTTTTTGTTTGTTTGTCTGTTTTTATGATTAAGTCTAATAATTTAATTCTGTTTTTTTCTTCTTGATCCTACCAACGTTAGCTTACCTGCCCACTTCAACTGTTGCCATCATATATCCTTGTTGTTATTAGACACCTAGCTAGAATATCTCTCTTTTAAGCAACACAAATACACAATGATTAATTAGTTTAGGCTTTCATTACATGAAGTGGGGGGTTTCTTTGCTTTGCTATAACAACCACTTGGTGGAATATATAACACGTTCCCATAACCCTTTGTTAAGCAAATATACCATGCATTAACAGAGAAGGATGCATAAATATATGAAAATTTAATAATATAATATTTATAACTTCATAATTATGTTACATTTACTTTTGAATAATTATTAAAATTTATCATTTCAAAAGTATAACGTATTCAGGAAATATTAAAAATTAATCCATCAAGTTCAAATTCTTGAATTCACTATAATGGTGGCAAATCAATCATATGGGTGCACGATTGACATAGAAACAGGCTAAATTAATCTTGACAAAGACATATAATACTTCTTTTGTTCATTTTTAGTGGTCCAATCCTGAGTTTAATTGATGATTTGATAGTATAAATTCTTTATATTGATAATACATATTGAACTCGAATTTAAAACATGGAGCACATTATTAAGAATAAATAAATTCTATACACTAACAATGTATATATATATATAAATATTTGATCTAATATTAGTGTAGTTTAACACTAACAAGACATCATTGCTTCATTAGTTGAACCAAACATATATTCAAATAGTGGAGTTTTTTTCCCATGTGAGTAAGAGTGGCTACGCTGTTATATATATTGTCGACTTGACAAGAAAACAATTGAAGTAATTTTACAGACTTTAAATAAGCATAACAATGACATATAGTCAAAAAAGTAACTCACTAAGCTTGGGATTGGGAGCATGAGAATTGTGAAGCTGGCAATGTTTCATCCATAGATTAAAAGTGAGTTAGTACTACAATCACAATTATAATTATAAGTAAGCCACGTACCTAATAAAACACATATCTCCTAATCATATAAAATTGATGTGGAATACATATAGTGTGGACCTCAACAAGATGTATACATAATTATATCATCAAATTAAAAGAGCTAAGCATCCATAAGAAAACAAAACACACTACTCAATCGCCATCTTATAGTGCTATAGTCAGCTAATGCATGAAAATATTGTGCATGTATTGCATATTTTTGGAAAAATACTTTTAAAGATTTGGTAAAAGGGAAGAAAAAAGAGGATGATAGGAATTGACAAGCACCTATTGTGGGGGGTGAGTTGCACCAAAATCACAAAGTTACAAGCTTTTTGTGATTACTAATCTTTAATTACTTCTAAAGTTAAAACCAAAAAAAAAAAAAAAAAAAAAAATATTCTAAAGGACGTATTCAATATCGATTTGAAACAAAACCAAAGTTTGGTTTCTTGTAAATAGGTTTAAATTGAGAAAATGGGTTCACATTCGACGGGGTATTTTTAAAATTTGATAATAAGTAATTGAAAGTAGATAATATTAAATTTCAAGCTTTCCAAATTTGATTCGATAAAATCAAACTTTGACATGGTAAATTCGATAATTACATAATGAAGGAATATATATATATATATTTTGACTAGGTATGTTCATAATATTTGTCAAACATTTGACATGTTCTCTCTTATAAATCCCGATTCAGCTTGATAATCAGTAACTAAAAATAGATATCAAATATCACAGTAAAATTCGGTCCATATATAGTTAAATTTCTGACCAATAAATCTTAATTCAGTTAGATAATTCAATTTTTGATGATTTATGTCCGCCCCTAATTGAGATTAGCCAAGTGTGTACGTAGTTGCGTGAGGGTCTTCAACTCTTCATTGGCTGGGGCGGCACTAAAGTTTTTCCTTTTTTTAATCTTCATTGAGATGCTTTTATAGCTCCTACGAACTAGTTTGACTATTTGAGCCAATTTAAATGGAGTATAGAAAGAAGTTACATTTTCCTAATAAAGGTAAAGTTTGACATTTGTCCCTTACATAATTGGTTCTCTGTGTATATACTGAAAAGGAAAGAGCTTTCTTTATATAATAGTCCTATCATTTTTTTCTAAAAGGTCGTTTTATCAGATAATTTCTCTTTTAAAAAATACATAGATCATAAAAGTTGTCTCAAATCTGTTAAAGGATACCTTAACTTTACAGATGATCGATTTATTATCCTACAAAAATTATATAAATCGTTATAAATAGACCATTTTGATCGATATTGAATATGTGTTTGCATTCACACAAATGAGGCGCGTGAATGTGAAGATTTGATTGCAATTCCCAATTAAAAATTGCGACGTCCAATTAATTTTTTTAATTATCTTAAAACTCCATCTTCTTTTTAAAAATCCTATCTTCCCTAATTTCCCCATTAAAATAGCCTTGGAGCTTGAAAAAAACATACATGCTCCTCTTCTCAACAAAATCGACTTTATAATGTTTGTCAACTAAAAGGTAAAGAGACAGAGACAGAGGGAGTTGGAGATGGTGCGGTGATTGGAGTTTAGGAAGTGGGAGTCAATGATTGTTGTTTTCGGTGTTAATGGCGGTAGAGGTTTTATTCATGAAGAGTAAAATGGAGGAGGAGTTTATTGAATTTAATTAATTAATTAAAAAAATGACCACGAGACGCCTAAAATTAGATCGATATTGAAGATCAAATCAGTCAAAATGGTCCTTTTACAATGGCTTATATAGTTTTTATGGGGTTATAGGTCATCTCCAAAATTAGTGTTTTTAACTAATTTGAGACAACTTGTGACCCGAATTTTGTTGATCCGGCCCTGAAAGTTTCACGGTGCGATCCATATTTGTGATTTTCAATGAGGTCTGTGGTGATAGCGTAGGGATCGGGGCTTGTGTTTTGGGCCCAGGACTTACTTGTATATACGTATTATATAAATGCATTTAGTGGATTGTTTCGGATATTCAGGAAAATACGTCATTGAGACAATTTGTCTCCACATTGTACTCTCTCTCTCCATTATAGTGAAACCTCCTCTGCCTCTACCCGTGGTTTTTTTCGCAAGGATTTTTACGTAAATATGTGTGTTCTTATTTTCTTTCTGCTTGTGGTTTGCTTTATTCTGTCCGAATCATAACAACTTCAATAATCATTTTATGTCTTTTCTCTTTCTCTTTTTAATTTTTTTGGGAGACAATGGGGTGGCCGTATTGAATCTTAATTAGATAGCACAAGTAACATTGTAATTGTTAAAGGAATGAAGTTTTGATGATTGGCATATGAATGAAATATGTTAGTCATGCTGGTCCACACAGGTAAAAGTGATGAGCAATGCTGATGATAAAATAATGGTTGAAGTCATGATTGGATAAGCGAACAAATTCAGATATGCTTAAACATTTATCAGATTCAGAAAAAAAAGATGAAAAAAAGATAAACACAACACTTGAAGATTGAGTTGATAAAGGAATTCTACCAAAACAAGGAGACATAATACAACAAGGAGTGTAACTAACTGATAGAGTCCTATTGAAGAAAGAAGATTACATCATCTGAAGGACATCATCAGAGTTGGCTTAAATAGAATAAACGGCTTCAAAGAGTTTTACAAAAGCACTGAAAACGAAAAGTATCAATCAGCAAATTAGTTCAATAGCTTGAAGAAGTCTTAAGTAGAACTTGTTCCCTACTTAGAGAGTCGTAGACTTTTTGTAATAGATTGGTTCTAGAGTTGTAATGAACTATAATTCTAGTCTCAGTGAAGTATAAACTGAGTTAGATTAGTGTCTTCAAGTTAGGGAACTCGAAGACTTGAGAACATTTATCTTGGAAAGATTTGTGTTATTGTAGAAATAGGAGTTAGAGTTTAATTTCTAGTTTACAAGTGTCTTGTAATTTATTGATTGTTGAGGCTCAAGAGTTTAGTGAAGTTGGGGTTAAATCCTGTAGAGGTACAGGTCGTATTTTTTTACACCTTTATTGAGCCGGGTGTTTTCCACGTAAAAATATTGTCTTCTTATTTACTCTACATAAGTGAACCACGTTAGATTACTTGGTCAACTGATAGGCAACAAATAGAGTAAAATAGTAAAATCAGTAGGGTACGCACTCTAATAGTAATCACTAATTAACTTAAGACTAAAATACATACGTATGCATTCTAGTTTAGTTTTTTTTTTCTTGTTCTTTTTATGCATGAAGGTTCACCTTTGTCCTATGATACTATCAAGTAAATATCAACAACATATGCAATCATACATTTTTTTTTTTCTTAATTTGCTTTTAGAAATTAACTTTAACGGATTTCATTTTCTCATTTTCTTCTAAAGCAAATGGCCAACTCGTTTAAACATAGGTGGGTAAAGGTAGGTGTGTTAAAGTAGATGCATATATTTAATGATGGGCCATTCGGTGCATAATCCAAGTTAGAGAATGTTTAGGTCAATTTGGACTGTGTATGAACACTACAATAACCCATGAAGAAACTTATCGAAACATAGAAAAAAAAATAAGAAATAAATAATATGAAAGAATAAATAATAATTGAAAATTGATTTTAAATTGGACGAGTTGAGTTATGATTCATTATGTACTCCAAACTGACACTCATTTTGATCGGAGCAAACCTTGGACGTGTTCAGGAGCGGACCCACGTAGAGCCGAATGGGTTCACCCTAACCCCCCTCACCCGAAAAACTATACTGCGTATAGAGAGTCAATTTGCATTTTGCGTATATATATATATATATATATTAAATATTGACCCCTCAATACAACAATAGTGAGTAGTGTGATGGTTAAGGAGTGTCAAATTTTCCTATAAGACCCAAGACTGAATTTTGGTAGATGGATTTATTTATCTTGTCAGTTTTGCTTTTTGTCCACTTATGTTACCACATATTGACATCATCTACTAATTTATGAATTTCAATAAAATATTGAATTAATATACATTGTAGTAGTAATTCAATCAATAAATTGATTAAAAAATAAATATTATTATATATTTAATAAACTTTTTAATAAAAATTATTTAATTTAGATTAAATTTATTGAATTTTAGCTCGCTCATATATGATCCAACCCGTTCATATAAAATTTAATCCATTAATTTGCCAACACTATAAATAAGTTTGCTTTTTTTCAAATATTCTGGACAGAAATCCTGCGTCCGCCATTGAACGTGTTAAGTGACAACTCAATTACTATTTCGATCCATTTTATCCCTTCTCAAATGTAGCCGAATCTACCCATTTGATATCTTTAATTTTGATTAAGTTACTAATTTTCTCATCAATGATGAAATAATTCAACATTCAGAAAGAAATACTTACAACTTACAAGTATCTTTTTGGTAAAAGTCCTTACAAGAATAATTTTGTTGCCATTTATTTGCAAGTAATGAAAGTGGCCCAAAAGTATTATGGGCATAGTCCCACATGAAATATAGCTACTCATCTTTTAAACAATCCCACCATAACAAAGTATTTTATAAAGACAGGGATGACTTAAATACTCATCTTTTTTGGCATCTATATAAAGACTAGTGAGAAGAAGCCCTTGCTTTGCACGGGTCAATATCTATTCTAAATTAATATTATAATAATAATTATATTAATAATTATAATTTATTATTCAAATATATAATTATATTTCAAAAATTTAATTCACAATCAAAATTAAACTCTACAAATGTATAAATTAATAAAGAGTGTGAAAAATAAAATTTGATGGACCTATATATTAATAGATAATACGGGCTCAGTATATATTATTTTTTTGTCTCAATTTATGCGACATAAAAAAAAATTAGACAATCAATCATACTTTTAATTTGTTTTTAGATATTTAAGCTGTTAACTATTGTAATTTATAATTATTTTTTTTAGTTTTTAAATAATATCTGTTACTCTCTTTTTTCAAATTTTTATGGCGTTGATAGTCAATTATATTTTTAAAATAATTTAAGTTTGTAATTATTGTGATTTATAATATTTTTCTTTTATTTCAATTTAAGTGGCATTGGTATAATTTCAAGAGTCAATCAAATATTTTATATCTTTTAAATTTTTTAACTTGTTAATTATTGTGATTTATAATATTTTGTACGTATTTTTTTGAAATATATAACAGATTAATTTTTTTTTAGATATTTTAAGCTATTAACTATTGTAATTTATAATACTTTTGAGTAATTTTTAAATAATATATGTTACTCTCCCTGTTCAAAATTTTGCGGCATTGATAGTCAATTACATTTTTTAAATAATCTAAGATTTTAATTATTGTGATTTATAAAACTTTTTATTATATTCCAATTTAAGTGACATAATGCTTAGACCATAATAATTAATTAGAGGTGATATAGTAAAATCACGATTGAAACAACAAATCAAATATGTCTTAAATGATTCACAATAACTAATTAGAAGTGATATAACAAAATTACTAAAAAAAATACTTGTGAAAAAAATTAGGAAAAAATACATAAAGTAGCATACTTAAGTATTAAATTACAAAAAATAGCAACACTTTTATCAAATTACATTTTGTAGCATATGTATTTGTATTTTTGTAGCAACAGTTTGCAAAAATACAAAATACATATCGATCATAAGGGCAGTAAAAATCATATGTATTTGTATTTTTGTGGCAACAGTTTGCAAAAATACAAAATACAACTTGCTATATTATGTAATTATGAAACTCATAATTAAGGGGATAAGTATGCTATTTCTAAATTTTACCCAAAAAATTAAGTGGACCTCATATAAGACGTGAAGTTAATTTAAAACATCAAGAGTTAACTTATCATTTTATATCTATTTTACCTTTTTTTATTAAATATATATATTTTTAATATTTTGATGACTTATAATAATTAATTAGGGTAGTATTTAGTAAAATTATGATTAAAGCAGCTGACGTAGACATGTCATAAATGTCTATTTTAAATTTTTTTGTTAAATATTATTATTTTTTTATCGTGAAAAAAATTAAGTGGACCTCATATAAGACGTGAAGTTAATTTAAACCATCAAGAGTTAACTTATCATTTTATATCTATTTTACCTTTTTTTATTAAATATATATTTTTTAATATTTTGATGACTTATAATAATTAATTAGGGTAGTATTTAGTAAAATTATGATTAAAGCAGTTGATGTAGATATGTCATAAATGTCTATTTTATTTTTTTTATTAAATATTATATTTTTTAATATGTAAATAACTTATAACAATTAATTAAGCGTAATATAATAAAATTACGGAGCAAACAACTGAAGCAAATATGTCGACGGAAAGCTGCTTCAGCCGCCCAACTCTCTCTTAAATAATAAGAGAATAATTAATCAAGTTAGAGTACAAAAGAGTATCTTTAATTAGCTGAATTTCCTAAACCCGTATATAAATATACATTCAGATATGAATGTAACGTGATTTCATTATAACGATATTTTATTATAGTAATCTAATTTTCTTCAAAATTAATTTTTATGTTATATTTTATTTGTCTATAACGACATTCTGCCTATAACGTCAATGCCGTTTATTATAGCTGAATATTCTTTATAAAATTAGCTCTAGCCAAATAGCATGTAATAAGATTTTGTAAAAGATATATTATGTACAAAATAAAATACCATAATATTTATGATAATCATCATTAATGTCATGCACATAGTAAATTTCAAGTACAAATATCTAATTTTAAAAAAAAATTGTATCTAAATGATGCACATTAATTATTTCATAACTTCACGAGGAAAAAACTGCTAATGTTTATCTTTTATATATCTATGCTCTTCCTAATTTTGCATACTTTCGTTTATAAAAGCTAAATGAGATCTGAACGTTCAATGTTATTATATATATTTATATTAAACAACACATCTTTATAACAATCATGAAATTTTCGAACAAACGTTGTCACTGTAGAGATGTTTGATTGTATATCTCTTCTCATAAAATTAGCTTTATTTTGGCCAAAAACAAATTTCTAGCAAGTTTTGCTAAATTTTTTAGGCTTTCAAAATCTATGGCGAAACTAATTCTTAACTTATAGTCCACTTTGTTGCTTTAGTGGTGCAAAACATTTTGCATTTAATTCACACATATACTTGACGATATAGAGGAGTAGTAGTGATAACATCGTTCAAATCATTTAACTTAGAGCGCGTTAATGAATAATGATCCATACATTTATTAACTCCGGATATTAAAAAGGGCAAAATTCACTTATTCCCTTCATTATGAGTTTCATAGCAACAGTTTCATAATTACATAATATAACAAGTTGTATTTTGTATTTTTGCAAGCTGTTGCTACAAAAATACAAATACATGTGATTTTTATTGCCCTTGTGATCGATATGTATTTTATATTTTTGCACACTGTTGCTACAAAAATACAAATACATATGCTACAAAATGTAATTTGATAAAAGTGTTGTTATTTTTTGTAATTTAATACTTAAGTATGCTACTTTAGGTATTTTTTCTTATTAAAAATTGGGTTGATATGTAGTATAGATTGACCCATTAGAAAGCTTTATCAAAATTTAGAAATTATTTTTTGATATTATATATATATATATATATAATAAGGAAAAAATTATTAGGCAATTAAATCAAATCATAAAAGTAAAAATGAAGAAATTAAAATTGGTAAGAATTGAGTAAATTGTTCTATGAACCATTATTTAGCTCAGTTTGCCTCAACTCATTTTAGTTCAGGTCATCTTGTGCCCAACTCATTTATCATTTTGGACTCACTCAAAAATTCTATTTGACACCCCTAGTATAAAGAAATTTAAATAAACTAGGAGTTCAACTCTATGAGTTCTAAATTGTAGAACAACGAATTCGAGCGCTGATAATTGAATTCTAATACAATATGTAATAAAAGTTACCGAATTCGACCGTAGTTTATCAAAGTGGAGTGCAATACTAGACCAGCAGTAGAATATTGATTTAAATTAAACCTGAGTATGAATAATATAGTGAAGTTCCTTTTCAGTGAACAGAAAAAGTTGGCTTTAAGAATAAAGACTATAGAGCCTTGAAATAGGTCTAATTCTAAGTACAAATAATATTTCCAATTGAAAGTGTGACAGGCCTTAAATAACTCTAAAACCTTTTTGACAAATTTTATACTTAATATGTCCAAAGTGGACTTGGTTAAATTGAAAGATAACAACATCAAGATTCTGCGCAATGCTGGTCTGTACAAATTAAGATGTGTTTAGAATGGTCACATTCACTTTGATTAATGAGATTTAATATCTATTTTTAGTTACAATAGGGTAGCATAACCTATTTTTATATGTATAACATCCAATTAAGTATATTTGTCAATATAGAGAATTTCTACATATTTGATTTATATCTCATATATTTAAGAAGGTTTACCGGCAGATGTCAATACAAGATGATTTGAGGGTCTATAAAAATATTTACATGTGACGTCAGAGCGTGCGCAATATAACTTAAATATTTTTCTTAACGAAGGTTAATTTGGGAATAATAGAATAGTATCAGCAGAAAATAAGAGAGTAGATATATATTTAAAGCACTCTTAATTGCTTTTTAACAACTTAATATTAAGTCACATTGGATGGTTCTGGTATACAGTTGGAACCACCATGAAAACAACATTTTATAGCTTTCACAAAATTGTTCACACCACAGGAAAAAAAAAAAAACTATTCACACTATGGAAGTTCCAAAAATAATGAATATGACTGCAAACAACAAATAACATATAACTAAGCCTCAACCAAAAATAAAAATACAATAAGTTTGAAGTCAAACTAACAAGAGTAAAAGCTATTCACTAGAATATAGAGACATGTTTATAACAACATTTTACTATAACAGTTTTATATCTTTTTTAATGGAATTGATACTTCATCAAGTTATGTTAAATTATATATTTATTATAGTAATATTTCGTTATAGCAATCAAAATAATATAAACAAATAATGCTGTTATAGAAAGATTTGACTGCTTATATTAGCTACATGAATCTTTTTCATCCATTGTAACATATTTTTAACTAAATTAGTATTTTCAATAAATTAAGTCTTTTGAAACTACTTTGTTCAATATAATTATATCTTCTTGCATCCAAGGATATATAGGTAATTTGTTCCTATTTGTCCAAGCTAGCAAATATACCATGAAATTAATTAGCCGAGTCGAACACCATGATTATATAAACTAAGAGTACTAATTACATATCTACCTGATCATCCCCTTCTTAATCCTTTATAACAAAGATAAAGATAAAATAAATGAACATATAAAAATGACAAAAGCAGTTGAAAATTGTTGAATGCATGGTTTTAGGGATGAGTTGTATTTGGTCAAATTACAAAAAAAAAAAAAAAAAAAAAAAGATGGCTATAAATTTGTATCATGGTTAGGAAGACTTATAAAGAAGAAGGCCTAAACAACTTTCTTCCCCCTCACCCCAACTCCCAACCCCACCCCATAGTTAGTTCCTTAAATTTCACGTTTCTATCTCACAAACAAAAAAAACTCTATATATGTCCTTGTATTCTTGTCACTTCTTTTTTTCATGTTAGTTCCCATGGCTTCTCTTTATCCTAATTTTCTTCACTTTTCTCATTCTTGATTTAGTATTCTTTCTCATGTTTTTCTTTTTATAAAAAAAACTGTTTGGCAAAACCCCCATTTTTCTAACTTTATTTCAAAGCCAGCTGGAATCGGTGGTCATGAAAAAAACATTAGTGTACATTTATAAGACATCAACTATATAACAAAACCAGTTTTGAAGAATCTTGAGGTTGAGTTATGGAGAATTATGTAGGAGTTGTTATGGATGATGATCAGCATCATCAAATGGAGCTGCCACCTGGATTTCGATTTCATCCAACTGATGAAGAGTTGATTACTCATTATTTGAGTAAAAAAGTTGTTGATAGTGATTTCTTTGCTATGGCTATTGGTGAAGTGGATTTGAACAAGGTTGAACCTTGGGACCTTCCATGTAAGCATTTTCAGTTTTGCTTAATTTATTCGCTTTAGATATGAAGCGGTGATGACCTCAACTTGATTGGGATTGAGGCGTAACTGTGGTTACTGTATTAGTATTTGATATGAAGCGGTGTAAACAATGAAGATTCACATAGCATTAGGATTGAGGCGTAACTGTTTTTTTTTTTTTTGGTTGTGTTTGAATGTAGGGAAAGCGAAAATGGGGGAGAAGGAATGGTATTTTTTCTGTGTGAGAGACAAGAAGTACCCAACAGGGCTGAGGACAAACAGGGCAACTGCCGCGGGTTATTGGAAAGCTACTGGAAAGGACAGAGAGATTTTCAGAGGAAAATTTCTGGTTGGCATGAAGAAAACTCTGGTTTTCTACAAAGGGAGAGCACCAAAAGGTGAAAAGACTAATTGGGTCATTCATGAATTTAGATTAGAAGGAAAAACGTCTCTTCAGAATCTGCCCAAGACAGCAAAGGTACACACAATAATTCTCAATGTCTTCAGTCTAAGATTCTTTTTTGTTAATTCCGTCTTGAATTTTCTCAGATTACTTGGGGACGATATATAAGGGTTGTAATTGATGTTCATAAATCATTGTACATTTCTTATTCTGTATGGTTCTGCATGGAGTATTAGGTCTAGACGAACCTCATTAAATCTCTGTGTTAAGTATTTTTTTAGCTCTGTTTACTTTTTGTGTGACTATGTACTAGTTAAGCCTCGATCTTTCCGCAACATTTATTTCTAACTTATTCTTTTTTGGCTGTGATGTAGAATGAATGGGTGATTTGCAGAGTATTTCAAAAGAGCAGTGGTGGAAAGAAAATCGACATTTCAGGGCTTCTGAATTTGAATTCTAATGAAAATAAAATGGGGAATTCCTTTCTGCCAACATTAACAGATCCTTCTTCGTCTTCTTCCTCTTCTTCTCCATTTACTGGTACTGCTGCCAAATCCGGTCACGTGCACTGCTTCTCCAATTTGTTCACTGCTCAAAACAATTGTTTCAACAATTTTCCTTTCCCTGTTGTGTCAAATCCAATGGATGTTTTCGCTGCAAGTTTGCTTCCAAATACATTTTCCTGTAACCAAATAGTGCCAGTTCAGGGAACATTCAGTGCAAATCCAGGTTCATTTGGGGTTCAAGATCCTACGATTCTTCGGACTTCACTTGAGAATTATGGTCAGGATTTCAAGAAAGAGGTGGTGTATAGTGTACCTCAAGAAACCGCGGTAATTAGCACTGATATGAATGCTGGAATTTCGTCAATTGTTCCAAATCTTGAAATGAAAAGGCCCTTTGTTGAAGATCAGGTGCCATCAGCTGCTATGGTTGATCTACATGGTCTCAATAGCCTCTGGAGTTGCTGAAATTCGCGTGCATTGAAGACAGTAAAGCATATCGCACCAGGGTTGTAACGCTGATGGCGTAAAAACTCTTTTGCATCGTCAGTGAATATAAGTTTAATCCATGCGCAAATATTACTAGTAGTATGTTAATGTTTTGTTTTGATGTTTTTTGTTTAGCAAGTTGCCTCTCATGGGCAATTCTCTTATGGTGATGTGGAAGTTAATATTAGTTTAGTAGTGAAGTGGTGTAAGCATGAGACTGTGGGAGATCAAAGTTGGTGACTTTATAATCTTTACTTTTGTGTTCTTTTCTTTGGAAAAACTATGTGCCGCGGACCCTCTTCGCTCTCTACTTGGGGGGGAGGGCTTGGTTAACAGAATATAAATATCCCGTTGTCAATACACAAAATAGGCTATTTAGCCTGGATCAACAATAAAAGAAGCTGAGTTAAAGCCAGTCTGAGTAGCATTACAGGATTTAACCTTCCTAACAAAAATGAATTAATTCCAAGTATGTCTGTCCAAACAGCTTGGCAGGCATTGCACCAGAGCAACTACAAAAAAATTGGCTTTGTCAAAAACTCCTAATCTTATTCCTTCTTTGGCTAGAGCATCCGCCACATTGTTTGTACCCTATAGTTATGTTGCATCATCAGTCCTCCTAACCTCCTTAGTCATAACCTGCACTCATTAGTAATAGCATTATAGTGAAGGTTCCCCTCCTTGAGCATTAGAATAACCTCTTTTGAGTCGATGTTAATTTCCATAGGGATGAAATTATTTTCTTCAACTACCATGAGTCCTTCATTGAGGACGATAAGCTCCATTTGATTGTTAGTAGCTACAGAGAACCCTTTAGAGAATTAAGCCCAACGCCCGTCGCCACTACTATTCTTAATACCCTTCCCCCCCACCTCCACCCCCCAAAGTCCTCTCCCTTCCTAGGATTGCATAGACTGAAACCATCAATGAGCTTATTATAGAATCCCTTTGATTTGATGTTGACGGCTACCATGAGATGAGAGGTTCAGTTAAGAGTTAGAAAGATGGTCAAATTCAATAGCCTTGTGGTTGAAAGTGTTGTTATTCTTTTTCTTCAAAATAGTCCACATGCAAAAGGGAAGTACCTTCTTCCAAAAGCCAATTCTGTCATAATTATTATTAGAATTTTCTCAGGAGAGAAGTTGGTCAAAGAGGAGGAGTTAATATAATTTGCCACGTTTAGTCTTTCCATTATTTGATAATATTTCTCTTCACTTGCCTGAAAGAGCATGCATATTCGTTGTTTTTGATAATAGATGAACATGAAGAAAGCTTAATCAATCAGAATGAATTAATAATTTTTCTTTTATGATTGATTAATATAAACATCAACTGCTCACAGTTGAAACAGTTTCTTCTTAATAAATAAGTAGCTAGCATAATCGTTTATTACTTAAAATAATAAGTATGAGCGCAATAAATAAAAAGTAATCCCAACATAATAGTAGATGAAATACTTCATGGATTAATAATTAAAACATTTCCAACGTTGTTCGAGTTACTGAACAAATTTAGATTAGTATGGAAGAGTGAAGTTTTCGGCACAAAAAAGAAAATTAAATTCAAAGATGTTTATTTAGTTGATTAAACTTTTAATTAAAAAAATACTTAGTGATGGCATAAGTCTAACTAAGAAACAAATTTAACTATATAAGGATTAAGACGCCAAAGAAAACTAGAAGTATTAGATTAATTAACTAAAGAATACTATATTCACTACATATTATTGATGACAGGGATATACAGTAGTGTAAGTTGATTACCAACCAAAGATATTTTCCACATACAAGTAATAGTAAAATCAGGTAATATTCCTCTTTCGATAGTAAGAAAAGGTAAGTTATATTCCTCTAGATATTCTAATTAAAAGGGTCACTTTAATTAATATCATTTCCCTTTATTACTAAACACAACAAAAATTTTGCAAGTCAACGCCATCCTAATAATCAACTATAATCGTTTTCTATTGGTTCTAATTTCTCTTTGTGATGGTCAAAGACTTTTTAAGTATTTTGCATATTAAAAGAGAGGAGGATTAAGATGAAATTGATTAGTAGCTAGGTAATTGAATATTTTCTAGTTTTCGTTTCAGTATCGTTATTATCATTCTGTTACTATCTTATTTATTTTTTTAATTTTTTTTTGCTTTAGTAGCATATTATTTGTTTTTGTTATTGTTCTCTTCTTCATCGTTTTTAACATGACTTTTTCGTTACAGTATTTGCTTTACTGTACTAGTCTTTTTTATATGCTTTACCTGAAACGGAAACTATCAAAAAATAATCTTTCTAGTTTCTATACATTTCCAAGACAGAAATAAAATTGTGCGCAAATCAATAAATCATCCTTCCATACTATAGTTGTGAGATTATACTAAATATTGTTTTAATTGTGTATGGTAAACTTTTTGAGGAAACAACTTTACTGTCATATATTTTGATTATGAAGTAAAAAATTTCTACTTTTGCGTATCATTTACTCCTAGCAAATATTTTCACACTCGTTACTTCTAGTTAATTACTCCCTATGTCTTAACAATTGTGACAATACTGATTAGGTAAGAAATTTAAAAAGAATTCTTTAAAGAAAAGTTATAATTTAAAACAAAACATAAATATTTATGTGATTATAACAAAAAATATATTACATAAATTAGGATGATAAAAGTAATACCAAATACTGCTAGTGGTCCATATTGCAATCTCCACCCATGTCATAATACTTTGTGCCCCGTAAGTATGAAATCTCAGTAATACATCTAAATTTTATGGAGATTTTATTATATACTTTTAAATTTATTTATTTTTTATTAACGTGACAGTCAAATAAAATAATATTTAATGCTATACACCATGTTGATAAGAGTGAGAATTTTTGAATTGACGTGTTTATAACCTTATTAATAATTGAGATAGTGTAATGTACTCTCTAAACTATACTCGAAATTTGAGTGACACATCTAAATTTTATGAGGGTCCTATTACCCTTCAAAATTTATTTATTTTGCATTTTTGATATATTAAAATAAGTACAATGAGACAAGACATAATAAATTGTAAATAGTGAAAATGTTAAAAGAGGTTAAATGAAAATTGAAAGTTACTATTTGATATATTAAAATTCCAACTGTCATGCTAGACGTATTCTTTATCATTTACCATCCCCAAATATATAGGATGATGATCAAAAACATTGAATGGAGCTGCCACTTGAATTTCGATTTCATCCAACTGATGAAGAGCTAATTACTAAGTATTTGTCTAAAAAAATTGTTGAGAGCAATTTCTTCTCTATAAATCACACAAATCTCTTCTATAATAAAAGTATTTATATATAATCCCGTTAGGCTTTCTCTCTCTGTTATTTATAAAATATACTTATACATTGGGTAGGCCTTATACATTGCTGGAATGTATGATAAAATAGATTTGCCTATATTTATCGAAAGAGAAATCAAATACTATATTTCTCTACCTTAATTAACGTCATTAATTACCTATCATTATGTGGTGTATGATTAAATATAGTAACTGAAATTTAAATTCAAAAAAATTCTTAAACATCACTGTTAATTGTTCTCATTGTTGAATTACGTTCTTGAAAAAAAAAGTCTTCGTTCTTCAATTCTCGAAAAAAAAATATAAACATCCCCATATTGTTGCTTCATTCCGATATTTGGGAGTCGGAAATTATTTATCAATCTTACAAAAGTGATGCAATTATTATTTCGGAAAGTATAATCTTCTTGAAATTGATTGCTACGATCGCGATGGAATTGAATATTGAAGAAGTTCGTAAAAAAATTGAAGTAAAATACATTGTTGAAGGTAATTCTTCTCCCATTATCATAAGGAATGACAATTGAGTGAGGGTTTACATGGAGTTGAAGAAGGATGTGTCAATACGGTATTTCATACCCTGAAAAAATAAAAGCAAACTTAAATTAAGAGAGAAAAAGATAGCAGCAAACTGATACGTATTAAAAATAACATTATACAACAGCTGCACATGTATGTGGGCACATTATACATTTAAAAAATAATTTGCAGTAATATATAATGTCATACTATACATTTAAGTATTAACATTAAACATGTATACTTCTGTATCCTTATCAGAAGGTATAATGTAACCTTATACAATATTAATACTTTCTAATTATATAATACCAAATAATACATAAAATGCCTCTTAAATGTAATAAGAACTTCTTAATGTATAACATAATGAAATATATAGCAGAAAAATTATACTCTTATACATCAGTCTTCCAAAAATAACTAATGTATAATGTCTGATATATTATAACCTATACATTAAAATATAATCTTCCAAAATGTATAATATCATACTATACATATAAAATATTCACCTTATACATTAATATCTACAAGATTATAATAATTTTAAGAAAAAATTAATGTTATTGTAACATTATATTGGCTACACGATAATAAGGAAAAAGAATAGTTCAATTTCCTTTATTACGTGAATTGAAAGTGTACATCTTCAATTTCAATTATAAGAGTGACACAAATAGGAGGGGGGTGAGAGAGTATTAATATTACATTAGCTTGATTGTAGGAGTAAATAAAGGAGTACATATATGGAGCAAAAATTAGTGCACTAAAATAGGAGCAAAATATGATATTTTGATATGTATGAGAGGGATGAGAAAGAAATAGTAAGTTTAAGGGATTTAAGTAATTACTTTGAGATTTTTGTAATTTCTTTTCCAATATGAGATTTTATGTAATAAGGTAAAGTTACCTTGTCTATATATGTATTTTTTAGATTTCTTTACTATTGCTATTGGCGAAGTGGATTTGAACAAGATTGAACCTTCCATGTATGCATTTTCATTTTTTTCTCAATTTATTTATTTTAGATATGAAGCGATATAAACAATAAAAATTCATACAACTGACTTTAATTTGATGGTAATTGAGGTGTAACCGTTATTACTATATTAGTATCAGATATGGTATCTTTATTAATTTGATTTTTTTTAATTTATTAGTTTCTAATATGAAACGACTTAGACAGTGACAATACATATAGGCGACTCAAACTAATTAGGATTGAGGTGTAACTGTTGTTAATGGATTAGTATCAGCTATATTATCTCTATTGATTTATTTTTTTCCTCAATTTATTTGTGTCAGAAATGAAGAGCTATAAAAAGTGAAGATTGATATAGCCAACCTCGACTTGATTAAGATTTGAGGGGTGTTTTGGTTGATTTTATTGCGTGTTGTATATGAATGTAGGGAATGCAAAAATGAGGCAAAAGAATATTTGAGTTTGCTGTTATAGAGAGGTAATTTTACAAAGAACGAATCACTATAATAAACGTCATTATTGTTATAGATAAAATTTTGTTACAAAGAGGCAAAATATGATATGAAAAATTGATTCAGGAGAAAATTAGGTCGCTACAACGAAATGTCGTTATAATAAAGGATTGTTATAAAGAGGTCTCTCTATAGTCCTAAATTCATTTTTTCAGTATTTTTATGCTAACGTGACTGCCAAGTAGCAGAGTATTTTGTGCTCCTTTTGTGCTAACATGACCGCCAAGTAGCAAAATATTTTGTGCTCCTTTTGTGCTGACTTTGTGCTAACTACCACGTCAACACAAAAGGAGCACAAAAATATAAAAAAATAAGTTTCGGGTGGGTGGGGGTGGGGTGGCACTCTCGTAAAATTTAGGTGTTTCACTGAAATTTCAGGTATAATTTGAGGGATACTTGTGTTTATCTCAATTTATATCGAACAAATATTAATTATATCTCTTTTATTTTAGAATTTTTATGTCATTTTAAGTTCAAAGTTGTTATGAGTAAGGATTTTGGATTGACACATTTATGTTTTCGTTGATAATTGATATGTCAAGTTTTTTACTTTTTTTAGAAATGAGATAAAATTAAAGCAAGATTAATAATAAATAGAGCGAGATGCATGTGACATGATAAGTTGTGAATAATGAAAATGTTAAAAAGGGTAGGATGAAGCTCGAGCGTTATAATTGGACACGTTAAAATTTCAAGCGATCGACCTGTTAGATCTACTTGTCACCATTTATCATCCTAATATAAATTTGAAATAAATTTCCTGCAAAATACTTTTTGAGGAGAAATTTATGTCATTTTAAGCACAAAAGCCTATAAAAGTGAGGATATTGAATTGACATGTTCATGTTTCATTGATGATTGTTGGGCTAGTTCCTTTTTGGCCAAAGTCATCGACAGACACTCAAACTTGTTGCCAAAATTCACTTAGACCCCTCAACTATGGCCTGTACCTATTAGGCCCCTAAACTCGTTAAATTTTGTTCCAATTGGGCATTTTTTGCCTACATGACACACTGCGTGTTATGCACTCGTGAGAGGCGCGTGAGAAGCATTTTTTTCACTAAATCTCGAATAAAATAATGCCATGTGGCACTGTGAGGCCCCCCAAAAATTATTAATGAAACAAAATTAAAAAAAAAATCAAAAGATATATTTGCTACTTCTAAAAAAAAAGCCTCTAATTTTTTTATCTTCTTCAGGCCACCCTCCCTACCCCATCCCCATCTGATACCCTTCTTCATCTTCTTCTTCTCCACTCTTCTTCCTCATTTTTTTCTTAAACTTAAATTTATTTATCTGACACTTTTGTGAAAAAAACAAAGTAAACTTGAGGAGTAATATATTTGCTACTTTGGTCTAGAGGTTCCATGGATAGTGTAGCAGCAAATTACCAAAAGCTCAATTGATATACACAAGTTTTCCAACTCAATTGACTCCAAACAGTTCGAACATTGTGTACAAGAATTAACTCAAATTAAATGCATTTGTTGAACATTATTGTACCCAATTTCTCCAAACAGTCAAAGTAACAGAGTTGTTGGTCATCATCATCCACGATTCGCCGTCGTTTAGTGACGATAGACTCCGTTTCATCAAAATGCCAAATTGGGTGTAAGAGAAAATTGGTCTAGAATTTTAATGGGCAAGAAAATAATTTTCTTGAACTATACCTAAAAGGGTGTCAATATGAATGATTATATGAAGAGTTCAAACAAGTAATTTTACGAAAGTTAGGATCTTTAATACATAAAAGAGTTAATTTTGACCATGAATGAGCAAAATGGTGCCTAAAAATAAACATTTTACATTGAATAGTTGGAAAATAGATCAAGAAAATGCTTACTATTTGGAATTTCAGTTATGAGTGATTTTTTGGATTGATAGATTATGTAGTCTTTGGTAATTTTTTGAAATGACCCAACTGAATCTGGGTTCATATTGCTAGTTATAGAAGGAAGAACGAGACTC
The DNA here is from genome assembly GCA_030864215.1 of Capsicum pubescens. Taxonomy (NCBI): domain Eukaryota; kingdom Viridiplantae; phylum Streptophyta; class Magnoliopsida; order Solanales; family Solanaceae; genus Capsicum; species Capsicum pubescens. Next base: position 20,856,389 of record CM061543.1, read on the forward strand.
GCCGGAAGAAATAGAAAAAGTGACTTGTCGGAAAAATCTCGCCGAAAATGGAGTGAAAATGAAGAAGAAGAGTGAAGATGGAGAAGAAGGTTTATTTTTTAATTTAAAATATATATTTTTTAATTTAATATATCTTAAAATAATTTTTATACTCATACAGCCATGTGTCATTATTCTATTTGTTAAATTATCACGTCACCGCGAGTGTAATTCACACACTTTAAATTTATAGTTGATTGTCAAAAAAATGCCCAATTGAAACAAAATTCGGGGGGGTTAGGGGCCTGATAGGTATAGGCCATAGTTGAGGGGTCTAAATGAATTTTGACAATAAGTTTGAGTGTCTATCGATGACTTTGGCTTTCCTTTTTCTAGAAATGACTAAAAATAAAGCAAGACTAATAATAAGTGGAGCGGAAAAAAAAAAAAAGACAAAAATATAAACATTAAAAATGTTTAAAAGAGGTTGGGCAAGACATGCGAGTTACGATCTGACAGGTTAAGATTTCAATGACCCTGGAAGATTTATTCTTTATCATTTTCCAGTAGTAACTTGAAATTAATTTCCTATAAAATACTTTTTCTGGTAAGTTATGCCATTCTAAACACCATGTGGATAAGAGTGAGGATTTTAAATTGACGTGCTTATAATTTTATTGATAATTGAGATAAGGTACAAGTACGTTTCAAACTATATCCGAAATCTGAGAGAGACACCTGAGCTTTACCCTCCTTAAATTTATTTTTTCTGCATTTCTGTGCTACTTTTGTGTTGAGTGAGTGTGAGATAGCAGAATATTTTTATGCTAACTTGGCAGCTATGTCAATACAAAGGAGTACAAAAATATAAAAAAAAAATGAGTTTAGAAAAATAATAGAACTTTCGTAAAGTTTAGATGCGCGACTGATATTTTTAATATAGTTCGGGGTGTGGGGGTGGGGGGAGGTACTTGTGTCTTATCTATAATAAAAATGTTAAAAGAGGTTGAATGAGGCGCGTTAAAAGAGGTTGAATGAGGCGCACGAGTTTATAATCTGATAGGTTAAAATTTCAATGAATTTGCTAGATCTACTCTTTATTATTTATCATCATAGATATATTAATTTGAAATTCATTTTCTATAAAATATTTTTAAAAAAAATTTATGTCATTTTAAACACAAAGTTGATAAGAGCGAGGATTTTGAATCAACAAGTTTATGTCTTCATTAATAATTGTCGTGTTAGTTTTTTTCTTTAGAAATTAGTCAAAAATAAAATAAGACTAATAATAAGTACAATGAGACAAGACATAATAAATTGTAAATAGTGAAAATGTTAAAAGAGGTTAAATGAAAATTGAAAGTTACTATTTGATATATTAAAATTCCAATTGTCATGCTAGACGTATTCTTTACCATTTACCATCCCCAAATATATAGGATGATGATCAGAAACATTAAATGGAGCTGCCACTTGAATTTCGATTTCATCCAACTGATGAAGAGCTAATTACTCAGTATTTGTCTAAAAAAATTGTTGAGAGCAATTTCTTTACTATTGCTATTGGTGAAGTGGATTTGAAGTTTGAACAAGATTGAACCTTGGGACCTTCCATATATGCATTTTCATTTTTTCTCAATTTATTCGTTTTAGATATGAAGCGTATAAATAATCAAAATTCATATAATTGATCTTAACTTGATGATAATTGAGGCGTGATGGTTATTACTGTATTAGTATCAGATATGATATCTCTATTGATTTGATTTTTTTTTTCAATTTGTTAGTTTCAGATATGAAGCGACATAGACAGTAACGATTCATATATGTTGCTCAACTTAATTAAGATTGAGGTGTAACTGCTCTTACAGAATTAATATCAGATATATTATCTATATTGATTTGATTTTTTTCTCAATTAACTAGTGTCACAAATGTCCCATCATAAAAGTGAAGATTGATATAGCCGACCTTAACTTGATTAAGATTGAGAGGTGATTTTGTTGATTTTCTTATGTGTCGTATTTGAATTTAGGGAATGCAAAAATGGGAAAAAAATATTTGAGTATGCTGTTATAGAGATGTAATTTTACAAAGAACGAATCAATATAATAAACGTCATTGTTGTTATAGATAGAATGTCATTACAGAGAAGTAAATATGATATGAAAAATTGATTCCGGAGAAAATCAGGTTGTTGCTGTGAAATGTCGTTATAATAAGGGTTTGTTATAAAGTGGTCTCTCTGTAATCCTAAATTCATTTTTTTCTATATGTTTGTGCTCCTTTTGTGCTAACATGACTGTCAAGTAGTAGAATATTTTTTGCTCCTTTTGTGCTAATATGAATGCCAAGTAGCAGAAGATTTTGTGCTCCTTTTGTGCTGACGTTGTGCTGAATTTGCAACCACGCCAATACAAAAGGAGTACAAAAAAATTAAAAAAATCAAGTTTGGGGTGATGGTGGTAATAGATCCCCATAAAATTTAGGCGTTTCATTGAAATTTCATATATAATTTAAGGGGTACTTTTGTTTATCTCAATTTATATCCCACAAATATTAATTAATACTCTTTTTTGGGGAGTTTTATGCCATTTTAAGTTCAAAGATTTTATGAGTAAGGATTTTGAATTGACATATTTTTTTAAAAAAGCAAGATTAATTGTAAATGGAGCGAGATGCGTGTAACATGATAGGTTGTTAATAATGAAAATGTTAAAAGGGGTAGGATGGAGCGCGAGCGTTATAATTGGACACGTTAAGATTTCAATCAATCGACCTATTAGATTTACTTATCATCATTTATCATTCCTAATATAAATTTGAAAGTATTTTTTGTAAAATACTTTTTGAAGAGAATTTTATGTCATTTTAAGCACAAAGCCTATAAAAGTGTGGAACTGAATTGACATGTTTATGTTTCATCAATAATTGTTGTGCTAGATTCTTTTTCTAGAAATGAACTAAAAATAAAGCAAGACTAATAATTAGTGGAGGAAAACAAAACAAAACAAAAATATAACTATTAAAAATGTTAAAAAGAGGTTGGGCAAGACATGTGAGTAACAATTTGACAGATTAAAATTTGAATGACCCTGGAAGATCTATTCTTTACCATTTTCAAATAGTAACTTGAAATTAATTTCCTATAAGATACTTTTTTCTGTAAGTTTGATGTCACTCTAAACACAAAATTGATAAGACTGAGAATTTTGAATTGGTGTGTTTATGTTTTCGTTGATAATTGTTGCGTTAGTTCTTTTTTAAGAAAATGAAAAAAATAATAAAAAAAGACTAAGAACAAGTGAAACAAGATGAGACACGTTGTGAATGTGAAAATGTTAAAGAGGTTGGATGATGCCCACAAGTTACAATTTGAAATGTTAACATTCCAATCCCCTAGTTAGATCTACTCTTTGGCATTTACTATTTACAAATATTAACTTGAAATTAATTTCCTATAAGATACTTTTTTCTGTAAGTTTGATGTCACTCTAAGCACAAAGTTGATAAGACTGAGAATTTTGAATTGATGTGTTTATGTTTTCGTTGATAATTGTTGTGTTAGTTCTTTTTTAAGAAAATGAAAAAAATAATAAAACAAGACTAAGAACAAGTGAAACGAGATGAGACACGTTGTGAATGTGAAAATGTTAAAGAGGTTGGATGATGCCCACAAGTTACAATTTGAAATGTTAACATTCCAATCCCCTAGTTAGATCTACTCTTTGGCATTTACTATTTACAAATATTAATTTGAAATTATTTTTTCCTTAAAATACAATTTTGAGGGGTGGGGGTGGAGTGGGGTGGGATTATGCCATTCTAAACACCACGTGGATAAGAGTGAGGATTTTAAATTGTCATGTTTATAATTTTTTTTTTAATTGAGATAAGATACAAATACCTTTCAAACTATACCCGAAATCTGAATGGCACACCTAAGTTTTACCCTCCTCAAATTTCTTTTTTTCTGCATTCTTGTGCTACTTTTGTGTTGAATGACGGTGAGATAGCAGAATATTTTGCGCTAACTTGGCAACTATGTCAGTACAAAGGTGCACAAAAATATAAAAAAATGAGTTTATAAAAAAATAGAACTTTCGTAAAGTTTTGATGCGCCACTGATATTTTTAGTATTGTTCGGGGGTGGGGGAGAGGTATTTGTGTCTTATTTATAATAAAAATGTTAAAAGAGGTTAAATGCGGCGCGTTTAAAGAGGTTGAATGAGGCGTGCGAGTTTATAATCTGACAGGTTAAAATTTCAATGAATCTGCTAGATCTACTCTTTATTATTTATCATCATAGATATATTAATTTGAAATTCTTTTCTGTAAAATACTTTTTAAAATTTTTATGTCATTTTAAACACAAAGTTGATAAGAGCGAGGATTTTGAATCAACAAGTTTATATCTTCATTTATAATTGCCGTGCTAGTTTTTTTCTTTAGAAATTAGCCAAAAATAAAATAAGACTAATAATAAGTACAATGAGACAAGACATAATAAATTATAAGTAGTGAAAATGTTAAAAGAGGTTAAATGAAAAGTGGAAGTTACAACTTGAGATATAAAAATTTCAATTGTCATGCAGCTGAAGCTAGACGTATTTTTACCATTTATCATCCCCAAATATATAGGATGATGATCAGAAACATTAAATGGAGCTGCCTCCTGAATTTCAATTTCATCCAACTACTGATGAAGAGCTAAGTACTCAGTATTTGTCTGAAAAAGTTGTTGATAGCAATTTTTCTGCTATTGCTATTGGTGAAGTGGATTTGAACATGATTGAACCTTGGGACCTTCCATGTAAACATTTTCATTTTTTCTCAATTTATTCATTTTAGATATGAAGTGATATAAACAATGAAAATTCATATAGCTGACCTTTATTTGATGGTAATTGAGGCGTAACCGTTATTACTGTTTTAGTATCAGATATGGTATCTCTATTGATTTTTTTTTTTTCAATTTATTAGTTTCAGATATGAAGCGATACAGACAGTGACGATTCATATAGGCGACTCAATTTAATTAGGATTGAGGTGTAACTGTTGTTATAGGATTAGTATCAGATATATTATGTATATTGATTTGATTTTTTTTTCTCAATTTACTAGTGTCACAAATGAAGCATTATAAAAGTGAAGATTGAGGGGTGTTTTTGTTGATTTTCTTGCGTGTTGTATTTGAATGCAAGGAATGCCAAAATGGAAAAAGAAATATTTGAGTATGTTGTTATAGAGAGGTAATTTTATAAAAAGTGAACCATTATAATAAACGTCATTGTTGTTATAAATAGAACGTCGTTACAGAGGAGTAAATATGATATGAAAAATTGATTCTGGAGAAAATCAGGTCCTTGCAGTGAAATGTCATTATAATAAAGGGTTATTATAAAGTGGTCTCTCTGCAACCCTAAATTCATTTTTCCTGTATTTTTGTGTTTCTTTGGTGCTAACATGACCGTCAAGTATTAAAATATTTTGTGCTCCTTTTGTACTAACATGAATGCCAAGTAACAGAATGTTTTGTGCTCCTTTTGTGCTGAATTTGCAACCACGTCAACACAAAAGGAGAACAGTATATATATATATATATATAAATTAAGTTTGGGGTGGTGATGGTAATAGAACCCTCGTAAAATTTAGGCGTTTTACTGAAATTTGAGGGGCACTTGTGTTTATCTCAATTTATATCCAACAAATATTAATTAATATTCTTTTTTTAGGAGTGTTATTCCATTTTAAGTTCAAAGTTGTTATGAGTAAGGATTTTGAATTGCCATATTTATGTTTTCGTTGATAATTGATATGTTAAGTTTTTTTTTTTAGAAATGATCGAGATAAAAACAAAGCAAGATTAATAATAAATGGAGCGAGATGTGTGTGACAAGATAAGTTGTAAATAATGAAAATGTTAAAAAGGGTATGATGAAGCTCGATCGTTATAATTGGACACATTAAGATTTCAATCGATCGACCTGTTAGATCTACTTGTCATCATTTATTATTCCTAATATAAATTTGAAATTAATTTTATGTATATTACTTTTTGTGGAGAATTTTATGTCATTTTAACCACAAAGCCTATAAAAGTGAGGATATTGAATTGACATGGTTATGTTTCATTGAGGATTGTTGTGCTAGTTTCTTTTTCTAGAAATGAGCTAAAATAAAGCAAGACTAATAATGAGTGGAAGAAAACAAAACAAGACAAAAATATAAACGTTAAAAATGTTAAAAAGAGGTTGGGCAAGACACGTGAGTTACGATTTGACAGGTTAAAATTTCAATGACCCTGAAAGATCTATTGTTTATCATTTTCAAATAGTAACTTGAAATTAATTTCATATAAAATACTTTTCCTCGTAAGTTTGATGTCACTCTAAGCACAAAGTTGATAAAACCGAGAATTTTGAATTGGCATGTTTATGTCTTCGTTGATAATTGTTGTGTTAGTTCTTTTTAAAAAAAATAATAAGAAAAAAAATAAAACAAGACTAATAACAAGTGAAGCGAGATGGGATACGTTGTGAATGTGAAAACGTTAGAGTTTGGATGATGCCCGTAAGTTACAATTTGGAATGTTAACATTCCAATCCCCTAGTTAGATCTACTCTTTGCCATTTACTAGTTTCAAATATTAATTTGAAATAATTTTTCTATAAAATACAATTTTGGGAAGGAGAGGGGCGGGGGGGGGGGGGGATGCCAATCTAAACCACGTGGATAAGAGTCATGAGAATTTTAAATTATAGTGTTTATAACTTTATTGATAATTGAGATAAGGTACAAGTACCTTTCAATCTATACCTGAAATCTGAGTGGCACACCTAAACTTTACCCTCTCTAAATTTATTTATTTTGTATTTTTGTGCTACTTTTGTGTTGACGTGACTGTGAGGTAGCAGAATATTTTGTGTTAACTTGAAAGCTATGTCAGCACAAAAAGCACAAAAATATAAAAAAAAATGAATTTAAAAAAATAATAGGACTTTCGTAAAGTTTAGATGCGTCACTGATATTTTCAGTATAGTTTTTTTTTTGGAGGGGTGGGTGGGAGGTGGAGTACTTGTGTCTTATCTATTATAGAAATGTTAAAAGAGGTTGAATGAGGCGCGTTAAAAGAGGTTGAATGAGGCGCTCGAGTTTATATTCTAACAGATTAAAATTTCAATCAATGTGCTAGATCTACTCTTTATTATTTATCATCTTAGATATATTAATTTGAAATTAATTTTCTATAAAATACTTCTCTTTGAAATTTATATCATTTTAAACACAAAGTTGATAAGAGCAAGGATTTTGACTCAACATGTTTATGTCTTCATTTATAATTGTCGTGTTAGTTTTTTTTCTTTAGAAATTAGTCAAAAATAAAATAAGACTAATAATATGTACAAAGAGACAAGACATAATAAATTATAAATAGTGAAAATGTTAAAAGAGGTTAAATGAAAAGTGAAAGTTACAACTTGACATATTAAAATTTCAATTGTCATGCTTATTCTTTATCATTTATCATCCCCACATATATAGGATGATTATCAGAAACATTAAATGGAGCTGTGTCACGACCCAACTTTTCAGGTCATGATGGCGCCTACCATAATCCACCAGTAGGCAAGCCAATCCATAGTCCAGAACGACTAGTAACGGACTACTTAATAACATAAGAAAAAGAATGTGGAATATATGAGATAAAGATCAATACATAGATGAATCCCAAAACCTGGTGGTATCAGTACAAGAGCTTCTAAACATAATAAGAGTACAAAAGTGATATATCAAGGAGAAATACACTGATTCAACTTACTTCTGAATACAACTTAGAGGCTAGTCTAATACATATGAGAGATATAAGTAATACTCCGAACGTTAGAAGCTCACTCTAAGTCTCCGAATCAGGGCTACTCCACACGATGCATACATCAACGGCGATAACTCGTACTATGATTTGCAGGCTGCAGAGGTGTAGTATGAGTACCAAACGAATGGTACTCAGTAGGCAACTGCCAACTGAGCTCCAAAGATAAAGTATATAGATACAACATATAAACAGAATGGAAACTACAACCAAAAGTCCATAAATCATATAATAAGTCAATGAGAATAACAAGGGACAACTATCATATTTATGTCCAAGAGTCTAACATAAGAAGACTAAGGAAGAATCAAGGTGAACTATCCTATTCCGGCTACATTCAATATATGCCAATGCTATACCGTATATCCTAGGTCAATATACAAGTAAAGAGCGAAAGAAAGATATACTGTAATATACAAGGCGAAAGAACGACTATACAATATGAACAATGAATGAAGGGATATCCGATAGTACCATGGCTTCATATAGCTAGACATATATATATTTATATATATATATATATATATATATATATATATATATATATATATATATATATATATATAAATAAGAGGTCATCTCAAACATAACCTAAATCGTCATGTTCTCATTTTTAGACCTCATTATAATACTATCAGGATTTAATACCAACATACTCAGAATTTTTAATCCATATGGCTAGACATACAATAATAGTGCACAGTAATGCAATCATAAGATAGCAAAGGCCGAAGACATACCTCAATCCCAATACCGGATCCATGACCAATCTGTCATAAGCTAGCCATAATAATGATCATAACCATGATAATAACAATATCAATAACATCGTAAATAATCGGCTACTCCGGACAACCAAATACCTAGCCGATCCTATGCGTACCCCCACCGCCCCAGACTCGAAAGGTTCAATCAACAAACAATAACACAAGACATATTCTTCACCCATATCTATGCAACCGTCCCATACCGGCTGATAGACATAGGTGCATACTGGTGATAGGCGAAGCGCATGCAGGAATGAATGCAAAATATACCATCAATATCACAATGCATCATAACTGTCCTCATTAGGACCATCATCATCGTCATCAACCTCCGGCCTCACCGAGTATCAATATCATCTCAATAGTATCCTCCGGACTCGAACCGAGTATCAATATTATCACAATATTCTCCGGCCTAGTCGGGTATCAGTATCATCTCAATAGTATCCTCCGGACTCGAACCGAATATCAATATCATCATAATATTCTTCGTACTTTCCGGGTATCAATATCATCTCAATAGTATCCTCCGAACTCGAACCAGGTATCAATATCATCATAATATCCTCCGGCCTTGCCGGGTATCAATATCATCTCAATAGTATCCTCCAGACTCGAATCGGGTATCAATATCATCATAATATCCTCCGGCCTTGTCGGGTATCAATGTATCATCATAACTCTAGACACATAAATATAGGCATATAATAGGTGCACAGACGCAAGCTGATATACTCATAACCGTAAAGATATCTATCTTATCAATACATCCCAATTACTCGTTATTAGCAAACCAATATTTATTATTATTAAACCGCTAGTTCTCTAGTCATCACATAACCTCTAGTTATTAGCCTAAACATTATCCTTTACATAATCCTTATTCACGGGATAACAACTAACCACTATTCATTTAATAGTCAACATCTAACATCTAGTCTAGGTTCATCATTAGACCAAAATCGTCATTTATCCACCATTCATTATTATCAACTATTCATTCTATTTTTGTTAATCATACTAGACAACACATTACTACTTATCGCCTAACCATCTTTTATTAAAAAACATCATTCATTAACTGACCATCATTAGCTACCATGTTTCAACTAAGCAAGACTCCTTAACTAATACGTTAGCTTCCTAGCCATCAAATGCAATAGTTAGCTAATAGACAACTAGTTACTACATAGCTTAACCGTCTAACAAGAAGAAAAACCATAAGATCATATTTCGGCTATGATCACATCATTTATAATGGTAAATAATCATGAATGTACCAAACCTATGCATGCCATCACCAGTATTCAATCAATGGAATAATAAGCATCATACCGCGTCTTCCTCCGTCCCATACCGGAGAGATGTGTATACAAACATATACATATTCATATTCATAAATCGCAATCACATCATTCACAATGATAAACACTTCTTGGATATTTAATCAGTACCATAACACGGCCCTTGGCCCATTAATTTATCCGGAATAATCACAACATCATAATCATGGCCTTAGGCCCATATACATATCCGGAACTCATATCAATAATCATATTTATAAACCGCAGTATATCTATAATCATCTCACGTATAGGAGGCATCTTACATCTAGGAGACATAATATCAACAAGCATATCGCCTCTATTAGACCTCTCATATCTATAGGTTATGCATCATGACCAAGAGAAAAATCGTCTCTATAAGCTCAATAATCATAACTAAGAGGAAAATCATCTCTATGGGTCAAATATCATAACTAAGAGGAAAATGCATCTCTAAAGGCAAAATATCATAATTAAGAGAAAAATGCATCTCTATGGGCCCAATATCATAACTAAGAGGAAAATGTATCTGTATGGGTCAAATATCATAATTAAGAGAAAAATACATCTCTATGGACAAAATATCATAATTAAGAGGAAAATGCATCTCTATGGGCAAAATATTATAATTAAGAGAAAAATGCATCTCTATGGGCAAAATATCATAATTAAGAGGAAAATGCATCTCTATGGGCAAAATATCATAATTAAGAGAAAAATGCATCTCGATGGGCAAATTAACATAATTAAGAGGAAATGCATCTCTATGGGTCAAATATCATAATAAAGAGGAAAATGCATCTCTATGGGCCAAATATCATAATAAAGAAGAAAATGCATCTCTATAGGCAAAATATTATAATTAAGAGAAAAATGCATCTCTATGGGTCAAATATTATAATTCAGAGAAAAATGCATCTCTATGGGCAAAATATCATAATTAAGAGGAAAATGCATCTCTATGGGCTCATAATTAAGAGGAAAATGCATCTCTATGGGCCAAATATCATAATAAAGAGAAAAATGCATCTCTAGGGGCCAAATATCATAATAAAGAGAAAAATGCATCTTTATAGGCAAAATATCATAATTAAGAGAAAAATGCATCTCTATGGGCCAAATATCATAATTCAGAGGAACATGCATCTCTATGGGCAAAATATCACAATTAAGAGGAAAATGCATCTCTATGGGTCAAATATCATAATAAAGAAGAAAATGCATCTCTAAGGGCCAAATTTCATAATAAAGAGGAAAATGCATCTCTATGGGCCACTAATCATAATCCGACAAAAATCATCACAATTTATCAATTCACCAAGTAATTCTCATAAATAAGGCTCATTAGTCTCAACTAGATCTACTATTCGCAACTAAGCCCACAAAGGCTGACACAAATCTTGGCCTAAGTGGGCCAGATGATCCCACTTCTAATCCATAATTTTCATAATTAGGTATACTATGCTCCAAACTAGGCTAAGGTATCTAGTTCATCCTCTAGATGTCAAGCAAGCCATATTAACACCTAAGATAATAACTTCGACAAGAAACAAGGGTACTCAAGTCAACTCTACCAAACTTACGGTTCCAAAACTATCACACTAGCCAATAAGGCTAAATATGCAAATCATGCTTCAAATGCTAAAACCATATTCCGAGCATAGCATTATATCATATCCATGCTACAAATTTAGCCAAACAAGGGAAAAGACAATAGGATTCTACAAGGGTATTAAGTAATTCAACCTATGGGTCCAAAACCCTATCTAATCTCCAAACTTATATGTATATTCAATACTAAGTCATTTTATCCAATATCAATCTTAACATTCACATTCACACGCAATATATATCATACATCATCCATGAAGAAGAGTAGACAGAAGCCTACCTCAAGGCTAAACCGCAAAATCACACTTCAAGCACCACATGCTCATCTTCACTTCACAATCCCCAAAATGCCATCACACTATCAAAAATATAATCTACTCATCAATACGAGTCTAACGATATCCATATTGCACTATTGTGCTTCGGGTCCAAAAATGACACCAAAAAGCCCAAGTGGGTCCCACATATGGAAATCGCATTTCCCAGGTCAATCCAATGCTCATCTATCACCAAAGAAGCATAACCCTCAATTGATGAGTGCAAACAAACGAAATTTGGGGCTAAATCAAGCCCTAAGATAAATTGGGATTTTGGGTCAAGAACAATGAAATTCACCAATAAAGTGATGAAATCTTACCTTAATCCGGATGATAATCATGATAAAAGATGTTTACCAAGCTCCCTAGACATCCACAAGACTAAATTTCAAGTTAGCATACCCATTTAGGGTTTTAAGCTCTCAAAGGTGAATGAAAAATCCCCCAAATCGCGACCTTGGAGTCTATTTATAGACCCCCTCGGCGAAGAGACGCGGTACCCTATGACAACAAAGTCAAAAACTTATTTTTGACCCTCAGAACTCATCCGGGACCCAAAATATATGATCCACTAGTGAAATTTGAGTGTAAACCACAATTCAAATCCATTGGAATTCTAAAAACTTCAATACAAGGTCGTTTAGGCAAAAAGTGGACCCACATATATAATTTCGATTTTATGACTTTCCGACTAATAGGTCGAAATAAGCTCGGGTGCATTGGGACCTGAACCAAAGGTCTACCTAGACTAAAATCGATATTTTGGATATGCTGGCACAGTCAGAATTTTCATCCAAGATCGTTTCGCTGAAGTTTTTGATCGGTGGCCATTTGTAACCAGCGTAGACTTCTAAACAGGGAATTGACTCTAAAAAATAAAAGAACTGCCCGGTAACCGATCCCTCAGTCCCAGCAAGTCATAAATGACTTGGGGAAGCTATGGAGAAGCTCAAATGGTGAAGATAGGTATAAATATGGAAAATGACCTGAAGGGTCATTACAATATTCACTACTAAAAGGACTTTCGTCCCCGAAAGTCAACGAATAGAAAGAATCTCAAAGGCTCGAAGTGATGAGGTACTGGGCCCGCATGCTCCAAGAATGACTTCCCAGGTAACCTCCACGATGAGAGAACACTTGCAAGGGATTTCACCACAGGTATCCCTTTTTCAACCTGCACCCTCACTTTACTTCCCGAACCCAAACCTCAACTTCAACCGCTAAATGGACTCCAACTGAACTAAAAAGACTGATGCACACAAATTTGAACCACACCACATTGATACCAACTCAAGTATATTACTCCCATTGAGTAAATCATCCAAAATTCCTAAAGAAAATTGAATCTTGAGGTCAAAACTGATATAACCAATATGGGGCCCATGAGCTATCATCTGAACACTTATCAACTATAATTCAACCGACGTCAAGAAGACCGAATAGACAACCAAAGAGTAGGCTCAACTAGCCTATAAATAAAATCTGAACGGAGACAACTCTAAAATAGAATCTCCACGCAAGCTCTACAACACCAAGCTGAAAACTCAATACCAAGGCTAAATCTCTCGGTCTCAAATATCTAAACAAAACTAAGAATGGGTAGGCACTACTAATCCAAATTTATCATACTTCCCAATCGTCATTCCAAAGCGTCAAGTCAAAACTGAACCAATACGATACCCCATCTAGGCAAAGAAATAGCCCTAAACACATATCATCGAGGAGAATCACTCCACCAAGCCTTACTAGGCCAAACAAATACTGAAGCTAAATTGTTTCTAATTTTCCAACTTTAGAAACGATCATAGGAAAGGCCACCTGTCTCTATCTTTCATCTTCTCTTGAAAAAAACATATCACAACGACAAAAGAGTATCCAATCTCCACACTAACAACAAGACAATCCATCATAAGAGAGCGAACCAACTTACCTATGAGATGAATCCATGACATCTCAACATCAACATCAAATCGCTATCGGACAAAGAAATAGCCACAAATGAAAAACGGACCTCAAACTGGTCAATCTCACGAACGGCTATATCTAAAAGAATAGCCAAGGCGAAAGCCTTCGCAACACAGAAGGAAAGTCTAAGGATCTCAGACTCAATAATAGGCAATGCAACTACATTTCCAACTCTAGGGTGATAATAGAGCCACAAAAGATTAACCTGTCTTTCGATATCACAATACATCCCCGAATCAATCTAATACAACTAACCAAGAGGGAACACAATCAACCTCGCCATGCTAGGGGAAAGAAATCATCAAATCGGGCTATATCTACTCAAGCCACCAAATAATAGCACAAGAAAATGAGAGTCTAACTAGATAACACTAGTCTATACAGCTACCCAACAAGAATCAATTATAAAGTAACAACATCAAGTGATAATATCAAGTAATATCAGTACCCTCATGCAGTGGTAGAAATAGCAACAACAATATCAAAATCAATATACTCGATAGGTGGTACCAAAATTAACATCAATATTATGTACCACTCAAGGGCCACAACAGGACTAATGTGCCAAGATAAATGGGACTTGAACCCAAAGCACACCCATAGGGAAGAAACATCAATAAAGATCTACTCCATCCACTACTAAAAGAAATAAACCATGGAGTAGTAATATAATCATGAATTCAACAATAAGGCACATAATGACCGATATAAATTCATCAAGGCATATAATTATCAATGGGTATGAAAATCCAAATACACAGAATAAGAGATAAAGGTGAGAATAAAAGCACACCCTTCATGGCGACATCCGCAATCACATGCCTTATAGGCATAGGGAAAATAAATCTGAATGGGCCTAACTCGGATCGAGCGACTGAATCATCAACTGAGTCGCCAAACGCACCATCTATAACTGAAGATGCCACAACATCACGAGGCAGATCTGAATGAGCTGAATAACTGAAACTCCAATGTCGAAGACACTCTCTATACTAGTAGTCGATCGCCCTATACTCATAGCAATTACTGGAGCATCAACAAGGAGAGGACATAAACTGAGCACAAATGGATGGCCAACCAACGTCGGGAGAAATCCGTAAATTTATGTCCAAACTTCCAAAATCATAGTCTATCTTAGGAACTTTAGGCTGGCGGGAAATACAGGTTAACTCTATCTGACCACCTATCTCATACATTTTCTGAACCAGTGTCCCATCACAACAGAACCAAACCAAGAATCTAAAATACTTTGAAATACTACCCCTCATAATCCAGAATGGTCACCATAGCCTGAAGAACTACACCACACTCCGCAAGTCTAATAGGGACTCAACCTAAATCCTTTTTAGCTACCGCTGAAGATCTTCAATATCCATCTTTGACTCATTAGTTCGATACTGTGCAAAAATTCAGGAAATGCATGTTGTAGTCTCATCCGTATCTATCGACAATATCGCATCGTTCTTCGGGAATAAAATAGAGTCAAAGAATATTTTCAAGGTTCATAGAAATGGAGACACACGATAAGGAGTCTTGAAGTAAATTTCCTAAAATGTCATTGTAGCCTCCCGAAGATAGGTTACAGACGTCTCCGCACCGATCCGCAGAACTCTACAAACACTTAGCTCTTGTACCAATACACCGAAGGAACCTAGGCTCTGATACCAATTTGTCACGACCCAACTTTTCAGGTCATGATGGCGCCTACCATAACCCACCAGTAGGCAAGCCAACCCATAGTCCGGAACAGATAGTAGTGGACTACTTAATAACATAAGAAAAAAAATGCAGAATATACGAGATAAAGATCAATACATAGATGAATCCCAAAACCTGGTGGTATCAGTACAAGAGCTTCTAAACATAATAAGAGTACAAAAGTGATATATCAAGGAGAAATACACTGATTCAACTTACCTCTGAATACAACTTAGAGACTAGTCTAATACATAAGAGAGAGATAAGTAATACTCCGAACGTTAGGAGCACACTCTAAGTCTCCGAATCAAGGCTACTCCACAAGATGCATACATCAACAGCGATAACTCGTACTATGATCTGCAGGCTGCAGAGGTCTAGTATAACGGTACTCTGTAGGCAACTGCCAACTGAGCTCCAAAAATAAAGTAGATATATACAACATATAAACAGAATGAAAACTACAACCAAAAGTCCATAAATCATATAATAAGTCAATGAGAATAACAAGGGACAACTATCATATTTATGTCCAAGAGTCTAACATAAGAAGACTAAGAAAGAATCAAGGTGAACTATACTATTTTGGATACATTCAATATATGCCAATGCTATACCGTATATCCTAGGTCAATATACAAGTAAAGAGCAAAAGAAAGATATATTGTAATATACAAGGCAAAAGAACGACTATACAATATGAACAATGAATGAAGGGATATCCGATAGTACCATGACTTCATATAGCTAGACATATATATATTTATATATATAAATATATATAAATAGGAGGTCATCTCAAACATAACCTAAATAGTCATGTTCTCATATTTAGACCTCATTATAATACTATCAGGATTTAATACCAACATACTCAGAATTTCTAATCCATATGGCTAGACATACAATAATCGTGCACAGTAATGCAATCATAAGATAGCAAAGGCCGAAAATATACCTCAATCCCAATACCGGATCCATGACCAATCTGTCATAAGCTAGCCATAATAATGATCATAACCATGATAATAATAATATCAATAACATCATAAATAACCGGCTACTCCGGACAACCAAATACCTAGCCGAGCCTATGCGTACCCCCACCGCCCCAGACTCGGAAGGTTCAATCAACAAACAATAACACAAGACATAATCTTCACCCATATCTATGCAACCATCCCATACCGGCTGATAGACATAAGTGTATACTGGTGATAGGCGATGCGCATGCAGGAATGAATGAAGAATATACCATCAATATCACAATGCATCATAATTGTCCTCATTAGGACCATTATCATCGTCATCAACCTCCGGCCTCACCGGGTATTAATATCATCTCAATAGTATCCTCCGGACTCGAATCGAGTATCAATATTATCACAATATCCTCCGGCATTGCCGGGTATCAGTATCATCTCAATAGTATCATCCGGACTCGAACCGGGTATCAATATCATCATAATATCCTTCGACCTTGTCGGGTATCAATATCATCTCAATAGTATCCTTCGGACTCGAACCGGGTATCAATATCATCATAATATCCTCCGGCCTTGCCGGGTATCAATATCATCTCAATAGTATCCTCCAGACTCGAACCGGGTATGAATACCATCATAATATCCTCCGGCTTTGCCGGGTATCAATGTATCATCATAACTCTCGACACATAAATATAGGCATATAATAGGTGCACAGACGCAAGCCGATATACTCATAACCGTAAAGATATCTATCTTATCAATACATCTCAATTACTCGTTATTAGCTAACCAACATTTATTATTATTATTAAACCGCTAGTTCGCTAGTCATCACATAACCTCTAGTTATTAGCCTAAACATTATCCTTCACATAATCCTTATTCACGGGATAACAACTAACCACTATTCATTTAATAGTCAACATCTAACATCTAGTCTAGGTTCATCATTAGACCAAAACCATTATTTATCCACCATTCATTATTCCAACTATTCACCCTATTTTTGTTAATCATATTAGACAACATATTACTACTTGTCGCCTAACCATCTTTTATTAAAAGACATCATTCATTAACTGACCATCATTAGCTACCATGTTTCAACTAAGCAAGATTCCTTAACTAATACATTAGCTTCCTATCCATCAAATGCAATAGTCAGCTAATAGACAACTAGTTACTACATAGCTTAACCGTCTAACAAGAAGAAAAACCATAAGATCATATTTCGGCTATAATCACATCATTTATAATGGTAAATAATCATGAATGTACCAAACCTATGCATGCCATCACCAATATTCAATCAATGGAATAATAAGCATCATACCGCGTCTTCCTCTGTCCCATACCGGAGAGATGTGTATACAAACATATACATATTCATATTCATAAATCGCAATCACATCATTCACAATGATAAACACTTCTTGGATATTTAATCAGTACCATAACACGGCTCTTGGCCCATTAATTTATCCGGAATAATCACAACATCATAATCATGGCCTTAGGCCCATATACATATCCGGAACTCATATCAATAATCATATTTATAAACCGCAGTATATCTATAATCATCTCACGTATAGGAGGCATCTTACATCTAGGAGACATAACATCAACAAGCATATCGCCTCTATTAGACCTCTCATATCTATAGGTTATGCATCATGACCAAGAGGAAAATCGTCTCTATAAGCTCAATAATCACAACTAAGAGGAAAATCATCTCTTTGGGCCAAATATCATAACTAAGAGGAAAATGCATCCCTAAAGACAAAATATCATAATTAAGAGAAAAATGCATTTCTTTGGGCCAAATATCATAATTAAGAGAAAAATGCATCTCTATGGGCAAAATTCATAATTAAGAGGAAAATGCATCTCTATGGGTCAAATATCATAATAAAGAGGAAAATGCATCTCTATGGACTAAATATCATAATTAAGAGGAAAATGCATCTCTATGGGAAAAATATCATAATTAAGAGAAAAATGCATCTCGATGGGCAAAATATCACAATTAAGAGAAAAATGCATCTCTATGGATCAAATAACATAATAAAGAGGAAAATGCATCTCTAGGGGCCAAATATCATAATAAACAGGAAAATGCATCTCTATAGGCAAAATATCATAATTAAGAGAAAAATGCATCTCTATGGGCCAAATATCATAATTAAGAGAAAAATACGTCTCTATGGGCAAAATATCATAATTAAGAGGAAAATGCATCTCTATGGGCTCATAATTAAGATAAAAATGCATCTCTATGAGCCAAATGTCATAATAAAGAGGAAAATGCATCTCTAGGGGCCAAATATCATAATAAAGAGGAAAATGTATCTCTAGGAGCCAAATATCATAATAAAGAGGAAAATGCATCTCTATAGGCAAAATATCATAATTAAGAGAAAAATGCATCTCTATGGGCAAAATATCATAATTAAGAGGAAAATGCATCTCTATGGGTCAAATATCATAATAAAGAAGAAAATGCATCTCTAGGGCCACTAATCATAATCCGACGAAAATCATCACAATTTATCAATTCACCAAGTAATTCTCATAAATAAGGCTCATTAGTCTCAACTAGGTCTACTATCTGCAACTAAGCCCACAAGGGCTAACACAAATCTTGGCCTAAGTGGGCCGGATGATCCCACTTCTAATCCATAATTTCCATAATTAGGCATACTATTCTCCAAACTAGGCTAAGGTATCTAGTTCATACTCTAGATGCCAAGCAAGCCATATTAACACCTAAGATAGTAACTTTGACTAGAAACAAGGGTACTCAAGTCAACTCTACCAAACTTACGGTTCCAAAACTATCACACTAGTCAATAAAGCTAAATATACAAATCATGCTTCAAATGTTAAAACTATATTCCGAGCATAGCATTATATCATATCCATGCTACAAATTTATCCAAACTAGAGTGAAAGCATTAGGATTCTACAAAGGTATTAAGTAATTCAACCTACGGGTCCAAAATCCTATCTAATCTCCAAACTTATATGTATATTCAATATTAAGTCATTCTATACAATATCAATCTTAACATTCACATTCGCACGCAATATATATTATACATCATCCATGAAGAAGAGTAGACAGAAGCCTACCTCAAGGCTAAACCGCAAAATCACACTTCAAGCACCACATGCTCGTCTTCACTTCACAATCCCCAAAATTTTATCACACTATAAAAAATATAATCTACTCATCAATACGAGTCTAATGATACCCATATTGCACTATTGTGCTTCGGGTCCAAAAATGACACCAAAAAGTCCAAGTGGGTCCCACATACGGAAATCGCGTCTCCGAGGTCAACCCAATGCTCATCTATGACCAAGGAAGTATAACCCTCAATTGATGGGTGCAAAAAAATAAAATTTGGCGCTAAATCAAGTCCTAAGCTAAATTGGAGTTTTGGGTCAAGAATAATGAAATTCACCAATAAAGTGATGAAATCTTACTTTAATCCGGATGATAAAAGATGTTTACCAAGCTCCCTAGACATCCACAAGACTAAATTTAAAGTTATCATACCCATTTAGGGTTTTAAGCTCTAAAAGGTGAATGAAAAATCCCCAAAATCGCGACCTTGGGGTCTATTTATAGACCCCCTCGGCGAAGAGACGCGGTACCCTGTGACAGGAAAGTCAAAAACTTATTTTTGACCCTCAGAACTCATTCAGGACCCAAAATATATGATCCAATAGTGAAATTTGAGTGTAAACCACAATTCAAATCCATTGGAATCATAAAAAATTCCATACAAGGTCGTTTAAGCAAAAAGTGGGGCCCACATATATAGTTTCAATTTTATGACTCTCCGACTAATAGGTCGAAATGAGTTCGGGTGCATTGGGGCCCGAACCAAAGGTCTACCTAGACTAAAATCGATATTTTGGATATGCTGGCGCAGTTAAAATTTTCATCCGAGATTGTTTTGCTGATGTTTTTGATTGGTGGCCATTTGGAACCAACGAAAACTTCTAAACAGGGAATTGACTCTAGAAACTAAACGAACTGCCCGGTAATCGATCCCTCAGTCCCAGCAAGTCATAAATGACTTGGGGCATCTATGGAGAAGCTCAAACGGTGAAGATAGGCATAAATATGGAAAATGACCTGAAGGGTCATTACAAGCTGCCACCTGAATTTCAATTTCATCCAACTACTGATGAAGAGCTAATTACACAGTATTTGTCTGAATAAATTGTTGATAACAATTTCTTTGCTATTGCTATTGCTATTGCTATTGCTATTGCTGAAGTGGATTTGAACAAGGTTGAACCTTGAGACCTTCCTGGTAAGCATTTTCACTTTTTCTCAATTTATTCATTTTAGACATGAAGCGATATAATCAATAAAAATTCATATAACTGATCTTAACTTGATGGTAATTGAGGCATAACTATTATTACTGTATTATTATCAGATATGGTATCTCTCTTGATTTTATTTTTTTCAATTCATAAGTTTTAGATATGAAGCGACATAGACAGTGACGATTTATATAGGCGACTCAACTTAATTAGGATTGAGGTGTAACGATTGTTACAGGATTAGTATCAGAAATATTAGCTATATTGATTTGATTTTTTTCTCAATTTACTAGTGTCACAAATGAAGCATTATAAAAGTGAAGATTGATATAGCCAACCTCAACTTGATTAACTATTGAAGGGTGTTTTTGTTGATTTTCTTGCGTGTTGTATTGAATGTAGGGAATGCAAAAATGGGGGGGAAATATTTGAGTATTGAGAGGTAATTTTACAAAGAACGAACCATTATAATAAACATCATTATTGTTATAAATAGAATGTCGTTGCAGAGAAGTAAAAATGATATGAAAAATTGATTCTGGAGAAAACATGCCGATGCAGTGAAATATCGTTAAGGGTTTTATAAAGTGGTCTCTCTGTAACCCTAAATTCATTTTTTCAGTATTGTTGTGCTCCTTTTGTGCTAACATGGCTGCCAAGTAACAGAATATTTTGTGCTCTTGTGCTGACTTTGTGCTGAATTTGCAACCACATCAACACAAAAAGAGCACAAAAATATTTTTGAAAGAAAGTTTGGGGATGGTGATGGTAATAAAACCTCCGTAAAATTTAGACATTTCACTGAAATTTCAGATATAACTTGAGGGTTCTTGTCCGTTATCTCAATTTATATCCAACAAATATTAATTAATACTCTTTTTTTCAAAGTTTTATGCCTTTTTAAGTTCAAAATTGTTATAAGTAAGGATTTTGAATCGACGTTTTTATGTTTTCATTGATAATTGATATTTTAAGTATTTTTTTTAGAAATGAGATAAAAACAAAGCAAGATTAATAATGAATAGAGCGAGATGCATGTAACATGATAAGTTGTAAATAATGAAAATGTTAATTGGACACGTTAAGATTTCAATCAATCGACCTTTTAGATCTACTTGTCACCATTTATCTTTCCTACTATAAATTGGAAATTAATTTCCTTAAAATACTTTTTGAGGAGAATTTTATGTCATTTTAAGCACAAAATCTGTAAAGTGAGGATATTGAATTGACATGTTTCTGTTTCATTGATGATTGTTGTGCTAGTTCCCTTTTCTACAAATGAGATAAAAATAGAGCAAGACTAATAATAAGTGGAGCGAAACAAAATAAGACAAAAATATAAACATTAAAAATGTTAAAAAGAGATTGGACTTGAAAGATTTATTCTTTACTATTTTCATACAGTAACTTGAAATTACTTTCCAATAAAATACTTTTTCTTGTGAGTTTGATGTTACTCTAAGCACAAAGTGGATAAGACTGAGAATTTTGAACTGGTGTGTTTATATCTTCGTTGATAATTGTTATGTTAGTTCTTTTTAAAAAAATAAAGCAAAACTAATAACAAGTGGAGCGAGATGGGACACGTTGTGAAACGTTAAAAAGGATGAACGATGCCCGCAAGTTACAATTTGAAATGTTAACATTCCAAACGCCCAGTTCGATCTACTCTTTGCCATTTACTATCTACAAATATTAATTTGAAATTAATTTTCTATAAAATACAATTTGGGTTGGGTTGGGGTGGGGTGGGGGGTAGTTATGCCATTCTAAATATCACGTTGATAAGAGTGGGATTTTAAATTGCCGTGTTTATAACTTTGTTGATAATTGAGATAAGGTACAAGTATCTCCCGAGCTATATTCGAAATCTGAGTGGCACACCTAAACTTTACGGGGATGTTATTACCCTCTCTAAATTCATTTGTTTTGTATGTTTTTGCTCTTTTTGTGTTTTCGTAGCTGTCAAGTAGCAGGATTTTGTGTTTTTTTTTGTGTTGACTTGGGAGCCACGCCAGCACAAAGGGAGAACAAAAAACAGAAAAAATAAATTTAGGAGGAAGGAGGGTAATACGAGTCCCATAAAATTTAGATTTATCACTTAAATTTCGATATAATTCGACGGAATACTTATGCCTTATCTCTTAATAATTGCTACGGCAGTTTCTTTTTTAGGATATGGGACAGAAATAAAGCTAGACGATTAATAAGTAGAGAGAGATGGAATTTACCATTTGACAGGTTAAAATTTCATTCCCTCTTGCTAGTTCTACTCTTTACCATTTACCATTTTGAATTTAATTTCCTATAAAATATTTTTTCTAGTGAATGTTATGTTATTTTAAGTACAAAGTTGATAAGAGTGAGGATATTATATGTTGGTATGAGTGAGGATATTATATCGACGTGTTTATGATGTCTTCGTTGATAATTGTTGTATTAGTTTTTTTTTTTTTAAGAAATGAAACAAAAATAAAGCAAGACTAATAATAAGTGGAGCGAGACAGGACAGAATAAGTTGTAAATAGTCAAAAGGGATAAGGTACAAGTATCCTTTCAAATTATACTCGAAATTTCAGTGACACACCTAAATTTTAGGAAAGGAGGAGGGAGGTGTCTTATTACCCCCTAAACACAGTTTTTCTATATTTTTGTACTCCTTTTGAGTTAGGGTGACTGTTAAGTAGCAGAATTTTTTGTGCATTATATTTAATAAAAGTGTTAAAAGAGATTCAATGAGGCACACGAGTTTACAGTTTGACATGTTAAAATTTCAATCAATCTGCTGGTTCTACTCTTAATTATTTCACATCAGCAGCCTATAAAATACTTTTTTTAAAAAAAAATTATCACTTTAAGCATAAAGTTGATAAGAGCGAGGATTTTGAATCAATATGTTTATGTCTTTGTTTATAATTGTTGTGTTAATTTTTTTTCCTTAGAAATGAGATAAAAAATAAAATTTGACTATTAATAAGTACAATGAGACAAGACATATCAAATTATAAATAGTGACCATGTTAAAAGAGGTTAGATGAGAAATGGGAGTTACAATTTGACATGTTAAAATTACAATTGTCATGTTAGATCTATTATTTTTCATTTACCATTCCCAAATATTAATTTGATATCTATTTTCTATAAAATACTTCTTTTGAAAATTTTATGTAATTTTTAAGCACAAAACTGATAAGAGTGAGGATTTTAAATAGGCATGTTTGTCTTTGTTGATAATTGAAACATGTTTATTTTAAAAAAAAAAAGAGACAAAAATAAAGCAAGACTAATAAGTAATGGACCTAAATGGGACAAGATAAATTGTTAATAGTGAAAATCTTAAAAGAAGTTGGATGAGGCAATCGAGTTATTACAATTTGGCATGTTAAAATTTTAATCTCCTTGTTAGATTTATTCTTTACTATTTATTATCATCAAATATTAATTTGAAATTGATTTCCTATAAAAAAAAAATTACCTTGTCTTAGAATTTTAATTTGAAGCACAAAATTGATAAGAGTGAGAATTTTGAATTGACATATTTATTATATCTTCATTGATAACTGTTGTGTTAGTAATTTTATTTTTTAAGAAATGAGGCAAAAATATAGCAAGATGGATAATAAGTGGAGCGAGATGAGATATAACATCTTATAACTAGCGAAAATGTTAAAAGAGAGACATGCAAATTACAATTTGGATAGATTAAAATTTCAATCCCTAAATATTAATTTGAAATTTATTTTTCTATAAAATACTTTCTTTGAGAGTTTTATGTCATTTTAAATACAAAGTTGATAAGTGTGAGAATTTTGAATTGCTGTGGTTATGTTTTCATTGGCAATTATTGTATTAGTTTCTTTTATTAGAAATGAGACAAAAATAAAACAAGACTAAAAACAAATTAAGCAAAACGCGACATGACAAGTTGTAAATAATAATGAAAACATTAAAAGAGGTCGAATGAGGCGTGCAAGTTACAATTTGAGAGATTAAAATGTCATCATCTGCTAGATCCACTCTTCACCATTTACCATCCATAAATAACAAAGACATAATTAAGGTACAAAAAATTATTTAAAGTATAAAGAAATCTAAACGAAACATAATAAGATCTGTTAAAATTTAACAGATTAAATATTTCTCTTCATACCGCTTATATTATCCCTAAATTTTAAGTTCTCACATTATATTTCAGTCTGACTCGTCCAACTCTGTTTCACCCTGTCTTTTTCTGCCCCGCTCTACTCTAAACCGTTTATATTACCCCAAATATCAGAAACGCGTGACGACCTTCTACTTTCAAGAGTTAATTGTCAAAATACCAAATTATAAAACAGTGAATTTTAGGTACCATAGGACTTTCACATGTCAATTTGCTGAATCTAACTTTTGGGACAAACATTCTATTGTGACGCCATAATATTCTTATTGTTTCAAACTCACGTACCCCCTACCGTAATGGCTGATATAGAAGTAAAAAAATAAGATTCTTCTTAATTCTCAACCTTTAGATAGAAACATTTGATGTACATACTAAAAGAAAATTAAAACTAAATTATTGACAAGATATCTACTTCAATCAAACATTTTTTTTTTTTTTATTATCCACAACTTATATCTTACGGGATATTGTGTATATATGTTATCACTTATCCCTAAGCAATGAATTCTTATTGAGTTCTTAATTTGTAGTTTTCTTTGATTCATATATATTTATGACGTAATTCGATTGAGTATAAAATTTAAGAAAAATGAGAATTTTGAAAACTTGTCATTAAGCCGTAAATATATTATAAAATTATTGAGACTTATAATCTTTAACATGTCATAATATTTGAGTATAAGAAAATTTTAAGTTAAATTATTTTCAAATTTAAAAAGTGAAACAATATTTTTGTGTCAAAGGGGTTGACAAGAAGCCAAAAACTAAAACAATATTTTTATGAGTCATTAGTAGCTAATTAGCATACAGTATCAGAATTATACCAATAGTAAAATGATATTTTTGTTTCGAAGGGGTTAACAAATAATTAACAAATTAAGGTCATGATCACTTGTGATCTGCATCTTTTTATTGGAAATCTTGCTAACCAATCGTAACGGCTCATGTAAAATAATTCTTCATATATTTATTTATAGTAAACAATAAGTAAAATATTACTATTAGATTAATTTAATAAAAAATATTATCAAACATTCTCAAGGTGTACCCTACTGTATATCATCATGTCGACAATGACCTCATCAAAAATCAATTAATTTCATATAATAATAATAATAATAATAATAATAATAATAATAATAATAATAATAATATCCTTCCCCACGTAAATCCTCGATGCCATGAGAAAATGATTTGACTCGTATATGACGATAGCATAAAGATTTTATTCAGATATTTTTTAACTGTTACAGTAAAATAATAGAGTATGTTATATTTTATAACTCTAGTATTACACATAATTAATCATTTCTTTAATCGTAAAATCCATCACGAGAAAATCTATTAAAAGGTAACTGGGTGACGCTTGTCTGATTTGTTGATAAAAAGAATAGGAGTATCATTTTGCTTTATGTTTAATTAAGCTTAACTAATGATTAAATTGATCAGAGTGTCCGTATCTATCTATTTCTAACACTCTGTCCATGGTATGATATAATATAGTACTGTTAGTTACTCTCTCCGTTTCATAATAAATGAATTATTAAATTTTGACATACAAATTAAGAAAAAAACATTAAAGACATAAATTTAACACAACTTTCCATTTTTACTTCAAAAAAGAAAAAGTTGATCATGTAATATCTTTTCAAAAGTTAATTGGTTGTCAAATCATAAGGGTAAATTTGAAAAAAAATTCAATGATTCACTTATTTTGAAATACCAATAAATACCCCAACAATTCACTTATTCCGAAACGGAGGAAGTATTAAGAGAATTATGTTTGATTTTATTGTTTCTTAAAATATATGTTAGTATAATTTAATTTCATGATTTGATAATTATGAAAACTCTCATTTTATGTAACCATTGATTTGGTAGTATCTCAATAATTTACTTATTTTTTTTCAATTATGTCCTTACTTAATATTATATAATTCATTTTATCATTCAACTTATATTATTTAACTCCATCTCCTACCCTGATCCCCACCCCACCAGCCTTGCCCCCGACCCCTACCTTGACTCGACCCGACCCCACCCTCACCAAACCCCCCACCTCAATTTTTTTTTAATTTATTCTATAAAAATATTTCAAAAACTTGTTATTACTCGATCCTCCCCCAACCCACCACCTACTAACCCCCCTCTCCCCACCAATTTTTTTTTTTTAAAAAAAAATTATTTTTTAAAACTTTCAAGAAAATTTTCTTACACCACCCCATCTCCTACGAGCCCCCCCCCCTCCACCGATCCACCCCCATACACACACAAAAAATAAAAAATAAAAAATTCTTAAAAAAAATTTAGAACTTTTTTTCTTATCCCCCATTCCCTACCCCTACCCCTACTCCACTACCCCACCCTTAAATATTTTTTTTCTTAAATTTAATTTTTTTTCTTACCCTGCCAAAATTTACCATATTCATTTTTATTATTTTGTATTAAATATATACAAGTGTTTTTAGAAAATACTAGTTTAGCCGCACGTCTCTCGCACGTGTAACTTTGAATTTTCTAAAATTAGATGATTTTAGATATTATGAAGGTTTTTAATGAAGTGCAAAAAGTTTAAAATCTATATTTTATTATAAGCATATATATATATATTTTACCATCAAAAGTTTCAAGTGGTTAATAGATTTAATATATTGTTGATGTAGATGTAGATTTATAGACTTTTTAAATCAAAAAATATTAGTTGTCATTAATTCGGATGACTTGTAATAAGGAAAGGTTTTACCATAAATATATTTAATTAGTTTTCAACTCTTAAATATTAGAAAAAAATAATGAAAAAACGATTTTGTCTAAAGCAAAGACTTTTAATGAAGACAAAAAATTCAAATGACATTTCTAAGGTCCTTTACACTTTTAATATTTTATAAATTTTTCTACTTGTATAACGAACACAAGAAAATAAATAAGAAATAATTTATTTGCTTGAAAAATGTTTTTTTAGGATTCCATACCGAACACACCGGTAGCATATACAAAAAATGCATTCAAATTTTGTACTTGTCATTGATGTCACGTTTCAAAACACCAAAAAGTAATGAAATTTCTTACTATAAAAAATAAATTCGGTTATATTTTTTTGATCTACTATTTTATTAACTTTGTTAGAATTTACATGAATTTAATAACTTAATATATCTACATACATAATTTATGACAAATTAGTAGGAAGAAAATTATTTTATTAACAATTATTGATAAATTTAACATTGATAATAATTAAGGACATTTTAGTAAACTTAACAGTTACAATACAGTATCATATTGTTAAACCAAACAACAAAATTGTCATTACACAGCAGTGATCGATACTGTTTATCTAAACATTGTATTGTATTGTACTATATCATACCGTACGTTATGAAACCCCGACAAACCACCATCCAAACAAAGTGTAAGTGGACGAAATAAATATACATCCATGCAGGCTTAGCTTCCAAATCAGCTCTAGCTGCACAAACTTGAATAACAGTTTGTTTATTAACTTGCAATGCTTTGGCACTTTTTGCAGCTATGAAGTATCATCAAGATCTATGGATTTCTCCTTGATTGTAAGGCCAAACACGATTTATGTTTGAACAAAAAACAATTTAGGCCAGTAGGATCGCAATCATGTGCCTGCAGTGAAATAAAATTCTGCATTTCCTGCCACTTACTGGTTGTGCATGCTAGTCCATGGCATCAGATTTCTGATAACTCTTTGAATGCCGCGTCCAGCTTCTCCACAGTCATCCCCTGCCGTAGTCTCTGCAGGATATTGTTGTAATCCGAGGGGACACTTAAGCCTATGTGATGCTCCAATCCAGAAGTTTGACGTTGCTCACTTCAGTTGCTCTTCGCACTTTCACCTAATTGCAAAATCGATAGCTCCCTAGAGAGGCTCATCTAATCAGCACGAATCAAAGGTTTGGTGCTACTCAGAAGATACTGAATTGTGCAGACAAGGATGCCTCTAGAATTGTAATTAGTTAAGTCAATACAGCAGTGCCATTCACATGATCCTGGAGGCTTTGCATTAGAGATGCTCCGGAACAAAGCAGACCTGAATCTTTTAATTCCTCATAACACTTGCGAGTTGAACTGAGATCAACAATGTCTTGGTAGCCCTTCAGCAAGACCTTGTACATGCCAGAATTAGGCATAAAACCAGTCTTTAACATATCTGCCTTTAGCATCATGACACGAGTTATGTGCCTGGCCTCAAAATGACGTTGTATCATCATGGCATAAGTGGGTAAATCTGGATACAGACCATTGCGTCGTAGATCCACGAAAAACTTATTGGCTTTGAAATACTGCCCATCTTTGATCAAACCATGGATTAACGCAGAGTAAGTAACATTGTTAGGGAAAGAAAGAACACCATTACTGCAGTCTCCGGTAAATCCAGAACTGCCTATTTTCAAGAAAAAATTGATTGCATCATTAATCATTCCATTCTTGAGAAATCCATCAACCAGACAAGTAAAAGTCAACGCGTTAGGAGCAACTCCAGCCTCCATCATCTCCTTACGTAACCTTAGAGCAGCTTTTGTGTTTCCTTTTTTGAAGTGTCCGTCAATCAAAGCTGTATAAGCAACCACATCAGGCTTCAAGCCTTTAATAATCATTTCAGTATAGACACCCATTGCAGCTTCTAGATCCCCTACCTTGCCAAAACCGTCTATCAATATAGAGAAGGTGACTACATCAGTCTGTACACCCTTCTCTATCATCCGAGAGCACAATGCCAAAGCCTTCTCCGTATTTCCATCCTTGCAATACCTATCAATCAGCTGATTATAAACCACAGAGTTTACGACCACCCCTGTTGCATCCATTTTCAGCAAAAAACTCTCCGCTTCTTCCACTTTCCCTAGAGTACAATAACCCTTTATCAACGTACCATAAGTCACAACGTCCGGAGAAATACCAAGCTTTTCCATCTCAGAATACATCTCTAGTGCTCTCGACATATCATACGAATTACAACAGCCATCAATCAGACAATTATACACAATCAAATTGGGACTTGCACCAAACTTCACCATACATGCGAACAAATTTCTTGCTGTTATCACTTCACCCACTTTGCAAAGCATGTCAATCAAGATACCAAAACTAACAACATTCGGAAGAACTCCACGATTCAGCATTTCTTGATAAAGCTGAAAAGCTCTCCCGGCATCCGCCATCTTGCTATAACCATCCATTAGAGTATTATAAGTGAAAATATTAGGCATAACTCTAATCTCCCGCATTTTCCTAAATATGCTTTCAGCTTCACTAATCAAATTCTCAGTACAAAACCCGCGTATCAGAGTCGTGTATATCACAACATTTGGTTGTATCCCTTTCTCAACCATCTCATCATACATCATTTTCGCTTTCAAAATCTCACCTTTTACACAACATGCATCAATCAACACCCCATAAGTCACCACACTAGGACACAACCCAAATGAAACCATATTCCCATAAACACCCCACATGAATTCAACCTTCCCAATTTTCACAAACCCATCTAAAAGCGCATTACAAGCATGCAAAGGTGGTAACTTTCCCATCTTTTGGTACACCCAATAAGCATCATCAACAAAACCCATTTCAGATAACGCAATAATCAACACCCCAAACACATTACAGCTTGACCCAGAATCTATTTTACCAAGAGCACTGAAAATTAAAGAAGAAACCTTTCCAGGGTTGTTGGTTTTTTCACCAAGATTTTCTATGAGGCATTTTATCAAACACCTGGCGTCAAGATAGAATCTTGATTTTGTTAAGTAATGAATGATGGCTGAGTGTAGTGTAAGATCTCTTTGGGTTGCTGAGTTGAAGAGATCCATTGCTTGGGTGCGGCTCTTGGCATTGAGAATTGCTGTGGTTAAGGAAGGGGAAGTAGAAAATGGCAATGCTGTAATGGTTCTTGAAATGGCCGGAGACTTTATGCGGAAAAACGTTTTCAACTTTTGACAAGAATAGTACTTAGCCATCGTTAAGAATTGATGTATAAACTTTAATTGTAAACCACACAATTCACTCTTTTACGCATAATGTTTTCGGAAGTACAACAAAAAAGGGTGCATTGACAAAGGTTTGTACTCAGCTTAAACAATTTTAATTAATTTTATGAAATACTTGATATGACTAATAATATAATTAATTCCTTTATATTAAAACAATAAAACTAACACCCAAAGCAATTTTAAGTTACAGTTCCCTCACTTCATCAAATTCCACATTTCTTTATATCCATTCATCTCACAGCTCAAAATAAATAGAAGGAAAGAGAGAGAAATAAAAAAGAGGAAAATGAAGAGGACAGAAAGTATGGAAAACTTTTGAAATTCCAAATTCATGTGATTAGAGATAGGTTAGTGGATTTATTCCCAAATCTTTGTATTTCATAAAGATAAACTTAGTAGTAGTATTTTGTTTGAAGCGTGGACAACATAATCTGAGGATCAATATTGGGTAAATCGAGAATAATGATGGACACTTTGAGTCTAACTCGACCCAAAAACTTTATGATTAGTTGAGAAATTGCTCGAGAAAATAAAGGACAACAACTCCTTCCGTCAACCAAATATGGGATATTCTAACATGTTCATTTTCTTTATACCTGTACAAGTGATCATTCTTCTTAATTTCATTTTGTTAAAAAACAGAAAAGATTTCGCCTCTACTTATCCTTTTCTTTCGTGTAGTTAATAGCGTATATGTAGGGACATGGTCGATGAAGATTCATATTGTTATTTCGTAATGTATTCGGGTACACAGAATCTGTAAATGTGCAACAACAACTTCAACTTTAGTTTAATGTTTAAAAACGAGAACGCAATGAAGTACAAAAAATACCCTATCAAAAGATTTTTACAAGAGGTGTATTTTATTTTCATAAATAAAGATGAAGCAGAACTGACCAAGTCGTCCGAATTCACATAGTTTCCTTAAGGAAATAATTCCCCTCACTGTACCCAAGGTTGTGGAATTTTTCCTCTCAGGATAAAATGGTCAAACAAACCAACTGTAGTGGTAACTCAAACAATTGAAATATCTTCGAACTCACTGAACGTTTTGAGTGATCACACAAAATATTTTTTTTTAAGTCAAGAAGAGTGTTTTTATTCTGAAATTTTCGTATCTAAACCTATGAATAAAAGCAGGTTTATATAGTCACAACACGCCTCTTCTGAAAAGAGGCAATGGTTCATTTTAAAGGTTGCACCTCTTTCTGAAAATTCATATCTGTTATTCAAAGAGTGCATCTTTTCCTGAACAGTATCTCATTTCATGAAACAGTGTGTTACTTCGTTGAAGGATTGCATCCTTCTGAAGCATGCATCAGTTCATGAAGCAGTGCATCAATTCACTTGAAACAGTGCAACTGAAGCATCAGTTCTGTTCGAAACATTGCAACTGTTACTGCATGCATATTATATAAATGGAGTATCAGAAAAATTTTCCTGCGTTTTTTCTTTTGGTATATTCGAATCTCAAATAAATTTTGTCCAAAAAAATGATGACGACGCAAGACATCTCTTATTTCTTGCCTCACTTACCATGTGGAATAAGTGTTCTTGATTATAAACACTTCCAAGTTCTCTTCTTCCACCAATATGGGAGAAAGAGTAAACTTTCTAATTTGGGAGTACACTTTCTATTTTAGTGTCTCCTTCCCTCCACTATTTTACTCTCCATTTTTTCATTCACACTTCTTTCATATACTATGAACCCAACACATATAACCAACCCTAACATGATGAAATTGAAGCATTGTTCTAGTGGCATTATTTTGGCATGTAGTTTGATAGTGTGGAAGGGAAGCCTTGGCATAGCTTGTAAAGTTACTGCCCTGTGACCAGGTGGTCGTGGTTTAAGCCGTGGAAACACCCTCTTGGAAAAATGCACGGTGAGACTGCTTACAATAGGCTCTTCTGGTCCGGCCATTCCACAAACCCCGCCGCATTGCGGGAGCTTTAATGCGCCGTTATGGAAAGTAAAGTAGTTTGGTAGTGTTGTGCTTATGACATCATATTATGCTTTTACATGTGAGAGTGAAATAATACTGCAGTTTGTACATGGAAAAGTACATGCACATGCTTTTTCTAATTATGATAATTAGTCTCTGTGTTTCTAATTCTGATCACCAAAGTCAATTCTCAAAAGTTCCTAGTGCCCACATCATTAGTAGTAAAGTGAGTGAATGATTTGTCACAGATGAGTTTGCTTCAGCCCATATAATACCTGCACAGCAGTTGATTATGTTGTCCGTTGGATTTCGAATTGGTTTGGTGATCCAAAGATAAGAATTTGATTTTCTCCAACACATGAAGCTGACACAAACTGATAGCTTGGTGGCTATCTTTTGTATTGCTTTGTTTTTGCTTGGTGCCAAAGAGGAAGTCGTGCTATCCGAAGGAAAGATGGCTGATCTCCTCCTTTCTGCCATAACAAACACATGTGATGATGTTGATGCTCCCAAATGGTCCCCTTTGCTAAAAACTTGTGTGCTGTGAGAAGCTGGCCAACCTTTTTCCGTGGTGATTATCTGTTCTTGCTGATCAGATATCTCCCCACTCGTTTGCTGTTGAATCTGCATATACTCAATCCCCTTAGGGAACGTAACTTGGCCTTTGAGAAGCGATGAGTATGATTGTATGAACATCAGTGGCCGAGATTTTGAGGGTCCTTTTCTTTTTCGTCTTCAGATTTGCTAATATGGAATGCGAAGGGAAACTGAAAACGAGGGGGAATTAGTAGACTTTGTCCAATTGAAATTTCAGTTACGCAAAACCGCAAATAGAATTAGCAAAACCACTTTAGTCTTCTTTTCTGCTAATTGGAACTAAGCCTTTCATTCTTTCAAAAACAAATGCAGCACAAGGGACAAACGTATATAGCCAACTAGAAGTTAGGTCCACTTTTAAAATTTGGTAAACCAAACTTCCTGTTGGATATAGCTCAGCTCATGTATATAACAAACACAGATTCGATAGAATATTGAGAGTCCAGGTTACCAAACTACTATATAGTAACTACTACTTCCAAACTATATATTGTCAATGGATACGAGTGAGAGCATTGTTGTAAATGAAGATGGTAGCAACATAGATCATGCTATGAGCAATGATGTGATGGATTTGAGCAATGTGAGGGTTCTTCTTTGTGACACTGACGTTGAGAGTTGCCACGAAGCGTTAGCCCTTCTTAAGAAATGTTGTTATCAGGGTAATATCTCTGCCGAATACCTTATCTACACCTTCAAACAATGAAAATTTGCAGATCAATGTTTCCCATCGAAAACTTGCTTCCTAATTATCATTGGCACCGTACAGTAAAATGCAAGAGTTTATACCTTATTATTGTCATTTCCGACATTGCTTTCTATACCACACTGTTACAATTTCCATTTTGGGTATGATACTCCTTAATTGCATAGCGTATTTGTCGTTCCACATCATGTTAAGTGGGATAATGTTGAGATGGATAGTTACCAGACTAATTAGACAAGCATATCATTGCTGTTTATGCCACTTTTTCCCTTTCCTGTGTATTATGGAATGTCTGCATAACTAATACATGATTAACCGAATTGATCCCCCTATGGAAACCGAAAAATTTCCTATTTAAAGCTTGTCATTAGGAGTGCTACCCTGTGTTACCATTAGGAAGACTTGTCATTAGGTAAGTGACATCATTCAACAGCAACTAGCCCAGCTATAACATGTCATATAAATGCATGATTTGAATTCTTGATTCATGGACTCTCAACGCTTACTTGCTTAAAAGAAGATTAACGCGTCATTTCAATTGTTCCACTCAATGATCGAGAAATATGGATTCATTTTCTTCTTCTTTTCTTTTACATTGAGATCTTTTCACCTTGTATTGTTGCTTCCTGCTGCACAGTTATTCCAGTGTGTTCAGCAGCAGATGCATTAGATGCACTGAACTCTCAGGGGCATTGTATAGATATCGTACTTGCTGAAGCCTCCCTTCTAATTTCCAATGGTGCCAAGATTTTCAATTTCATCAAGCTGGACGTCAATATAAAACACATTCCGGTGATCAGTAAGTTCATTTCCATCTTATTTTTCTACTCGGAATAGTAGAAATCACGTACAAGGTATCCTTTGTTTTCGTCTAATGTATCTTTTCTTTTTGTCTCTAATTCTGCTTTGGTAAGTGATGTTGGATGAGGACGAGATCCCTCTTGTATTGAAGGGTTTGATGCTTGGAGCAACAGATTATCTTGTCAAACCGCTGAGCAGTAATGAGCTAATGAAGCTCTGGACTCACACGAAGAGAAAAGGCTCACAGTTAGTATATTAATGAGATTCTGTTACTGATGTTAATGTGTTGTTATTACTTAAGCATAATAATCCAATGTTGATTATAAAGGACATTGTCTGTTGCTTTTGATTAATGCTTATTCTTTCTTGCTCTGAGTTTCTCTCTTTCGCGAAGTTCACTTGCTTTGAGTTTGTAAGATGAAGATATCAGAAAGAGATGTAGATTGTGTCAACTGGGAATGTACGTTGCTCAGACTTTTTAAAAATATTGTAGGGTGTGGGTGGAAGATTCTCCAAAAGCTATGCATTTCTGGAGAATTCGACACGTTGGGAGGGTCCGAACAACATAGATTTTAACATAGAATGAAAAGTGATACAGTTCATATATTCATATTGTCGACTTCAATTTGTTTTGTAAGGTGCAGTTGATACTGTTGTAGTGGTACTTTATTCATTGAGGTACAATAGCATATCCCAACATTGTCAAGTTAAACTAGGAAGATATGACAGAAGAGCAGAAGAACTAAAAAGTTGTGATGGCTTTTATTGATTTCCCTTAGAATGTCTCTTGGTTCAGCTGTGTCTATCCAAGCTAAGAAAAGAAACTAGGCCCGTATGTCTAGGGGGTGTGAAACATCAAACCGGAAAAATTGTTATTGATTTATTGTTATTGGATTATTGGGGTTAACGGATTTTTGATGGTTTTAAAAAAATTTATTGGGTTATTAATTCGGTTTCGATTTTTTCTTATTGGGTTATTGGATAAATCGATAATCCAATAAGAATATACTAAATTACTACTTTACCCCTCCTTATTATATATATATATATATATATATATATATATATATATATATATGTTGGAAAATGCTACAATATTGATATTGAACTGAATTAGTAATAGTAAGAGAGTTGTCACAAATACTGTATCGTGGCAAATCACTGCCTTGAAAGCGATTTTGGCCCAACTCCGGTGTAAATCCTTCTAGATGGTCGCTCCCCAAGGTTCCACAGCTACTTCCAAACACGTGCACTCGAGGCTGGAAGTTTGGAGGTTGCCCAAACCAATTGCCCAAAATAATTCAAGAGGAAGAGGAAAGGAGGAAGATGTTTTCTTTCTTTTTGTGGTGTGTTTTGTTCTCCAAAAGATATATGTTTATATAGGGATGCCAAAAAGTTGTTTGCAAGAAGAGAATTAATGGAATTAAAGTATCATTAAACCAAAGTACAATTAAACCAAGTTTATTACAGATTTTTATTTTTTTCATTTGGAACCGATATGTAGGTTCATCTTCTTTGTAACGTATATTTTTTTTTCTTTATTCTTTGCATTACACAAAATGTTTTATGAAGCATTAACTCCACAATCCCCCACTAATGCAAAGATAAATAATATGAATAAATTCTGGGCAAAAGGAAGGAACATGTACTTAAGTGTCAATATCTTTCAATTTGAATTGACACGTAGTGATATGAGGCAACAACAAATATCCAAAAAGTGAAGTACTCTTGAACTAGATGGACATAAGTTGAGACCCCCACAACACATACCATATTCTTGATTTTAAGCAACCTCCGTGATACTACAAAGTGCTTTTATGATCATTCACACAAACCTTGGGTCTAATGAGTGCTCTAGAAAGATAACCCAAGTCTTTCATAAAAAGGTGATCAACCTTTTATACTCGCGTAGGTGATCCATCAAGTCTATCTCATAGACCACCTTAAGGCTATGGATCATTAAGAGCAAAAATAAGCTGAACCTTATAATACACTACCTCACGCCATAGAGATAGGATATATAGTGTCTATTGAAGGCCTATGTGGCTTCGTTTGACCACAAATGGGTATCCATCATATTACCTCAATCCATGGGCTTTAGCCCCATCCTTCTCGACAATTCAAGAACCATTTTCCTTGTCAAACCCTTGGTCATAGGATTCGCCAAATTTCTTTTAGATCTTACATATTCCAAGAAAATAACACCATGTTTCAACAATTGTTTAACTGCACCATGTCTGATGCGAATATATCTCTTTTTACCATTGTATACACTATTTTTAGCAATCCCAATTGCAGCCTGTGAGTCACAATGTAAAGAGACTGGTGACATTTGTCTTCCCCATAAAGGCACATCTGTCAAAAGATTTCTCAGTCACTCAGCTTCTTGCCCTGGCAATTCGAGAGCAATGAATTCATATTTCATGGTAGAACGTGCTATACAAGTCTGCTTTGAAGACTTCCACGAAATAGCACCTGCACCCAAAGTAAACACATAGACACTAGTCGAGTTAACTTCATCATTGTCAGTAACCCAGTTTGCATTACAAAAACCTTCTAAAACAGCAGGAAATTTATTAAAATGCAAATACCAATCCATAGTACCTTTTAAGTACCTTAACAAGCGATGAAGAGCATGTCAATGTTTACTACTGGGATTATGAGTATATCTACTCAATCTACTAACAACAGAAGATATATCAGGCCGAGTATAGTTCATGAGAAACATTACACTCCCAATTATTTTAGCATATTCATTTTGAGAAACACTAGAATCTCTATTCTTTTCCAAGTGTATGCTAGAATCATAAGGAGTTCTCACTGAAACTACATCAAAACAATCAAACCTTTTCAACATTTTTTTAATATAATGAAACTGACATAAAGAGAAACCATTAATAGTTCTATTGATTTTGATTCCTAAAATCACATCAGCTTCTCCAAAGTCTTTCATTTCAAATTTAGAAAATAAAAATTTCTTAGTCTCATTTACAACATTCACATTAGGGCCAAAGATTAACATGTCATCCACATATAAACATATAATCACATAATCCGATTCTATCATTTTAGAATAAACGCAGGTATCAGATGAATTAACAACAAAGCCATTAATGTAAAATTAAATTTTTCATACCACTACTTAGGTGCCTGCTTAAATCCATATAAAGACTTTCTCAATTTGCATACTTTATCCTCTTGTCCTGGGACCACAAAACTCTCAGGTTGGGTAATATAGATCTTTTCCTCTAAATCACCATTTAAAAATACAGTTTTGACATCCATTTGGTGTACCACTAAACTGTGAATAGCAGCTAGAGCAATAAGAGTTCTAATGATCGCTATTTTAGCCACATGAGAATAAGTATCAAAATAATCAACATCTTTCTTTTGGTTAAAACACCTAATCACAAGTCTGTAGACACGTGATTTTTGACCCTTCCCGAGTGTAATATATTTATTTTTTGATATTAAATATTTATATTTGAACCGATATTATTTTAATTCTTATTTTATTTTAATAAATTTTTAGTTAAAAAATAATTAACTAAATGAAGTTAATTTTAGGATATTATTTATTTTTATTCCAATTTAAAAAAAAATAATAAATTTTTTTTAAAAAAAAAATATATTTTTTAAAATAGATAAGTTAGTAGTTTCAATACTATTTTATTATATATATTTTGGTTATTTATAAATTTTATTGTATTTCTTTTAAATATAAAAATTAATTAATTATTATTTATTTATTTCTTCTTCTTATTATTATTTTATTTATTTTTATTTTATTCATTTATTATTGTATTATTATCTTCTATTTTAAAATAAAAAGGAGAAAAAGTAAAAAAAAAAAAAGGGATAATCAATTCAAAAGTTAAATCCTATCCTATCCTAACTACTCCCCCCAAAATTTGCCTATTTAAAGGACTCCCACCCCCCAAAACAAAAAAGACGTACATTATCATCTATCAGAAACCAGATACTACATCAGATTATATCAAAAATCATAGAGAAAAAAATACAGAGTAAAAAAAAAGTGAGGAAAATACTCAAAAACATCAGACAATAAAGAGAGAAAAGAAGAAAGTTGAGTTTGGGTTTCCGTTCGAGCTTCCGGTAACGACATTCTTGCTTTTATACTGGATTTATTTCATCACACAGGTTTTTATCTAACCCAGTATCATTATTTTTGTAAGTTTTATTGAGGATCAAAGCATGAATAAGTTATTTATATGATTTATGTGTTATTCATGTTTAAAGTCTGATTACGTTAAATAATTTGTCTTTTATTATCTTTACTTAGATACCATTAATCTCTAAATTTGTAAATTGTAAATATGTTAAGAAGTTAATGAGTTGATAAAGAAAAAGTAAACATGATATGAACTAATCGTGGATTTTGATTTTTCGGATTAATATTAATAAAAACCAAGTTAATTAATAAAGGCGGCCTAAATTTGTTATTTTCTTTACCCTTTCGTGAGAAATATGGTATTTAAACTTATATTATAGAACAAAATTTTATTTTTTGATCTAAGGATTGAAATTCTCAAAAGTTATTGTAATGGTTTTATTCTGTTTTTGGTGTTTTGCTTGCATCATTATCACTTTGTGAAAAATATTGTTGATGTTGCATACTATGGTATATTTTGCTCTAGTGGTTATTATTATTTATTATCTATCAGTATAAATTAGTAGGAAGGAGTGGATAGACACACCTGCACACGCATACACAGTAAAACGATGGGGAATCAAAATGAATAAATTTCATTAATTATCCTTAATTGTATCGGATGAAATTTGATTTCTTAAAGATGATGTGGGTAATTTTGGATGGCTTAGAAGGTTCCTAGTAACGCGTAAAAGAGTATTTTTTATTAAAGCAGAGTTGTTGCTGGCAGATGTATATCTTTAGGCATTAAAAAGTGTTTTTTTTTATTCATAAATAAAGTTTAATAAAAAAATTTAATTTAATTAATTGCTTTAATTAAATATTTTTTAAGTATATTATTAAGATTTAATATTATTTCAAATAAATAAATTTGTATAAATTTACAAGAGATAAACTAACGCTTTTAACGTTAGGCAAATTTTAGGCATGTTTAAAATATTCGTCTCAATTAAGAATGCGGCGTACGCATCTTTCTGAGACATTTAAAAATTCAAGGATGCAATAATGTACTTTGATAAATATTTTTTCTAAAATTAACTTTCACCGATTTATTTAATTTAAAATAATGGACAAATTTTTCAGATAATTAAAAATGAGCGATTTTAGGGCCAACAAACATAATCTGTCAAAATAATTTAAGTTAAAATAAGTCAATAAAGCGACCGTGCTAGAATCACAGGACTCGAGGGGTGCCTAACACCTTTCCCTCGGTCAACAGAATTTCTTACCCGGTCTTCTGTTTTCGCAGACCAACTAAGAGTCATTTCCTTTTTATTAGGGATTCAAAAAGGTGACTTGGAACACCATAACTCAAATCCAAGTGGCGACTCTGTAATTAAAATAATCCCTATTCAATATTGTCACTTTAATTGGAAAAACCCTTCGACCTCGATCCCTCCGGGCGAAAAAGGGATGTGACATCTCTAGCGACTCCGTTGGGGATTAACTAGAATTCGAGCTTTGGGTATTGGATTTTACTTGCTTTAATTATTTTGATATTGTGTTTGTTGTCCTTATGTGCTACTTGTTGCTCATTTACTGCTTTGATATTATCTGAACTGTATTATATATTGTCTTCTCTCGCGTACCCCTTCTGAGTCTCTGAAATAGGATAGATGGAATGCAGCATATGCATCTCACCTTCTTTTGAAGATAGCCGGAGTGTCAAGGCACCTAGTGAAGGATATAGTCACATATGTTAGGCGGGGTTCGGATCGGTAACGAAGGCGGTGTTGCCCTGCTACCGACCAAGTTGTCCCTCCCCGGCTCGAGTAAGCCAGTCTAGACACCTATCCCTATTAGGTTTTAACTTAGAAGAACTGAAAACTTAGAATCTGGTTATCCCTATTAGGTACCGCTTTATTTGCATCATATGCATTTGACTTAGCGGGACTCGGCACAGGGGCCGGGTCTGTGTAGGACAGGTGACCTACTTTATAAAGACCAACATGTGCATCCTACGTGCTCTTTGATATTTATTTGGAAGGCTTATTTTATTGTTGACCGGCTTTTAGGCAACTTTAAAACGCAAAAGATTGTATTATCCTCAAAATTATTGAATTACTTTTCAAAGGAAAATTTTAAATATAGAATAATATACTTTTAAGGTTTTTATGAACTACGAGGGTCTGATTCTCACATCTTAGTGAGATACGTAGGAAGTCCTTCCCAGGATACGACCCTATCTTTTAAAAAATTATTCATAGATTTATTGGGAAATATTTTGAAAATATGATTACTTTCATAATTATTTTTCTACTTTTCAAGTCCAATTTTTATATATATCTTAATAGCCCTGAATCTTTAGGGATCATGAGGCTAAGGTTTTACAAAAAAATAAATATAATATAATAAAATAAAAATATATTTCAATAGCCCGGAATCTTTAGGGATCATGAGGCTAAGTTTTTACAAAATAAGTAAAAATATATAAATCTTAACAGCCCTGAATCTTTAGGGATCATGAGGCTAAGTTCTTACAAAAATAAAATATATACATATATATATATATAGATAAATCTTAATAGCCCTGAACCTTTAGGGGTATTGAGGTTGAATTTTGTACGACATATATTTCAAGAACTACGCACACCTGATTCTCATCTTAATGAGATACGTAGGCAGTCCTTCATGGATTCGGTGGTCTTAAAAAAAATTGAACTCTGACACATTAATTTTCTTCAAAATCAAAATAGTGTTAAGGTGGTTGGTTTGTGGCTAAGTTGGCATCTCACCAATACAACACCATGTTCAAAGAACAAGGAAGATGACCCACAAAAAATGATATAGGGTCTGAGATGAGTTGGTATAGATTGTTAGAAATGAGGATTAATAAGAAATGATCTGAAAAGTGAGAAATTTGGAGCAAAATATGAGAAACATGCAAATACTGAGAGAGAAAAAGAGAGTTCTCACAAGGATTTTACATGTTTCAATGTTCACTTACCTCTAAACTCCATAACACCAAAGTTGGACATGCACGAGGGTCATGGTGATCCTTTGACTCATATGAAAAAAAAATTGTAATCAATGAAGAGGAGTAGGGAAAAAGAGAAATTGTTGATGACTTACTTTGGAGAAAGTTTGAGGTGATAAATTCAAAATGATCGAGTTCAAAAAAGAAAAAAAAAAGATGATGTAGCAATGATTGTGGAGACTCCATTAAGGCCGACGTGCAATTCAATGGCTAAAATATTAAGTTCGGCAATTTAGAAGTCAATCTGCTCCCCACGAGGAAGGATTTTTGATAGTTTTTTTTGCTTTCT
The DNA here is from genome assembly GCA_030864215.1 of Capsicum pubescens. NCBI lineage: Eukaryota > Viridiplantae > Streptophyta > Magnoliopsida > Solanales > Solanaceae > Capsicum > Capsicum pubescens. The sequence goes on from CM061543.1 coordinate 20,898,941, forward strand.
TTCTACTACCCAAATTATTTTAGGGTTGGAATTTGGGATATATCTTATCTTATTTTATTATAATTTTTATTCAAATCTTTCTATCTTTTGGTCCACAAATGTGTGTCCTTTTTTATTTTTATTTTATTTTTATTATATTATATTTTATTGTCTTTCTTTTCTTTAGAGAACTCTTTCTGTGGTGATTCTAGTGATATGATATACATGTTGAATTCACAGACTGATCTTTAAATCCAATCTAATCCTGAAACATTTGACAAGAAGATAGAGTTGAAAGAAAAAAACATATAAAAAAATAAGGAAAGTGTTCAGGTATTTGGGGTGATATTACAACCTCTTTTGAATGTATTGAGGCAATCACTTTGTGAATCAAGAAATAACTTGATCATCGATTAGAAGATTCAATTCGAGAATTTTGAATGGGGTCGATCGGAGGATATATAGTATCCACTATAAGGAAAAACAAAAGAAAGGTAGCTCCAAAAGGACATGAGTCACTCATCGAAAAAAAAGTACAATATAAGTGGACATGTATATTTCACAAGCTTAAAAGAAGTGACGCAAGTGCATGAGCTTAGTCACGATCAATGTTGAAAAAGATGCGTATGATCTTCATGTTCTACTCTCAGATTACATGTTATGTACTTTTGTTTTTAACGATTGATATGACGAAGACATTTCATTCTACTACCCAAATATTGTGTCATCCTTTGTTACCCCTTTTGAGATTTAGTGTTATTTTCTTTCGTACCCCTCTTTTGGAATCAAAATAGAATTTGAAAAAGTCGGAAAAAAAAGAGTATCAAGAAAAAAAAAAAGTTGAAAAAAAAAGAGAAAAAATCAATCAAAGATCAAATTCAAGCAAAACAAATGTCTGAACTACGTTTGAACTGATTCTTGCTATGACAAGATATGTAGGCAGCCCTACTCTAGGGTTCGGTTCAACCAAAAGAAAATTCAAGTTACCCAGAATGAAATAAAACTGGGGAAAAAGTTTTATTCCTTAAAAGAGTCGATTCCAAAAGTTGTGTATTTTACCCAATGTTGTGTAAATTTTGAGCCCCATGCCGACCTTTCTTTCTATCCCATTCCAAAAGCCAAGTTACAACCAAAGAAAGACCTTCAGATCAATCTTTGAGAATGTCAAGGCTAAACATGTTATAGGTGCATGATATTTCATATTTTGAGTGTTATTTTCTAAAAAAAAAAAACGAAAATGAGAGAGTCTTATTGGTGAAAACCCTTTTGAGAATCATAAGGCGACCGTGAGTTGTGAGATCAATAAAAATGAGAGTCTTATTGGTAAAAGTCTTCATGGGCACCATAAGACGACAATGAGTTGAAAAAGAAAAGAAAGTGGGAGCGGCTTGTTGGCGAAAACACATTGAGGTGTCACTAGCCTAAGAAGGATTATAATCCAGAGGGAACAAGTTCAAGAATGACTCCCTTTCAAATTCAATGAGTGGGCAAAAAGTGACAGTGATTAGTTTGGATAGATCAAGTTGTTTCATTCAAAATGCATGTCATAATCACTAGAATCAGCTGCCACACCCAGATAAAATTTTCATTTTGATATTTTTTGTAAAAAGAAAAGATGTCTATTGTCCTTTCCTATTCTTTTTGTTATTTTTATTTTATTTTTATTTTTGATTTTTAATTTTTGTGTCTTTGTGGTCAAAAGAAAATCACTATCTTTATCTTTCATGTATTTTTGAGTCAAAATTTTGTCAAGATAAGTGAGGAAGGACTTCAAAAATTGCTACCAACTCCTTTAGTTGTGCAAAGCAAGACAAAAGACCAACACACAAAGATAACATGTTTCAAAAACAAAGTAAAGTACTCGAGAATGCTTGTCAGCTGATAGTTTTTGGACTCATAGAAGTATAAAAGGTGTATTTGAAGCTGAATCCCGAGGCATCATGCAAGAGCAATATGATTTGAGTCAAAATGTTTTAGTAGTCAGAATTTAGAGTCAATACTACAATAAGTCAACAATACCTATCAATAATTTGCAATGGAGCTGGGCATAACAAGTGCAAGAGATCGTTTCAATAGCCAAATGCCACAAATCAACCACCGTGTTTTAAAATTAAAAGTTTTCTTTATATGAAACAAAAACATATTACCTTCAAATCAAGGGCTTCAAAGCCTAAATATTAAAAGATGCAATTTCTCGCTTTTGCAAATACAAGAGGCGATATTGCTAAACATTTTTAACAATCACAATCATGGTGAAAACTCATCATCATTTACTCCTAGGAGACACACTTCCTTGTCTGGGTATTTCAGTTTTCATTTGTTAGGTGACGCATTTCCTAACTTGAACCTTCACTCCTAGAAGACGCACTTTCTAGTCGAGTCATTTCATTCAAATCATAGGAGACGCACTTCCTAGTCTGAATAAGTCAATTTTCATTTGTTAGGTGAAACACTTCCTAACTTGAACCATCACTCCTAGAAGACGCACTTTCTAGTCAAGTTATTTCATTCAACTCTTAGGAGACGCACTTCCTAGTCTGAATAAGTCAGTTTTTATTTGTTAGGTGAAACACTTCCTAACTTGAACCATCACTCCTAGAAGACGCATATTCTAGTTGAATCATTTCATTCAACCCCTAGGAGACGCACTTTCTAGTCTGAATAAGTCAGTTTTCATTTGTTAGGTGAAGCACTTCCTAACTTGAACCATCACTCCTAGAAGACATACTTTCTAGTCGAGTCATTTCATTTAACCCCTAGAAGACGCACTTCCTACTTTGAATAAGTCAGTTTTCATTTGTTAGGTGAAGCACTTTCTAACTTGAACATTCACTCCTAGAAGACGCACTTTCTAGTTCGAGTCATTTTATTTAATCCCTAGAAAATGCACTTTCTTGTCTGGGTAATTTAAGTTTCATGTGTTAGGAGACGCATTTTCTAAGTCATTAGTTTTACTCTGAAAAGATGCATTTGTTTGGAAAGGCCTTGATTCACCCCCTTTACTATACTTTTCACAAGTTGTGACCTGATGACACTCACAAAATTTTCTAGTGTAAATTGGGGCAAAATTTTGTTCATGTTTATGGGAATTTATTTTGTGCTCAGGACCCTCCTGAAGAATGGGATAGGACCCTCCTGAAGAATGAGAATTTATTTTGTGCTCAGGACCCTCCTGAAGAATGGGACAGAACCCTCCTGAAGAATGGAAATTTATTTTATGCTCAGGACCCTCCTGAAGAATGAGAATTTATTTTATGCTCAGGACCCTCCTAAAGAATGGGACAGGACCCTCCTGAAGAATGAGAATTTATATTGTGCTCAGGACCCTCATGAAGAATGGGACAGAACCCTCTTGAAGAATGAGAATTTATTTTATGCTCAGGACCCTCCTGAAGAATAGGAATTTATTTTATGCTCAGGACCCTCCTGAAGAATGAGAATTTATTTTATGCTTAGGACCCTCCTAAAGAATGGGACAGGACCTTCCTGAAGAATGGAAATTTATTTTGTGCTCAGGACCCTCCTAAAGAATGGGACAGAACCCCCCTGAAGAATGAAAATTTATTTTGTGCTCAGGATCCTCCTGAAGAATGGGACAGGACCCTCCTGAAGAATGAGAATTTATTTTATGCTCAGGACCCTCCTAAAGAATGGGACAGGATCCTCCTGAAGAATGAGAATTTATTTTATGCTCAGGACCCTCCTGAAGAATGAAACAGGACCCTTCTGAAGAATGAAAATTTATTTTATGCTCAGGACCCTCCTGAAGAATGGGACAGGACCCTCCTGAAGAATGGGAATTTATTTTGTGCTCAGGACCCGCCTGAAGAATGAGAATTTATTTTGTGCTCAGGACCCTCCTGAAGAATGGGACAGGACCCTCCTGAAGAATGGAAATTTATTTTATGCTCAGGACCCTCCTGAAGAATGGGAATTTATTTTGTGCTCAGGACCCTCCTGAAGAATGAAAATTTATTTTGTGCTCAGGACCCTCCTAAAGAATGGGACAGGAGCCTCCTAAAGAATGAAAAATTATTTTATGCTTAGGACCCTCCTGAAGAATGGGATGTTATTTTTTTGTGTCACCTTTTATTTTGAGTTCAGGAACATATTTAAAAAATCAAAAAAAAGGAAGTCAGGAGCCCGCCTAAAGAGCAGGGTGAAGAAGTAACAAGTCAGGAGCCGCCTGAAGAACAGGGTGAAGAAAAAAAAAGTCCAGGAGCCCGCCTGAAGAACAGGGTGAAGAAAAAGCAAGTCCAAGAGCCCGCCTGAAGAATAGGGTGAAAATTATCAATTGCAAGTCAGGAGCCCGCCTGAAGAATAGGGTGAAGATTTTCAAGTCCAAGCCAGAAGAAAATTTGAAGAATAAATCAATTGTCAAGTTCTTCTTTAATGTCAAAAGCAACCGAGGTGGAACATTTTATGTTTCAAGTTCAACTCAGAATACTGACTATCTCACCATTTGAGAAGTCATGAAGATTCAAGTCAAGATTCCAGAATAGCTGAATAGATAGGATCTTTCACTTGTATCTTCAATTTTATTTTGTTATTTATGTGAATGTAAAAGCAGAAGTCGTCAATCGAAAACTCGATGGAACCTCACTCAACCTCTAACTCTTTCTCTCACTTTTACCTTTGAACTACATGTGACCTGATTCCCTTAAAACCCGAGATATGTAGGCGGCCCAAAATCAGGACTCGGTCACATTTTTTGTTTTACTTTATTTTTTTTTTATCTTCACTTTTAGAATAATTGGAGGATCAAAATACATATCTTGTCTACTTCTTTGTATGAAAACTCTTCGAGATTTCACACAAAGAGGGGCAAAATGTAGACACGTGATTTTTGACCCTTCCCGAGTGTAATATATTTATTTTTTGATATTAAATATTTATATTTGAACCGATATTATTTTAATTCTTATTTTATTTTAATAAATTTTTAGTTAAAAAATAATTAACTAAATGAAGTTAATTTTAGGATATTATTTTTTTTTTCAATTTTAAAAAAAATAATACAAAAATTTAAAAAAATATATATATTTTTTAAAATAGATAAGTTAGTAGTTTCAATACTATTTTATTATATATATTTTGGCTATTTATAAATTTTATTGTATTTCTTTTAAATATAAAAATTAATTAATTATTATTTATTTATTTCTTATTTTATTTATTTTTATTTTATTCATTTATTATTGTATTATTATCTTCTATTTTAAAATAAAAAAGAGAAAAAGTAAGAAAAAAAAAAGGATAATCAATTCAAAAGTTAAATCTTATCCTATCCTAACTACTCCCCCCAAAATTCCCCTATTTAAAGGACTCCCATCCCCCACCCCCCAAAATAAAAAAGACATACATTATCATCCATCAGAAACCAGATACTACATCAGATTGTATCAAAAATCATAGAGAAAAAAATACAGAGTAAAAGAAAAGTGAGGAAAATACTCAAAAACATCAGACAATAAAGAGAGAAAAGAAGAAAGTTGAGTTTGAGTTTCCGTTCGAGCTTCCAGTAACGACATTCTTGCTTTTATACTGGATTTATTTCATCACACAGGTTTTTATCTAACCCAGTATCATTATTTTTGTAAGTTTTATTTAGGATCAAAGCATGAATAAGTTATTTATATGATTTATGTGTTATTCATGTTTAAAGTCTGATTACGTTAAATAATTTGTCTTTTATTATCTTTACTTAGATACCATTAATCTCTATATTTGTAAATTGTAAATATGTTAAGAAGTTAATGAGTTGATAAAGAAAAAGTAAACATGATATGAACTAAACGTGGATTTTGATTTTTCGGATTAATATTAATAAAAACCAAGTTAATTAATAAAGGCGGCCTAAATTTGTTATTTTCTTTACCCTTTCGTGAGAAATATGGTATTTAAACTTATATTATAGAACAAAATTTTATTTTTTGATCTAAGGATTGAAATTCTCAAAAGTTATTGTAATGGTTTTATTTTGTTTTTGGTGCTTTGCTTGCATCATTATCACTTTGTGAAAAATATTGTTGATGTTGCATACTATGGTATATTTTTCTCTAGTGGTTATTATTATTTATTATCTATTAGTATAAATTAGTAGGAAGGAGTGGATAGACACACCTGCACACGCATACACAGTAAAACGATGGGGAATCAAAATGAATAAACTTCATTAATTATCCTTAATTGTATCGGATGAAATTTGATTTCTTAAAGATGATGTGGGTAATTTTGGATGGCTTAGAAGGTTCCTAGTAACGCGTAAAAGAGTATTTTTTATAAAAGCAGAGTTGTTGCTGGCAGATGTATATCTTTAGGCATTAAAAAGTATTTTTTTTTTTATTCATAAATAAAGTTTAATAAAAAAATTTAATTTAATTAATTGCTTTAATTAAATATTTTTTAAGTATATTATTAAGATTTAATATTATTTCAAATAAATAAATTTGTATAAATTTACAAGAGATAAACTAACGCTTTTAACGTTAGGCAAATTTTAGGCATGTTTAAAATATTCGTCTCAATTAAGAATGCGGCGTACGCATCTTTCTGAGACATTTAAAAATTCAAGGATGCAATAATGTACTTTGATAAATATTTTTTCTAAAATTAACTTTCACCGATTTATTTAATTTAAAATAATGGACAAATTTTCCAGATAATTAAAAATGAGCGATTTTAGGGCCAACAAACATAATCTGTCAAAATAATTTAAGTTAAAATAAGTCAATAAAGCGACCGTGCTAGAATCACAGGACTCGAGGGGTGCCTAACACCTTTCCCTCGGTCAACAGAATTTCTTACCCGGTCTTCTGTTTTCGCAGACCAACTAAGAGTCATTTCCTTTTTATTAGGGATTCAAAAAGGTGACTTGGAACACCATAACTCAAATCCAAGTGGCGACTCTGTAATTAAAATAATTCCTATTCAATATTGTCACTTTAATTGGAAAAACCCTTCGACCTCGATCCCTCCGGGCGAAAAAGGGATGTGACAAAGTCTAGCCTTATATTTATCAATTATACCATCAGGCCTCAATTTCTTCTTAAATATCCACTTGCCACTTATGGGTTTACAACCTTTTGGCAAATCATACAAGTCCCATGTGTGGTTAGATACTATAGAGTCTAATTCACTTTTAATAGCCTCTTTTCAAAATATCGCATCTATTGAACTCATTGCTTCATCATATGTCTTAGGGTCTTCTTCTATTAAGTAGATAGACACTAATTCATCATTTAAAGTATCGATATCAAAATCCTCAGTTAAGAAGGTGATGATAAAATCTGGACCAAATCTAGTCTCAATTCTACGTCTTTTACTCCTTCTCAGTTCATTTTCATGCTCATTAGCAATAACATCAGATACAGGCATAACATGAGAGTTAACAGACATAGATATAGAAGTATTATTTTGCACATCACTAGACACATCATTTTTCAAAGGAAAAACATGCTCAAAAAATTCTGCATCTCTAGATTCACAAATAGAATAATCATTTAATGACATAAATCTATATGCAGCACTATTTTGAGAATAACCAATAAAGATAGTATCGAAGGTCTTAGAACCTAAATTTACTCGTTTAAAATCAGGTAGATCAATCTTAGCCAAACACCCCCACACTTTCAGAAATTTCAAGTTAGGGGCATATCCTTTCCATAACTCATATGACGTCTTGTCTAACTTTTTATGAGGGACTCTATTAAGAATATAACATGCAGATAAAACAGTTTTTCCCCACATATAGTTAGGTAGACCCGAGCTTAAAAGCATAGAATTCATCATTTCCTTAAGTGTTCTATTCTTTCGTTCGGCTACACTATTTTGTTGGGAAGTACAGGGAGCACTAAACTCATGGATAATACTATTTTTCTCACAAAAATCTTCTAGAGTTTTAGTACTATATTCACCGCCCCTATGAGATCTAAATCTCTTGATTTTCCTGTCTAATTGATTTTCTACTTCTGTTTTGAATTTTAAAAATATGCTTTCAGCCTTATCTTTAGACTTAAGGAGGTATACCTTAGTGTACCTAGAAAAATCATCAACAAAAGTAATGTAATACTTCTTTTCACCTTTACTAATAGTGTTCTTAAAATCTACTAAGTTTGAATGTACTAGTTCAAGCAACCCGGTCTTTCTACTAGTAACATATTTAAAAGGTTTCTTGGTATGCTTAGCTTCTACACACACAGGACATTTAGAAATATCATCAATATTTACGGCAGGAATTAATTTCATTTTTCTAAGTCTTTTAATAGAAGCAATATTAACATGACCTAGTCTACCATGCCATAAATTAATAGACTCAGCAATATAAGCAAAATTAGAAATATTTGCATTGACAATCTCTTGATCAATGTTCAGTACAAATAAGCCCCCATTAAGGTATCCCTTCCCAACAAAGTCTTCTCTACGAGAAATAATTATTTTATCAGCTTCAAAAACAAGTTTAAGGCCTACTTTGTTGAGAAGTGCTCCAGAAACTAAGTTTCTACAGAGCGAGGGAATATACAGAACATTGTTCAAGGCTAATGTAGACGATGGCTAATATACTGGGTTAGATAAAAACCTGTGTGATGAAATAAATCCAGTATAAAACCTGATATATTCCTTTACCCATAACTCCACTTTTATACCCATGTAGACGCACTAGCCATCGATGAATTCCTCAAAGTCATGGAATAATTCTTTGTTGCGCAGAAATGTCTTGAAGAGTCTATGTCCAACACCCAGTCAGTCTTATTAGACACCAGGTTCGTCTCAATGATTACTGTCGCAATCACTTCATCACCCTCAGCAAGATGAATTTTGACATCATTTTGTCCTCCCTGTTTTGAGTTTTGCAAACTATCTCTTTTTTTTTAGCAGATTTGTAAGTAAAAAATAAATCAAATAAAGTATTAGTCATATGACTCAATAAATGCCCTCTAGCATTTATGTTATCATTTTTAACCTTCTTTTTACTAAATTCATCAATAATCATAACAACATTAAAACCAGTAATGATGTTAGAACCATCATTAAACAAAACATAATCAACTTCTAATTGTTCTAAGAAAATAAAAAAAAATTGTGACCAACTTTTAAAATAATTTTCGTCTAATGGCACAATTTTTGACAAACCAGGAATAGTTTTGTTCAAAGAAATAGTCATTTATCAATATTGTATGTAAGAAAATCGCTTTCAAATTGTTGAAAAAATGCTACAATAGTAATATTGAAACGGAATTAGTAATAGTAAGAGAGTTTTCACAAACACTGTGTCATGGCAAGCCACTGCCTTGAAAGCGATTTTGACCCGAATCCGGTGTAAATCCTTCTAGTCGGTCGCTCCCCAAGGTTCCACAGCTACTTCCAAATACTTACACTCGTGGCTGGAAGTTTGGAGGTTGCCCAAACCAATTGCCCAAAATAATTCAAGAGGAAGAGGAAAGGAGGAAGATGTTTTCTTTCTTTTTGTGGTGTGTTTTGTTCTCCAAAAGATATATGTTTATATAGGGATGCCAAAAAGCCATTTGCAAGAAGAGAATTAATGGCATTAAAGTATCATTAAATCAAAGTACAATTAAACCAAGTTTATTATAATTTTTTGTTTTTTCATTTGGAACTGATATGTAGGTTCATCTTCTTTGTAACGTATATTTTTTTTCTTTATTCTTTGCATTACACAAAATGCGTTATGAAGCATAACTCCACAATATATATATATATATATATATCTTTCTCTTAATTTCTCTTTAGTTTCTACAAACTAACAAACCTATTCGGTTTCCTTATAACTTATAACCCGATAAAGACATAAAGTTAATATTTTCAATTTCCTCTCTGGTAAACTTATGACGAGGATTTGCAATGAAGACCGTGAAGGTCAAGCGACTAGGATTCGATTTTTTGAACTAACATTTAGTTAAAGCTTGAAGATTTTTGTAAATTAAAACACATCATATAGGATTTTGGCCACAACTAAGATTCAGTTTCTTTTCATGTTAGTTGCTACTATTTCTATTTTATGAGTATTTTTTTATCGGTTTAATCGAAAACCAAACAGTTAAGGGCTAAAAATCGATAAATCAAAAATCGATAAAAAAATATCTTATTGATTTAGTATATTTAAAAATCAAAAACAGATAAAGAACCAATAATACATAAAACCGAACTGAATCAACTGATGCACACCCCTACGTTTGGCCATGAGAAATATTCACTTTTTTTGCAAAATTATTTCACTTTATCAAAAAAATGATTGTTTAGCCATAAAAACTTCAAATACCAAAAGTGAAAATAACTCTCAACTTGTTTTCATTTTTTTTCCATCTCACTATTTCATTTTTCGTCTATCCAAAAGTCTAAAAAAGTCTTTTAAAAAGGGTACGACCAAACACAAGTCCAACTCCATAGTTATTGATTTTCGTGGCCAAACACCTACTAATCTATTCTTTGGAAACCAATTTTTAGAAATGACAAAAGAAGAAAGATTTTCCTCAATGAATAATTTAAGGCACATGGTACTTGAAAGGCCCACTCCACCTACTTGTTCCTCTTTTTTCTACTCTTTCCTTTGTTTCTACAAGTGGAAATTCAAATCTTATTTAATAACCATAATTATTTTAGTTAATGAGTATATGACCCCAAAATTGTCTGCAAGACGATATCCACATAAGGTAGGTAGTCTTCGTGATTTGCCATCTCTGGATACTCTCATGTACAAACAGTAAGAACTCTATTCAGCAAAAAACTCTTTATCTCCTTTAAGTTTTAATACACTCTATCAAACGACCCCTTTTCTTCTTTTTAACTGATGTAGAAATGCCTGTACATAGTGCAATGTTGTGAGCAACTTGATGGTAGTCCCTCTACCATTTGGTGGGGGGGTGCGGATTAGGTGCATAGATTCAACTAGATAATAAATACGTAGGTATTTATTTTTATAATGAATATTATTGATTGGAATAATTTTCATTTTTATCTTCTTGACTTAAGATGTTTTATTAATTCATATTCTAAATTAGATATTATCGTGATTAAATTATCTAGTGTTTTAGGATCCTCGTTAGTAATATGTAATCTTTTGTATTCTAGGTATAAACTATATAGTTGAGTTTCTATTTCTTTTAATGATTTATTCTTTTCGTGAGATGTATTCATTAATTTATTTGGTTTATTATTTTATCCTGTAGTAACTGCAGAGTTACAAATTTCTGTATAATAATTTATCCTATCTGTACTGTAGTATATATCTAATTCTAGATTTTCTATGTCATTTATTATCTTGTGTTGTTCTTCTCGTAGTGAGTTTTTTAAATTATGTAAACTATCACATGTACTTTTTTCTAAATTTTCTAAGGTTTTTTCTATCCATATTAACTTTTCTTTTAGATCTTCCATTATTTTTTTAATTCGGTTTCTGTAATTAATTTCATTATTTAGATTATCTTGGTTTTCCCTAGTTTTTCTAATATATTCTAACATCCACAGTCTTGATCTGAATAATATCCTTCTGGGTAAATGTCTTCGTATATCTGTTCTAACGCATTTATTGTTTCAATTTCGTAGTTTATTACTTCTTCTAATATTATTTTCTTAATATCTATAATTTCTATGTCTTTAAGTATATATAAGATTAAAACTTTAAGGTAGTCTAAACGATCTATTTTCTAAAATTGATATTTTATAATTGTTTGTTTTAGCCTTAGTAGTTCTTGCATATTTTTATTAAGAAATTTTATATAATTTTTTATTTTCCATGTATTTGTCTATATTTATTTTCATCTGTTTTTCTAGTAACTGTATATTTCTCAAAACTTTTTCTAAAAATTCTATGTAATTTATCATGCTAAGTATTTGTAAGAGTAGTTAGGTAGGTATGGTATATAATTTACTCTAGTCATGTAATATTTACCAAATGCTTTTTCTAATATGATTTTTCTTATATCTACTATTTTTATATCTTTAAGTGCATACAAAATAAGTATTTTAAATTTATCTACCATCACATCAGATAAATAATTATTCATTTTCATAAAATTGTTTTTTTCAAAATATTCCCTTCAACCATGTTCATAACAAAATATGGTCATCTTAGACTACTATATACTAGATTATTCTTAAATAACATGTTCTTCGGTCACTATTAGCATGGTAATCTGGATATTTTCCCTTAAACAGCGCCTCTACTCTGGTTACTCCCCACCACGGCTTCTTGCCTTATTGGTTTCACCTTTAGGATGGCATAGTTCTTAGGGATTTTTCTCCTTTTCCACTTTGCTAATAAACTTCTTAACATATTATTCTTCGAATAATTCTACTATAAAGTAACTAACATGAATTTATTTTATCATACCATGATTGTTGGGAATTATAAATTTAGCTATTCATAATCATAAATAAATATACCTGTTCGGGTAGGTTTGATATTTCTGAGCTTTGTTCCTCCATAGATTTTTCCATTGAAATAAATCTGTTTTTTAATTAACTGAGCAAAATATTTGTTGTGGATTTGAGAGAGTATTTGCTTCAACGCATGAAGGCTTGTCTTGCAATGCATTCTGCCTTCTTTATTTATAGAATGAAAGAAAGAACTTTACATTTGTTTACACGTTTTTTAAATGTCTACTAAATGCTTAAAAAGGAACTAAAAAGGTCAAAAAGCCTATAAGGCTAAAAAGCTACCTAGGGCCTAAAAAGTCTACAAAGTTCAAACTACATTTAATGCTTTACAATACTTTTAAAGACTTTTACGTAAATAAAATCTATACAATAGATATCTTGTCTCCGTTGATTTTGTCGTATCTGCTATATCTCCATTATTGCTTCTTATCTTATCTTCCAGCTGTCGCTTTTATGTCCTTTTATTCAAGTTGAACTTCCGGTACAATATTATCTTTTCCATTACATTTTGAACATTGATGGTCTGAATATTTATGTCCAATTAACTTGCAATATCTGGTTAATAGTTCTTCCGAAATAAATTTTTCTTTAATGGCTTAAAGAAAAATGGTATCAGAGCCCAATTATTTAAAAAATACAGAAGTAGTATACATGTTTAAATTTACGTGTTTATGAATTTAGATTGGATTTACTTGACAATAATTAATCAATATTAATTATGAGAAGACCATTTAAAAACAGAGAAGCTTTTAGAAAAATAAAAGAATCTTTAATTAGTAATTATTCAGAATATATAAGTCTAAATAAAACAAAAGAAAACCCACAAAGATTAGCTTACCTAATTACCTTAATATCTAGTATTGAAGCAAAATTAATAATCCATTTAAAATCTAGAAGAATGAGACATATACCACCTAATTATGATAAAATTAGATTTAGATATCCGCCAAAATACTATAAATACGGTTAAAATGAATAAAATACAAAAATACAAAGAACTAAAACAAACTATTTCTAAAAAACGTAAAGAATTAAGAATAAGAATAGAAAGATTAAATTATAATATATTTTTCGGAGTTAGTAAAAACTCAATAAATGCACAAAAAGATGAAATATCAAATTTAGAATCACAAATAGATAGTTTAGAATATATATATCAACATGAACTATTTACAATAAAATGAACAAAGAAGAATTTATAATAGACGAAAAAATATATGAAAATCACGAAGGATTAAAAATAAGAATAGTATTTTCTAATCTAGGAAGAAGATATAAGAAAATAGACGAACATTTATATTTAATGTTAGAAAAAGAAGAATTAAAATTAGAAGATAAATTGACAGCTATGGTAAGAATAGAAAGAGAAAACAAAGAAATAAATAGAAAAAAGGAAATAGAAAAAATAAAACAACAAACTACAGAAGAAATACGAAAAATAGTAGGATTGCTGAATTAGAAAAAGAATTACAAATGTTAAAAGATCTGTATGAAAAAAGACAGAAAGAAAAAGAAGAAAAAGATAAAGAACAAAAATTATTAAACGAGACAAATCAATTTAAAGAAAAACTAGAAATAGACAATAAAGAAATAAAAAATAAGGAATTAGAAATAAATAATATAGATGTTGAAGAAATAGATAATTATGATTCAGAAGATAGTGAAACATATACAGAAATATTAACAAATACAAAAAAATTAGAAATCAATGAAAAACAAGAAGTAATTAATGAAGAAAACTTAGAAAATATCAACACAGAAATAAATACTCTTGATAAAAAAAGAAAATGAAAACATAATACCTAGAACATCAGAAATAAGGAAACCTACATATTATAAGAATAAGTTTAAAAGATATAATATAAAGAATGAATATGACAAATGGACACCAAAACAAATAGTTAATAAAAATTATAACTTTTTAGACTTAGATTGTGTAATAGATACAGAAAAAACGATACAATTATGGATAGGATATATGACAAAACAATTATTAGATAATAATATAAGTGTAACAGATGCACCAGAATATATAGAAAGAACACTAATAGGAACAGTGAAATTATGGTTTTTAAATCTAACTGAAAATAGTAAAAGAATATTAAGAACTGACAAACCTACAGAAGGAACAATATTAACAAAATTAACACCTATAGAATTATTAAAAAAATATGAAACAGCCATAAAAGACGAATTTAGTAGCATGACAACAACAGAAGAAGAACAAAATGAAGAGAAAGATATAAATAGGAATTTAATGTTAAAATTAGCAATATGTAATATGTGCTACATAGATGAATATACTTGCGCATTTAAAGAATATTATTATAAAGGAGCATATAATATAGAAGAAAGTAAAGAAGTAAGAAAATTATATTTTAATAAATTACCTGAACCATTTAGTTCAAAAATAATAAAAAGTTGGGATGAAACAAAAATAGTAGATACTCTAGGAGCAAGAATAAAATTTTTACAACAATGGTATAGAAACCTATGTGAAAAATACAGAGAAGAAATAAAAATGGAAAAAGCATTAATAAGAAATTTAGCATGTTGCAAAGACAAGATAGCACCTCAATTTGGATGCGAAGAAAGATATTATAAGAAAAGAAAAAGACATAAGAAATATAAGAAATACAAAAAATCAAAATATAAGTATAAAAAACCAAGAAAAAGATATTATGTAAAAAATTATAAACATAAAAGACCATATAGGAAAAAAAAATCTATAAAGGAATGTACTTGTTATAATTGCGGAAAGATAGGACATTTAGCTAGAAATTGTAAATTACCTAAAAACCCAAAAAATAAACAAATATCAGAAATAAAAATAGAAAACACAGAATATATGCAGATAGATTACATAGATTACGAATTAGAAAGTGAAGACAATATATATGAAATTTCAGAGAATGAAACAGATAACGAAATAGATAGTGAATTAGACGAATTAAATGACTGAAGAAGATACAAAAATATTAACAAAAGAAGAATATTTAAATGACGAAGGAACAGATCAAAAAATAATATTTGATAACAATGTATTTGATGAAATAAAAGGAAAAGAGTTAGACTTAAGTGTAGAAAAAATATTTAAAATACCAACAATAAAAAATATATTTACTAGAAAAAAGGAAGAATATTATGTAGTAAGTCAAAAAAAAACATGTAATAGACTGTAGATATGCAAAAGGTAAAGCTAGTATACCACTAGTAACAAAAAGAATAATTAATAAAGAGATAAACGATATAAAAAGTAGAGACCCAATAAAATATGTACACCTTGGAGGTACAGAAATATTAATAAAAGCATGTTTTAGAGAAGGAATAGATACACCAATAGAATTATATTTAGCAGATGATAGAATTATAAAACCTATAGAAAAAAGTATAATAACTGCCATAAAAGGAAATTTAATATACCAAAAATTTAAATTTATAATAAGTGCGAATTATTCAGTAGCAGTAACAGATAGAAATATAGATAAATCACTAGTATTATATTGGAAGATATCAGGAATAGAATTAACCCCAGAAAGTAAAATATTTACAGCAAGATGCAAAAATTTATATGTATTAACAACAAAACATAAAATAACAGGAAAAAATAAGATTAACAAGATACAAATAGATAGCTCATTCGAACAATTTGTAAAAACAATAGATTATAATGATTATAGCTATAGAGACATAGATGTAGAAGAAAATCTAGAAATAATAAATGACAGAATAAGTACAACAAAAAGAACAGCTTATGATAAACCGAAATCATCAAGCTCATCAAAAAGAATAAGTTATGAAACAAGTTAAATGGATAATTCAAACCAATATTACATAACAGGAAAGGTAAATGAAAAAGAATATTTAATACTCTTAAATACAGGACAAGAAGAAAATTATATAGCAAAATATCTAGTAAAAAATGAGAAAATAAAAACCGACAATAATATATGCCCAGATCTACCAAGAAGTTTAATAAATACTAAAAATATAGCAGAAAAAGAAATAATAATAGGAATAAGAAAAATAAAAATAGAATTTGAAGTAAAAGAAGAAATGCAAAAAACAGACATAATATTAGGAATAAAATGGCTAGAACAAGTAAAACCATATAATATAGAACATACACAATTAACTATAACATATAACAGAGAGAAATTATTCTTAAGAAGAGCTTTAACATAAAATGAAAATATATGTATTAATGAAGATAGTAGTAGAAGGATATTACAGTAGATATTATACGTCTATGATAGATACAGGAGCAGAAGCTAATTTATGTAGATATAATTGCTTACCAGAAAGTAAATGGGATAAATTAAAAACACCAATAATAGTTAAAGGATTTAATAACGAAGGAAGCTTAATTACTTATAAAGCTAAGAATGTAAAAACACAAGTATGGGATAAAATATTAACAATAGAAGAAATTTATAATTATGAACTAACATCAAAAGATATACTTTTAGGAATGCCGTTTTTAGATAAATTATACCCACATATAATAACTAGAACAGATTGGTGGTTTACAACACCATGTAAACAGAAAGTAAAAGCAAAAAGAGTTAATAATAAAATAAGAAAGAAAACTGATTGGATAAAAGGAAATGAAAAAATTACACAAAAGTTAGAAAATATAAAAAATACTGAAGATACAATAGAACTAGTCGTATTTTCGATAAATAAAACAGAAATAACTATATTTTCAATAAATAAGGTAGAAATAATTAAGAAAAAATTAGAACAATTATATAGTGAAGATCCATTAAAAGGATGGGAAAAACATAAAACCATTATAAAAATTGAATTAATAGATAAAAATAGCATAATAACCCAGAAACCATTAACATATAATTTTGACGATTTAAAAGAATTTAAAATGCATATAGAATAATTATTAGAAAAACAATATATACGAAAAAGTAATAGTAAACATAATAGCCCAGCATTTATAGTAAATAAACATAGTGAACAAAAAAAAAGAAAAAGTAGAATGGTTATTGATTATAGAAATTTAAATGCAAAAACAATGACTTATAATTACCCAATACCAAATAAAATATTAAAAATAAGACAAATACAAGGATATAATTATTTTAGTAAATTTGATTGTAAATCAGGATTTTACCATCTAAAGTTAGAAGAAGAATCTAAGGAATTAACCGCATTTACGGTACCACAAGGATTTTATGAATGGAATGTACTACCATTTGGATATAAAAATGCACCAGGTAGATATAAACATTTTATGGATAGTTATTTTAAACAACTACCTAATTGTATAATATATATAGACGATATACTATTATATACAAAGACCAAAGAAAAACATTTAAAATTATTGGAACAATTTACGGATATAATAGAAAAATCGGGAATAAGTTTAAGTAAAAAGAAAGCTGAAATTATGAAAAAACAGATAGAAATTTTAGGAATACAAATAGATAAAAGTGGAGTAAAAATGCAACAACATATAGTACAAAAAATAATAAATTCGAAAGAAGAATTAGATACGAAAAAGAAATTACAATCATTTTTAGGATTAGTAAACCAAGTAAGAGAATATATTCCAAAATTAGCAGAAAACTTAAAACCACTACAGAAAAAAATAAAAAAGGACATAGAATATAACTATAATGAAGAAGATAAAAAACAAGTTCAAAAAATAAAATTACTTTGTAAAGAATTACCAAAATTACAATTTCCAGATGAAAATAGAAAATTTATATATGTAGTAGAAGCAGATGCTAGTGAATATAGTTACGGAGGAGTACTTAAATATAGATATGAAACAGAAAAAATAGAACACCATTGTAGATACTACTCAGGTACGTTCAACGAGACAGAAATAAAATGGGAAATAAATAGGAAAGAATTATGTTCATTATATAAATGTTTGTTAGCGTTTGAGCCATATATTGTATATAACAAATTTATTGTGCGAACAGATAATACACAAGTACGCTGGTGGCTAACAAAGAAAATACAAAATTCAGTTACAACAAAAGAGATTCGGAGACTAGTTTTAAATATATTAAATTTCACATTTATAATAGAAGTGATCAGTACTAACAAAAATGTTATTGCAGATTACATATCAAGACAAAGCTACACAGACTGATATAATAGAAGAAGAAACTCTAGAAAAAATACTCAACAGCCTAACTACGCTTTCAATGAAAGTGGACAGTATGGATAATAAGATAGAAAAGCTAAAGACTAATGAAGATAAACTGAAGTCTATAGCTACAAATCAGCTAACTCAGCAGTGTGCAGAGCTATGTCGATCGGAAGACATTAAAATTCCAGAGCTAGAAGGAGACGTTGGGATACTCCATAAAACCCATAACATTTATCAATCTAGGGGTCGTTTGGTAGAGTGTATTGGCAAAAATAATGCATGTATTAATTAATGTATATTATGAATACCTTATGTGGTACAATTTTTAGTCAATGTAAGCATTAGTTAGACATTCTATTGTGTATTAAGGTGTGTATTACTAATACCACCCATTTTCTATGTATTAATTATGCAAAATCTTTAATACATGCATTAACTTATTAAATGACCTTAATACCCCTCAATTTCTTTCTCAAAATATTTCACCATTTCTTTTCCCGCCATTTTAATTTACAATAGTGAATCTTTTCAAAATATTTCACAATTTTTTTCCCACCATTTTAATCTACAACAATGAATAATTGATTTAAATAATTGTAACATATTTTTGCTTTGTTTCGAGGGTCTTTAAAAAGATTGGAAAAAAAATTGAGACTATTTCTTAATTTTACGTCTTATATTTTATATTTGTTTCGACTATATTAATCCGTTGGCATAATATTTCATGCACAAAGACGAAGGTCTTGCAATTAATCCGAAACCTCTATATACTAGTTCAACAATACTAATTATATTTGAGATGGTAAAAAAAAAATTGTTGTAAAAAAGTGTACAAAATCAAAGAAGGGTATTTTTGTAAACAAACATTTCTTTTATAGAAATTATATAAGATGTATTATTTCTTATATATCAAACCAAACAATGTATAAGAAATAATACATGCATAAGTAATACAAGCATTACTAATACACTATATTTTGCATTAATTTTATACACTCTACCAAACGACTTCTTAGTTTTAATATAGTACTTATTTTATAGTATGCTATAATAATAATGTCAGCGCGCGTAGGCAAAAGTGTTGTCATGTTACGTGAAATGATTCCCAAATAAATAATTGGTTTCATTGTAGGTTGAAGTATATTCCAAGCCACCTAAAAGGGACTATCTTTTCCATCAGCAAGCAATGCTATATAAAAAAAGCTAAGACATTGCTAAGGTTCTCAATGTTTAATGATGTTATCTATTCTTCACGTCTTTCATAATGTGCCTTCTTTACAACAACCACAGTCTGTCTTTTTACATACAAAGTTAAGCCAACTAATACTTAAGATGTTTTGGAGATCACAAGGACAAATATAACAAAGTGTACCAAGTCCTCCTAGGATTTTGACAGCATTTAGTTGTCGTTGTATCAGTGTGCCTTCTACTTTGCCTCAAAAATTACGAGTATGAAAGACTACTCAAAGATTATCAGAAGATCAATCTTTATCTTTCTGCAGAATTTCCAGTTTTTCACTACAACAGCAGCAGTCCTTGCGTTCCCTTTCGCTGCCTCGGTACTTATGATACAAGCATTCGTCCCATCAACGTGTTTCCTCCGAGCGATCCATGATCACCTGCATGCTCTATTTGATGCAGCAGGATTACCATCCTCTTCAAAACTCTTCATCCTTTTCAATTCAAAGCTTTCTCAGACTTTTGCAATCTCTTTTCTTGCATTTCCTTTCACCCTTTCTTCTCTTCTTTTCGCGAAGGCGTCTGTGATTGAAGCTCTCACTGATCAGAAATCATCCAAGAAACCTGCATTTTCTTCTTTTAACTCACTCTACAGTTCCCTTCTTTTCACTCAACTTTGCAACTCAATAGTCATCATCTCAGCAAATGCAACTTCTTGTACTCTCCTATTTTTCGCCTTCAAAATATTTAGTTACGGATTTAACCTTTCATCTCCAAGATTCATTCTTTTTATTTCAGCAACGGGAGCAATAATTTACTCAACCTTTCTAGCCAGCACTCTGATCATCTGCAACTTGGCACTGGTATTATCAGGAATGGAGAAAATCGGAGGGTATATGGCGATTCTCAAGGGTTGTTTTCTAATCAGGGGTAGAACTGCAACAGTGTTAGCATTAGCCTTGATTTCCAACTTGGCTTTCGCTGCAGTTGAAGTCCTATTCGAATACAGGATTATCAATGCTTATCATCATAAAAGTACAGGCCTTTCTGCTATTGCTTTGGAAGGAACGTTCATTGCTTATTTGTATGCCATTCTTCTGGTTCTTGATATCATTTCTAGCTGTATTTTCTTCGAGTGTCGTAAAACGGGTTGCCAGATGGATGTAGAGGGATGTTTACCTTATCAAATTGAGATTAAAGACAGAGATCACCATGCAGTTCTGCTGATAAAGAACTTAAGAGGAGCTTTCATGAATTCTCTGAGTAACTCAACTGATTCTGCATTATGTATTATTCAGTTTTCACATGAATTCGTTCAGATATAGGCTCCTGCAGAAGTACATATTATCTCAAACAAGAAAGATAGGAAACAATTCTTCGGTTTGTTTGTTGTATAATTATGATATCAAGAGGACTCATTAAGATATAGGGTACGACTGCAAAGTTTTACACAACCCAATACTCTGCTATGCTGAAGTGCTCTCTTTAACAACAGAAGCAACATATACATGAAGATTGACAAAGTGGCAAATTTCTTTCCAAATCCTGGTAATTCAGACAGTAGATTATCAAGATTACATGGTGTTCTTGAGATAACACGTGGACGGCAGAGTATGAAAAGTAACAAGATTTCAAGATCAATGAATGAAGATATCATATTATTTCCCAGAATTTGATTCCAAGAAAGGTGGGAAACTAATCCTAAAGCCTATATTTTGTTACATTGCTATTGCTAAAAAATACCTATTTTCTATCCTCTTCTATGCTTTCTGTACAATTTTCCGTGTTGGATTCTCATGACAAGGAATCCGTTTCTATGTTACAACGAAAAGAATCAGTTAGAAATCTAAATACAGGGTGTTAGTAGAGCTTTGTACAAGCTGTTCATGTTATACTTCCAATTTACAGTTTGCATGGCATAATTTTCCATCAAGGTGAATGCGCCGACACTGCAGTAACTACATTTTGCACCAACAACGATTCTATCGCGTAGGTTAATCATGCAGCACACGCCCAGCAACAAATGCATACCCAAATTTACATTCTTTAGATGCATTTCTCTGTTTAATCATGCAGCACACGCTCCAGGATGGACGGCAGTCATGATCACCCGTCAATAACAAAATCCAGGTGATCGAGTTTTGGACCAACGGGTTGCTTGCATCATCCAATAGCTCAGACGACAGTCTTCTTCAGCTTCTCTCTGCAAAGCACTCCAAGAGCCCAGACAAGAATATGTCCTTTTTCAGTTTCCCTCTGCAAAGCAATTCTGCCATTTCCAGGCTCACAAGCTTTAATGTTCGGCGTTCTTTCTTGAACCCGGAGAAAGCCAAAGCCAATAGATCAACATTGGAGGCTTCTGGTTTGACTTAAGATCAGTGTCAGTCAACACAGTTAACCAACAGACAGAGGCCACATGACACAAAAAGATACCCTGAAGCATGAATCATCCCCATTTACTTCTAACCTTTCTTTCTTAAGCTGCTTCCTTCTGCATTCTCAGCTTCGGCTTCCTTCTGAGCTTTCTTCTTTTCTAGGTCAGCCTGCTTCAAGTTCTCATCATGGGCTTTCCGGAATAACCTCACAAAATTTAAGAGGGTTGCGGTGACTGCACAGAGCATGAAACAGATACCACACAACAAATAATTAGGAGCCAAACCCTCAAAAGCACTAGCACACAAATGAGAAGAAAAATAATGAAGCATATAAAGGAATAAGATTCAGTGGATTGAATAAAAATGCAACACGGACATAAATTTAGAATTTCTCGAGTAAATTCTTTGCAGGTAACCCAAATAACAGGTGGTGCAAACGAGGTCAAATGCTGATTTGATTACTGTTAGCGCGTTTAACTAGAAAAGGACAGTTTGAGCTCTATCCACAGCTATGCCCCAAATGGTTTGCCAGAGCCCTAGACAATGTATGCTCTACTAGTAAACTTCTCCGCATATGCTAGATTTACCAAGTCTGAGAACTTAGAATGTTGTTGGCAAATCCACGTCTGGCGCAATCTAAAATTGAATATAACACATCTTTCTCTGAAACAGGCTGAGTATATTATGGAGAGGTTCCTATTCCCAAGAGGATTAGCAGTAGTAATACACCTTATTACTATGTTCATGTATATCCAAATAAGCGTGCTAAGTTATCAGACAATGTCAAGAAGATTAGCAGTAAACACAGCTGTAGTACACCTATTACAATATTCTCATATTTGGTAGTGTAACTCTGAAGGACATCAAACACAACAATGTAAAAGTTCACAACTCTAGAAGACCACTTTCATCAGCTCAATTTTGTTACCAGAAGGCCAATGAGGGGATAAAATATTTTGTACAAATGCTACCTTGTTCAAATGGACATTTGGCAGGATCCTCGTTAAAATAAAGCGCAAGTGCATCTGCATTTCTGCCCTGTGCATCAAGTACAACCATAAAACATATCATTGACACTATAAAAATAGATTCTGTAGCATATTACAACAAAGAGGTAGCTAAATGCAAAGGAAATTACCGCCACAGAATACAACTCCCGGAGAGAGCCCACCTCTGCTTCAGATGCACCAATGAATTCCTTCAAGGTCTGGTTTGCCGGACGTAGAAAATCAAACTTGTAAGGACCAGAAGATGGTGCACGTTTTACTAATTTCAAGTTAAGAAATGATTGCAACTTAATAGCATCATGTGTAATGAATTCTATCAACTCTTACGTTAAATGAATACCGAATTAATGAAAGAAAGTAGAAATGATAAAAGGTAAAGATATTCAATTTCACGAGGAAGCCAAATAGTGCTAGTCCATCAAAATGCAGCTGCAAGATAAAAGACTATTCTATCCAGCAATCAAGTAGGAGGAAGAAATGACAATCACAATTCTTTGTTAAAGAAATGACAATCACAATTCTTTGTTATCTTCTATCCAAATGCAAACATCAATGCTTTACTTCTCCAGAAAACTTTTACCCTCTTTTTGGGTAATAGGGGGGATACATCAGTGAAGACAGAGAAGAAAAATTTCTCACTAACAGCAACGACTTTCGTCCTGCGATCAAACCATTATAGGGACTGACTGAAACTTTATTTGGCTTTATCAACTATCATGGTGAATATTTTGTGAAAACTATACTCTTGAAAGGAGACTCAGGCTTTTGTGAAGAAATGGACCATGGGCCTAACTCAACCCCAAAAGCAAGCTCATGAGGTGAGAATTGCTCAAGACCATATAAGGAGACAAACAACCCATTCCTAATTTAATGTGGGACACTTTACAACTCTCACTTTGGGAGAATTGCTCAAGAACATATAAGGGGACAAACAACCATCCCTTATCCAATGTGAAACACTTTACAATTTTCACTTTGGCCAAGGAAAATTCTTTCACATATCACATCCTATTATAGAGTATTTGTTAGTGCTGAAGTTTATTATGATCCTCTCAGATAATAGGCAGACTTGATTTGTTTATAATTTGATAAAATTCAAGTGCCAACTGTTTGTTAGAGCTTGATCTGCTCTAAGGGTAAAAAGAATGGACCCTATAAAGAGAGAGAGAGGGGCGGGGGTGGGGGGGGGTGGGGGGTGGGGGGTGGGGGGGGTGAAGAGAAAACTTGAAATATAAAGACCTATAAATGCGGCTCGGCTTTGTAAAGAACAATGTGCAACAGAAAAGATCCTTTTGATCCGATTTTAAATTCTATAGGAAGAGGAGAAATATATGAAGTCCTAAAATGAAGTATTTCACAGTCTTACCTTGCAAAAGATTTCAGACACGGGCCCATCATTCGCAGATGACTCGAGTTCCTTCTTAACTTTTTCTAGCCCCTTGATGATTGCTTGCATTTCTTCAGCCAAAGACTTCAATTGAATCTGCAAGGAGAAACTAATTTCGAACCAATCTGGATAAATTAAAGAAGTATCAACAGAAAGAGATAGGTTGATGGATAACCTTTGATGCAGCTTCCATGCTTACAAGACCTTCATGAAAGTCTAAAAGTGCTGGTGACTTAGAAGCAAGAACCTGAGAAAAGAGAGAGAATGTTTACATGAGACAACTTCACATAATATAATCAGTTAATAATGCCTTACTCAGAGAGAAAGAATGATAAAGTAAAACAGGATAAGATATTCAGGTAAAAATGATTTTGTACATTGGATCAGCCTCTTGTCCCTTATTACCTTTTCGTGCATCCATGAGATTACAATTTGTATAGAAGATATAAAGGATCATTTTCTTGTAGATTCTCTACTTTTTGTTATACCGCGTGCATGCAAGAGTTTTATACGATCATAAAATTATTCTACCTTCTCAAAAAATAAATAATTAAACAGAGGGGTATTGAGTGAACACGAGAAACTTTCTGGAAACAGCAAATATGAAATGGACAGTACCTGACAAAGATAATGCATGAGTGTCATCTTGTTGTTAGTAGCACGTGTATCAGTGAGCTTCAAAAGACTGTCCAACTTAAATCCAATGGCAGAACCTGGAGTAAAGAATTACATGGAATTTAATTTTGAAATTTTGTTGACCCAAACTTCAAGCTTGTTGTTCACAAACCCTATAATGTCCTCAACATGAAATCAGGTCTGAAGTTCCACAGAACTAGTTTAGCCACATCAATAAAGCATAATATTCTTAGTGCATGAAACAGTAGTACGTAATAATCAAACTCGTGTTAATACTCATAAAACACTGACTATATTTCCAAAATTAGAATCTACACGAAGATTTCCAGATCCCAAAATGGCAAAATCAATCAACTTTGGGAGAATAACTGTGAGTAGGCATTTGGTTAGTACTCTAGTTGACTTAGAACAGTTGAAAAGGTGAAGATGAACAATGTTATTTGACAAGCAACAAAAAAGAAAAGTGTTATCCAGACTGATAACTTAAGTCCATGAAGGTATAATCAGGCCTGCACCTCAAATGACTAAATTAAGGTACTTGGACTCATTTTACCATTTTAAATTACATCTATTGATAGTATATGCAAGAGTTATATTGATATTTGTTTTATAACAGTAGGATCCTGAATGTTGAGTTATCTCTCCAAAAATTTGCAAAGCCTATCAAATTAATAAACTATGTGGCTTAACTTTACTTGTTTGCACTCTGATCGTGAAACTAAATGAACTCCAATGGAGAATAATGGATATAGAAGATTCATACTGCCACCTCAACTAATTTTGGATTACTAAGCAGCATACTTGGGGTCAAAGCTTATGCTAATTTTTTAAGTAGAAAAATATATAAATAATTGAAACCAAACTCCCCCTGAATTAATCAAAAAAGTATTTCCCATTCTAGCAACAAGCAATTATTGTTTTGAATTTTCCCCATACCCAAAGAGCATTAAGTTTCACTATTGCAACATTCACAAGAATCCATTATTGCATTTAGAGAATAAAATTTCCCCATTACTTTATATTTCATAGAATTTAAGGTTTTGAAACCTACATGATGGGCATCAATGGTTGAAAAGGTAAAATGCTTGTAATGCTCCTGGAGGCATTCCAAAGACAAGAATTCTTACCTCTGGCAGTTCCCTGGTTTAATGTATTCCCAAGAAACAAAATCTTCTTCAATATCTCCTTTAATTTTAAAGAACTTCGGACCTGCTACATGCACGTTGAGTTTTTGTTAACAGTAATATAAAACGAAAGAACAAGGAAGAGATATGCAGAACCTAGAAAATTACCTCTTCGCATGCAGAATTCACTGTGTTTAAGCTTTTCTTGAAGTCTGTCACCTGAAATGAAGCTAAATTCAGATGACACGAAATAACTTAAGCATGGAAGAACTCTAGATGCACACAAACCTGAGACTTGAACTGAATCTTGAAAAGAAACACTCTTAATTTCGACTCTACTCGTGGCACCTTCATCAACTCCAAAAAGAACTGACAGTCAAAGGTAAAATCAGGAACACCGGAGAAGCATGAGATCTAAGCTAGAAGGTACTGTAAAATGAAATCAAGTATCAGGCATTCCTCAAATCTTGAAATTGCAAGATGACTGAAGGCAGGGAAAATAAACAATTCTTACAAGAATTTCCCAAACGTGATAATGGAATAAAGGATTACATCCTAAATTGGACTTTGACCACTCTAATCATTCAATCATAAGAAATATTTGATATGCTTAGGCCTCCTTTCTATTCTACCAGTTGCCAAAGTTGGTCATATATTTTCTAGACAAAGAACCCTTTTTCTCTCTCTTCTTTTCCTGTTCTTTTTCCTTAGTTCTTTCCAGTATTATCGAAATACCAACAGATGCAACATGCTCATTGGCTCTCTGCTTTCTACCTCCTCTTATCTTCTCTGCGCTCCCTATCAACATTGACACACTCTTCTTTCCTTTCTCACTATGATTGTCATAGTCAACCTGCTACTGTCACATATCCAGAAGCTTGCACATAACTTGGTAAAAAATTTTAAATGGGGCAATAGGCTAGAGACCAGCAGCAGACTTCGAGAGGGAATAGCTAGGACCAAATAATAGTCATTAGCATGCACGGATGGATACTAGACTTTGAAAAATAGGGCCCTTCGATTTTTCTATCAGAACTAGGACCAAACAATAGACGTTAGGATGCATGGATGCATACACTTTGACAGGATAGGGCCCATGATTTTTCTATCAGAATATTGGAACTAATAAGGAGCGCCTCTTCCATCCATGTTATAAGCTTTGTATGACTTCTGTTTCAAACTACAACAACATACTCGGTGTAA
Organism: Capsicum pubescens; assembly: GCA_030864215.1. Taxonomy (NCBI): domain Eukaryota; kingdom Viridiplantae; phylum Streptophyta; class Magnoliopsida; order Solanales; family Solanaceae; genus Capsicum; species Capsicum pubescens. Next base: position 20,926,348 of record CM061543.1, read on the forward strand.
TCCCACAAGTGGGGTTTGGGGAGGATAGAGTGTACGCAGACCTTACCCCTATCTTGGGAGGTAGAGACTTTTGTTTCAAACTGAATCTGGAAAATGATTATTTCATCAGACATGACACTGACAATGTAGATTTCACCATCAAAAAGGAGAAAAATCCTATGTTTACTTTCCAACAAAGTTTATCTTGTTTAGTTCATTAATGAGAAGTAATCTTGGTAAATAGAAACTTCGGTTACTGGAACAAAAAAGGCAGCCTGGTGCACTAAAGCTAGGCGATGCGCAGGGTCCGGGGAAGGGTCCGACCACTGTACGCAGTCTTACCTTGCATTTCTATTAGAGGTTGTTTCCAAGGCTTGAACCTGTGACCTCCTGGTCAACATGGCTGCAACTTTACCAGTTACTAGAATTATGTAAAATATATATTCGGTTACCAGACCAAAGAGATAAAATATGTAATCATATTCAATCCCCTTGGTGGACAAATGAAAGTTCAAACTTTAAGCATTGTTCACCAAACTTTCTCCTTGAATTATGAATAAATAGAGCTTGGTTATCGAGAACTATGTCCTCCCTCATCGTGACATTGCACTACTAAAGACAGCCTTACAAGAAAGCAACATAACTTCAGAAGATGCTACTCTATCAAATAACAAGAAAATATGCATCCCAATATAGGTTGACTAAAGAACTATTCTGCAGTTAAACATTTAAACGGAAGCATATTAGCCCTGTTCAACTTTTCTTCCCCACCAACTGATCTCTTTCTCTTTGAAACAGAAGTCAGTTAAGGTTACTAATGTTATTAGATGGTAAAAGAAGATTTCAGATTGTGCAGACTTGTCCTGTTACTTAAGGTTAGCTACCATGGCCTGCCGAGTAAATAAACAAGTTACATTGCACAATCTAAGATCCAATCATCAAATATGAGTTTACAAAAGGTTGCTTTAACTCCAAAGTCAGTTCCAAATATAGCTGCATGTTTCCTGAAAATCAATCCCAACTTCATAGAGCACCTATGTCAACATATTACAGTACAGAGAGATGAAAACTTGAAAATGATAGGCATTTATAAAAAATGACATAAAACAAAGACCATCACCATGCAGTGATTATATAGTAACTATAAAATTGATGTGCTAACCCGTTCACACTTTCCCAAAAGTTCCTTGTCACCAGTGTAACCCTGAGCAGTTGTATTAGCAAAGTCATTTAAAAGGTTTAGAAGTAAGAATTTATAATATTTTGCAAAGATATTAACTGAAAGAGAGAGGAGACTGAAAGGAGTAGAGGAGCAGAGAAGAACGAGAAATCAAAGTCAGGAGGGATAAGATCTTCAGACCGGTAAACTTTACCTTAAGAAGATCCATTTCATCTTTCGTAGGACAAAATTTTATCAGATTCTCCACCTGATCTGCGTCTAAAATAGACTCATCCATTGCCAATGCAGCTGCCTATGACCATAACAGAACCATTGTCATCGCGTAACAAGAGAAGACTAGAGAACATTGTGAGGCCAAGCAAGAATATTAATCAATTAGCTTGGCCTAAATCTAAGACCAGTTGGATATGCTATATGCATGCTTTATATGCATTTTGCTTAATTCAGCCCATTGTATTCCAACACAAAATAATACCTTTTATTCGTTAAAAATTTATCTTTTCATGCAAATTAGAGGTTCTCTAAACCTCAGACTTCTGCACGAAATCACCTAGGGATAAGCAAGACTATTCAAAAAAGGGAATCACTTAGATCTACCAAGTGGAGCCCAGTATGTACTACGGAGAGAGTTTTTAATTCTATTTTCTGTTCTCCATCTGCCCTGATTTCAGGTTTTACGCATTTGTGCCACACCTTGACAAAGAAGGACAGAGTGTAGCCTGCAACTTGCCACATTGTGTACCAAAGGACCAAAATAAACGAAGAAAGTAGAAAGATGAAGGAGAAATAATAAAAGAAAGGAAAGTCCTATGAGGTCTCAGCATCTTGCGTGTGGTCCTAGACCATTTGAACCACAATGGGAAATCCAATTAACAACAAAATAGTTGCCACATTAACATATCAACCTCAGTTTTTTGAGGCTCAGGATTCCGACAGCCTGAGAAATTCTTATTTTCTCTTTCCAATGAACAAAGATAAGACGGATTAAGAGCTAAGACCCGCCTATCTCAATTGTTCCCCTACTTTCCAGGTATTGTCGTATTCTTTTCAAGCTTAAAGGAAAGGAGGAAAAATAAATGATCTCTTACTATGACTTGATAAGGATGGGTAGCTTGACTAGGGGCCCCAAATGCGTTTAACATGTATCAGTTTTTCATTCTGTATAACACCAAAGTAGTCTGAATTATGTGAACCATGCTTACATGACCAGGTAGCATTCCTTTGTCACTACTATTTTATTTTCCCGAGATTACAACACATTTATTTAGCCTCTAGAATTTTTATGATGTGATCTGGAAGAAATGTTTAAACTAGTAGGATATTGGAAGAAAGCAAATAATTGAGCTAGGTGACTTCCAAGGGATCTGTATTTCCTTATACTATTAGCCATGAGCAGTTTAAAATTTGATACAAACAGCGCAGTCTGTGACTTGTAGTTGAGCTGAAAAAAAGAGAAGCTCAGAACATTTGAAGATATAAACTCTCACTATCCTTAACACATATATGGAATCCCGCTATCTTATTCAGTTATATTGCATGACTTAACACACACACACACCTGGGTGTGTGGGCATGCGCAATCAGGAGATGGAGTTATTTTCCTGTTAAAATAAAGGATACAAGCCTTCAAAAAAGAAAACACATAATATTTAACAGAAGCACTAAACTAACCATCATGTCTGGAAGTGGCATTTTCACTTTTGTGAGCATAATCTCCGTATTATTTGCTCTTCTTAGGTCAATCTACGGAAGAAATACAAAGGAGAGAAATTAGGAAAAGAAGAATTCATGTAAGACAATTAAAGAAAACAAAGAACAACAATTCCTCATAACTAATAACCAATGTCAAATTCTCATAGAAAGCAACTACAGTTAATCATCTAAGAAGGATCCGGCAAATTTAAAAAAAAAAAAAAAACATGACAGAACCAGGAGATACCGCAACAATAAAGCATCAAACTAAATAGTAGTCTTTATTTGTTAGATTCTTTGCAGACAGTTCCTAGAAAAAAGGCATTGAGTAATATTAATTACCAGATGAACCTTGTCCGGTTTAGATTCAGCAGACTTCTTCTTTCCCCCAGATTTACCAGCACTACTTGACTTGGGAGTGGCTGAGAAAAGAACCTCAATTTCTGACACATCAAACTCCGGTGCACTTGATTTGGAGCAAAAATAATCAGTATTTCAGTGGAGTTGAATATAGGCACTGTCAAACTAAAAAAACATGGAACATACACTTGAATCTCTCCATGTCTCTGCAGTTCCTCCCATAGGCTTCCCTGTAGTGCCCTGGTAACCTTGCTCCAGTGCAATGGCTTTAAAGTAGATCTTGACCGTGAAAGTGCTGGAGCTCTCCCAGCAGGAAGTCCTCTGCCGGCTGCCCCAGGTCCTTTAGAGCCAAATAGTGGTGGCGGGGGAGGTCCACCACCTGGAGGTCTTGGACCTCCAGGTGGGGGAGGTGGACCCGGTGCTCCACCTCCAGGAGGTGGGGGGGGAGGTGGACCTGGTGCTCTACCCCCAGGAGGTGGTGGCGGAGGTGGACCTGGTGCTCGACCTCCTGGAGGTGGTGGAGGAGGTGGACCAAGTGTGCCACCTCCAGGTGGGGGTAGAGGAGGTGGTGCTCCGCCGGGAGGAGGCGGAGGTGGCGGAGGAACGCCACCGGGGGGAGGTGGAGGTGGTGGAGGACCGTCACCCGGGGGAGGCGGAGGAGGTGGAGGACCGCCACCGGGGGGAGGCGGAGGTGGTGGAGGATCTGGAGGGCCACCACAAGGAGGAGGTGGAGGAGTTGGTGGACCACCGTAGAGGGGAGGTGAAGAAGCTGGTGGGCCACCACAAGGGGGAGGAGGAGGAGGTGGAGGTGGAGGTGGAGATCCTGGTAGTGGAGGAGGAGGAGGAGAGGGTGGAGTTGCCGACAATGGAGGAGATGGTAAACATGCAACATGCAAAGGAGGTGGGGGAAGAGGTGGCAGAGGAGGTGGTGGAGGCGGTGGTGGTGTTCTAGATAAAGAAGATAGGGTGGAAAAAGGATGAGGACAAAGAATTGAAGGTGGATTTGGCACAGGTGGAGTACTGTACGAAAGGGGTGGGGGAGGGGGAGTTGGTGCTGGAGAATTTCTTGAAGGAGGTAGGGGTGGAGGAGGTGGAGGAGGTGGAGGCAGAACTAATGTCGGAGAATTTCTTGAAACAGGTGGGGGTGGGGGTGGGGGTGGAGGTGGAAGTGCAGATAGAGGTTGAATTGGGGTCGGATCATTTCTTGGTGGAGATGGAGGTGGTGGAGGTGGAGGCAGAAATGACGTCGGAGAATTTCTTGAAACAGATGGGGGTGGAGGTGGAGGTGGCGGAGGTGGTGGCAGAAATGACGTCGGAGAATTTCTTGAAACAGATGGGGGTGGAGGTGGAGGTGGAGGTGGCGGTGGACATGGAGGTGGACTTAGTGGAGGCAAAGGTGGAAGAGGTGCATTTCGTGAAGGAGTTGAGGTAGGTGGAAGTGAATCACTCTGTAAAGATGGTGATGATGGTGAAGGAGGAGAAACTTGCATAGGAGGTGGGGGGGGAGGTGAAGCCGAAGCACCAAGTAAAGAAGGTAGCTCAAGTGAAGAAGGAAGATCTGGTGATGGTGGAGCACTCACTGATAACAAAGAAGAAACTCCAGACAGAATTGGAAATGATGGAGGTGGTGGAGGTGGTGGAGGGGCACTGCAAATTGTAGGGATAGGGGGAGGGGGAGGGGGAGGAGGTGGTAGTGGTGAAGTGGACATCCCAAACCTTTCTAACTTTTGTGCAGTGGGTGCATGTGGAGATGGAGGTAGAGATGGAGGTGGAGGTGAAGGTGGCAATGGACTTGATGATACAAAGGAGGACGTTGCACAAGCCGCATTTGGCGAAGAAGTGGGCGAGGGGGTTGGTGACAATACCCTACCAACTCTCGGTACAGTAGATAATGTGGGTGATAAAGGTGGGGGAGGAGGAGGAGAGCTACACATATGAGCCATTCTTGACCCATTTGATGACGGAGGGGGAGGCGGGGGTGGTGGTGAAAAGGATTTAATGTGATGACTATGAGAGCTACCCATATGAGTCTTTCTCAAGCTATTTGATGGTGAAGGTGGAGAGGGAGGGTAAGGAGGAGGTGGGGGTGGAGGTGGAGGTGGAGGTGGTGATGTGGATTTGACATAATGACTAAGTGATAGGATTTGAGAAGGCAGAGGTGGGGGTGGGGTTGAAGGTGGGGAAGGGAAGGAGTGGTGGGTCAAAGAAGTAGTTATAATATGTCCTTCCTGCGAAGACTCAGGTGGCGTTGCGGAAGCTGGCATGTTAGTACTTGCTTCCTGAATAGGAGGCAATTCAAGTGATAAAGAGCTTGGATATTGAAATGAAGGCAGTGAAGAGGGTAGGGGACTTGGAGGGGATGCCTGAAGGTCCAGTGTCGGGCTTTCAACTGATTCTGAGGAAGAGGTCATTGCAACACATGCCCCCTTGACAGTTGACATGTCTAATGATGCAGGACATGAAGAGCGTTTCTTTGGAATACGACCTGCTCCAACTGGAATTTTAACTTCTGAAGAAGATCGTGGAGAGGGCGATTTTGATTTAAACCCAGATTGAGAATCTCTGACAGCAAGTGCAGGTGGAGCACTCTTATACCTTGAAGCTGGATATGCCACATGCATTGAATTAGTGTAAGAACCTTTATTAGAAGGGATCCACCGAGACACTGCATTTGGCTTTGCTATTCGCGACAAAGTGTTCAGGGATTCTTTCTGTTCAGATTTATTTTTGGGTCCAATCCCATCAGCGGCAAGTTTGGAGTTGGATGCTAGCTGTTTCTTTGGAGATGAAGGTGCCTTTGCATTTTTTTTGTTACTGATATCAGTAGTCAACCGTGAACCTTGCCTCTCTCGTCTAAAGGTTCCTTCTATATCTTGCTTATCGTCCCCTTCGTCTAACATGATACTTACCCCCGGTGTTTCTACTTCTGAGTCCTTGGGACTAGAAACATCAGAAAGAACAGCCTTGGAGTTTATCAAATCGTCCTTATCCCCTAAACCATTTGTTTTTGATGCTTGTTGAGTAGAATCCATATTTCCTTCAAGTTTGCGATTCCCTTCAACAAATGCAGAGTCTTGAAAGGCATGATGTTCCAATTCCTCTTTCCATATTTCAATGCTTTCATCTTCATGCACGCTGTCCTGAACTGAATGGGCATCAGATTCCGTTCTTCCATCCTGTCCATCAACAGCATTGCAGAATATCTCTTCCGCCTCAAAGAACTCGTCTGGTGAAGCACTTTCAGTCTCATTATCATCTTCAACTGGTGCTTCAGTGGTGATAATAGATGGAAGAGCATCAGCATCCGAAAAAAGTACCTGGTACAGTAATGAGCATTCTTCAACTCCTATAGTTCCCTGTTAAAGGATAATGAATGAAGAGCTAAGTTGAGAGGAATAAATACCAAACCTCTGCTTTGAACTCCCTAGAGAATTGGTCTTTTGCATCCCATGGAACATCAATTTCATCACGAGTTAACATCAAAACATTTGAGCGAATAAATGCCGTGTGAAACATAACTCTGAATATCATTACTTCCCTAACTAGATCATCTTCCAAATGCATGCACTCAAGAACAACATCTCCTTGAACACGGCAGTGGATATCTATTTTCACCAGTGCACACTCTTCCTGGAGAGGAGAAGTCAGCACAATACTTCAGATTTCAGCTAATTACCTGTAAGGCTCAAACATTTGAAGCTTAGCATTACCTGTCGGTAGAGGCGACCATGTTGTTTTGTCTTGGAAGTTGAAAAGAGGAGTTTAGAACTCCTATTGGACGTCGGTGAAGCAGGGTCCAAACCATAGACACGAAGCACCAGCCGGCAGCCCCTCCCACCATCAAATTGAGGAAGGACCCTGAGTATAATACAATCTAAAGCAAAAGGTATATCTGATGGCAGCCAATCTAAGCCAATATTTCTTGTGGTGATATAGTGAAGATATCTAAGCTGAGATGGCTGTGGATTCAAAGGCGATAAAACATAAAGAAGTTCCCTAGGAGCTTGTCTGTATACCATGTCAAGAGTCTTCTGCTCACCAGTGTATTGTTCTCTGTACAAAAGAAGGCCAGCAAGCATGAAAGCAAGTACAGGCCACCCTCCCCTCTCACAGTGCATCAACAGTACATTTTGTTGGCCCTCGATTGAAAGCCAGCTCTCACTGGATCGCAAGTAGTGCTTGATCATTTCCAGTGGCAATACAGGACACCCTTCATATTTTCGAGGATAATCCATGACCGTCATATCATACTGCGTTAATATATCTGATATTTGACTCTTGTGATCTCCTTCTTTGAAATTAAAAACCATGAAAGAAGCATCTGGATAGTGGTCCTGCAGCTGAGCTACAATACCTCCCAGGTACGTCTTGTACTCATATTCGTCCAATGTGTCCGTTGAGAAGCAACAATCGAACACTGAGAAGTGTGAATAAAAAAGAAAAGCAGAGAAGCATCATTAGTCATAAAACCAACCACATAAATTATTAGTCCAAGTTACATCCACCTTTAAGATAACGAAGATAGTAAGCTTTACGGGCATCACTTAAAATTGTAAATTAAGTTCACCTTCCAAGCCACAGAGCAGAACAGGTATAAATAGGAATAGGAATAATATATAGAATCCTATTTGGAAAAGGATTGAAATGTGGTACCTATAAATAGGGTCTCCGTGTAATCATGGAGATACAATAATTCAATAATATTCTTCTATTATATTTTCTCAGAATAATCCCACAAGTCGGATCTGGGGAGGGTAGAGTTTAACCAGACCTTACCCTTAACTTGTGAGGTAGAGATGTTGTTCTCAATAGACCCTCGTCTCAAGGAAAAAGCATATCAAAGCAGATCGGAAAAAAAAAAGTGAAGAAATCATGCCCACAAAGCATTCTTAAAAAAGAAAAGAGGAACAGTAACTACAACAGAGCACAATAGCGAGGCAAACTACCAAAATGATGGAGCATCATATTTTCAGTATTCTTTCAACAAGAAACTCTCTACCTCACGAAATAACGTGGGATTACACGGATATGTTGTTTTCTCAACAAGAAGCTGAATTTTCCCAACACTAATTATTTTTCGGCTCATTCACTTCGAAGCAATTTGCTGATATTCTCATAGTTAAAACTAAACGACAGACATTTCGAAATGTGTGAGGTCTAGCTTCAAATGCAGCTAACTAGGATACGATCATTTAAGCTTTTCTTCCAAAATCAGCTGGAAAATTGAAAATTTATACCCAAAAGCCATTAGAGAAAACTTTTTCCTATTACTACAAAACTGATAAACAAAAATGTAGGTTATGTAAGGCATTCTTAGAGGCAAAAAAGATAGAGAGAAACGTGTAAAACAGGAGAATTAGGGGAAGAAAAACATACCATAGACCCGTTCAGAGATCTCAAGAAGCCGATCCGGCGGCTTCCTATAGAAGAATCGTCTGAACAGCGCCATCTAATGGCGCCGTTTCTCTATCAATCGCATCCAAGAAAATCCTTTAAGATTCCAATGCACACAAACTGATCGATAAAATGTCTCAACGGATCCTCCCACAATAACACATTTTAAAAACAAAAATCCCAAAATGGAATAATGGGAAAACAGGGTGGATGATTAATGCAGAATCGGAGCTGGGTTTTTGTTAAAATTGAAGCAGCTCAGTTGCAATTAAAATTGGATTAATGAAGGAAGAAAACTATTATTATTATTATTATTATTATTATTATAATAATAATAATAATAATAATTATAATTAAGAAATGAATGAAGAATTAGAGTAAGGGAAAGTGACAGTAAATTAAGGGGGATTAATTACGAAAATGAAATGAAAATTATGATGATGACCTGCATTGACATTGATGAAACTCCGGGAGAAAAGAACCGGGTTCGGAAGTTGACCCGAACCGGTTAAGATCGTTGTTCGTTAGATTTGATGTTATATTATGTACACGTGGCGTATGTCCACATCAAAGAGAATGTCAGAAAGGGGATCTTAGTTTTTGTCTTTTTTTACTGACAAAAAAAGACCCGACAACTTTATAAATCACAAAAGCCACAATTTGAACCTAGTATTTTGTCTTATTAGGGTTCCTCTTTCTTTTTTTTTTTTTTTTAAATTGTTTTATTTAATACATTAACCAGAAAATGAAATGTATCTCTTTCAGATAGGGAATATACATATGATGCGTAATTAAAATTTCAATTTGATAATTTTGATTTTCAATTTTTAAAAATATTATACAAATTGCTTTAGTTTGTTATTGTAATTGTATATTATTAATAGGAAATAAATCATTCAAGTGACCTGGAATATGATTCAATGGAATTGATAGCATTTGAAACTCTCCATCTTAGTTTGATCTAATCGATAAAGAATGCAAGGCTCTTGACCGATTTACCTATTTATTATTTTTGCCTCTTGGGTTGGGTCTTGGGTTGATTCCTCCCATTGTGGTATGCTTGGTGTCAAACTGTTAGAGATGGGGTAATTCTGAGAGAAAAATAAGTTGAAATGCCCTCTCAAGTCTTTAATTAAAAAAAGGTGATAAGTGAGTCCCACAATATTATTAAGTTAAAAAAAATAAAGTTACTTAAATAACTGGACAGTTGTTCGATAACTTTTATTTGTTGAGACAACCTTTTTAGTTTTTGGAGTGAAAAATATTTTTAAAAAATGGGGAAAAAAAACATCCCTTTTACCTAATTTTTAAAACTTGAAGGACCCTCACTTAATTAAGAAATTTGTTTATCCTCGGATTTTTAGTATTCTCTTATTTATTACATGTGTCTACTATTTAAGCAGAATACCCTCACTCATTCTTACTAAGAAACTGAAAGAAGCCTCAAAAATAAAAGAAAGGGAGGAAAGTGAGGAAGAAAGAGATGTAGAAACTGCTTCTGAAATGAAGGGGACTAAACAGGAACTTAATTCAAAGTCTCTAATTTTGAGCCAAATGATTAATGAAGGAGTATTTTTTAGGCAAAAAACTAACAAAAGAGATTTTTGCTCAGTTTCAAATAGCTTAGAAGTGTTTTTAGACCTTTTCCGTTTAATTTCAACATTAACCAGAAAAGAAAGTAGCCCTTTCAGACATGAAAGATACATATGATGCGTCATTAAAAAATCAATTTGATAATTTTGATTTTTAAATTTTAATTTTTTAAAATAGTATACTACTATTGCATTAGGTTTATTATGGTTTTTTGCAAACCATTAACATACCATTATTCAGTGTAGTTTGATATTTTTAAATTTGATTTTAATAATGTCTATATAAGAAATGAATTGAAAAGCTAAGGTCTTCTAATACTCTGGGACCAAATTTGTATATTGTTAAAGTAACTTGATAACGAGTCTCAATTTTTATTAAAATCATATTTAGAAACTGCTAAACGGTTAAATGACATGTTCAAATAAAAGCAATTGCATAAAATTGATGACCCGAGAAAAGAAAATGATTCCTATTCCTTACATTTAGTCCTCTATATACCTTTTGGTCAAAGGGTATTATGTGTGATGATTGGAACTTTGGAGAATACTTTTGTTGCAATTTATAAATTAATAAAGTTGAAAAAATTGATACACCTTGACACATGATAGCACGTTTAGAAGTGCGTGGCAGAATTTTTCAATTTATTTTCGTGAATAATATATTTTATAATTAAAAAAACAGGAGTTAAAATAAAGAAAAATATAGGAGCTACACACATAACAGTTGGCGTGCGTGCTTCATGAGTACTCCCCGTTCGGTTTTAGTTGTCATATATTTTTTTAGAGTAAAACTATATAAATTTTTATTAAAATTTTAAAATTTATTTTTAATCATATTAAAAAAGATAATTGCTACTTATAATACTTTTCATATAATTTAAAATATCTAAATTTAATTTAAATATAATAAATCAATCTAATTTAATCTAATTGAGGTGGAGGATTCAAACTCCATTAATAACATAATGTAACATTCTATTCTTATTTCCCATCTAATGTAATATAACAAAGTCAGAAAAGAATTTTTTTGTGTGTGTCGACGCCTTTTCCTTTGTAAAGTACTATACTGCTAAGTGACTGCATAACCTCAATCTACTTATATTCTTAATGTAGCATAGGCCTTCGTCGCGATTTCATGCCTTCGCCGATAGACGGTTCATTGGCTTTGCTATCACTCATCACTTGTATAGTGTCGTGTAGTCATCGATTTAACGATCAGAATACCTATGAGATAGTGGTCGTCTTTCGTCTTTGGGAGTTAGCTTCTTGTAGCTGAAATTGTGTTGCAAGAGTTCCTTCGATTTTGGGAGTATCAAAACAACTTTCTTTTGGGCCGGCCACTAGCTTTAGACATCTTTTTTTGGGCCAATGACTATTAGACACACAATTCTTGAAGTTGGAATGAGCCCAGCACGGTTATGCAACGAGAGTACTGACCCAACAACGCTCTAGCCTCTAGCACAATATTAAATACGGAAATTTTCAGAAATAACAACTATAGAGTCTTAATTGTAACTTTTATACCAATAATTTTATAATTACGAAAAATAATAAATTGTATTTTGTATTTAAGTAAACTGTTGTTACACAAATATATATACAACAAGATTTACTGCCCTTGTTTTACTCAAATTAGTTGATTTAAATAAGGAATAATTATCCATCTAATTAAATTCTCATAGATTACTCTTATTTATATTAATAGATTCCTTTTTCAAATCAAACTCAAATATGAAGATTATTATTTTCAATCTTCAAAATTTTAAAATATCATTCTCTTGTATCTCTAATTATTTTTTCTTGTCAGTTTTTTTCATTTTTTTAATCTTTTTTTTTTTAATTTTAATTTCTTTTTCTTTTCCATCTTTTTCTTCCCACTTTATTTTCTCTCTTCTACTTCTCTTTTTTTTTCTTTCTTTATTTAAAAATAAATAAAAAATATTCGCTTTTGTTTTTACACTTCTATTTCTCTTTGTTCTTCTTTTTTTCCTTTTTCACCTTTTTCTCGAATTTTTATTTTTTGGTTTTGCTTTTTTTTTTTTTTTTTTTATACTCTTCTATCTCTATCTTTTATTTTTAAAAGACAAATATTTATATCATATATAGATATTCAAAAAATATACAAAATAAATAGACATACAGATCTACATATGTTTTACGGTAAAAACATACATATATATCTGCACATGTATTTACAGAAATACATATCTGACTCACATATATGTATAAACATATAGGACACAAAATTTCTATAACCAAAATGACAATTATATACTTATACATATAGGTAATAAAAAATACATATACATATCTTAAAACAGCAAAAGAAAACAAATAAGTACATATGTTACCCTCTAAAATGACATAGTATGTATAATTCAAAGACCAATTCAACACCGTATAAAATACATATATCTCTGCATCTGTATTTACAGAAGACATACTTGATCCATATGTATATTCTTATTTTATATGAGTCACTTTTGTATTTCGCAAATACATATAAAGATATATAGTATAGTTATGTTTGTTACTGTTTAATATGAATATGATACATATGTATGTTTTGTATTGTAAATATATATCTAGATCGGTATGACTATGTATTTTGTATGTTTTTTAATATGTGTATGTGATATACGTATTTGTCTTTTCAAAATAAAAGTTAGAGATAGAAGAGTAAAAAAGAAAAAAAGAGAAGTGAAAAATAAAAAAAAAATAAAAATAGAAGTGTAAAAAAAAAAGAAACAAAATAAAATAGAAAAAAGAATAAGAAAACGAAAATAGAAAAAGAAAAAAAAAGATATGAGAAAGGAAAAAAATAAAACGAAAAAGGAAAAAAAATAGAAGAAAGAAAATAAAGTAGAAAGAAAAAAATGAAAAAGAAAAAGAAATCAAAATAAAAAAATAAAATAACAAAAATAAGATGAAGAAAAACTAACAAGAAAAAAAGGTAGAGATATAAGAGAGTGAAAGACACTAATGATGTTTTATTTTAAAATTTTGAAGATCGTGGAGATAATTATCTTCAAATATGAAAAAGGAAAAAAAAAAAAGGAAAAAAAAAAAAGAGAAATAGAAGAGAAAAAATAAAGTGAAAATAAAATACAAAAATAAAATGATAAAAAAAATAAGATGGAAAAAAAAGGGGTAAAAGATATAACTTTATTTGGAGGAGGTGAAATAGAGGAATGAAAATAGGAAAATGTAAAGTAGCGCGAGTAAAATATGCACTTGCCTAGTTAATAAGTAAAATAATGTTACTCTTGCTGTAAACTGTAATTTTACAAAAGTGTTGCTATTTATTGTAATTATAGTTTTAAATATTGTAATTTTTCCTATTAAATATATATTCAAATATTTACCAAAATTGAATTATAATTAATCTTGAAGATTACTCTATATTGATATCGTATTAAAATGATCGAGGGCCAATATAATTGTGATTCAGAACCCATAAACTAAAAATCTACGCTCAGATATAGTAGTCCTTATTTACGACGATATTATGACAGACGTCATTAGTTTTAAGGTATTGTAACAAACCCATTCCACTTTAATTTATAAGGTATTATTATAAATAATCAGAATATTGACATACAGTGGGAATAAATAACTAGGAATAGTCATCAATGATCAATGCCAGTATGAGTTATACATTTAACTTGAAGAGTAGGCGTAGTGCACATCATCAACAATGCAGTATATAAAACAAGCAAAAATAGTTTGAAGTCCTCTCATGCAGTATATACTAGAGCTACTTCTTTCTTTCTTTATTTTTGGAAGACTTGAATTATTGGTCAAAAATTATGACTTGTATGCTAATTAGTTTGTACAGAATATTTAATTGAGAATTAAACATTATACAACATATCCAATGTAATTTCACAAATAAAATATGAGGAGGATAATGTGTACGCAGAACCTACGTTCTTACTTATTCCTATCTTGGGAGGTAGAGAGCATAAACTATTAGTTATTAAAAAATATTATTTTTTTAAAAAAGCGAGTAGATTATGCTGGAATTATAAATAATTGATATGTTTCCACTGGAAATCGGTTTTAATGAATAAATAAATAATAAAAGAAAGAAAAAGAAACAAAAACCTCTGACATGAGTGTAGCAGCACCTAATCTGCACCCCCTTACAAATGGTATCAGAGCAGTTATTTAAAAAATATAGAAGGAATATATATGTTTGAGTTTAGTTTATGTATTTAGATTGGATTTACTTGACAATAATTAATCAATATTAATTATGAGAAGACCATTTAAAAATAGAGAAGCTTTTAGAAAAATTAATTGTAGGGGGGTGCGGATTAGGTGCGTAGATTCAACTAGATAATAAATACGTATGTATTTATTTTTATAATGAATATTATTGATTGGAATAATTTTCATTTTTATCTTCTTGACTTAAGATGTTTTATTAATTCATATTCTAAATTAGATATTATCGTGATTAGATTATCTAGTGTTTTAGGATCCTCGTTAGTAATATGTAATCTTTTGTATTCTAGGTATAAACTATATAGTTGAGTTTCTATTTCTTTTAATGATTTATTCTTTTCGTGAGATGTGTTCATTAATTTATTTGGTTTATTATTTTATCCTGTAGTAACTGCAGAGTTACAAATTTCTGTATAATAATTTATCCTATCTGTACTGTAGTATATATCTAATTCTAGATTTTCTATGTCATTTATTATCTTGTGTTGTTCTTCTCGTAGTAAGTTTTTTAAATTATGTAAACTATCACATGTACTTTTTTCTAAATTTTCTAAGGTTTTTTCTATCCATATTAACTTTTCTTTTAGATCTTCCATTATTTTTTTTTAATTCGGTTTCTGTAATTAATCTCATTATTTAGACAATCTTGGTTTTCCCTAGTTTTTCTAATATATTCTAACATCCACAATCTTGATCTGAATAATATCCTTCTGGGTAAATGTCTTCGTATATCTGTTCTAACGCATTTATTGTTTCAATTTCGTAGTTTATTACTTTTTCTAATATTATTTTCTTAATATCTATAATTTCTATGTCTTTAAGTATATATAAGATTAAAACTTTAAAGTAGTCTAAATGATCTATTTTCTAAAATTGATATTTTATAATTGTTTGTTTTAGCCTTAGTAGTTCTTGCATATTTTTATTAAGAGATTTTATATAAAAAAAAAAAATTATTTTCCATGTATTTGTCTATATTTATTTTCATCTGTTTTTCTAGTAACTGTATATTTCTCATATCTTTTTTATTTTTTGAACTTGTTTTTTATTTTTTGAACTACTCTTCTTCTTTATTATTTCATAATACGTTATCAGCACGAGATTCTGCCAAATAAGGTGAGATTATAAATCTGAACGACTCCAAGGTTAGTAATTCTTTATGTTATCTTTCTTTTGCTACTACTAATATAATTATTATGGGATTTGAGAAAAAAATAATTGGTTTGGAACCATTTATATTTTAAATTTATTCCTCAAGAACAATATTATCAAAAAAGATGATAATATGTTGGGTTCAAATCTCATCGATTCATGCCTAAAACGTCTTTATATGGATCAAATATTGAGTTTGAATCTCAATACACCATATTGATGATATTGTGATGGCTAAGGTAAAATAATGGATGTTTGATGAAAAGTCATGAAATTCGACCCATTGAATATGCTCCATTCCATGAAGTGAATGTGATAACAATATATGATAAGTCTGAAATATGACAACTTACTTCATTCTTGAGATGTATGTGGTAGCAGTGCATAATATGTCTGAAAGAAGACAAGTGACTGAATGCACGAATATACGCGTGGAAGGACAATATGATAATGATCATCAAAAGTGATGATATTTTCACACGCTTATATGATTATAAGATATGCTAGAGAGAAAAAAATTCTCTACATCATATGTATGCCTCGATTTGCTTCTGAAGTAGCAAAATCTTGAAAGAGGTTATAAGCTATCATAATTTGATAGGCTTAAGGCACGATTATATTCCATTCCTGGGGAATGAGAAACTTATTAATGCAAACGTGCACTTGATTGTGATTGTATCACAACTCACCTCCGAAAGAGGTTGAATAATTTTGAAATCTACTTCTGAAGTAGTAAATCTGAAATTTACTAAAAAAAAAGTACATGTCATGGTAAACATGGAGTTTACTAGAATAAAAGTTCATAAATTGATATGAACGATTGTGACATCTCGAAGATGTGCATGTATTGAAGAACTAGAAGATTCTTCAAGAATTATTTATGTCGTTTGTTCTCATGATAAGTTGGTTGGACCAACTAATATTGGGATTGGATCCCGTCTAATCTAAAAATTATAAAAGGTGAACAAGGGTCCGTTCACCTATCATGTGATATGTTAAAAAGATGCATTAATAAGATGATCATATGTACATCCATGGTCAACCTACGTTTGACATTCATAAAGTTACTTGTTCAATATAAATTGAGCATAATTTTCAGATTGTATAATCAAGATAATTCATCTTGATGATGATGGTTTAGCATTGAATGCCTTTCACAAATAGCTGAATCATTACTAATGAGAACAAAACTTTATGTGTTGGTCTGAAATATGATATGTTGCATACAATAACACTTGTATGTATTAGACCAATAAGTTATGATTATTTTTTCCCCCTCAATTGGTTCAAGGTCATGAACCAACTATTCCATCTAATAATTTTGATGTGCGGTATACGATTAATGAATATACCATGATGCACAAAGATGGATTCCTCAAAGAAGTAGGGAATGTATGTTAGTTTTCCTAACATAAGGGGGAGATTATAAGCGCTATGAAATATGTTAGGAATTATCACCAGATCTTCATCCAAAAGATAATTCAAGTCAAATGCCGAAAGCATCTCATATTAACCGTAAGTGCTCTTATTTTGTGTTCCTAAAGGAAAAAATCTATGTATGCATGAAGCGTGGTAGACTAATCGGTTCCAAATGAAATAATCCTTGAAAAGGATAAGGAGCAAATAATCATAATAAGAAGGCAATGTACTCTTGAAGATCCTACGACATAACACTTCATGAAACCTATGAGAGGATCAGGTACCTGACATAATGAAGTTATGAGATCTCAAAATGTTATGTCACATTGTGAATCGATACAAAATGATATACCATCGATAATATCTTTGATATAATATTGGCGCAATATTGTAAAAGATTACCAGAATTCGAATTCTATGTTTATTTAAGCATGTTGACGTAGAAACATTTATCAAGTGACCTGAAAGGATTCATTTTGGTAAGCGTAAAACTTATTTGATTTGCATTCCAGGCACTTGAAGATGTCAGACTTGACATGTTGGATATTTTTACTTAACAAACATCCATATGAAAATTCCTAAAGGATTCAAAATGCCTGAAGCATATAAAGTTTCTGGAAATTTTTTTATTATCCTCATAAGATATAATTTGATGATTTGAGTATCATTGAAACTCTTGGAGAGTTTTCAAAAGCAATAGAGTATTTGCTTAAATGAGAAACATGCAAAAAGTGAATAAGGATCTATTCCGACCTTAAGAAAAGAATAAGGAACTCCTTGGTTATGAAGTATCATATCTTAGTGCAATTGATGCACTAACGTAACTTGCAAATACTACAAAGCCTGAATAACCTTTTTGATTAATTTATTAGCAAGATTGCAGTCTCGATCTTATTGGTCATGCTGATGTTGGGTACCTATTTAACCCACATAAATCTCGGTCTCAAACATGTAATGTGTTCACATGTGGGGATACTGTCATATCTTGGAGATATGCAAGGCAGTCTATCTAGCCACTTCATCGAAGCATGTTGAGATAATAGCTATTCATGAAGCTAACCGAGAATGTGTATGGTTGAGGTCCATGATACATCTCTTTCGAGAAAAATGTGGTTTGAAATGTGACAATGTACCCACAATTTTATACATAGGTAATGCAACATACATAGCACATCTTAATGGAGAATTCATAAAATGAGATAGAACGAAGCATACTTCATCAAAGCTTTTCTACATGCATGAGCTCCAAAAGAATAGTGCAAGTTACATGCAACAGATTCATTCAAGTGACAATGCGATTGATTTATTCACCAAGTCTCCTCCAATTGCAACTTTCAAGAAGATGGTGCACAAGATCGGGATGCAAAGGTCCAAGGATGTTCTCATTAGGGGGAGTTAATACGCGTTGTACTCTTTTTTCCTTCTGAGGTTTTGTCCCACTGGGTTTTTCTTGTAAAGTTTTTAATGAGGCAGCCTATATGCGTATTGTTAGAGATGTGTACTCTTTTTCCTTCACTAGATTTTTTTCAAAATGGTTTTTTTCTAGTAAGGTTTTAATGAGACACATTATCTATCAATTAGACATTCAAGGGGGAGTGTTATAAATGTACCATATATAGTGAATATCTATTTTACCATATATAGTGAATATCTATTTTACCATATATAGTGAATACCTACTTTACCATATATTGTGTATGTCTATTTATGGAAAAGTTACAAACCCCAAGGCTAGTTTTTCCCTATAAATAAAGGAGTTTTCCCTCATTGTAAATCATCCCTCAAGAGAAATAAGAATTACTCTCTATTCTCTCTCTACTCTTCTTTTTTTATTCTTTATTATTTTATAACAAAAAATTCTTTTTTCCCTCTACTAAAGGACCCCATTCATTTTTGCTTTTGGTACGTAATACTCCCTCCGTTTCATAATAAGTGAATTATTGAAGTATTTTTTATATTTCAAAATAAGTGAATGGATCACAATTCAGGGTAGATGTTGAATTTTTTTTTCAAATTTACCCTTCACTAAATGTGCATTGTGAGTGATGTATCATGTGTCTTTGCTTTTTGAAGAGGGTAAAAATGAAAAAAAACATGATAAATTTATGTCTTTGCTTTTCTTTCTTAATATGTATGCCAAAATTCAACAATTAACTTATTGTGAAACGAAGGGAGTAATATATAATTGCTATGTAGTATATTTGCATCCTTTTATTTTGTGTATAAACTTAAAAAGACTTCATTTTGTGATTTTAAATTATATTACTATTACGGCTATTAATAAGTGTGGAGAAGAAGAAAGTACTTCGTTGATATATCTGCTTCTTTACCTGCTTCAATTAGAACTTGGAACCAAAATAAGCTAAGAAATAAAAAAAATGATTAAAATAGGCCACCTAGTTAATAAGTTATCAAAATAGGCTAAACGTAATAAATTATTATGTTTTTCACTTTTTTTAACGGTCAATTAACGGAGTTGGCTTTTTGTACGTAATAAATTATTACGTTTTACAAATAAATTTGTAAAACGTAATAATTTCTTGCACTTTATCAAAAAAAAAGTGTAAAATATAATAAATTCTTATGATTTACACACAAATCGAAATAAAAAAGTCAGTGTTTTGTCACATCACCAAATTAGTCTACTATTTTTGAAACGTGATAAAACGTAAATAATAGTTACGAGTTCCGCTTTAGATCAAACCCGCCCCCACCCACTTTAATCCTTTTTCTCTTTCCTCTTTGTCACATACTTTTTAGTATGGTAACATTTTGTTGTTGTTGTTAACAGAGGCGGAGCCAGCCCTTTTAGGGGTTCGTCCAAACCTCCATGAAAAAATATACTATTTATACATAATTAAAAATATTTTTTATGTGATTATAGTAGGTGTTAAACCCCCTTCGACTTAGTTTTCTTTGAATATTGAACCCCCTTACTTGAAATTCTGACTCCGCCTCTAATTGTTAAAATCGATTGTATGCCCTTTTCTTGAATACCAACAGTATACTTTTTAGTATGTATGGTAACATATTAATATGATACATTTAAACCCCCACCCCCACCCCCACCCCACCCCCCATTCAAGAGTTGTGTTCTTGATGGAAATGTAGCCAGTGTGATGTGTTTGTACAACCATGGTTGGAAGTTACAAAGGTACTTGAATACTACTTCCTCCGTTTCACAATAAGTTAATTGTGTGGATTTTGGCACACATATTAAGAAAAAAAGTAAAGACATAAATTTATCATGTTTTTTCATTTTGACTCTCTTCAAAAAGCAAAGACACATGATACATCACTCCCAATGCACATTTAATGGAGGATAAATTTGGAAAAAAAATTCAACATCTACCTTGAATTGTGAACCATTTACTTATTTTGAAACATAAAATACAATTCACTTATTATGAAACGGAGGGAGTATGTTTTATGCACTGAGGATATAATTTTTTTTTGCACAGGCAGTATATATAACTTAAAAATAACAGTTTCCGAGAGTTCCTTTCCTCATTTTCTTGAATAATTAATTGCAGACAGTCCATGCAAGTATACAACTCCTTTGGATGGCCTAGCTGTGGTAGTTTCAACAGTTTATCAACAAGGCTTTGATATAGCTTGAGCCACTGCATAAGTTGATGAGGCCAAGAAAGTAGTAATTGCAGCTGATGCAGTGGTGTTGGTAATGGGATCAGATCAAACTATTTTGAGAGAGAGACATGACTGAGTTAATATATCCCTGGAACGAGGAAAGATGATATAAAACTAAATGTGTATCAAGAGATTCAAGCCAACACAAGAAGCAACAATAAGAACAACAAAGTGCTAGTGAATCGAAAGAGGCCACACACGGCTTCACTAGGCTTCAACACTTGTTTTGACTAGAAAAATGAGTTTACAACAAGAACAACAAATGACAATTTTGCTAGTGAATCGAAAGAGCCCCACACGGCTTCACTAGACTTTTAGATTCAACAACACAATGTTATCAAGATTACAAAAGGTATAAAAACTTGACATACAATATTCAATAATCTAAGAACCCTAACAATGATAAAGGACCCTAAGACTAATGAATATCAACACCAAATTCTTACTTGGACCAAGAGGAACTCAAGAACCCCAAGACCCTAGTTTCTAGCCAAGATCCAACACTAGTATCACTCTACTAGTGAGCTTTTGATTTTGGTCTCTCCAAAATGAGAAAGAGAAGTCACCAATATTACAAGTCTTTTGTTTCTTGAATAATAGGAATGAGCTAACTCCAAAAATAACCCTAAAACTATCTATTTATATTAGTCCACAAAGGGAGATAACAAATGACCATCCTACCCTTGCCAAGGGGTGATCTTGGAGTGTAAGTTTATTACACTTCAAGGCTCCTCTTCACACTTAAAAATATTTAATCCATTGGAAGGCTCAAGTACCAACTCACACACGGCCATTTGCATGAACATAGCTTGGAGTTTTTATAACTCCCGAGCTTGGCTACGTGTGAATGGTCGTGAACTTGTTGGACAGCTTGGTACACCCGTATAATCCTCTCCATCTTGAGAGGAATTTGACCTCAAATTCGACATTTGGTCATCCTCAACCGCATCCACTAGAGAGAGATCACACACGTTGAAAGTGTTGTGCACTTGGTATTCCGGGGGAAGGTTAATCTTGTAGGCATTATCATTGATTCTTTCAAGTACTTGGAATGGACTATCACCCCTTGTCATCAATTTGGTATTTTTTGAGATGGAAACCGATCCTTCCTAAGGTGCACTCACACCCAATCTCCCGGTTCAAGAATGAGTTTCTTTCTTCCTTTGTTTGCCCGCTTTGCAATCTCTTGATTTTTCTTCTCAAGTAAAATCCGCACCTTCTCATGCAACTTTTTCATAAAATCTGCCCGCTTTCTTCCATCTAGGCTAATCATAAGATCACTTGGCAAAGGAGTTAAATCCAAAGGGGTAAGGGGGTTGAGACCGTATACACACTTAAAGGGAGTCATTCCCGTACTTGAGTGTATGACATGATTATAGGCAAACTCAATTAATGGTAGGTGTTCCTCCCAAGAAGTCAATTTTTCCTTAATCATGGAACGTAGCATAGCACCCAAAGTCCTATTTACTACTTCCGTTTGGCCATCAGTTTGTAGGTGGCAAGAAGTGGAGAACAACAACTTAGTACCAAGACTACCCCACATGGACTTCCAAAAGTGACTTAGGAACTTAAAGTCCCTATCACTCACAATGGTCCTCGGAACACCATGCAACTTGACAACATTATCAACAAACAAAGAGGCCACACTAGGTGCATCATTACATTTAGAGCATGGAATAAAGTGTGCTATCTTAGAAAACCGATCAACCACAACAAAGATACTATCCCGACCTCTTCTAGTCCTTGGCAACCCTAACACAAAATCCATAGATATATCAAGCCAAGGATGCAAAGGGGTGGGTAGCGGAGTGTACAACCCATGAGGTTGGAGTCGAGATTTGTCTCCTTTGCAATCTACACATTGGCCGCAAATCCTAGACACATCCTTGTGCATTTTTGGCCAATAGAATTGCTCCTCCAATATTCCAAGGGTCTTTTCGACTCCAAAGTGACCCATTAAACCGCCATTGTGTGCTTATCTCACGAACAACTCTCTCCAAGAGCTAGAGGGTACACACAATCGCCTACCTTTAAACAAGTAACCGTCAAACTTGGCATAGGGATTTGAACCCCTAGCCGAATCCCACTTGTCCCTACCTCATTCTTCGCATTCCCTATTGATAGGAGCAAAGTGAGGGTCCTCGGAATACAATTCCTTTAAGATCTCAAAAACCATCAATTTTGAAGACAAAGTAGATACAAGAACGTGTTTTCGAGACAAAGCATCGGCAACCACATAGTCCTTACCCTTTTTGTAATGAATAACATAAGGAAAAGTTTCAAGAAACTCAATCCACTTGGCATGCCGTTTGTTAAGCTTATCTTGTGCCCGAAGATGCTTCAAGGACTCATTGTCCGTTCGGATCACGAATTCTTTAGGCCATAAATAATGTTGCCAAGTGGCCAAGGCTCTAATCAAGGCATACAACTCTAAATCGTACGTAGAGTAGTTTAGAGTTGCTCCTTTGAGCTTTTCACTAAAGTAGGCAATAGGCTTCAATTCTTGCATTAAAACCGCGCCTATACCAACTTTGCCAGCATCACATTCAACCTCAAAAGTCTTGTCAAAATTCGGCAATTGTAACAAAGGGGCCAAGATGATCATAGCTTTCAAGTCCTTGAAGGCCTTAGCTTGTTCATCTCCCCACTTGAAAGGCCGATCCTTTTTAATCACTTCGGTCAAGAGGGCGGCAATGGAGCTAAATCCTTTGACAAAACGTCTATAAAAACTAGTCAACCCGTGGAAGCTTCTCACTTCACCTATGGTTTTGAGAGTTGGCCAATTTTTGATAGCGTCAATCTTAGATTCATCCACTTCGACCCCTCTTGAGCTCACCACAAAACCGAGAAATACAACTTCTTGGACACCAAAAGAACACTTTTCTAAATTAGCATATAACTTCTTCTTTTGGAGGACATCAAACACACATTGTAAATGTTTTACATACTCATCTAAGGACCTACTATACACCAACACATCATCAAAGTAGACAACAACAAACTTTCTGATAAAAGGCTTCATCACATGATTTATTAGCCTCATGAAAGTACTTGGAGCGTTTGTTAGGCCGAATGGCATAACCATCCATTCATAGAGATCGAATTTGGTCTTGAAGGCGGTTTTCCATTCATTACCCGGTTGCATACGGATTTGGTGATAACCACTCCTTAAATCAATTTTAGAAAACAAACACGAACTACTCAATTCATCAAGCATATCATCTAGCCTAGGAATAGGGTGACAATATTTTACCAATATCTTGTTGATGGCTCGACAATCAACGCACATACGCCAAGTCCCATCTTTTTTGGGAACTAGTAGCACCGGGAACGCGCAAGGGCTCATACTCTCCTTGATATACCCTTTGTTAAGGAGTTTCTCAACTTGGCATTGCAATTCCTTGGTATCCATCGGATTGCTCCTATAAGCCGGTTTGTTGGGCAATTGTGATCCCAACACAAAATCTATTTGGTGCTTAATTCCCCGAAGGGGGGGCATCCCTTGTGGAAGTTCTTTGGGAAAAACATCTTCATAATCCTACAACACACAAGAAATCAAAGGAGAAATAGAAGAATTAGTGGGGTTAGTGTTAAAACAATGTGCCAAAAGAAGCATGGGGTCTCCTCATCATGATCCACGAAGAGCTCCTTCTTTCTAACCAACATCACCATGTTTTCTTTTCCCTTTGATGTTGAGGCAGCCCCGGATATCCCTACTACCCCACCTACAGGTTCCCCCTCTTTTTTTTCATTTTTGGATTTCTTCCCCTTTTCTTTCAATTCTCTCATCCTTTGATACAACTCGTTCACTTGTGAAGGCAAAAGTGGATGAAGTATGACCTTTCGTCCATCCTTCTCAAGTGTATATCGATTAGACCTCCCATCATGTTTGGTAGACCTATCATATTGACAAGTTCTACCTAACAACAAGTGACACGCTTGCATTGGTATTACGTCACAAAGCACTTCGTCGTGGTAGTTTCCTACCTTAAACCGTATCACACATTGCCTCATGACTTTAAATTCACCACATTCATTCAACCATTGCAACTTGTAAGGGCTAGTATGAACTGTAGTTGGAAATTTCAAGAAGTTCACTATAGCAACACTAACAACATTTGTACAACTACCACTATCTATCACCAAAGTGCACACACTTCCCTTCACAAGGCATTTAGTATGGAATAAATTCTCCCGTTGGCTAGGATCATCTATCGCCTTACAAATCATGGAACGCCTCACTACAAAGTTTAGAACCACGCACTCCCCTTCTTGTGGATAAGCATCCTCACAATCATCATCATCATTATGTGGCTCATTTTTGAGTTTCTCTCCATCTTAAGGCTCAGACTCATTCTCTTCTTTTTCAAGACCCACTTCCTTACCAAGATAATATAATATCCCTTCCCTTAGGATCACATTGTGTCGGTTTGGAAATTCATTGGTTTTATGTCCCCAACCTTGGCACTTGAAACATTGGAACCCTTTAGGATTAGGATACTTGTGAGCTTCTTATCGGGGAGGAAATTTGTGGACTGTTTTAGGCTCAGGTAGCCTTATAGTGGCGGGTTGGTCCATGTTTTTGGGCTAACCCGAAGATGGTTGAACCATATCTTTTCTCCTCGGCCATCCTGAGGTTGATGGTCCCTTTGACTTGAAAGACGACCTCTCTTTAAGCTCCCTTTCAATCTCAAGATCCGCTTGGAAAATTCCTTCAACGATATCAAACTTGTGAAGCGTCAAATAAGTGGAGATCTCTTTGTTCAACCCACACTTGAACCAAATGATGTCATGACCAATTTGTTCTCTATGATGATCAAGCTTCAACAAGAGTTGTTGAAACTCATCATAATATGCCATTACACTTCGATTCCCTTTCCGCAAATTGTACAACCTAGCAAGCAACTCATGACGATAACTTTCGGGAAGATACTGTTGCCTCATTAGATACCTCAACCGAAACCATGGTGGTGGTTTTCCATCAATCAACTCATTACCAAAACGTTTGACATATTCCCACCATGTGTTAGCATAGCCTTCAAATTGAGCTATGGCATAACAACTCTTCTTCTCCTCCGATATATCATTCACTTGAAACACTTTATCACATGCCGAATCTCAAGAAAGATACACCTCGGGGTCACTTTCACCCTTAAATATAGGTAGGCTCAATTTGATGGTATTGATGCCTACGTCTCTCTCTTGGTGTCGATTTCCCCTTTCTCCATACCCTCGGTATCTTCTTGGATCCACACATCCCCCCCTCATCTTTTTTTACCTCATATAAACATCGTCAAAAGCTCCATACCCTTCATAATACTCTCTACCATATTCCTCAAAGTGGACGGGACGGTTTTGGACATTTGGAACTTGATTTGGAGGGATTGGATTTTGTGGAGGTGGTGGTCTTTGGTTTAGTGGAGCTTGGAAGGGAGGGTTCGGATTTTGTGGAGGCATTTGACGTCTGAGTCCCTCTTACGGAACTTGAAGAGTTTGGGAATGGGTTGGTCTATTGGAGTCTCGGTTTAAGGGGTTATGAGTGGTTTGGCTTGCGGCATTTAGTGGAGCTAGTGAAGGATTTGGCAATTGTGGCCATGTTTCGGGAGTAACGGTGGCGGAGGAATTTCTATCATGTTCACTTGACGAAACATGTCGAGGAGTAGAAGGACAAGTGTTCCTTTGACTCTCCACTTGTTCTAACCTCCCACTAATAGTCGTCACTTCTTCCCTTATGGCTCCCACTTCCGTACTCAACCTTTCAAGAGCTCGGGTCATAGCCTCAAGAGTGACCCTCATATTCTCCATTTCATTAGAATCCACGGTTTGAGACGTGGTTCCCTCCATTGTCAAGGTATTACCTACACAAGCAACAAACAAGTTAGTTTAAAACCTCTCCTCACTCACACACTCTCGGATCACTCACACTCAAGCTTTACAAGTGTTGTAGATTGGCTAGTAACCCATGAATCCTTAAGGTTTGAGTATGCTTTTGTTCGGAGTAGATTCTTGTTTGAAACTCAAAGAATTCTTGTCGGACTAGAGTCAAGGAGTTAAAACGTATTCAAACGACAAAAGTACACAAACAAACGATGACACGAATACAAGGTTTCAAAAGGACTAATTGACAACCTAGTAGGAATGTACTAGCTTGCTAATTAGTTCTCGAGTCAATTAGAAGAAACTAAGAATCAATAATTAGAAACTATAATATCCAAATTGAGCTTAATTAATGATGTGAAAAGTTATTAAGGTGATGTGGCAGCATGAAATTGGTCGCGGGTCCATACATTTTGTTCAACAACTTGAAGCCTTAATCTTCACAATTTTGTAATGGATGACTTTGCTTTTGGAGGGAAAGTAAAGTCTTGTAACTTTTCAACTTTTTCCAACTCAAAAAGATGAGGCTTGACTTTACTATTTCCACAAGACAAGGCTCCTTGTTTTAAGAAAAAGTGATTGTTAAGTCAAGGAAGTGATGTTGGCAAGTCTTTTCACAAACAACTTTACAACTTTGTCTTACAACCCCTTTGGATCTATTTTAGTCTTTATAGTGGTCAAGATATGAGATGATGAGAAGATCAAGATGAACACCACAACAATACTTCAAGACACAATCACAATTAACCAACTATTCCCACTTTAAAGTCAAGCAACAACACACAAACTCAGCCTACTTCAAGTTCATCATACTACCACTTCAAGTTCACAATAGCAATGTCAATATATTAAGCTCAACTTAGCTTTATACACCTTTTGTGTTGATGAGAAAGAAATAAACACAAGAAACAAACTAGACAAACAAAAGAACATCTAGATCTAAACACACAAACACCAATCTCGGCCAAGACAACAACACAACACAATTTTCTCGGCCAAGAACAAGATGGACATATTTCTTTTTTTTTTTTGTGATTTCAGCAACCTTTTTTTTTGTTGTTGGTATTTTTCAACTACCAAACCCAAGATTGATTTTGTTGGAACAAAATCAACCACAAGCTTTGATACCAAATGATATAAAACTAAGTGTGTATCAAGAGATTCAAGCCAACACAAGAAGCAACAATAAGAACAACAAAGTGCTAGTGAATCGAAAGAGGCCACACACGGCTTCACTAGGCTTCAACACTTGTTTTGAC
This sequence comes from Capsicum pubescens, assembly GCA_030864215.1. Lineage (NCBI taxonomy): Eukaryota > Viridiplantae > Streptophyta > Magnoliopsida > Solanales > Solanaceae > Capsicum > Capsicum pubescens. Next base: position 20,954,130 of record CM061543.1, read on the forward strand.
TAGAAAAATGAGTTTACAACAAGAACAACAAATGACAATTTTGCTAGTGAATCGAAAGAGCCCCACACGGCTTCACTAGACTTTTAGATTCAACAACACAATGTTATCAAGATTACAAAAGGTATAAAAACTTGACATACAATATTCAATAATCTAAGAACCCTAACAATGAGAAAGGACCCTAAGACTAATGAATATCAACACCAAATTCTTACTTGGACCAAGAGGAACTCAAGAACCCCAAGATCCTAGTTTCTAGCCAAGATCCAACACTAGTATCACTCTACTAGTGAGCTTTTGATTTTGGCCTCTCCAAAATGAGAAAGAGAAGTCACCAATATTACAAGTCTTTTGTTTCTTGAATAATAGGAATGGGCTAACTCCAAAAATAACCCTAACACTATCTATTTATATTAGTCCACAAAGGGAGATAACAAATGACCATCCTACCCTTGCCAAGGGGTGGCCTTGGAGTGTAAGTTTATTACACTTCAAGGCTCCTCTTCACACTTGAAAACATTTAATCCTTTGGAAGGCTCAAGTACCAGCTCATACACGGCCATTTGCCTGAACATAGCTTGGAGTTTTTGTAACTCCCGAGCTTGGCTATGTGTGAATGGTCGTGAACTTGTTGGACATCTTGGTACACCCGTATCAAAAGAAAAGAAAGTGGGTGGGGGTGGGGGTGGGGGGTGAGGGGGCTGGTCTAAAGTGGAACTAGTAACTATTCTTTACGTTTTATCAGTTTTCAAAAACAGTAGACTAATTTGGTGTTGTGACAAAACACTGACTTTTTTATTTTGATTTTCATGTAAATCGTAAGAATTTATTACGTTTTACACTTTTTTTTTATAAAATATAATAATTTATTACGTTTTATAAAAAATCAACTCCGTTAGTTGACCGTTAAGAAAAAAGTGAAAAACGTAATAATTTATTATATTTAGCTTATTTTGGTAACTTATTAAATAGGTGACCTATTTTGGTCACTTTTTTATTTCTTGCTTATTTTGGTTCCGAGTTCCTTCAACTACTCCGTGATTTTACTATATTACCCCTAATTAATTATTATAAGTTAATTACATCTAAAAAAATATTTAATTAAAAAAAAAGTAAAATCAACATTTATGACATGTCTGCTTCAGTTGCTCCAATCGTGACTTTACTATATCACACTTAATTAATTATTATAAGTCATCTAGGTATTAAAAAATTAACAATATTTGATAAAAAAAGCAAATAACCATTTATGTCATGTCTACTTTAGTTGCTTTAACCCGTGATTTTACTACATCATACCTAATTAATTATTATAAATTATTTACATATTAAAAAATAATAATATTTAATAAAAAAGTAAATAAACATTTATGACATATATGTTTCAATTGTTTCTACCCGTGATTTTATTGTGTCATCCTTAATTAATTATTATAAGTCATTTATGTATTAAAAATTAATAATATTTAGTAAGAAAATAAAAATAGATATTTATGACATGTGTGTTTCAGTTGCTTTAAATTATAATTTTACTATATTACTCTAATTAATTATCATACGTCGTTCAAATATTAAAAAATTAATAATATTTAATAAAAAAGATAAAATAGACACAAATTGATAAATTAACTCTTAATGTTTTATATTAACTTGACTTCTTATATGAGATCCACTTAAATTTTTCGCAAATATTTTTTTTATAGAAACTTTGCTACATCACTTGTAATTAGTTACTATGAGTCATTAAAGACATGTCTGTTTTGCTATTTCAATCGTGATATTTGGTTGACTTTAAAAATTATATCAGTATCACTTAAATTTGAATAGAAGAAAAAGTATTATAAAAATTATAATAATTAAAAACTTAAATTATTTTTAAAATATAATTGACTATCAATACCACAAAAATTTGAACAGGGAAAGAGTATTATAAATTGTAATAGCTAACGACTTAAAATAGTAAAGTACAGTGCCCAAAAAGTATTATAAATTACCATAGCCAACAATTTAAAATATCTAGAAATATATTAAAAATATAATTGATTATCTAAATTTTATTTGTGCACATAAATTAAGACCAAATAAATGCATAAAAACTGCTATAAATACAATAATTAACAACTTCAAAAAATTTAAAAGATATAAAATATTTGAGAGACTCTCAAAATTATATCAGTGTTACTTAAATCGTAATAGAAGAAAAAATATTATAAACCACAATAATTAAAAACTTAAATTATTTTTAAAATATAATTGACTATCAATACCACAAAAGTTTGAACAGAGAGAGTAACATATATTAATTGAAAAATACATGAAAAGTAGTAATAGTTAATAGTTTACAATGTCTAAGAAAATTAACCTGTCATATATTTCAAAAAAATACATAAAAAATATTATAAATCATAATAATTAACAACTTAAAAAGATGTGATATTTTTTATTGTCTGTCGAAATTATAACAGTGTCACTTAAATTATAATTGAAGAAAAAGTATTACAAATCTCAATAATTAAAAACTTAAATTATTTTATAAATATAATTGACTATCAATGCCAAAAAAATATGGACAAAAAGAGTAACATATATTATTTGAGAATTACATAAAAATTATTATAAATTAGAATAGTTAACCACTTAAATATCTAAAAATATATTAAAAATATGATGAATTATATAAATTTTATTCGTGTCACATAAATTGAAATTAAAAATAGCATATATTGAGCTCGTGTTAGCACGGACCATCAACATCTAATATATATATATATATATATATATATATATATATATATATATATATAAAGGTGGGTAGCGTATCATCAACAATATCTTTGAATCTTGAAGTATCATTTTGCAATAATTTTAATGCGTTCTATATAAATCAATCACTAACTGGTACTGATTAATTACTATATATGCAATTAATCACAAATTGTAAGTTTACTTGATGTGCACGCACGTGGTTGCAAGAATTTTTACATCAAACAAAGTAGATCCATGGAAGCAAGTCGAATAGTACAAATAATTATTCAGTGTCTTTTTTAGTCTAAATTTGACGAGCAAAAAATGAAATAGAGAGAGAAAAAGATTTAATAAAACCTGTTACTATATTTTACGTACAAACAAAATAATGCATGAATTTTTCGACATTCACACGTGACGTTGAACACGTGCGATAAAAAGGTCTTTGAATTCCATGACGTGAAAAGGAATATGGGTTGCGGTGAGATGGTTGGGGTCCCATCCCTTCACCCTTAATCAAAGTTTATGGGTTCGAGTCTCTCAGCTATGAAAGAATTCAGCATTATGTTGGAAGTGCTGCACCAGAATGGACACTGCTATGCATAATCTAGCTATAGCCGGACTCCAATACTAATACCGATCGAAGACTGAATGAGAAACCAAACAAAAAAAAGTTTAAGACAAGTCCTCGTAGACAGCAGGTGTATAGTAGCGCCTAATGAGTGTGAGATTAGTATTTAAAAATTGGCATATATAGCTCAAGATTAGTTAGATTACTAAAATTATACTGGATATTATTGTAGAGTCAAATCTCAATTTAAATAAAGGAGGCATGACTATATAATAGTGTCATTGTCTCACGAAGAAGTCCCAAATTAAAAGTACAACCTAATGACCTATGAAATATATTGAAAAATAACGAAAAACTAAGATTTATATCTGAATGAAAATGAAAAAGGATGGGCAACTTAATTTTTTCAATCTGAGCCAATATGGTTAACAGAATTATCTAATTAAAACCTTCACTAGTAAAAAATACTTAATTGAGGTGCGCCAAATATCATCACTATACTGATCACGTGGTAATATGAAAACTGTGTTTGCAGGATAGGATAGGCTACAACAACAACAGACCCAGTATATATTCCCACAAAATGAGGTCTGGGGAGGGTAAAATGTAGCCAGTCCATACCACTACCTCCGAGGAATAAGTAGAGAGTCTGTTTCCGATCAGGACAGGATAGGCTCAGTGCAGAAAATATCTTATAATTGTTGATTCCAAGCTTGATCATTTATTTAGAAACAAATTATTCAAGTATTACAAACAATCCATATTAAAAGCATACAACACAAATGACAAGTTCATTTGAATGTTTTGATCAGTACCCTTATTCCAAGCCAGCAAGGTCACTAAAATGTTACATGCCATAAATTTTTCAATGAGAGTAATGACGATACCAGCAGAAATTGTTCCCTTTGTCACATTCCTTTGCTTCATCACCTCTAGTATGAATCCACCATAGAAGATTTGTAAGTGAGTTTCCATCGTCGAAACCAGTTAATCTTCTTGTTTTCTCCAAAGCACTTGCTTTATCATACATCCCTTCTAACGCATACACAAACCCCTTCCACCCTTCTCCAACACCTTGTCTTGCAAGAGCTGGCATTGTCCATTGTACCAGCTCTCTGACAAACCGAGCATCGGAAAATACAACTTCAGTAATAGGCAATAAAGGTAAAACCTGAATACCAAGTCTACATTCTTTCCAATCAGGCGGAGCAAACCAAAGGCCACTGTCCCTTTTATTAGACCACAGAACTCCGACCACACGGTTATTTCTCGTGAATTCCTCTGCATACAAGTTGCTTTCTTCTTTAACATGCCACCAAGTTTGTGCTGAATGAACCTCCATGGCCGAAAGAGTTGATCCAATGGCAACAAGATGAGTGTCCCCATATGCCAATCCCATTAAAGCTGCTGAATAGTACGCGTTCACCGCTTCACTTGTGCTCTCCTGGTTCCTTCCATCTGCAAACTCAGTTAATCCCCCTGCCCAAGAATGCAATTTCCACAAATCAAAGCATCTCAACCGCGTATAGTGTGAATTTTCTCGCCTGCTTAAGTTCATAAAATCTGCCATAAGAGAATAGGCTTGTGGCCTGTACTTTCTTCCCCACATTGGATCTATCTTGACAAGCACTGCAATGGCATAAAGGAAATAACCAATGTGGTAATGGTGATCATTAAACACCCCAAAGCCAAAATCAGCACCAGAGTCCAGCGAACCTTGTTTAGTTACGATTCCACCCCATTTTGAATCATAAAAGAAACCATTTGCTTCGAAAGTCCCATCTAACCAGGGTTCAATTGTGTCCTTGAGGAATTTGCGGATTGTTGGGATGACATCAGGGTAAGAAACCTCTTCGGCTATCAACGCTAGCCTTGCAGCTCTTGCAATTAACTTCCCATAAAAGTAAGATGATGATGTTGAGATTAATGTTGTTGAGTTCAGGTCCGCGACATCCTTGCTCAAAGCATCAATTATTTCAGAACAAGACTCCTCCTCCTTTACACCTTTAATCGAATGCCATGTTACAGAAATCGGATCACTCTTCAATAGCCACGAGTCTCCAACTACGCCAACAAGCTCACCATCAATACTATTGTACTTAAAATCCTCCAAGATAATACCTGTACGATCCGAGAGCAGTTGGAGATGCAGAGGATGAGCCAGCATCAGCAAGTCTCCCCAGCCAGTCTTCTCCCACTTGTATTCGATGCAAAATGGCTGACTGAAAACCGCATTACCAAATTTAGGATAACAAGAACTGAACTGATCAAGAACTGCTTCATAGTCGGAATTTGGCAAAAGAACGATCCTTATTGTACCCGAAAACTCATTAGAAGTGATATTATTCATATCATTGCTCAAATTGATGGGTGAAGACGCGTACAGAAGCCATGTTTGGCCATTGTTGAACTTGATAGTATATTTGGTCAGAGTAGCATTCCAAGAGCATTCAAGAATAGCATGAATTGTAGAGATCTCAAGTGCAACAGGATCACTAATGACATTACAAGTAACAAAGGGACATCCCCTGACAAGAAAGAACCTGAGGTTACTAGATGGCAGGTCTAACGTGACGCTCAGATCGCTAAACGATGAAAGAACATGAGGTGCATTCGGATTAGGATTATTCAACGTAGAAATAGTGAGATCAGCATTGAATATCTGGTAAACGAATGAAGGATTACGGAACTGAGGTGGGTAACAAATAGTAAGAGATGAATTTGATGATTTTATAAGATATGGGTGGATGTATTCAGGCTGATCACCATTTTTCAAAACAAAGTTCTGAAAGAAAGAATTTGTGGGCAAAGGATTTGATAAGAGGTTATGAGCAAAAAATGGAGATGGTTCAGGAAGGACAGTGGATTTTGTTTTTGGGAACAGAAAAGGCTGTAACAATGGCCTAATAATTTGTGTTGGTGGTGGAGACATATTTGGTGGAGGAGGTGGTGGCTCTGGCTGTGGAGGAGGTTTAGAGTACTGTTTCGAATGTTTCTTGAAAGGCGTCGTCACAATTGTTTTGACTCGCCTCGTGATCTTTTTCAACGCCATAACAACAGGTAATTTTAAACGTGCAATCTTGAATACCAAAATCAAGACAAATTGCGTGACTTAAGTACTCTTAACTGCCAATAAATTGAAACAACAATGAAATGAAATTTTCAACTGATTTCCAACCCCATGAGAGAAGAATGGAAATGGGAATTAGAAAAGAGCAAGTGGGATATTGCTAGCGTGTAGAAGCGTTTAAAATTGGAATTGGTACCTTGCCTATACGCCAAGGCTTAGATGTATGTTTGCCTTTGGGGCATTGCACATGTTCTATGCTTTCATTAGACTCCACATTTTACTCCCCCGTCTCAATTTTCGTCATACTTCTAAAAGATATTCGTGGGGCTATAAACAACTTCATTAATAAATGATGAATTTTAGAGTTAAAATTAGAGTAAACTTGAACTGCTATTGCACGTTACTCAATTCTTCCTTTTTCAATTGAGTAATTTTACCTGATAGTGTAGAATATTTTATAAAACTTAAACTCTGTGTTTTTTTCAGAAAATTCTTTGCTGAGGTGATGTCTGACCTATAGTTTTTTTAATGGAATAGTAAAATATCTATATATATATTCATTATAAATTTATAATGTATGTTACCAAAACTGTATTCAAACTGATGACAAAATCAAGTAGATTAAGAATTTATTTGTTTTTTCAAAATCACGGTCGATTAGAGGCTTCAAGTATTCCTTCTTTGTTTATTTAACCAATGTTGTCCATAACTTTTTTTAACCTGATTAATTCCAGCAACTTGTTTATTGCTTAACTAAAGAATCATCGAAGTTTGTTAATACACAATTTGAAATTTGATGGACAATATTAGATCATTTCCTTTGTCTTTCCTCTATTTTTCGTTCAAGAATTTCATGTATTGCAACTATTCTCTAATATTTGTCTTGTGAGGCGAGATTCCATAAGTTAAAACTGGTAGAATCTCTTCCTAAAGGTTGGTGTCAAATAAAGCCCAAAAAACACAATTGTGCATCCCAGGAAAAAGGCGATACGGAATATTTGAAGGTCGACCCCTCGCTAAGCAAATGGCCAAAAAAAATTATTCACACTCGACATTTGCATTAACTATATCCATACACGACATAAAATGTATATAACCATATATTCAGATTTGCTAAAGCATATCAATATTAAGTACAATTTTACCAAGCAAGGTACTGTTTAAGTACAAGTTTACCATTGACATTTGGTACTTGGTAGTAGGCTCTGGAAGAACATAGATTCCATGAAATGCAATATCTATCATTGTCAAATACATTAAAACTTAACTCTTTTCCATTCCACAAAAACTGACAAGAGAATACTGTAGTAGAGGTTGTTATTTCTCTAAAGTATCAATGACTTAGAGCTTTTAAGAGGGTAAGTAGAAGTAGTGAAATGAATAGACAAAGTAGAAGTAGTGAAATGAATAGACAAAGAAGAACAGAGGAAGAAGAGAATTTCTGAAGAATGATATTCTGTGTATTGAACTTATTTTTTTGTATATTGAGTAGTCTTGTTATATATACAAAATATTCTAACTACTTCTACACTTGACAGTTAACTGATAGGCTTAACAGACTAACACTCTTTCATAGTAACTAACTTTTAAAACTGTAACTAACTTCTGGAACTGTAATGACCCTTACGGTCATTTTACGGTATTTTTCATATAATTTTAGTACTATCTAAATATATCGTGGATTATTTAATTTAATTTGGCATTTGGTAGAAATATAATTTAGTACCCTTCTAGAATATTTTCGATATTGGTAAAATTATTATAAAGTGATAATAGTACTAAAATTATATGAAAAATACCGTAAAATGACCGTAAGGGTCATTACAACAGATAGTACTAAAATTATATGAAAAATACCGTAAAATGACCGTAAGGGTCATTACAGATGCTTTGTACTGTGAAGACAACTTGTCATCAGTAACATAATTTGCTATATCATAAGGTACCTTCTTGTGCTTGTTATTTGAGATAAAATCAGTCATCCATATTGGAGGTTTTCTCCCTCTGGTTGATGTTATTTGAACCTCACAAGCAGATGCCTGAGTAACTTGTGTATCAACTATAATAGCCTCTTATTATATCTCTTGTTATTGTAGCATTTGAGGTTGACTTGTAGGCTGAGTATGAGGCAGGTGAATTTCAGGAAGATCTTCATCTAACACAGGACTGAGGTGTTTCTGTCTGACTCATCTTAAAAGAGAACACATCTTCCCTGAATGAGACATCTCTGCACACATAAAAAGACCCGCTGAACATGTCATAAAGCACATATCCCTTTTGTGTGTCTGAGTAGCCCATTAGAACAGTGGTTCTTGTTCTAGGCATAAGCTTGTCATGCTCATTCAACATTTTAGCACAACATAAACAACCTAGAACTCTCAAGTGAGCATAATTTGGTTTGTTACTATATAACACTTCATAAGGAACCTGATGAGCAATAGTTGAACTAGGCAACCTGTTTATGATATGTATTGCAGCTAAAACACAATAGCCCCAAAAATTTACAGGAATGTTAGCTTGAAACCTGACTGTTCTTGTAACCGCTAATATGTGCCTATGTTTTCTTTCAGCAACACTATTTTGTTGAGGCGTATAGGCACATGTTTGATGTAGAATACCATGAGTACTGAACAAAGTATTGCATAAAGAATTGACAAATTCAGTGCCATTATCAGTTCTTACTATCTTGACAATTTTTTCAAATTATGTTTTAACATATGTATTGAACTGTTGAATCTGAACATACACATCAGTCTTTTGTTTAAGCAAAAACACCCAAGTAAATCTTGAAAAATCATCCACGACAGTTAGAAAGTATTTGTTGCCATTCTTATTTGCAACTCTATAAGGACCCCACACATCCATGTGCACAAGATCAAAACAACATATAGTTTGAACATTGCTGGAAGGAAATGGAGCTCTAGTTTGTTTTGCACAAGGACATACACTGCATTGCTTTATTCCATATTCTATATTCTGAACATCAAAAGAAACTATCCTCTTAAGAGCATTGGTAGACATATGCCCTAATATCTTGTGCCAAAGATCAATAGCACTACTTCCTTTTGTTATACCACCATCAATTGTCACTTTATAAGCTGCAATTTTTGAACCTTCAAGATCCTGTTGTCCAACCAGTAGATACAGTCCTCCATCAGGCTTACTAATCCCCCTCACCTTTCCAGTATAAAGATCCTGGAAGACAAAAATCAGGGAAAAAGTTTACTGAACATTGCCACTCTTTGGTCACTTGTGACACTGACAATAGATTGTAATGAAACTCAGGTATGTGATATACACTAGTTATCAAATTTCCTTCTGACAAACGACTACTTCCTATGTGTGTTACAAGAGTAGTACCACTATTTGGCAAATACGCCTCCTTTGGTGTGTCTAACTTCTTTTTGGACTGTCCAAGCAGTAAATCTAAATTAGCTCCATGTGATTTGTAGCTCCAGTATCAATAATTCATTCTTTGGACTTAACAGATGCTAATAAAGCAGTAATATCTGCAGTTGAAGTACTAGTTGTATTTGTTGAATCTCCAATATGAGTAGTGTTATTATTGTTGGGTTCTATATATATGTGTGTGTTGAATGGAAAATGGAACAATCAAGTGAAGGAAAGGAGACACCCAAATTGGAAAATGTACTCTTTAAGTTGGAAAGTTTACTCTTCTCTCACATTGGTGGAAGAAGAGAACTTTAAAGTGTTTACAAAGTGAAACACTTAATTCACATGGTAATTGAGGCAAGAAAATAGAGTTGCCTCGTGCCATCGTCGTCGCTCGCTCGGCTCGGATTTGGATTTGGATTTGGATTTGGCAAATGATCGATCGATGAGATCTATCTTTTTGGACAAATTTTATTTGACAGAAACAAATAAATTCAATCTGAAGCAATAACATTCCATTTATTTATGCATGCATGCAGTGAACAGTTGCACTATTTTGACATGAAACAGTGTTGTGTTCGAACTGGTGCAACGAAATGTTGTAGTGTTTCTGAATTAATGCATTGTTTCGACTGAGCAGATGCAGATTTTCGAAATAGTATATACATTGGTTCAAACAGATGCAACTCTTCAACGAAGTGATGCACTGTTTTGAACTGGTGCACTTGTTCTTGAAAAGGTGTACTGTTTCAGAAAATTATTGCACTGTTTTAAATAAACAAACATGCATTTTCAGGAAAAGACACACCTCTAAAATTGAACCAATGACACCTTTTCGGAGGGGCATGTTGTGGCTATAAATAACCTGTTTTCTTCCACAGGTTATAGAATGAAAAATTTCGGATTACACATAAATCTTCTTGTCTTCTAAATACTCTTTCTGATCAATTAAACCGAGAGTGCGTTCGAAGAATTCAAGTATTTGAGGTACCGCTATACTTGAATTGTTGGTCTTTTTATCCTGGGAGGGAAAATTCCGCAACCTCGAGTACAGTGAGGGAAATTATTTCTTTAAGGAAAGTCCGTGAATTCGGACGACTTGGCCTTAACAATTTTTGTTTCATCTATATTTTTGAAATATAAAATACACCTCTTGGAAAGATCATTTTGATCTTGTGTTTAGGGTATTTGTTAAACTTTATTGTGTTCTTGTTCATACTTGAACTCGAGTTGAAGTTGTTATTCTATTATACAGATTCTACGTACCCGTATTGTGGAAAATAACAATCTTAAGGAAATAATTTTTTTTTACAGAATCTGTATTGCTTTTTTTTGGAGATTAAAGCTTAGGCATTCTACTCCGCTTGAATTTAACTAGTGATTAGAAGATATAAAATCTTCATCACAAGTTAAGGTTCATTCGGTTGACGATTTGAAGTAATAAAAACTTCATCGTTAACTAGAAACAAGAAGAATTGTTTCAAGTTATTTAACTTTATAAATAGTATTCTGAAAAATACTAAGTTTTTTGTCTTGTGGTGACAGGAAAAATGACAACTGAAAGTCAAATGATGGATGCGACTACGTCTGTGGGGCCAAATAATATTGCCACATCAAGTCGTACAAATGCTCCGCCAACAATGGCACCGGCGGAGAAGCCTGAAATTTTTTTTGTCATTGACTTCAAGCGGTGGCAACAAAATATGTTCTTTTACCTCACCACTCTATGTCTAAAACGGTTCACTAGCGAAGACGCTCCTGAGGTTCCCGAGGGAACCTCAGACAAAGACCGCTTCGTTATTGTAGAAGCTTGGAAACATTCGAATTTTCTTTGCAGGAACTATATTTTGAGTGGTCTCCAAGACGACCTCTACAATGTCGATAGTGGAACCAAGACATCAAAGGAACTGTGGGGGGCACTTGAACGGAAATATAAAACGGAGGATGCAGGAATTATGAAACTCCTTGTTGCACGGTTCCTGGACTTCAAAATGATTGATAACAAATCTGTTGTCTCTCAAGTACAGGAGTTGCAAGTCATCATACATGATCTCCTAGCAGAATGTACATCTTTGAAAAATACCTTAGTTGAACAAATTAAAAATGTTCGTAATACTCACATAAACTGTTTTGTAGGTTTAATTGTGAATGATGCTTTCCAAGTAGCAGCGATAGTTGAGAAGCTACTCCCTTTGTGGAAAGACTTTAAAAACTACTTAAAGCATAAACGCAAGGAGATGACCGTTGAAGATCTTATTTTTCGACTTCGTATTGAAGAGGACAATAAAGCTTCCGAAAGAAGGTCAAAGGGAAATTCTACAATGAATGGAGCACATATTGTAGAAGATGGCCAAAACAACTCAAAGAAAAGAAAGAAAGTTGAACATGGAAGCAATCAACCCAAGAAAAAGTTTAAGGGAAAATGCTTCAACTGTGGCAAAATTGGCCATAAGTCCACAGACTGTCGAGCCCCGAAGAAAGGGAAGAAAAAAGACCAAGCGAATCTGACTGAGTCCAACAAAGATTATGACGATTTGTGTGCTATGTTCACGGAATGCAACTTGGTGGGGAATCCACGTGAATGGTGGATGGATTCTGGTGCCACACGCCATGTTTGCGCAAACAAAGAGTTGTTCTTGTCATTTGCTCTAGATCAAGCAGAAGAAATGCTTTACATGGCCAACTCCGCTACTGCTAAGGTGGAGAGAACAGGAAAAATTTGCCTAAAGATGACTTCCGGCAAGGTCTTGACACTGAACAATGTGCTATATGTTCCGGAGTTACGTAGAAACTTAATTTTTGTTTCACTCCTAGATAAGAACGGATTCAAATGTGTAACCGTTTCTGGAAAAATTGAAGTTAGAAAATGAGAAATGTATGTAGGAAAAGGCTATCTCACGGAGGGTCTTTATAAGATGAATGTAATGACTGTTGAAATGAATAAAAGTTCGAATTCATCTTATTTGCTTGTCTTATGATTTATGGCATGAACGTTTGGGCCATGTTAATTACAAATGTTACGAAAACTGATTAACTTAGAAGTTTTGCCAAACTTTGAGTGCAGTAAATCAAAGTGTCAAACGTGTGTGGAATCGAAGTATGCAAAGTATCCTTATAAGTCCGTTGAAAGGAATTCCAATCCCTTAAACTTAATACACACTGGCATTTGTGATATGAAGTCAACACCATCTCGTGGTGGAAAAAAATATTTCATAACTTTTATTGACGATTGCACTAGATACTGTTATGTCTACTTGCTAAATAGTAAGGATGAAACAATAGATGTGTTTAGGCAATATAAGACTGAAGATGAGAATCAGTTCGACAAAAAGATCAAAATGATAAGAAGTGATAGGAGAGAAGAATATGAATCTCCCTTTGCGCAAATATGTGTAGAGAATGGAATAATCCATCAAACTACGACCCTGTATTCAGCTCAATCTAATGGAATTGCGGAAAGGAAAAACCAAACTTTGAAGAAAATGATGAATGTCTTATAAGTTTTGGTTTACCGCAAAACTTATGGGGGAGGCTATCCTTACGGCCAATCGTATACTCAACAGAGTTCCCCATAGTAAGACACAATTAATTCCTTACGAAAAATGGAAATGAAGGAAGCCTAACTTGAAATATGTCAAAGTGTGGGGGTGTCTAGCAAAGGTTCAAGTTCCTATACCTAAAAGGGTTAAAATAGGACCTAAAACGGTGGACTGCGTGTTCATAGGCTATGCTAAAAGTAGTAAAGCATGTCGATTTTTGGTTCATAAATCTGAACATCCGGATATTAGTGAAAACACAGTAATTGAATCAGACAATGCTGAATTCTTTGAAAACATTTACCCGTATAAAATTAGACACGAACAGTCTAATGGAGGTTCCAAACGACCTCGAGATGAACCAAGTAAATGTACATAATGAAGAAAATCCAAGACATAGTACACGTCAAAGAACGTCAACTTCGTTTGGATCGGATTTTGTAACATTTCTCTTAGAAAATGAGCCTCAAACATTTAAAGAAGTGATGTCTTCGTCAGACTCATCCTTTTGGAAAGAGGCAATCAATAGTGAGATAGATTCAATCTTAAGCAACCATACATGGGAGTTGGTTGACCTTCTTCCCGGAAATAAACCTTTAGGGTCTAAATGGATCTTCAAAAGGAAAATGAAGGTGGATGGAACTATTGATAAATACAAGGCAAGACTTGTAGTAAAAGGCTTCAAACAGAAGGAAGGCCATGATTACTTTGATACATACTCGCCAGTAACAAGAATAACCTCGATTCGAATGTTAATTGCCTTGCCGGCGGTATATGATCTTCAAATCCATCAAATAGATGTGAAGACCGCATTCCTAAATGGAGATTTGGAGGAAGAAATATGCATGGAACAACCTGAGGGTTTTGTGGTTCCAGAAAAATAAAATAAGATGTGCAAACTTGTTAAGTCACTTTATGGACTAAAACAAGCACCTAAGCAATGGCATGTAAAGTTTGACCAAACCATGTTGGCAAACGGATTCAAAATAAATGAATGTGATAAATGTGTTTATATTAAAGACACTCCAAATCACCAAGTCATTGTATGTTTATATGTGGATGATAACAGATCATCAGTAGAGATATTTCTGACATAAATGCAACAAAACGAATGCTCAAGAGCAAGTTTGACATGAAGGACCTTGGAGTTGCAGATGTGATCTTAGGTATAAGAATCCATCGAACTCCACAAGGGTTGGCATTTTCACAGTCTCATTATATCGAAAAGGTACTTGACAAGTTCAAGTATATGGAATTTGGTATTGCCAAGACTCCATTGGATACGAGCTTTGCACTTCGAAAGAATGAAGGTGAAAGTGACTCGCAATTGGAGTACGCAAGAGTATTGGGATGTTTAATGTATATAATGAACTGTACACGACCAGACATAGCATGCACTATCAGTAAATTGAGTCGGTACATGAGTAATCCCAACAAAACTCACTGGATGGCAATGAAAAGAGTTTTGGGGTATCTTAAATACACTCAAAATTATGCTTTGCATTATAATAAATATCATGCGGTACTTGAAGGATATAGTGATGCACATTGGATCACCGGATCGAACGAAGTAAAATCCACAAGTGGATATGTATTTACTATCGGTGGAGGAGCAGTCTCTTGGAAATCATCCAAGTAGACGTGTATTGCTCGCTCTACAATGGAATCTGAATTTATCTCATTAGATAAAGCCGGTGAAGAAGCAGAATGGCTTCGAAATTTCTTGGAAGATATTCCGTATTGTCCCAAGCCAGTGGCACCAGTATGTATACACTGTGATAGCCAAGCAGAAATAGGTAGGGCAGGGAGCATGATGTATAACGATAAATCTCGTCATATAAGACGAAGACATAATACCGTTAGAGAACTTCTCTCTAGTGGAATTATCACTGTAGACTATGTAAAGTCAAAGGATAATGTGTCAGATCCACTTACAAAAGGCCTATCTAGAGAAGGAGTAGAAAGGACATCCAAGGAAATGGGTTTAAGGCCTAAGACAAGTCAGCATAGCGGTAACTCTACCTAGCAGACTGGAGATCCCAAGAGCTAGGTTCAAGGAGATCAAACAAAGTTGTGTCTAACAGGTTCAACATTGTCAAATACCCAACTCACTCTCATGATGTAGACAATGTATAGTAAACAAGGATAAGACTTAAGGTGAAAAGTCTTTTAATGATTATCTAAATTTGGCAGATTTGACCAAATAGTTTAATCTACAGGAATGAACATTTAGAAATCACCTATGTGTGGGCGAAGTGGAAGCCGCTTCAAAGAGAATGTTAGTAAAGGCCTATTCTCTAAGCTCTCATGAAAACCGGGACGTGTTCATAACTGAAAAGAATAAAACCATAAGAACCATAAATGGTAAAAGGCTAGTTGTGTGACATGTGTTGTCTAGGTGTACATTAAAGCTCGACGGTTCAAAGATATCAAATCTACCGATTGACCGAGTGCATCCGATGCATGTTCACTACGGAAAGTTCAAAGGAAAACCCACTTATCCAGATGCAATCAGTCTTTGCTTGATGATCACATACTTGTTCGTAAAACTTTTACGAAAAACATAGCCATTCCCCATTCATGTGGGGGATTGTTGGGTTTTATATATATATGTGTGTTGAATGGAAAATGGAACAATCAAGTGAAGGAAAGGAGACACCCAAATTGAAAAGTGTACTCTTTAAGTTGGGAAGTTTACTCTTCTCCCACATTGGTGGAAGAAGAGAACTTTAAAGTGTTTACAAAGTGAAACACTTACTTCACATGGTAAGTGAGGCAAGAAAATAGAGTTGCCTCGCGCCGTCGTCGTCGCTCGCTCGGCTCTGATTTGGATTTAGATTTAGATTTGGATTTGGATTTGGCAAATGATCGATCGATGAGATCTATCTTTTTGGACAAATTTTATTTGACAGAAACAAATAAATTCAATCCGAAGCAATAACGTTCCATTTATTTATGCATGCATGCAGTGAACAGTTGCACTATTTCGACTTGAAACAGTGTTGTGTTCGAACTGGTGCAACGAAATGCTGTAGTGTTTCTGAATTAATGCATTATTTCGACTGAGCTGATGCAGATTTTCGAAATAGTATATACATTGGTTCAAACAGATGCAACTCTTCAACGAAGTGATGCACTGTTTTGAACTGGTGCACTTGTTCTTGAAAAGGTGTACTGTTTCAGAAAATTACTGCACTGTTTTAAATAAACAAACATGCATTTTCAGGAAAAGACACACCTCTAAAATTGAACCAATGACACCTTTTCGGAGGGGCATGTTGTGGCTATAAATAACCTGTTTTCTTCCACAGGTTATAGAATGAAAAATTTCTGATTCCACATAAATCTTCTTGTCTTCTAAATACTCTTTCTGATCAATTAAACCGAGAGTGCGTTCGAAGAATTCAAGTATTTGAGGTACCTCTATACTTGAATTGTTGGCAATTTTATCCTGGGAGGAAAAATTCTGCAACCTCGAGTACAGTGAGGGGAATTATTTCCTTAAGAAAAGTCCGTGAATTCGGACGACTTGGCCTTAAATATTTCTGTTTCATCTATATTTTTGAAATATAAAATACACCTCTTGGAAAGATCATTTTGATCTTGTGTTGAGGGTATTTGTTCAACTTCACTGTGTTCTTGTTCATACTTGAACTCGAGTTGAAGTTGTTATTCTATTATACAGATTCTACGTACCCGTATTGTGGAAAATAACAATTATTTGTGTTTATCATTCTCAGGATTTGCTCATACTGCTCCTTGGTAAAGGTTGCATTACCCATTTGACTTATCTGAGTCAAATGCATATCTGAACCGAATTGGTGTCCTGCATCAAGAGAAAAGAAACCTTTCCCTACATGTTGACTATAGGAACTTGAGCCATACTGACCAGATTGTGCATCAAGAGATACATTATAGGCTCCATTATGTTCTTCAAACTTAGACTTTTTCTTGAATTTATGATCATTCGGATAACCAACAATTTTCCAGCAATTCTCTTTGGTGTGCCCCTTCAATTTACAAAAATCACATTGAAGAGTGTAATTCTTCTTAGACTTCTAAATGTTACTCCCACCAGTTCCATGCCTTGTGTACTTCACCAAATCACAGTTATCACCAGATACCAAAGGATTAGCCCCCAAGATTCCTGCATGAGCTGCTGCATTTTTATGGCTTTCATCACTTATAATCATGGCATATGCTTGATTCACATACGGAAGAGGGGTCATGAGTAGAATTTGGTTTCTTTCCTGTGTATAAGACTCATTTAAGCCAATTAAGAACTGAAATAGCTTCGGTTTCTGAAGATGAAGCACAAAATCCTTGGATTTGTCATAATAACACCCAGGTACAAGCACCAAAGCTTCAAATTCCTCCCATAAATCCTTGAGTTTTGAGAAATAAGATAACACAGATGCACCACCTTAAGATAAAGTCGCAATTTCTTTATGCAAGTTAAATGTTCGAGCATCATCTATCTTATTAAACCTTTCATACAACTCATTCCAGACAATACTCACAACTGATGCACACATGATGCCTCCAAGAAGTTCTTTAGAAACAGAATTCATGAGCCAAGACAGGACAATTGTATTTACCCTCTCCCAGTGATTCGCCAAATCAATAGAAAACTTATTCTTAGAACAAGATCCATTAACCATATATAACTTGTTCCTTTCTAACAGGGCTATAAGCATAGATCAAAACCAAATAGAAAAATTCTCAACCCCTGTTAACTGAAAGGAAATAATCTGAATTCCACTTACATCTGAGGGACTAAGAAAGAGAGGGTGATTGTAATCCAAAGAATTCGGAAAAGCTCTGGTGGATTCTCCAGGTCCAACACCAATTTCATTCACCATTGTTACAATTTCTTTAGCAAACTCCAAATCTTGAACTCAAGAAACAATTTCAACTTTTCCAGAAATCAATTTTGCAGACAAAATTGAAACTTAATCAATCTACAAAATTAAAATTATTTCATCTAGATTAATCTGCAACCTACTTTGATACCATGTTATTTCTCTAAGTATAAATGACTTAGAGCTTTAAGAGAGTAAGTAGAAGAAGTAGTGAAATGAAAAGATAAAGAAGAACAGAGGAAGAAGCGAATTTCTAAAGAATGATATTCTGTGTATTGAACTTATTTTTTTGTACATTGAGTAATCTTGTCATATATACAAAATATTCTAACTACTTTTACACTTGACAGTTAATTGATAGGCTTAACAGACTAACACTCTTTAACAGTAACTAACTTTTAAAACTGTAACTAACTTATGGAACTCTTTAGTCGACTAACTATAAATTGATAATAGTACTTTTTGCTACATGTGTATTAATGTACTCAACAGAATTCACACAAAAGTACCAATTAAAATCTATTCTAATAATGCCCCGAGTCTGTATCCCGGATGCTACATGGTGCTCATGACCTCGAAGGACCACAAGTTAACCCATGACTGGTACCTGCTATGAGCACTGAATAAAAATACTGTAATAATGCAGAAGATGGACTGAAATGCCATAAGGTTCAAATACTATAATCAAAACTAAATGAAATACTGAACAACTATCTGAAAACTCTAGTCTAAAAAGCCTCTAACTGTCTGAATATGGAGTTGATGGGACAAGTCCCCAACTAACTCCGACTACTGAAATAATGAACTACTGAATGTACTGAAGAAATCTAACATCCTTAGAGTATGAGGACTCACTACTATAACTGCTACGGATAACATGAACTAGCTATGTGGGGTCGGGATCCTGAGCGTCCAAACCTATGATAAGAGACATCATAGAGCAAGAAATGAGTATGCGATCAGTACGTGGAAATGTACTAGTATGCTAAATGAGGTAAGGTTGAATGCATGGGTTTATATGCATGAACAATAACTAACTGAATGATATGCAAGAGTTGGATTAGCATACATGGAGGATCTCTAACTACTGAATATACTGTGCATACTGTAACTGAATATACTGAAACTGAATATGATAACTAATAACTGAATATACTGATAATCTGAATTACTGATGACTGAGTGACTATGTCTGATAGTCTTGATTCTATCGAACTGAAATAATTTCTATTTTGAAGACTGAGATTGAAACTAAAACTGTATGAGTTCTCACTTAACCGACATGCCCCTAAGTAAACTGAGTGGGGTCCAACCTGTAACCCCAGTTGGAAGGGTGCCAGTACCGTGACACGAGTAAAGACACTGTTGTGGTCAAACCTATCAGATGGGTGACCCTGAACAAGAAGTCAAGCCTAATCTGATGGGTGACCCTGAACAAGAAGTCAAGCCTAATCTGATGGGTGATCCCTAGAAAGTAGCCAAGCCTTAATCTGACGGGTGACTCCTCACATCCTACGCTAGCTACATAGTTCTGTAGGATGAGACTGCTACTAACAACTCTGTCTGCCTGACGGGAGAATTCGTCACCTTTACACTCGGTCGGTGCTAGTGCCTACTCCCAACTGAATGACACTGATTGATTAGACTGGACTGGATTGAGTTAGCTGAGTTTGGTAACTGACTGAGTGCTGCTATTCGTAATACTATGGAGTTATTCTGTAATTACTAGGGCTCTAGGTAAATAGCTAGATTGTCGGGTATTGAATACCCCAGGACTCAATAACATGAGAAGTAAAGCATAACTTTGAATAACATATAAATATTCACTTGGTCAAAATTCCTTCATAGAGAAATTTCATCAAACACTTATAATGCATTGACTAGTACATGAATGGGGAGTACATGCTATCATGGTATATTGACACTATTTCCTTCTCTTAGGCATTTAGACAAACACTTGGGGAACATTCTTAGGTCACATAATAGTAAAAACACACATGGTGATCATGACTACATCAATCAACTTGTACATCGTAGGATTTATCATGAGGATCATGCAATTTATTATATATAATGATTAATTCCATGAAAACTTATAATTAAATCATGGACGAGAACCCAACAAGTCATGAAACATGAATTCAATTTAATTCAAACATAGAAAACATGGAATTCAAAGTCTTATATTTTGAAAAGGGGATTCTTGGACTCCATAGAAGGTAAGGATCCATGAATGAATATCTAACATACCTGGAATCTTAATTCTTGAAGACCCTCGAAGGGATTCTTGAGATTGCTCTTGAAACTTGGAGGCTAGGGTTTTTTTATCTTAAGGGAGAATGCTTAAATTTGGGGGAAAAGTGAGTTAATAATGACCTAAATACGTTTTTAGGTATTAAATCCCATACCTGGACATAATAAAACCTTGGGAAAAGACTTATTTAGCCCTGGACGAAACTTTTGAATTTTTGTCAAAATTCTCCGAAATGGGCATCTGGCGCGATGCGGCGCTATCGTGCCATGTCACTGAAAATTGCCAATTGGGAACTGGGCTGACGGCGCGATGCGGAGCCATAGCAAAGCCTTACTGATTCTGGTTTTCACACATGGCGCAACGCGCTATGATTGCGTTGCCCCACTGAAAATTGATAATTATGAAACTGACTTGTGGCGCGATGCACCAATATCACGGAGCAACACTGAAAACTGACAATTGTTATTTTGACACACTCTGTGATGCGTTGAAGGCTCAAATGATGGGGTTTAATTTCTGGAACTTAAAATCGCCATAACTTCTTACTCGGTTATCGGATTTAGGCGAATTTTATATTGTTGGAATGCTGGCTGAATTTCCTAAAAGATGGTGGGTCCAAATTTGGGAAATTCCACCTAGAACAAAACTTCTACTTAGGGATTCTCATGTACTAAAGACTAAACTGAGCTAGAAAATTATGGGGTATTACAATATCTCCCCTTTGGGAACTTTCGTCCTCGAATATGGCTAGTTAAGCTGAGAGAATACTAACAGACTATGTTTACGTACTGAACTAGACATGCACAGCTGAAGCATGATTACATGACTGAACTTACATACTGAACATGCATATTTGATGTATGATTAAATGGCTAAAACTGATTCATGAAATGCATGACTGACATGAGAATAATATGAGATGGTAACTGATAACAAGTTTGTAATGGTACTGAATATGGGAATGAGTAGGTTTAATAAAGACTGTGATAATGTATGAGACACAATTTAGCTGAAGAACGACTGGATGACTTCGACATACTGCTGAGGCCTGAGGAACGCATGACATAAACTGAACTTCACGGACCCTTAAGAGTGTAACATGAGTCATAGGAACTGAGCATACTAGAAAAAATGAATACACTCGTAATGAACTGCATGATCTGAGTTTGAAATTTCTGAACTTATGGAACCTGATTCGTAATACAGAGTGAACTGGAATTCCTCATACTAGGGACCGTAAGCATGCATGGTCTTCTACTATGTAATATACTACCATTACCATCTCCCCCTTAGCTTAAAGCCATCGTTCTAAGTCTGTGGGTCATTAAATCAATAACCCTACTACTGTTTCAGGGTTTAACCTTGGAATGGACAGCTATGTAAGAAATTACAAAAGATAGAGAAGCTCATGGATCTAATAAGGCATAAACATAAAAGTGAGATATTTGTAACTTACCAGTGACCACATCAGGAGGACTTTTCAGATCCTTCCGGGACTGAAGTGCATAAAATCTATTTAGACACTAACCATGGGTGGCACTGGAAGGGGAGCCCTGCTGATTCGGGCGACTGGACTGAACTTGTGACTGATGAGACTGACCCTGATGGTGCATATCCCTACCTTTATGAGCAGCTACTCGATACTCCCTGAGCCTATGGCCCGGTTTCCCACATCCATAACAAACATTACTGCTAGCCTTACACTCTCCTTGATGGTTTTTACCACACTCTCCGTAAAATAGATTTGTACGACTATTGCTTACGATATCCTGGGTCATCAGTACACTGGATGAGGAAAGAGATGGGACTAAGAACTTTGGGTGAAGCTGGTAACGGTTACCGCCCTCTGACTTAGGCTGAGTAAAATTGAAGCTACCTATTCTAACTCTCTTATTTTCCCTATCTTTCTTCTTAAGCTTCTGCTCTTCAATTTGTTGAGCATGGACCATAAGCCTAGATATATCCATCTACTTAATTAACACCGCAGTTCTGCACTCCTTAACCACACTATCTGACACTCCTGACACGAACTTACTTATTCTAGACCTATTGTCTGCTACCACATGAGGAGCATATCTTGATAACTGGGTAAACTTGAGGGAATACTCTTTCACGCTCATACTACCTTGTCTGAGATTGATGAACTCTAACTCTTTGGCTTCTTTCAACTCCAACGGAAAAAATCTATCTAAGAAGGCAGTAGCAAAATCTTCCCACTCTATGGGCTCTGCATCTGTACCCCTGTCTACCTGCCACTACTTGAACCACGTATGGGCTACATCTTGTAGCTGATAGGCGGCTAACTCAGCACTCTCACTGGAAGTCACTCCCATGATATCTATGACTTTCTGAACTTGATCGAGGAACTCCTGTGGACCCTCTTCTGAATTAGATCCCATGAAGAAAGGAGGATTAATTCGGGTGAAGTCCCGAATTCTGGTTACAGCAGTATTGGCCACTGGGTTGGCCGAAACAGCAACTGGTCGTTCATTCTGGGCTGCGATTGAATTAGTTAGAGTAGTGAATGCAACTCTAAATTCTACATGAAAGACGTGCTCGTCCAGAGGATCTGCCTGAACGGGTTGAGGTGTTGACTGATTTTCGATTCTTCTTTCGTTAGTCCTTTTAGGAGGCATGTTCTGTAAATAAAAGAAAGAAGCAAATTAGACTGGGAGTTTAACTTGAGCTTATGCTCACTTATACGACATGAATACTGAAAGAAGGGAAACTTTTCCTAAAATATCTCATAGCCTCTTGTCCATAAGTGTGGCGCGCTACACACCCATGCACAAGACTCTATGTGATGCGGCTTTCAGACTTCCTAGGACACTGTTGAACCTTAGTCTCTGATACCAAGTTTGTAATACCCCGAGTTTGTATTCCGGACGCTATATGGTGCTCATGACCCCGAAGGACCACAAGCTAACCTATGATTGTTACCTGTTGTGAGCACTGAATAAAAATACTGTAATAATGCGGAATATGAACTGAAATGCCATAAGGTTCAAAATACTATAATCCAAAACTGAATGAAATACTAAACAACTATCGGAAACACTCTAGTCTGAAAAGTCTCTAACTGTCTGAATATGAAGTTAATGGGACAAGTCCCCAACTAACTCCGATTACTGAAATAATGAACTACTGAATGTACTAAAGAAATATAACATCCTCGGAGTATAAGGACTCACTACTGTAACTACTGCGGATAACTGGAACTGGCTATGTGCGGTCAGGATCCTGAGCGTCCAAACCTATGATATGAGACATCATAGCACAAGAAATGGGTATGTTATTAGTATGTGGGAATATACTAGTATCCTAAATGAGGTAAGGCTGAATGCATGGGTTTATATGCATGAATAATAACTAACTGAATGATATGCAAGAGTGGGATTAGCATACATGGAAGATCTGTAACTACTAAACATATTGTGCATACTTTAACTGAATATATTGAAACTGAATCTAATAACTAATAACTGAATATACTGATAATCTGAATTACTGATAACTGAGTGACTATGTCTGATAGTCCTAATTCTGTAGAACTGAACTGAGTTCTATTTTGAAGAATGAAACTAAAACTGAAATTGTGGGAGTTCTCACTTAACCGACATGCCCCTAAGTAAATGAGTGGGGTCCAACCTGTAACCCCAATTGGAAGGATGCCAGTATCGTGCCACGGGTAAAGACACTATTGTGGTCAAGCCTATCTGACGGGTGACCCTGAACAGGAAGTCAAGTATAATCTAACGGGTGACCCCTGGAAGGTAACCAAGCCTTAATTTGACGGGTGACTCCTCACATCTTACACTTGCTACATAGTTCTATAGCATGAGACTTCTACTAACGACTCTGCCTGCCTGACGGGAGAATTCGTCACCTCTACACTCATTCGGTGCTAGTTCTTACTCCCAGCTGAATGATACTGATTGATTAGATTGGACTGGACTGAGTTAGTTGAGTTCGGTAACTGACTGATTTCTGCTATTCGTGATACTACGGAGTTATTCTGTAATTACTAGGGCTCTAGGTAAATAGCTAGATTGTCGGGTATTGAATACCCCAGGACTCAATAACATGAGAAGTAAAGCATAACTTTGAATAACATATAAATGTTTACTTGGTCAAAATTCCTTCATAGAGACATTTCATCAAACACTTGTAATGCATTGACTAGTACATGAATGGGGAGTACATGCTATCATGGTATAATGACACTATTTCATTCACTTAGGCATTTAGACAAACACTTGGGGAGCATGCTTAGTTCACATAATAGTAAACACACATGGTGATCATGACTACATCAATCAACTTGTACATCGTAGGATTTATCATGAAGATCATGCAATTCAACACATATAACGATTAATTCCATGAAAACTTGTAATTAAATCATCGACGAGAACCCAACAAGTCATGAAACATGAATTCAATTCAATTCAAACATAGAAAACATGGAATCCAAAGTCTTATATTTTGAAAAGAGGATTCTTAGGCTCCATGGAAGGTAAGGATCCGTGAATGAACATCTAACATACCTGGAAATCTTAATTCTTGAAGTTCTTGAAGACCATCAAAGGGATTCTTGAGATTGCTCTTGAATCTTGGAGGCTAGGGTTTTCTATCTTGAGAGAGAATGCTTAAATTTGGGGGAAAAGTGAGTTAATAATGACCTAAATATATTTTTAAGGATTAAATCTCATACCTGAACGTAATAAAACTTTAGGAAAAGACTTATTTAGCCCTGGACGAAACTTTTAAATTTTCTTCGAAATTCTCTGAAATGGGCACCTGGCGCGACGCGACGCTATCGTGTCGTGTCACTGGAAATCGCCAATTGGGAACTAGGTTGACGGTGGGACGCGGAACCATCGCGGAGCCTTACTGATTCTGATTTTCACACATGGTGCGACGCGCCATGATCGCGCTGCCCCACTGAAAATTGACAATTATGAAATTGACTTGTGGGCGACGCGCCAATATCGTGGAGAAATACTGAAAACTGACAATTGTTATTTTGACACACTCCTCGATGCGCTGAAGGCTCAAATGACGGGGTTTGGAATGCTGGCTTAATTTCCTACAAGATGGTGGGTCTAAATCTGGGAAATTCCACCTAGAACAAAAATTTTACTTAGGGATTCTCGTGTACTGAGGACTAAACTGGGCTAGAAAATTGTGGGGTATTACAGTTTCAACTCCTGGATATTTATCACCAAGATTAACATATTTTGATGCACAGTGAACTTTTAGCTGAGGAGAATTTTGAAGAAGATTATTATGAATGTGGACCTCATAGTCACAACCCTGAATGTTATAAGGCATTATAAATAACAAGAAGAGGATCTTCACTTATTAGTGTACCATCTTGAAAAAGCTTATTTGAATATGCTATGCGTAATTTTGAATATGATATATTTTGTAAGTGTTTTGATTGTATATATATAGGAGATTTTTGTTTTTTTGGCCTTTTAATTAGGATAAGAACAATCTCTATCTTTTAATGACATTATAATAAATAAAAGTAATCTAATAGCTTACTCTTTATAACTTTAATATATACTAGTCAAGTGTACGTGCTTTGCACGTGTGTCTCGTGTTGGTAAGTATAATTATATATAAAGAAATAAAATTATTAAAAAATAGCAATTGAGTTGCAATAAATGTACGATCTATTTAAAATATATAATTTGACACTAAAAGTGTTTCATCTTAATCAATAAAACTATACATAAAATAAAAAATTTAATGAATTAATTTTATTTTTTGCTCATCAAAGAAAAAGATTTAGAGGAAAATTAAGCCACAAAGGAGCATTTGTTATACATATATGTCATATTAAATTTAAATATAAATATTATTAGTACTCTACGATCCAATTTAGAGTTGAGACTACTATTCATAATATAAAATATATCAGAAAAGGAGGAAAAAAGTCATAAAATTAAGAAAACACAAATAAAAAAATACTTTATAAGAATATATTATTTTCTTTTGGTTTTGTCCAACATCACTCCATTACCTTGCTACAGCTAATGATTGTACATGGACAAACCTTTCACTTTCTTCAATTACTCAAAATTAATGTTGTACATATCTTTAATAAAAGAACGTACAAAATTAGATGTAGATATTTAATGATACACTTACGGCAACATCATGATGCATATTAAAAGCTTTAACCTCAATTTCTTTGTGATTAATCAATTGGCCCACATATGATTGATCAAAAATATTATTGCGAGAATTATTTCCTCCTAAATAATAAATGTAGATAGATCATTTAAATTTCGAAAAAAATAAATCATATGTTAATTAAATTGATAGAACTTATACCTCAATTATCTGTGTTCTTTTGAAGCTTAAAATTTGAATCAAAATTTTTATCCTTACTGCATTATTCGGGCGAGATCACAACCTATCAAACATAAATTATGTTAGAATCTCAAGAAATTAAGGATAGAATCTCAAAATTATGACAAGGCACACACAAAAAATCACATAATTAGACAATCAAACCAATGAACAACCAATAGCTGATAAAAAGAATTTCAAAGTCCAAAGAAAATACAAATACAAATTAAATAGAGAACTAAAGAGACAAATATTCATACAATTACTTCAATGCTAACATTAAAAAATAAAATTTACTTAATTTATTTTCTATTTTAAGTAAATTCTTGCCAAAATAACCTACCTATTTTTGTTAAATTATTGTTAAAAAGGAGCTCATAAATTTGATCAACAAATAACTATTAAAGTAGTATTTTGTTAGTATTAAAGTTCACTAGTATAAGTACCCGCGTGATGCGCGGAATATTCTTTTTTTAAGAATATCATTAAAAAAAATAATAACTTATTCTTTTGAACTAATAAACTGTTTAAAAAATTTAATTATATCATATTAACACATTTTAAATTGATAATAAAATACAAAAAATAATTGTTAATAGTGAAATTAGTTATCATAGTCGCAATTGATTTAGATGTATGAAAATGATTAAATTGGTATTCTTATATAACTATGTTTTGTTGTTGATTTACAAAAGTAATTAATATTAAATAATTATTATTTTATCGTTGGACTTTTATATTTATATTTTTAACTAATTAAGATACGTGATTACATGTTTTCTTTCATTTCTAATTTTAATTTTTTGGTCTATCGATTCAAAATCAACAACTAACTGCATTAAAAGTGATTAATTTCTCTAATTAAAATTTTTTCATTTAAAATTTTACCATTCTTAATTAAAAACTATGCACATACAATTTATAATATTGTTCATCACAAAAAATATATATATAACTTTATTTCCAGCGTTAACTCCCCCCCCCCCCCCCCCCCACACTCACACACACACAAAAAAAAAGAAAAAAAAATTACCTCCACCGTCCGGTTTAGCCCCACACTCTAATTCTACTCCGTAAAACTCCTACTTAAACTATACCAACAAATTTAAGATAAAGTACGAAAGATGATTTAGAATTATTTCAAAAGTATAATTATAAATATGAGATTTAATTACTCTTCTTTTGACTCTTCAAATACTTTAAATTATTTTATCATAGTTTTAAGTTAAAATATTATACAGTTTATTAAATGATGTAGAAGCAAATTTTCTAATTAAATTTGTTTGTCCTGTAATTTATCTTTAGGTGACTTTTCATTGTTTATTCTATAGTTTATCCTTAGGTAAGTAACTGTGATTAAAAAAAGAATTAATCCTAATGATTAAAAATATTAAAATAATTAAAAAGCTAATTAAGCATGACAACATACCTTAATAGTTATTTATTTATAGAAATTTGATGAGCAATATTACGTATAACTTTTTTATTTACTTTCATAAATTGCACACAAAAAAATTAAACATAATTCGCAAAGATTTTTTGATTAAATTATTAACACTTTTGTTAAATATATTTTTGAATTAGATGACTCAAACAATATTCATTTCGGCAGCAAGAAATTGCGTAATTTGATAAAGAATAGATACCTACTAATTTTTTTTGAAAATTTTAAATTTATTTAAAGGTGAACAACTATATAAAATATGAAAGATAAAATAGCATTTATAATTTAGAAGAGATAAGTTTGGAATAATAAAAATCTATTAGAACTCTTTAACTATGGATTTCTATTTTTAAGATAATGAAATTTCTTTTTTTTTTTGTTTAAAAAAAATGTATTTCAAATTCAAGATTTTAAATTTTGTTAGAATCTTAGAAAGATAAGATTCTAAAATTTTATAATTATCTTACAGTTTATATATTTTGAATTTGAAAAAAATATTTGAAATTAATGATATCAGTTAGGTATTTTCTATAATAAAAATAAATGAAATAAAATAGAACTTTTCAAATTAATGTTATCGATTTTAAAATATTAATATCAAATTATTTTAACCTTTTTTTGCCTTTTTCTTCTTCTTCTTCTTCTTCTTCTTCTTCTTCTTCTTCTTCTTCTTCTTCTTCTTCTTCTTCTTCTTCTTCTTCTTCTTCTTCTTCTTCTTCTTCTTCTTCTTCTTCTTCTTCTTCTTCTTTTGTTCTCATCTTCTTCTTCTTCTTCTTCTTTTGTATTATTTCAATAATATTTTTATTTTTCGTTAATATATAAATAAATTAAATTTAAATATATTTTATAGTATTTATATTTAAAAGAGATAAGTTTGAGATAATAAAAGTCCATTAGAACTCTTCAATTATGGATTTTTAATTTTAAGACAATGATTTTTTTTAAAGGGATAATGTATTTCAAATTCAAGATTTTAAAATTTGTTAGAATCTTAGAAAGATAAAATTCTAAAATGTCATGATTATCTTATAATTTAGATATTTGAATTTGAAAAAAATATATTTAAAATTAATGATACCAATTAGGTGTTTTCTATAATAAAAATAAACAAAATAAAAAAATATCATCAATTGGGTTGAGATAAAACTAAAACTCTAAAATTATAGAGGTAGTTGTATAAACTCAAATTGTCATCTGGATAGAATATAATTTTTTAATATTTTTTTAATATTTTCCTAATATGTAAATAACTTATATTTAAATAAATTTTATAACATTTAAATTTTAAAAGAGATAAGTTCGAAATAGTATATGTTTATTAGAATTCTTTAATAATGATAATTTTTTTTAAAAAGAATCTAATATTTTCAAATTCAAATATTCCTATCTTTTAATTCAAAATTTTTTCTACTCTTACCATGTTTTTTTTTCTCAAGTTAAAAGCAATACAACTTATGTATTACTACTACTATTATTTATTATTTTTTATTTTTTATTTTTATAAAGAGAATATAGCAAAACACTCAAAATAGAGTGTCAAAATATAAAACAAAGTGAGTAGCAATGGATATGCTAGTAAATTCAGTAACATTGTCTCATTAAAAAAAATTAATAAAAAATTCACATCGTAATTACATCACACTGTATTTTTTTTTTAAATACAATGAATAATAAAGTAAAAATACACAAATAGAAGAGAATGTATAGCCTTCAAAGAAAACATTTCACATCGTAATCACATTGCATTGATTTTTTTCACTTGTTGTTTGCAATTATAAAGAAAACATTTAATTAACAATACAAAATAAAAACAACAAATTTACTAAAAGGAAAAAATATTATATATATTTTCTATTATATCAATTCAAGTTTAGTTTAAATTCAAATTCAATAGCACTTTTGTTTGTTAAATTATTATTTTTCGAAAAACACAGTATAAAAGAAAAAATAGTGTGACAAACCAACATATCAGAATCAATTGATTTTGAGGAAAAACAATCAAGCATACACACAATATTCCTAAAGCAATTACCTTAAACTTCTTCTGTTGTTTGGCTATCGCTCTCAAAATTATTGATCGTCTACTGTTGTCGTTCTCAAAATTATTGGTCGTCCAGACACAAGTCTTTATGAAGATAATTTTCACCACATTGTATAAATCTAGCACAATCAAAGAATGAAGATCAATGTCCAATACACATATAGAAGATAATTTCACAATAATCATCGATCTCAATAAAATAATTTACAATATTTTTTTTTAACAAAATAGCACAAATTCTATTATGTCAATTCAAGTTTAGTTTAAATTCTAATTCAATAGCACTTTTGTTTATTAAATTATTATTTTTTGAAAAACACAGTATAAAAGAAAAAATAGTGTGACAAACAAACATATCAGAATCAATTGATTTTGAGGAAAAACAATCAAGCATACACACAATATTCCTAAAGCAATTACCTTAAACTTCTTCTGTTGTTTGATTGTCGCTCTCAAAATTATTGGTCGTCTACTGGCTGTCGTTCTCAAAATTATTGATCGTCTAGACACAGGTCTCTATGAAGATAATTTTCACCGCATTGTATAAATCTAGCACAATCAAAGAACAGAGATCAGTGTCCAATACATATATAGAAGATAATTTCACAATAATCATCGATCTCAATAAAATAATTTACAATAATTTTTTTTAACAAAATAACACAAATTATTAACCAATTATAAACAAATAATCTTGAATCAAACTTTGAATAGTTGCAAACTGTGCATATTTATTAATATACACACATGTCATCCATGAATGTTATATAACCAAAAAAAAAAAAACTAAGCGATGAATTAAAAAAAAAAAGTTTTAGAGAATAAAATAAGACGTTTTATTAGAAAGTTAGTTTACATAGAAAAAGGTTAATTGAAGTTCAGTTTTATCTAGTTTAGAGTTTGTTTTCAATTCAAATTTTAAAAAATATGTGACTTTTAATTCAAATTCAAAATTCAAAAATATCTAACCAATTTTTAGCAAATTTTATCTTAATCTAACGAGTAAGCTTTATCTAGTTTAGATTTTGTTTTTAATTCAAATTTAAAAGAATATTGTACTTTCATTTTAAATTAAAAATTCAAAAATATCTATCTAATTTTTGGCAAAGTTTATCTTAATCTAAAGAGTAATTTTAAAAATAAATTATCTTTAAAAATAAAATTTAATTTTTTTATAGCTTCAATTTAAAAGTACATAAAATGTTTCAAACTAAATAAGTTTTTGTTAACTTTACTTTTACGTGTACACTATTTTTAGAAAACTTTATCTTTTGTACACTATTTTTAGAAAACGTTATCTTTTAAAATAAATGTTATACTTTTATAATTATAATTTTAAAGTATAAAAAACGTAGAATATTCATCTCAAAGATATCATCTCTCAAAATACTTACGTATAATTGATTTATGTTTAATTCTTTTTTTTTAATTTTTAAAATAAATAAACAATCTATATATAGTGCGAGGGGATGGAAAATTACGGGTGAAGAATTTAAGTTGGTTTGGGTTTGTTAATTTTTCTTTTGGTCTTTCTTCCTATATTATCATTTTCTTTTATACTATTTCTTTTTTAGAAAAAAATTAAAAGTGTGCTTGTCATATTATTATTATTATTATTATTATTATTATTATTATTATTATTATTATTATTATTATTATTATTATTATTTTAATATTTTTTTATCTTTCCCTAATATGTAAATAAATTATATTTAAATATATTTTATAATATTTAAATTTTATAAGAGATAAGTTTGAAATAGTATATATCTATTAGAACTCTTTAATTGTTTGTTTCTATTTTTAAGATAATGAAAATCTTTTTTGTAAAGGGATAATTTATTCAAATTCAACTACTTAATTTCTTAATTCAAAATTTTATTACAATATTTTTAACTTTGTCTTAAAGTATTTTTTAATATTGTCTTAAAAATTACCACGTGACTATTTTAATACCTTGACACGTAGCATCTTGTCTTGCTTATGTTTTGCTTTTATATATATATAGATATTTGGTTACTTCCTGGAAGGTGAATTAATAATTGAAAATCAATAGTATTTTTAACTATGTTTAAATAAGGAAAGATTAATAACCAAATTTTAATGGGACACTAAAGTATTACAAAAAAATTAAATAATAACTTAATAAAATAATCAGTGATAGTTTTGTCTATTATGAGTCTTTTAATGAAGGGCAAAAAGTTCAAATCACTTTTCTAAGGATCTTCACACTTTTAATAGATTATAGATTATAGATTATAGATATAGATTATAGATATAGATAGATTATAGCTTCACACTTTTAATATATTATAGATTATAGATATAGATTATAGATATAGATAGATTATAGATTATAGATATAGATTATAGATATGTGTGTGTAGGAAAGATATTTAACACTTTTTATTTTTAAATTTTATATTTATCTTCGAAACCAATTTAACACTTTACTCTTTAAAGCTTTCATATATATGATGGAAAACTTTAATATCTTGTTACATCTATCTTTGGGAATTTTGGAAGATAATACCAATATGGACTAGTATTTGAGTGAACTTTCAAGAATTATTAAGGGTAATTTTATATAAATACTTAAGTTGGATGTTCATTCTTGTAAAAATAAAAAGTAACTTAACTTACCGATTAAAAATCGAAAATTCAAAATATTCAAATCGATTAATTAGAAATCAAACATAAAAGTCCGATCCAATATGATAGATCTCTCATTTATACTGAATTTAGATTATAATTTCTATAATTCGAAGCAATTTAACACTTTACTCTTCATAACTTTTTATGATTCTTATCTTGGAAATTTTGAAAAATGATACGAATATGGACTACTATTTGAGTGTTTTTTTCCATAATTATTAAGGCAATTTACTATAAATATTTAATTTTGATGTTTACTTTTTGTAAAAGGAATAAGTAACTCAACTTTTAGATTAAAAATATAAAGTTTAAAATATTCAATCCGATTGTAATTATCATCCAATTTATTTTTTCAAATTCCGTGCACTTTTGGTGCTTCGAGTCGTCCCATAGCATCTACATGTCATTCATGACTTGCTGAATCTATCGATTTGATTTTCAGACAATTTATTTAGATTTTAGGCTCATTTCTCTATTTTTGAAGCTTTAGCTTTTAAGAAATTAGTATCGGGTAAAACCCCTAGTAAACGAACTTGGATGAAAATTTGAACCACATTGTTAGCGCCGGATTGTCAATTTTAGGCGAAGGAGACCCTTGGTCTGGGTCCCGAGGCTTTCAAATTCATTTGAACTATCAAGTAGATTTGATGAAAAATAAAATTATAGTTGTGGGACCCATATTTAATCAAAACAATCTAGAATGAACGTTTATATGATTCTGTTAAGTTCGAATATTAAATTTCGTATTATAGAATATTTTATTTGCACGCATAGAGTTCTAAATGAATCTCGAACATATCATACTGTGACATATAATGATGGGGGTATTCATGACCTAAGTTCCTTCTTTGCCTTTGTTTTTCATCAAATGCAGCTCGAAGAGCTGCCTTATTTTGTCTAGTTGCTTCTTGTCTCAGCTCTTCCTATCTATCCCCTTCCTTAAATAACATCCGATTTGTGGCTTGCTCTAGAGTCTCATGCTCTCCTTGATTGTGAACTCCTGGATTGAGTACTCTTTATTCATTTATTCTCATCAAACTTCTCAGTGTCCTTTCATGTTCAAGTGGAATCAGGGGATTACTTTGACTTTTTGTATTGGGCATGCGCTGATGTGCACCCTAAAAATAATTGGAAAAGTAAAACTAGGAAATCGTAGTCGTCGAAAAAAATAACAACAATATACCTAGTGTACTCCTACATAGTGGGGTTTGGGAAGGGTAAAGTGGTCACAGTTCATACCACTACCTCCGAAGAAGTAGAAAAGTTGTTTCTAATAGTCCTCCATCTCAGAAATAAAAGTAAACAGTGTCGTGATAAAACATGAAACAAGATAGAAATAAGACACCCACAAAGTAGTAATATATATTATTTAATCAAAAGCACTCACCTCACCCAAAACCCTCTGAACTAGAAACACCAATCTATGTGCTAAGCCCTATGACTACTAGCATGGATACACCAAAGCAATCCTATCTATACTCACTCGCACGAACTAGACTTCTAACCTAATTCGCATCCTCTATATCTTCTTATCTAGGGTCATGTTCTCAGTAAGCTGCAACAACTTTATGCTATGTCTAATCACCTCCCTCTAGTATTTCATTAGCCTGCCTCTACCCCGCCTAAACCATCCATAGACAACCTCTCACACCTATGAATTAGGGCATTTGTGCCCCTCCTCATCACATGTCCAAATCATCTCAACCTCACTTCCTGCATCTTGTCTTCCACCGAAGCATTCATACCTTCTCCAGAGTAGTATCATTCCTAACTTTATTTCCCCTAGAAAGTCCACACATCTAATGCAACATCCTTATTTTTGCCACCTTCAACTTTTGAATATGAGAATTCTTGACTGGCCAATACTCCACTTCGTACAACATGGCGGGCTGGACTGCCACTCTATAGAGTTTGCCTTTAAGCTTAATGGACACTTTCTTATCACACAAAACTCTAGAGGTGAGCCTCCATTTCATCCACCCTACCCTAATACAGTGAGTGACATCCTCGTCAATTTCTTCATTTACCTGAACCATAGACCCAAGATACTTAAAACTATCCCCCTCACAAATAACTTGGGAATCCATCTTCACTACAACCTCGTCCTCATGCGTCAAATCAGTAAACTTGCATTCCAAGTACTCCGTCTTGGTCTTTCTCAACCTAAACCCTTTAGAGTCCAGAGTTTGTCTCTAAACCTCTAATTTATAATTAACACCCCATCCCCCCTAGTCTCATCAATCAAAACTACATCATCCACAAATAGCAAACACCAAGGCATCTTTCCTTGAATATGTCACGTCAAAACATCCATCACCAAGGCGAATAAAAATGAGCTAAGAGTTGATTCTCGGTACAACCCTCTCAAAATAGGGAAATGCTCTAAATTTTCTCCCACCATCTTCACCGCGTCTTCGCTACATCATATATGTCCTTAATCGATCTAATGTACTCCACAGGGACACCTCTAGCCTCCAATCACCTCCAAAGAACCTCCTAAGGAACTTTATCGTATACCTTCTCTAGGTCAATGAACACCATGTGTAAGTCACTCTTCCTCTCCTTATACTACGCTACCAATCTCTGCAAAAGGTGAATTGTCTCTATTATCGAGCGACCTGTCATAAATCCAAACCGATTCTTATAAATAGACACGATCCTTCCCAACCTCTGCTCGACCACTCTCTCTCATATCTTCATAGTGCGACTCAACAACTTAATACCCCAATAGTTGTTGAAACTCTAAATGTCACACTTGTTTTTCTATAAAGGAATCATCAAACTCCATCTCCAAGCCTCGGGCATCGTCAATCCTGAAAATGCTATTAAATAATTCAGTCAGTCACCCTAAACCTTCCCTGCTAGTATACTTCCAAAATATATTAGGATATCGTCAGGCCCCGCCAACCCCTACGCATCCTATGAATAGTCTCTTTGACCTCATCAACCTATATACACCTATAATCATGAAACCCCTCTTTGTGCAATTCAGCTAACACAATGTCTTTGTCCCCCTCATAATTCAAGTGTCAATGGAAATACGACTGACACCTCCTCTTAATATGGTCTTCCACTAATACTCTGTCATCCTCCCCCTTGACACACTTCACTAGGTCAAGGTAACAAGCCTTCCGCTCCCTAGCCTTAGAAAGCCTATACAACATCTTTTCCCTGTTTTCTTCATCTAATACCACATACAAGCAACCACTAACTTAGCCTCTTTCCTAGCTAACTTGTACTCCTCCCTATTCACCCGCTTCTTTTTTTCATCTTTACTCTCAACCAACTTAGCATAAGTCACCTTCTTAGTCTGCACCTTCTTTTCAACTTCTCCATTCCACCACCATTTACATGATGCTAACCAGACTTGTCCCACAGGATACCCAATACCTCTCTAGCTATCTCTTTAATACAACTAGCAGCCCTATCCTACATAATATTTACGCCCCTACTCTCCCACAACCCTAACACCGCCAATTTCTCTCCCATATTTAGAGCACAAATAGGAGTCAATCCACCTTACATAATTTTGGGCTGACCCTCCCCGCCCTTCCTCTTTTTGCCTTTCTCAATATCCAAATCCATCACCAGAAGCCTATGCTAGGCCAAAAGATTCTTACTAGAAATGATCTTATAGTCCTTACACATCACTTTATCTCTTTTCCTAAGTAGCAAAAAGTCAATCTGAGTATTGGCTACCGCGCTATGGAAGGTAATCAGGTGCTCCTTCTTTTTCAAAAAGCTTAAATTCACTACCATCAACCCAAAGGCCCTCACAAAATCCAAAAGAATGTCTCTTCCTTCATTCCCACCTGAAATCAAAGTCTCCATGCACGTCATCATAACCTCTCGGTAATAACCCAATATGCCCATTGAAATCCCTTTCTATGAAAATCTTCTCAGAGTTAGGCACACCTCTCATCACCTGGTCCAAAACCTCTCAAAATCTCTTCTTCTCCTCCTCGTCCAAGTCCACCTACGACAAATAAGCACTAAAAATATTTAGGGCATACCCTTCAATGACCAACTTAATTCTCATCAACCTATCACTGACCCTCTCAACCTCCACCATTTCCCCTCCAAGCTCTTCATTTAGTAAAAGACCTACACAATTCCTACGTCTCCCGCTTCCTGAGTACCAAAACTTATACCCATCCACATCCCTAGCTTTAGAACCTACCCACTTGGTCTCCTAGACACACACAATTATTGATCCTCTTCTTCCTAATAATCTTCAAGAGCTCTATTGACTTTCCTTGAAGGGTTCTTATGTTTAAAAACATTACCCTCAACCTAGTGGCTCTCGTATCCTACTTACTTCTATTACCCCTTACCTTATAACCTAAACCTAACCCTAACCTAAACCTTGACCCTGAACCTATCCTCGACCACAACCCCACCCTCAACCCCCTAGGACATGAACCTAGTCTACCATCAACCACCAAAGCCACTACTAAAAAGAAATAGAGAAATAGAAACAGAAGGCATACTCAAAGCACATGATAAGGCCAATAACATCAATAATAATTAATAAATACTTGTACAAGAAAATAGATAATTCCAAGCAAAGTAAAACAAATGAGATAGAATATAAAGATTAAAGGTTAGAAGTCATTGGGATACACTTAGAGCTCAAAGACTCTTCTATTGTGTGCTTTGTTGGAGTCCGGCAAATATTGGTGCAGAAATTGGTCGCCAAAATATTGTATTTAGAGCTTCATCGGAAGATTGCTGGATACAATATGGTCTAGAAATTGCCAAGCCTGGTAAAACAAACACCTGATTTTCTGGACCCACCAGAGGGACCACCAGAGGTCGTCAGATCAAGCCGACCTAAACTTTTATAGATAAATCTACCTATTTTTTATTTTTATTGGGGACCACTACGATTTGTTGACTTACCGTCGTCGGAGTCCAAATGGTGGAAGCGCAAACTCTCTAGCGAATGACGGTCGTTAGGCTGAGATAAAGAGAGAAATGGAAATAGAGAGAGACAAAAGAAAAAAGTAAGAGAACTTACCTATCACCGACGATACTAATCCACCAGCATCGATGGACTGGGAAAGATCACGTTAAATGAGATGTTAGACAAAAGAGAGTTCAAGAGGGAGAAAGAAGAGAGAGAAAGTCCAAAAAAATTGGAGTCAAAATTTGATGTCTCACAAATTATACCTCACAATGAGATATAAAGTTGTGGCTAAATCAATTATAGAACCCAACCAAGGTTGGGTTCGATTCCACAATAAATATGCTAGAAGCTCGATCGATGCAGCTATCTAAGCTATTAGTAATTTATTTCAAAAATTGGGGGGTTTAGGAAGTAGTCTTGGAAGACAGTTTGTGAACAATTAACAATTGTGAATTTCCTTAAGTTGTAATCAATAGAGGAGAGACACTAGGAATGTGTTCCCCATGACTTCATAATTGCGTAGGCTTTTCGTACTGGTGATCTCTACCGATGCTTAATATGCCGAATCGATAAGTTAAGCTTATCTAAATTACTATCCAACCCTGATACGGGACAAATAACCATCTTATCTTTTGATGACATCTTTAGAGGCCAACACATAGAGGCTCAAGACTTGGTCACCTCGAGGATACGAAAACATGCATGGAGGACCCATTTTGAGCATGCCATTAAACAAACCCGTGTGTGGAAGATTGTTTGGGGGCTTACATTTGATGCCAATTTGAGACTACAAGTTTTGAAGTGTGACTCCATGGTTGTAGAGCATTAAAGAAGCACCCTTCATTAGGGGTATTTTGGGGTTTGCACATGTTAAAGAAACAAC
The DNA here is from genome assembly GCA_030864215.1 of Capsicum pubescens. Taxonomy (NCBI): domain Eukaryota; kingdom Viridiplantae; phylum Streptophyta; class Magnoliopsida; order Solanales; family Solanaceae; genus Capsicum; species Capsicum pubescens. Next base: position 20,992,856 of record CM061543.1, read on the forward strand.
CCATGACCTTCCCTTTCCTTAAGGGTATTTTGGTCCATTATACTATGTAATAAGTTAGGCTATATATAGTCTCTTATTAGGTCTTTTCTCTTTAGTTTATGAAAGATGAAAAATTGAAACACTTGAAATCCTCTCTCTTGAGAGTAGACCACCTTAGTATAGTCTTAGTTAGGACTTGGAAAAGTCATCCTTAGTATAGGGCTTGGAAAAGCCAATATTGTTCTTTGCTTGGAAACAGTGGATCTTGAGGTGAGTCGATTACCTTGGCGGTCACCGTAAGAGTGTGGTTTTGATTATTACATTCATTAGGGGGTTAATTTTGAAATATAATTGGTTCTTAATCTTGTAATAATCTTGGTCTCACTATCTATCCTTTTATTATTTTATAAATCCGTGTGTTTTTGTATTTGTCATCTTGTATCCCTTTGTGTTGCTTGTTCTTCTCACATTTTGTGGACTGTTTTGGCATCTTAGTGGACTGATTTGTATAATTTGGTATCAGAGCCATCATTGATTTCGTTCCCACGAGATCAATCTTGGGCTTGCTATCTTGAAAAATCACAAAAATAGTGTTGGAAAAACTGAAAAACGTAAAAAAAAAAGTAATTTATCCCGTTTTTGTGTTTGAGCCGAGATTTGAGGCTTGTTTTTTTTGTGTGTTTTGTTGTTTCTAGTGTTAGTCCCTTCTTCACTAACACTAATAGAGTCTACATCTAAATTTTGAGCTAAATCCAAGTGGTTCTTGAATGTTGGAAGGTTGTTGATATTGTTGTTGAAGATTGGTGGCTGGAAAAATATTTTGTTGATGTTGTTGTTGAAGATTGGAGCTTCAATATATGTTGTTGATGTTTGGGAGGTCCAACGTTAACCTTAGAATTCTAAGATTTAAAGTTGTGTTCTTGACGTTCTTCAACATCTTCATATCTTGTTGTAGAGAAAGTGGTTTGTTTGATCTAAAATTAAAAAAGAAAAAAGGTATGGTCTTTTTAGTCTTGAAACACATTCCAAGACTATTATAAAAGAAGAAAGGGGGCCAAAAGACTTTCAAAAGGTCTTATTACCAAAAAAGAGAAAGGGGTCTTTCCAAGACCTACAAAAGAGGAAAGGGGGACAAAGGCTTCAAAAAGTGTTTTGCCAAAAGGGTGAAAGAAAAGTCAAGCCTTTTTTTTTTAACATTGAAAACCTCTAAGTCTTGTTGTTTCCCTCCCAAAACCGAAAATACACTCTTCCAATTGAACATTGATCAATACAAATTGAAAACAAGAAAAAAATTTCTCAAAACTTTCGACATTTTTCAACAACCAATGAGTGGTTGCCACGTCATCACCGAAAGTGCTTAAGCTAAAAAATTTTAGATTCTTAGTTTCATTTTATTGTTTCATGTCTTGATTCTAGAATTAACAACTAGTAATCACCTACTTAGTTGTAGATTAATTGTTGAATCTGTTTCTTTCGTGTCTTCGTTATTTGTGTGTTTTTCTCGTTTTTAACTCGTAGTAACTTCTTTGTTTCAAGTTCGTAAGTAAATTTTATTTTTGTGTCTTGAGTCGATCAAACAAGAATCCATTCCGACCGCCAAGTAGAATTGACATCCTATTGACTACCGGAGTATAAACAACTTTCAATATTCACCGCTCCAATTGTGAGAATCACAAAGGTGGGTGTATACGAGTGTTGGTGAGGAGCTTTTACTACTAATCTTGTTTGTTCACTGTGTAGGTACAAAGGTGATATAAGGGGAATATGTCTTCGATAGAAGGGGATTATTATGACTACAACATGGGAGACTATGATTGTAGTGAAGGGTTTTATGGCTACGAAGTTGAGGGAGATTGCGGAGGCTATGAAAATAGCCATGATCAAAACTTGGGCAGATTTGAGAGTTATGGTTTTGAGGGAGAAAATGAGGTGAATGAAGTGCCTAGTGCTTATGGTGAACTTGGAGATGGTATAGGACCTCGTGATGAATCTTATGATGACATTGAGGTATGTGAGGAGTCTTACACTTCTCACCCCGAACCTAGATTTGGTGTTAGGTATAACCCTTTTGTTCGCAAAGCTTATGAGAGCTATGATGAGAGTGCACGTGAAGAGTGTGAAGATTCATATCCTCCACCTTGTAGTACTTCTTATCAAGGTCGATATAGTGTGAATGATTATACTAGCTCTAGTGGAGGTTGTCCAACGAGAAGAAAAGGGTATGCATCTCTAAAACCAAAAGGTACTCGTGTGCCTTACAATGTTGATCCAAGAAGGAGTGTACACTCTGAAAAGGTGACCATTTGTGGGATACCGGGATGCCTCGTTGTGTTAAATGATAGGTACTATAGAAACTACATCCTTCCATCCATGGTTGACTACTTGGGGTTGTTTCACGAGCCTTTACTTGTTCCATATTTCTTGGACGGGTCTAAGGTTACCGAAAGGGTCAAAGTTGTCTTCTCCCAATTTGAATACCATGAGGAGGTGTAGTGAGATATTCTTTCATTGACATACAGTCATGTATGCTTAGGTGCCGATTGGTTTTCACAACATAGAGTTCCAAATGTGCAAAATTGGCCTAATATTGTAAGAGACCGGTGGGGAAATCACCTCGCGACATACATGCTGCCTAAGCCGCAAAGAGAAGTGAATACTTACTCTGATCCAAATGCTTATGAGACACAAAAGACTGAGAGGAGTAAGGGTGTGCAAGGTGGTAATCCGAGAGTAAAAAAAGGAGAAGTTGTGTGGAGCGAAGTAAGGGAATTGCCACCAAACCGAGCTAACATTGTTTTTCCTTCTATTTCTAAGGACATTTGTGTAGGTACCGACATGACAAGTGAAGGAGAGTAATGCCGAAGTAAAATTGTTGCCTTAGCTTATGGAGGACCTTCACAACACAGTAAAGGAGAGTCGACTTAAGAATTTTAAGGTAAAATATCTAATTCTTACACTTTTGTGCATGCGAATGATAATTGTGTGGCTAGTAGCCCATTGAGTGTGAGTAATAGCTTACTTACTTGTGAGTCTAATGATTCTTTGCCTTTTGTTGATGATGCACATATTGTGAGTGTGGATACACTAGTTGATCCTATTGATGACCAAATTGACTCTTCCTGTAAGATCAATTTATGTCCACCTAGTGTTGAAGCCTATATGTTGAACGAAAGTACATCATCTTGTGTAATTGGTGTTGATCAACCTATTTGTGAAAATTGTCCACCACTTGAGTATGTGTGTGATGTGATTAATCAAACTCAAGTGAGTGAAGTATTTGAAAAAGTTGGTCAACAAAAGGGGAGTGAACCCGAGAGATATTCTTGGGACAATTTTGTGCTTAAAACTGCTTCGAAACTTGATATTGATCTCTTAGAGAGTGAGGAGCTTGCTTGTTCCAAATCTGCCCGTGGGTTGGATCATGCACTCTTTAGGTATAATGTCTTGTTTGAAAATGATATAAACACTCCTAATAAGCCTAGTGGTGAAAAAAATGGTATAGCTTACCTTGGAGGTTATAGCCTATATGTTAACCCACTATGGTGTGATAACATTCCTCCTAAAGATGAAAATCTCTTCTTGAAAGATGAGAGTACTCTTAAGGGTAAGGAATGTGTAGTCTTGGAAGTTACTCCTTCTACTTTGTGTGACTTTATTGTTGAGACTACTCATGGTGATGATTGGGAAACTAGTAGTGAGTACACACATGAGGGCACCTTCGTAGAAGTCGACTTGAGTGATACTTTTCTCTACTTTCTATTTCTTTCGATGATATGTATGCTATTGTAGAGAGTATGTCATTTAGTTTGGGCAGAGACCACGACAAAGGGGAGTATTGTCTAGACCCGTGTCTATGGCCACTCTTCCCGTTTGACCCCGATGCCAAATATGGAAATGGTGATGTTGGTGCACCCAACTTGTTGCTTGGTCTACATGACAAGTAAAGTGTCACTCCTGGTGAATCCCATAACCAAATTCTTCATACATCTTTCATTGAGTTTTTAATATTTCATTCAAAAGATCCTTGGTTATATTGCAAATATGTGCAACCTTGGAATGTTGAGATGATTTGTTGTGCTAACCCTAACCCTCATGCCATAAGGAGTTTGTATTTGTTTGTCCTCTCTTCGATTTTGCAAGGTTTGGATTCGAGGCCGAATCATTTTCAAGAAAGGGAGGATGATACAGGACAAATGACCGTCTTATCTTTTGATAACATCTTTAGAGGCCAACACATAGAGGCTCAAGAATTGGTCACCTCGAGGATACGGGAACATGCATGGAGGACCCATTTTGAGCATGCCATTAAACAAACCCGTGTGTGGAAGATTGCGTGGGGGCTTACATTTGATGCCAATTTGAGACTACAAGTTTTGAAGTGTGACCCCATGGTTGCGGAGCATTAAAGAAGCACCCTTCATTAAGGGTATTTTGGGGTTTGCACATGTTAAAGAAACAACCCATGACCTCCCCTTTCCTTAAGGGTATTTTGGTCCATTATACTATGTAATAAGTTAGGCTATATATAGTCTCTTATTAGGTCTTTTCTCTTTAGTTTATGAAAGATGAAAAATTTAAACACTTGAAATCCTCTCTCTTGAGAGTAGACCACCTTAGTATAGTCTTAGTTAGGACTTGAAAAAGTCATCCTTAGTATAGGGCTTGGAAAAGCCAATATTGCTCTTTGCTTGAAAACGGTGGATCTTGAGGTGAGTCGATTACCTTGGCGGTCACCGTAAGAGTGTGGTTTTGATTATTACATTCATTAGGGGGTTAATGTTGAAATATAATTGGTTCTTAATCTTATAATAATCTTGGTCTCACTATCTATCCTTTTATTATTTTGCAAATCCGCGTGTTTTTATATTTGTCATCTTGTATTCCTTTGTGTTGCTTGTTCTTCTCACGTTTTGTGGACTGTTTTGGCATCTTGGTGGACTGATTTATATCAAACCCTTATTAGATGACTATCCTCAACCACTCATTCATGACTCATGATATTTACAATCTAACCCTTATCATGGATCCTAGATTAGCTTCTTTGCATCCACAACTCAAGATATTAAGTGAAGGGTGATAGCTTCAAGTCTCTGTTGTTTGTTTCATTTTCCCATCCATTACCCTTTTGTCCAAAACAAGTAAGAATAAGGCGAGTTCTAACATTTGCAATCATTAGAAAGTAATCAAAGAGAAAAGAACAACAATACATGCATAAACACCAATCAAAATTTATCCTGTACTTTGAAACCTATTTCATTATTCCATCGTAATTTCCACAACCCTAGTTGTGGGATTTGACTAATCGTAATTGCAAGAACACAATAATAATTCAGGAAAGAAAACATAATTATGCACTTACGAGAAGAAATATAAAACCACAAATCTCAACTATGAGTAAATTTCTCAAAGAATGTTTTACAACTCTCAAGAACAAGTATATAGACTCAAAATATGTAAGAGTATTTAAATTAAAACATAAAATCTAATAGGAGTATTTATACATACAAAAAATTGAGTCGATAGTGGCAACGAAAGTGATAACGAGTCATAGGGACTGGCTACACCGCGTTGTGTGCATCTGTAGTTTATTGGCGTGTTTTCTCCTAGTTGGTGATGACTCGTAGCGACTCCCAACAAATCATAGGGTGATTTTTTGCCACATAGGCATACTTGGTCAATTTTCAGGACTTGGGGTATATCTGCTCAGGACGAGTCTTGCAATGAATCGTAACCTCTTCTAATGCTTCGTAGCCACTAACATGGATTTGCACCTCGACAAAACTTTTGGAGTTTTTCTTTAGGACAAGTCAGGTGAGACCCGTTGCTTGTTTGGATGACTTGTAGTATGCAGTCGTATTTACCACCTTATTTCACTTCTTCAGGATCTTGAACACTGTCTTTAGGACAAATCAGGCCACGACTCGTAGCATGACCCAATGATTTGTGGCCAGGCACTAGATGCCAACACTTAGACAATTTTAGTTCTTTTTCATCCGTTTACTACCGAGACCCATTTTCTAGCAAAACACTGAAACAAATACATCATATTCACTAGTACACGTAAGTTCTTGCATATTTTTTTCATTTTAAGTGTAGAAAGTGCCGTGAAACCATGACACATCAATCACCATGCCCATATTTGTATCAATAAACAGGAGGAAAAATCAAATAGCTTTTCACATAAATATTTAAATCCGCTTCGACTGTAGTTATCTGAAGATATTAAATCTTCTTATAATTTATAATCTTAATATATTTTTTATTTTCTTGGCAATTCCTTTGAAACTTGAATAGTTTCTTTTGAGACATACTACAATATCATATTATGAACAATTTATTTTCTTCAGCTAGTAAAATATTAGATCTTCCATAGCTTCAAATTAATTTTTGTAGTATCAAATATTTCATAACACCATATAGGTGGCATCTTCTTTAAGGAGAAAATTACATTATTATTGTTATGGTCAAATTCATTACATGCAATATTTTGATCATGGCCACACCCTTTATATGAACGAATTATTTCTTTCTTTTATCTTTTGATAGTTCATAATAAGACATATCACAATAATTTTTTGATGTACTAAAAGTACTTGACCAATAATTGTTAATATCAAAATGTATTTTTCTCTCAAACCTTCTGTAGAGGTGAGTTTTGGTATTTGTCCAACCATACATAAGCATGTCTTTATACACCATTAATTACATGTTGACGTGTTCATTTTCAAGAATGGACAACCATTCACACATCGTATTCTCTTTAAGAAATAAACTAATTCATCGTGTGCTTCATAAATTTTATTATAAGCTCGTTGTCATGCCTTCACGGTTATCATATAAGTATGATCCACCTCAACATCACTTTGAAAGGTTGAGTGTATCACCACTTCATATTCTTTATTTTGATGGAGGATTTATACAACTTACATGATTAAGCCGCATGACAACCATGTGCCAAATATCTTTCATACCTAATTGATGGTAAAATTACCTTCACCTTTTGAAGGACGATTTGGAGAACCCACAATGTTCATTCTTTTATAATTACCATAATGATGACTAATTTTTTTTTTTGTCCTTTCATATCCATATTCACATATTCAATCATTTGTCTTCTTTCAGATATATTATACACTACTATCACATTCAAGTATAAGAGAATGAAGCAAATTAATTGGGTAAGTTTCGTGACTTTTATCAAAAGCACATTATTTTGGTTAGTCATCATTATATCATCACATATCGCACCGGGATTTGAACCCAACATCAACCCATAAAGACAGGTTAGGCCATAATTCATAGGACTTGAACCCAATATCGTATTATTATGATGCACAAGTACTCAAATTGATGTCATATCTTCTCAGTGCGATAGGATTTGAATCCACCATCTTATTTTTAACCAATTGATTTAAGGCCAAAAGAATTGAAACTTATCCTCGAGCCTCTCAAAATTTTCTCTTAACCATACCAATTGGATCTTATTTATATTTATAGAATTTCCTTTAATCTTTAAATCTTCGTGTTGATAACGTGTTTTAATTCTAAAAATAAGAATAACAATGTAAAGAATTATATTGAAGACAAAAAGGAATAATATTATAAGAGTAACATTTTTTTTTAAGTGTATACAATATGACCTTTTATTTTTTTTATTTATAGTGTTATGTGGAGCTATAAAAAAATTAGTATTATAAATGGTAAAAGTCATCGTTTCCACTCTAAACTATACCCGAAAAGTTCATGTAACACCGAAACTATTGGAGTGACCTAATACACACCTATATTATATAAAAGTGAAATTTTCTACACCCTAAATCTGACGTGAAAAAATATAATTATTTAAATAAAATAAAACGCGTTAAAATAAAATTAATGCAAAAAATAATAATTAAAAATTTCCCTCTCCCACCCCAAACTATCTTCTTCTTCATCACCCCCACCCCCAAACTCCAACTCCACCCCAACCAACTAGTTTCTTCATCACCCCACCCCAAACTCCAACCCCATCGAATCGATGTCAAAACTAGCTTCTTCATCACCCTCACCCTAAACTTCAACCCCAACCCAACCAACCCTAATGGGCTCGCCGAAATCCAAATTAAATTTATTGTTTTCACTTCACCGGCGTTCCCGCGAACTCAAACGGTGAATCTTCCTTTTCCAACCCAATAAGGGTGCTGGAACCACCACACTACCCCTTCTTCCTCATCGTTTCCAACAAACATCATCACAATAAAATTCAGTAATCCAATTTCAAATATCCAATTAAAAATCACCAAACCCAGATGAGTTTTCTCTAATTACTCAATAAATTGATCACAATTTCAAGCAAACTAACGAAATTCAGATGAATTTCCTTAATTACCCAACAATTTGATTACAATTTCAATAAAATATCACAAAACCCAGATGGATTTTTCTTAATTACTCAATAAATTGATCTCAATTCCACGCAAAAATTCTAAAATCAAGAATTTGATTACAATTTCAATAAAAAATCAGAAAACCCAAATGAATTTTCCTTAAATACCCAACAAATTGATCCCAATTCCAAGCAAAACTCCTAAAATCAAGATTTTGATTACAATTCCAATCAACATGAGAAGCTAGTCTCAACCAATTGATCTTCCATGATCTATAACAACGACACTAGAGCCTCTAGATTGCACCACCAATTACTCCATAGATCTAGTAATACAGGTTTCTTAACTCTATGGGAATTTGAATTGAATTACAAACAAGACAATTTATGAAGTACCTCAAGACTTATGAATCCACACAATGCCTCAAACTCGGTCAAAGCCATCTCAGGTTTAACTGATATTGTTAATAAAGGCGAATTGGGGACTATTAAAGTGATTTTGTGTAAAGATACACATTACACATATAAAAATTAGAGAAATAAATTAGATGTTGATGAGTGAGTGATGAAGAAGAAGAGGTAGTAATGGTAGATGACAAAAATAAAAATAATAAGGGTTTTTTGATATTTTTTATTATTTTTTCGTATTATGATGACGTGACAGACGCGTGTAAAAAACCGCATCACATGCAAATGGTATAATGCTTTACAAGGGGTAGAAAATTTCACTTTTATATAATATAGGTGTGTATTCGGTTACTTTAACAGTTTAGGTGTTACTTGCACTCACTTTTCGGGTATAGTTTATGATGGGTCTAATCTAATCTAATCTAATACTAATGATTAATAATTGAGAAAAGGATAAAAAATATCCCTCTACTTTGATTGATTGACTAAGTTTGTCCTTCGGTATACTTTGTGATTATTTATACCCTCGCTGTCACGAAAGTTAACATATGTATCCTCAAAACTAACAGTGTGTCCCAAATTGATCAAAATTAACTGATTTCAATTTTAACCCGACCTGGTTCACAATCCACCGATCCAACACTGTCCAATTTAACCCCTTCCCCCTTTCTGTTACATTTCTTTCTCTTTTCCGTCCCTTCTTCACCTCCTCCGCCTTTCCTTTTCAACTTTCAAAATACAGAGCAAATGACTATTCGTTAATCAAATAAAAGAAACAAACTGCCAAGATCGTAAATTTATGTTCTAACAACCCTTTCATCAATCAAGTTAAGAGATATACTTAGTTATCCGACTTTTTGTGTTATTTTAGTTTTTGATTTTACACACACGAATGCTGATTAATGGATTATGGATGTTTGAACCGCAATCTAGTGATGTTGCTTATTGTAGGTTTGTGCTAAAGGCTTAATCTTGCAGTTATTAATCTGAATTAGAGTCCTGCAGTTATTGATCTAAATTGGATCTAACTGCTTACCAGAGGCAGTAGTAAGTAGCATTGAAGAGGGAGTAGAGGCTGAGTGCTTTTTTTGTTGATATGCATGTGCTTGTCGGGCATCAAGAAGCCCGAATTCTGGGTGGAGCTATACTTTTTGACCTTTCACCCTTTTCTCTCCAAGGAACTAGCAAGGACAATTCTGAATACACCAATACACCATGGTAAAGCAGGTGAAGTGCAGTGGCGGATTCAGAATTTTAAAGTTGTGGATGCATTAATCAGGGGCGGCGGAGCTACAGTACCCTACGGGTGTTCGGGCGAATCCAGTAGCTTTTACGTAAACTTTATATTTACACTAAAATTTTGAATATATGCATATGATTACATAGGATGAACCCGTTGACAAACATTATGGCTTGACCTAGATAGATGGACCAACATTAAGGGCCTCTCTTCCGCCACGAACGTGTGTTCGAACCTCATTGCAGCATATTTATTTTTTTAATTTTTTTTATATTTCTTTAAATTCAGAATTCATTGACTACAAATCCTGGCTCCGCCTCTGACTTTAATTTTTTCTCTAAACATAATTTACTAATAATGACATAATATAAATATATAACTATTTAAATACAACATTAAAATTTGGTGTTTAAATTTTGGAAGAGTAAGACTTTTGTTGGAGAAGGTCAAAAGATTTTTAGATTTTTTGTTTGAGTAATTAAAAAAAAATACAAAAAGTACTTGTAGTTTAATAAATTAAGAAGTAAAAAAAAAAACTAATACAAAAAAAGTCAAACATGCTTGTGTACAAGAGTACTTTGGTCTTGTGCGTGTTGTGTGCATTAAATGTAACTGAAAAGTTACAAAAATTTTTATACAAAAATGCAGCTCAAGCACCTGGACATGAAAGATCCTCCTAAAGCCAGAGTACCAAACAAGTTTTAGTTCCGTGGATGTTTTTTTATTTTTTATATAATTTTTTCAGTGTTTATTATATAATAATACCTATTCTATATCAAGTTTAGTGGGTGTCGGAGCACCCTAAAATAACACGTGGGTCCACCCTGGTGAAGTGAACGCTTGGTGTTTACAGAATTCCCAAGCTCCTCATTTCAAATAAAAAGAGTGAATATTTCATCACCGTGTTATTGATGAAGTGCTTTATCTATTCAATTTCTACGTTTTTGTGACAGCGAGAATATAAATAATCACAAAATATAATGAAGAATAAACTTAATCAATTAATCAAAAGTAGATGGATATTCTTCACCGTTTTTCCCCATTAATAATAACATGTGGAAGAAACACGAAAACAAAAAGTAGCGTCCGAGATGAGGTAAAGTTGAAGTTGTATATCCACCACGTGCTCGCTCCATTGTAAACAGGAAAGAAAGACGAGACTGGTTAGTCAGATGTTTGCATCCACATTTTCTCGCTCCGCCCACACGCCCACCTACTCCTCACTGCGGCCACTTTCCTCAACAGCGCTCTTCTCACCTTTCTGTGTGTTCACCTTGCTAGGGTTTTGTGTTCTCTTTTCATCGGGTATGTCTTTCTGTATATATAAAACCTTTCCTCCCATAATATTTTTTATTTTTGAATCTATTTTGAGTGAAAGACTTTTAACCCTTTCCATTTGATCATCTGTGCTGTCAGTAAGTAAATCCTTTTTCTTGAAATTAAGTTTTTGTGCAAAACGTGTATTAGAGACAGATCTATTTGTAGATAGATTGGTCTTGTTTTTCCGTAGAAAATGGCTAGTTTAGTTGGTTTTTATTTGATCTTTTTAGGCTCTCCATTTTGTTTAGTTCGACTTTTAGATCTTGTTAATGAGTCTGCAAATGAATTGGGGTCCCTTTTCTTGTTATTTTTATTGGGAATAATTGAGCTAGTTGATTTTCTCAAGTTTTTGGCACATGAAAATAGGGCCTTTGTTAATGGGTAGAGCTACTTCTCAACTCTGCCTATATGAGTGGTCCAATCCCAAATGATGGAAGAGGGTTGTGGTGGGTTGAAGACCAAGTAAGTAGTAGTGGATAAATCTTCAGAATAGTGCGGAATAGGTATGGATGATTCACAAAGGCATTAAAAGGATATTCTTCTTATCTTATTGATTGTTTTGCTACAGTTCCCTGGATGTTCTTGTTTCCATAATCTAGTATGAAAGGAGGTCCTATTTTGACCATTTCTGTCTTCAATTTCGTCTGTACTCTTGAGTTCCACTTCCTTTTAAATGTCAGTTTACCACCTTTTATCAAAAAAGAAAAACAAATAAGCTCACCAACTGAGGATGAACAGATTGGATTTCTATTTTCTGGTCATTAGCTATATAGATTTTAGAGGAGTTGCATTGCTACCCTAGCATTAATCTCACTTGTTTCAATGGGTCTTCCTAAACTTAATAATCACCTATGTTGCGCGGACTCAGGTGCGGGTATCGGAGATGGGTGTAGATCCGAGAGTCGGATTCGTCAAAATCTAAATTTAAGATTTGGTGGGTGCAAATCCGAGAATGGATACGGGTGCGGGGATTCAGCTAAATTGTATTATCTTAACTATTACTTTAATTATATTTCAAGTACTATTTTGATAGCTCACTATTAGTTATTAGTCCTAAATTTAATTTAATTAAGGAGTATAAAAAGAAAGGGAGGAAGTATCTTGGTTATGCTATTTATAACAATTTCTTTCCCATATAATGAGTGATAATTTTTTTATTAATTAGTAGCATGTCAATCTCTTGATAATTAATCTATATGTTTTTTCTTAAATTAGTTTTGGGTCATATGGATCAATTTATTGATAATGAAAATAGAAAACACATTTTATCCACCCGGCCCAAAAGTGGCCGGTCCAATAAACAACAAAAGAACAGAATGACGTAATTTTGCTCTATCTTCTCCCAAGACTTAAAGTCCGATCTGTTCGTTTCTTTCTTCTCTGGCGTAATTGCACTCCTTTTAGGGATCGGTCGGTTCGTTTTTGAAAATTATCGGTTTTATGTATTTATTATCGGTTTGTATATATGGTAAACCGTTAAAGAACCGTTAAGATATCGGTTAATCGGTTATCGGTTTATCAATTTTTCATTGTTATCGGTTCGGTTATCGGGTGAACCGTTAACATTAAACATATCTAATGTTTACTGCCTATGACCCTACTGCTTAGTGATTTTTCTTGTTTCTATGCACAAAACTGCTAGCACAAACATAATAGAAAAATCCAAAGTCACAGTCACAGGCTCACCTCTCTCATGTTTTTTTGTCTCAACCTAAAATTGCTAATCTTTTTAACACAGATTTTGTTCCTTCTTCAAGAATTTGCAGCAGCAGTCAAAGTTTCACACTTAACAAAGAAAAAAGAACAAAAAACAGAAAAACAGACAACAACTAAATCACATGCTTAGTACAAAGATAATGAAAAATTATGGAAAACAAAGAAAACTCAAAATACAGATACCTGTAGTGGAGAAGGGACCAAAGAGGTATGTGGATTAGTTTCTTCTAAAGCAAAATGCATCAACTTCTTATAAGAAAAACCAGAGCTTTCATTTGCTGTATGACTCATACTCATACACCTACTTCCAACTTTGTTAGAACTTCTATATTTTCAACTCAAACTAATAAGTTTACTTCCAGCAGTAGAGTTAGTTTCAATAAAAAATCTACTGTTAACACTGCCCCATCATTGAATCTTGGTGTTTTTCAGGAGTATTCTATATTGTCATATGCAGGAATTGAAGATGAAGTAGATTAGCAAAAGACTTTTAAGAATGAAATCGAACAAAAACAAAAATTCTTACCTGTTGACCACTTGACTGTTGAGATAGTAATAATACTAATTACTTGACAATGTGCATAGAGCAAAATAGACCACACCACAAATAGTTTGACATATTAAACTTCAATGCCAACTAAAATCAACAGAACGGAGTAAACTAATGGAATCAACAGAACGGAGTAAATAGCTTGTGGTACGAATTAACAAACAAAAGGCACATTTGAAATATGTTACAATCTTCAATTAGCATAGCAAGCCAAAACAAAGCAACTGACAAGCAAACTTAACCAAATCCCTAATTGCAAAAATCTCACTTCACCAAATACTTTATCTTTACACAAAATAATCTCATTAGACATTTTGTAATGAAATGAAAACTAGAATACACACATATTATAGACCCAAGATGCCTTAACATTCATGCAACAGAAAATCAAACATCAACGTCAAGGGAAACCAACAAAAAACAAACACCCAACAAAATTCAGTTGCACACTACCAGAAACTAAAAAGAAACGGATTTGGACAAGAGAAATCAGGAAATCCAACACACTACCAGACTCAATAGCTCATGCAATAGGAAATCAAACATCTCAAATATTGTGGGTTTTGAGAAACAACCAAAAAATTAGATCTAAGAAATAGCCCATTCTAACGGAAAGATATTACCGGTTCGAGAGACAGAGAGAGTGAGAGGCGTAGTGACTTGTGAAGTCAGAAATGAAAATCAGCAAATCGTCTTTGGCCGTCTTTGGGTCTACTGATATTATCGGACTTTGAGAGACAGAGAGAGTGAGAGAGTAAAGGCGGAGTGAATTGTGAAATCAGATTCAGAAATTGAAGATTAGAATCCCTTTCTCCCTCTAGGGCAAGTATTATGACGGTGGGCTTAAGGGCTTGGGAGATGGGATTTAAATTTTAATTGGGTTGGGAACTTGGGAATGGGAAATGTAAATAAATTATAATGGCCTCTATTTGACTATTGGGTTATCGGGTGGCCCGATATAAATTTATGAAAAACCGCCACCCGAACCGATAACCCGTTACTGAAAAAATGAAACCGACACCCGACCCGATAATTTTAAAAACTGAACCGTTAACCCGATAAACAAATTATCGGTTCGGGTTAACGGTTTGAATTGAAATCTGCACAACTCTAGCTCCTTTGGTTATTTTTCATCGTCTTTCTGCCTTCCAACGTACAGGTCGCTGGTCGGATTTCCCCCTCTGTTTTGGCTTGAAACTTTCTCGACTCTGGTCAAAGCATTCGGATGGGATTTGACCGAATCGAGATGCACCCCGCACCTGCTCCCGCACCAGCGTTGGGTAAAGACGGGTTATATGGTCAAAACAAAGAGTTCGCATGGCATAGATAATCACGGAGTGAGACATAAACCACTTGCATAAACATTTTCAGCTTTCTAATGTTAGCTTAACACAACATACAAGATCTGCATTTTGTATTGAGCTTCTTCTCTGTGTTGTTATGTACAATTTGTTAGGATAGGAAAAGGAACAAGAATAATATATAAAATCCTACTTGGTAAATGATTGTATTATAGTGTCTGTATAATTTGTAGGTAACATAATTCAATAATATTTTACTCCAATATTCTGATGTGGTATCCGAGCAGGACCCATTTCATCCAATGTTGGGCCGCCCCAAAATGAAGAATTAAAAAAGTTCCACATTGATGGTTAATGAGATGGGTGGTCTCCTTATAAGGCTTTGGACAATCCTCTCTTTGAGCTAGCTTTTGGGGTGTGAGTTAGACCCAAGATCTAATTTTACATACCTTTTTGGATCACTGAGTGGCTCCCTTGTCCTGGTAGGAGGTTAATATCCGGATATTGTGTTTTAGTAGGAGGTAATTTTGTGTTGTGGAAGAGTAAGAAACAGAGTGTGGTTGCTTGAGCCAGTGCCGAAGCAAAATATCAAGCAATGGTTGTAGCAACATGTGAGCTAGTTTGGATCAAACAATTGTTGAGAGAACTAAAATTTGGAAAAATCAATCAAATGGAACTTGTGTGTGATAATCAAGTGGCCCTTCATATTGCATCAAATCCAACGTTTCTGGAGAGGACTAAGCACGTTGAGATTGATTGTTCACTTTTTCATGGAAAAGATACTCTCAGGATATATTATTACAAAATTACAAAATTTGTGAAGTCAAGTGATCAGCTTGCGGATATCTTCACCAAGTCCTCACCGGATCTCGTATTAATTACATTTGTAACAAGCTAGGTACATAATACTAGTATGCCCCATCTTGAGGGGGCAGTGTTAGAATGGGAATAGGAAGAAGAATAGTATATAGGATCCTACTTGGTAAAGGATTGTATTATGGTGTCTATAAATAGGGTTTCTGTGTAATAATGTAGATACACAATTCAATAATATGTTTCTCCAATATTTCTCACATTATTAAATGTGGGTTTGTCTTCTAATTTTTGTTTTGACATATAAATTTTTTTCATTGGTCGACTGATAAACAGTATTTTATTCTTGTCTATGAGACAGACTAAAGCAAGGTTCGCATGAATAGATATTACAACAGGTATTCTATTTGAATAAAGTTTCTTCCATTCTAGATAAAATAGTAAACATTGCCAAGTGAAACTTTTTGTTTTTTGCAGCAGAGTAAACTGAAGTTTCACATGTGAATCTGGTCAATGTGTTTTGTGTTTGATCAAAATGGACGAAAACGATCTTGATCTAAGTTTGGGTCTGCCCTGTGGTGGAGTGGTTGCATCAGAGAAAAGTAAAAGTGGGAGCTCATCGGATTCTAAGGTCGAGGAAGTTGATAGAGATGGAAAGGTGATCAATGATTTCAAGAACTTTCTGGATGGAGGTACTAGCAGCCAAAAGCATGACTGTGGTGTGGGTTCTCAGAGAGGTGATTCAACAAAACATGATGGGAACTTGCTTTCCAGCAGTAGTGTTGATGGGGATGCTTCTAAAAAGCTAAATAGTGGAGGATTCTGGGTTCCAAATGATAATAGACCTATAGAAGTTGAAGAAGAAAGGAGAACTGATGTGGGCGACAAACGTAAATATATGTTCCAGGAGTCGAGTCAACAAAAGAAGCATGAGAGAGAAGCTCATCATGCCGACCTGCATGATAAGACAAGGACATCACACATTTCAATAACCACAGATGATGGTTCAACTGCAGAAAATGAAGATGTTGCTGATTCTGAAACTGTTGGTTCAACGTCCAGCCAGATTTTGCAGCATGATGAAAACTCTAAGAGATTTGTTGGAAGTAGTGGTCTAGTGGAGGTTCATAAGGAGCTTCGTGGTGTTTCTGATTCAAGTGGTGTAGAATTACTTGGACAAAGAAGGCTTACCATTTCTTCTGGGAAGGATGTTAAGTTTGGGAATATGCCATATAGTATCCCATTCCAAGGCCAATCAATCAACATCATGAACCTGCCGTACTCTATGCCTTTGAAAGATTCTAACCAAGGTAATACAGCAAGTACGACTGGTTACTCAGTTCCTGGAATGATGCAAGTAATGGCTACCACAAGTGGAGATAGACCAGGAGCCCAACCTGTCATACCTACAAATTTGCCACTCATGTTTGGCTACTCTTCTGTACAGCTGCCAACATTGGAGAATGATAATTCTAGCGGTGCAGCTTCTCATCTTCAGCAGCTTCACCCTTCCTACGGACGAGGTCCCTTGGGCTCAGATAAGCACAAAGATGGACCAAATATTTCACAAGGTTTTCCTTTTAACTCTATGAGTTTTCTTTCTTCTTCAATGCATTTTGACAATTTGTTTGGACCCACATCTTATTTGGTGGAGTGAAGGACCCATAGAGTTTCGCAAAAATATCAAGAAGATTTTGGAATAATCAAATCACTCTTTAGGATCTTGTGCATTTCCTGTTTGTGCTTAGGAAATAATAACTAATTAAGAAGCCCATTCTACTTACTGAAACTCTTTAAGATACTTTCCTGTGTTGAGAAGCTGTGGTTAAATGACATTAGTTCTTCTGTAGTCATTGAACAGCCGTCGCGACGACAACTTTATTGCTCCCAGTGAGCAATACCGTTGGAACTGTGGACAAACTTTTCATGGTTTTCTTCTTTTTAGTCCACTTTTTTCATATACTGTTTAAAAGGCCATATATGCATTTGTGCTTTTACATCTAAGATGAAAAGCTACTCTGCAAATTTTAGAAGCAAACCAAAAAGTAATCTGTTTCATACTAGCTGAATATAACACAGACTAAAATATAGAAGTGCAAGTATATCCAACCTTACAAGAATTAAAGCTAACTTACTTTATCTCATTTATAAAATTTGTTGCCTTCTCAAAAAAGGAAAAGTGGAAATGTGGGTTTACACAGCTTGTGTTAAAAAAATTATAAAGAAATTATTCACAACTGAATAGCAAGTGGTACCTTGATGTAAAATGAAGTTGATTTCTCAAAGACTTGCGACGTTAGGGGTTGTGAGATTACTGTTACCGTTGATATTGAGCACCTGTTATTTGCGGAAAACGTTACTTTGTCCTTTTATTTTCTAGAAGATAAATAATTACATTATAAGAGCATCAGCAAGGGAGGATTGGGCATAAAAGAACCGAGTTCGCATAATAAGAGCATATTACTGAAGTGGTTATGGAGTTACAGTGATGAGGATATTACACTTTGGAGGAACTTCATTAATCAGAAATGTGAAATGGAATGCCAGTAAATCACCACATAAGTGACAAGTAATTATGGATGCAGCGTATGGAAGAGCATTAGGATTTCTGAAGAACAGAGTTCGCATAATAAGAGCATATTACTGAAGTGGTTATGGAGTTACAGTGATGAGGATATTACACTTTGGAGGAACTTCATTAATCAGAAATATGAAATGGAATGCCAGTAAATCACCGCATCAGTGACAAGTAATTATGGATGCAGCGTATGGAAGAGCATTAGGAATCTGTGGAATGATTTTGGGCGAATGTGGTGATTTCAGTGAGGGAGGGCAGTAAGACAGCTTTTTGGGAGGACCACTGGATTGGTGACGGTAATTTGAAATCCACTTCTCCTGATCTCAACTCTATAAGCTCACAAACTTGCAACTAGATAAACCAAGTTTGGAATCAAGGGTGGAACCTTATATTCAGGTGAGTTATGAATGATTGGGAAGTAGAAAGTTTTATTACCATGATTTTACTTATTGGAAGTTTTGGTGGAAACATAGGCGTAGACTCAGATGGAAACTCGGTAACAAAGCTAATTTCCAAGTAAAATTAGCTTATCGGTTCATGAATCATAATAGCTCCATGAATGAGGTGTGGAGAACAGAAATTCCTATAAAGGTATCTTGTTTTGTTTGGTGACAAGGAGAGCATGTTTAACTCAAGAAAAGCTACGAAGAAGAGGTTTTCCGACACTGGATGGCAAAATGAATTTTAGAAGAAATCTAAATGATTGGGAAATTGAAGATTTTTGTCAATTGCTCCTTCAACTGGATAATTCTCACATTGATCAGAGTAAGGGGGATTCTTTAGTATGGATAGCTAGTAAAGATGGATTATTTTCAGTAAAAAAGGGTTACAGCTTTCTAATGAAGCAATCAGGATTCTGGGATACTAGTTGGCCGTGTAAAGGGATCTGGAGAACTAAAGCTCCTTCAAAGGTAGCTTGTTTTGGTTGGATTGCTGCATGGGGAGCTTGTCTAGCTCAGGATAATCTACAGAAAAGGGGTTTTACATTAAGTAATAGATGTTACTTATGTGAAGAAGAGGTGGAGATTGTGAATCACCTTCATATGCACTGCAGAATAGCCAGACACTGTTGGGAATTTATTTTCAGTATATGTGGGATTTCTTGGATCATGCCTCAGAGTGTGAAGGAATTATTGGAGAGTTGGCAGCACCAGAGAATGCATAAAGCGTTGAAGCAAATATGGAGAACTACACCTTTGTGCATATTCTGGACTATTTGGTTAGAAAGAAACAACGCTTGTTTAGAAGGGCAAAAAGTTCATATTTCTAGAGTTAAAAACAAGTGTTTAAAATAATTTGTTTTATTGGTGTAAAAGTAGTTTCATTGATAGTATAGGTCAATATATGGACTTTTTGGAGTTGCTAGGGAGATGTTGTAGTTGACTGTATGGATGCACCCAACAGTCGTTTGTAAGCTTTAATTTGGTACCTTCTTGGAGATGTTGTAGTTGACTGTATGGATATACCCTACAGTCTTTTGTAACGTTTAATTGGTACCTTCTTGGTACTTAGTCAATAAACCTTTACCTTATCAAAAAAAATCAAAGAAGGGGTCTTCATATTTGTTCCAAGGTTTGTACTATGTGGTCGGGAGGGTGAAGCAATGAACATCTTTTCTTACACTGTAAGACAACAATAAATCTATGGCACATGTCTCTTTTGTATTTTGGGCATCAATTGGGCTATGCCTAGTTGTAGTATGGATCTTTTGAATCATTAGATGAATGTGGGAGAGAGAAATGGAGAGGAAAATTGGTGGAAGATCATCCCAGCATGTATTTGGTAGGAAAAGACATTTTGAAAATACTAGCAGTTCCATTCAAAAGATTAGGATGAATTATCTTAGTTTGTTCCTTTTTTTGTGTAAACAGATTTTATGGGGGTGCGGTGGGGGGAGTAGGAGATTTAATTGGTCAAGTGTAAAGATTACAGATCTGGCAGGAGTTTTGTCCCCTTTGTTTTCGTCTGTTGATGATGTTAAGTTCCAATTCAGCACCAGTTATGGTGTTGAGTTTATACAAATAGTTACCTACCTCAAAAAAGAACAAAAAAAGAGCATCAGCAATGATGTAACCTGTATACATAGCGGTAAATGAAGATCAAAAACAGATATTCGCAGCCCATACATGATCAGCATAAACTCGTTATTACCCTCTCTAAATTAGTGAACAGATGATCTTCCTATTCATTGTTACTGCCCAACTTTTGTCATCTTAACTTATACTGCAACCATAGTACCTAAACTCCTTTTCCTGCTTCATTGGCTTTTCTTGTTCTTACTCATTCAAATTACCATAAATTTCATTTAAGTTATAATTTGTTGCATCAGATGCCCAGCAGCTCCCTAAAACTTCAAATTTCTTGCATTTCAAATCACGCACAGACTGCTGCATCAATGGGCATGATTTTTTAGTTCAATAATTGTCAGCCTTATGACTAAGAAGTTCTACTTGCTATGTTTATATAGCTACTTTGCCGATCATTCCACATAAGTCATCTGATTCCGTACAATATGATGGGAGGGCAATGGAGCATGTGAAAGGCAATGGGAGACAACATAAGGTGGAAGAAACTTCCTCTTCTCGAGGGGAAGAAAATGTTACAGGTGGCAACATAAGCGTCAGGGCAAAAGACCCTCCTGAGCAGCCCAGAGCAGAAGCAGTTCCTTCAGAATTTCCTACAATAAGGCCAGGTCTTGCTGCAGATCTGAAATTTGGAGGATCTGGTTCCTATCCGAATCTACCATGGGTTTCAACAACTGGTCCTGCTCCAAATGGTAGAACAATATCTGGTGTTACGTATAGATACAGTCCCACCCAAATCAGGATTGTTTGTGCTTGTCATGGGTCTCACATGTCACCGGAAGAGTTTGTGCGGCATGCTAGCGAAGAGCAAACTAGTCAAGAAGGTGGTGCTGGTGTTTCGTCATTTCCAAGTAGCAATCCTGCTGCCTCTGCACAAAGCTGATTTTGGATAAAAATCCTATGCTGAAGAATGAAGTAACTTTTCATTGTCTCCAAATAAATGTAGGAAGCAGAAGCATAATTATAGTTCAAATGAATGTGAGTGCGCATATTTCTTAATGCATATGCACATATCCCATTAAATTGTATTAGCCTAGCCTCTGAAATCGAGATGCTAGCCAAATATATGTAATAAAGTATGACCTTTTTCTTATCAAGCGTTTCATAAGCACTCTATGGGGGCATTACATTTCATTGCACTGGAAGGCCTATTGCTCTAGTTATTATTTCGCAAGCTAAAGGAGTGTCACAAGGTGGCAAGTGTGTAACAACAACATACCCAATATATTCCTATCAAGTTGGGTCTGGGGAGGGTAAGTGTACGCAGTTCATACCACTACTTCAGAAATGAGATGGAGAGGCTGATTTTGATGGACCTTCGGCTCCATGTCCTGTCTAATCATCCCCTCCAATATTTCTTCGATCTACCTCTACCTCACTTGAACCTATCCCTAGCTAACCTCTCACACTTCTGCATTGGAGCATCCGCGCCCCTCCTCATCACATGGTCGAGCCATCTCAACCTCACTTACCTCATCTTGGCTTCCACCGATACCACTCCTACCTAATTTCGAATAACCTCATTTCTAATCCTATTTTACCTAGTACATCCACACATTCACCGAAGTATTCTCATCTCTGCCCCTTTCATTTTCTGGATGTGGGCCTTCTTAACAAGCCAACACTCCGTCCCATACAATAAAGCTGGTCTAACTGCCACTCTGTTGAATTTGCCTTTAAGTTAAGGTGGCAAGTGTGTAAGTATGCGATTTTTTGACAGTTAACCACATCGAGCATCTGTTTCACCTGAGGTAGTGGTATGATCTGCGTACACTCTACCTTCCCCAGACCCCACTAGGTGGGAATACACGGGTATGTTGTTGTCTTTCATTAAAAGATTCTTCAGGAGATAAATTGATGGCTAAAAAATCAAAGGGATGTGTAGGCGATTTATTGAGGTTACCTAGATGATGGTTCTATGTTGTTGCAATTATCTTTTAACATTCTTGTACTAACCTTGAAATATTCTGAAGTATTCAGTTTAGGAGTTGGGATATGTTATGGGGGATTAATATCCCCTTTGATCCCATTACATTACTGTGTGAAGTATTAATTGCGTTATTTCTAATTGTTCGTGGTACAATGTACATGAGTTTATGGTTCAAGACCTTTCATGATTAGAATTTACTTTGTTTTTTTTATGGCAGTAGCCATATCATCAATTTTTATATGAGGGGCATATAAGACGCATTCGAATACCTTGCATCGGGTCTTCCAGCTTCCAACTTGCTAGGCATAGATCATCGACCACCAAAGGATACTGAATGAGTGGAGTTTTATTTGTAGCCAAAAATAAATAAATGTAGAGACGAAATAAGCGGAGTCAATATTTTATCCCCCACCCCTCCTTCCCATTTTGGTGCCTCCTTCCTAGTTTTGGTACACAACTATGTTGCATCACCAATAAGATATAATTCTTCTATCGGTGTTTTTGACTTTTTTCCATCACGTATTATCTATTAATTTGTAAAAAGCTACAAAATCAAGTCTCCCAAAAAAAAGTGCTACAAGTTAAAGCACCTCATGGCAAAACTTTAGGTACGAGGAGTATTTTTTGACCCACCATGAGGAGAATGGAAGAATGAAGGATGCCCCCATGTTGGATATTCGACTTTTGGGTCTAATTAGCATTATATTAGACTTTTGGATCACTTTTAGGCTCAATTAGAAATTGCATGCGATAGATTCAAATATGAGTGACTTTAGATATATGATCCCAATAAGAAATGTTTTTAAAGAATAATCTTCCTTACTTTTTAAGTATAGTACAAGTACCATTTTATTCCTCTACACCTTAAATATATTTTTGGCAAAATGGTTCAGTGGACTCTTGTACTATGTTCGTTTTGTAAGTTGGATACTTTTACTTACATGTTTGTCATCTGGACCCCTGAACCCACTAAAAAACAATATTTTGCATCCTTTGACCATTGACTTTGCCTATGTGGCATTGAAATGACTGACTAGGACTAAGAGAGTGTAGTCACTCGCCTGAGGTGCGAGTGGGGGTCAATTTTTTGTTAATTTTATATTAAAATAACTAGGAAACTAACCGCGCTTCGCGCGGTGCTAAAGAATTAATTATTTTCTCCGATTAATTTTATATTCACTTTAGATTTATTATCTATTTGTAATATTATAACTTGTTATAATTATATTATGAAGAATGTTTTTGTTTCATAAAAGAAAATAAAATTTAATAATTTAACATTTATTAAATGATGGATAATATATTCTTTATCAATGAGTTAAAATATATTCTCTAATAACAATTTTATTTCATTTCTATTTCACAATCAATGAAGTTGAGATTTTAATTTGAAATATGATTTTTTTTTAAATCAAAAAGCATGAAAAAATTAAGTAGATCCTTATGTAAATACCCATAATTCCTCTACACCGTACCGGGTTATCAACAAAATTCAAAACCTTTTCCAACATTTCATAACTTCCTTCTCCATATGTTTCTGAAGTGTACAATATTATACGTTACAAGATTAAAATAACTACACAAGACTTTTTATGTAGAATTGAAATATTGTATATATGATGATCCTTAATTGTCCATTTACAATTCTTAATTTTCTTTAGTGAAAATTATTAAGAGCACGAGTTATAAAGATGGTAATATGTGAGTTAAAAGCACAAAATTAATGAATATTATTAGAATAAAAGTTATGAGAATGTGAAGTGGTGTAAGTTATGAAAATGACTTATTAAATAAATTATTTAAGAAAAATAAAAATACTTTAAAATAGATTATTATATTATCATTATATAGTGAAATGGAGAACAATATAAAAAAAAAAGAAAAAGATACAATTAGAGGCCATAAAGAAGTGAACTTCACCTCTTATATATTTGTTTTTTAAAAAACTTTAAGCTTTTCAAAAAATGACATAAAGAAGAATGCTATAAAATAATGTAAGCAATATATATCCATCATAGCAAGCTAATGAATTGTAACAATAATTAAAGAAGACGAAAGTCTAACCCTGTAACATATACATTTGAAAAAAGATGGAGAAGATCTTTCTTTATAAAGAGAAACTGTTGAGATACCTAGCATCAAGTAAAAGCTACGGAGAGCAATAATTTGAGAAATTGATATTTCTATTTCTATTTTATTTGAGTTCTCTAAAAATCGAAGAGTATGTACCATCTCAGTATGGAACAATTACGAATCCATTTGATAAAAAAAAAACCGTGCTAAGTTTTTCTTTTTCTTTTTTAAGTTTCTCATCTAGTACTTGGAACCTCCATTCGAATCCGATTAATGCGGATTCACACCGGATAGGATTCATTCGAAGATATTGCTCCTACTACAGTTTTTCTACACTAAGAGCTCAAAATAGAGACTGATTAAGGAGCAGGCCCTCCAACAACAAATTTCAACTTGCAAACAAATGAAAAATTTAATGTCTAACCAAATAAATTGTATTTTGCATTACTAAACCTTCCATTGGATAAGAAGTTTCAACTTAAAAACAAATCATTATTTTGACAGTAATAGGTAACCTGCAAAAAGAAGGAAAGATTAGATCTTTGTAATCAATATTCAAAGTTTGCATTATAATTTAAATATTAACAGAATCAAAGTAAATCAAAAACAAAATATACCAAGAAGATACTAAATATACCAAGAATGAGATTTAAGTCACACATTAGTATACATATGACAATATTGTGAAATGCTATTGTTACCTCTTTATATCAAACAACTTCATCTTCACCATCCTTTTTATAAGATGATGATAATATACATTAAAATCAAAGATCTAAAACAAAACTAAAACAACAAAGAAAGAAGAAAATAAAGGAGAAGAGAAAAAAGCATGTCATAAGGCCCTCCCAAAAAATGAAAGATTATATATAGTATGAAAAATAGAATATGAATAGGCAAAAACAAATTGCTCAATTAGTAGCCATTTATTTACCTTATTTAATGTGCGTTTTTTTTTCTTCATAAATATAATGACTTGTAAAATATTGAAAAAACTCAAAAATAGGAGGAAAAAGATAAATATTTTTCTTGGCCTATGAAGTATGAAGCATGCCACATAAGCATGCCTATAAGTCTCTTATATATATATATATATATATATATATATATATATATATATATATATATATATATATATATATTTTAAAAAATAAAAATAATATTAAAATTTTGAAAAAAATTAAAAAAGGACCTGCCTTTTTTTCCTCCATCTTTTTAATTTAAAAATATTTTTAAAAATAATAATTTAGAAAAAAAAAACCCCTCCCCTCCCCCCGTTCAGCCACCCCCATCCCACCTCAGCCTCCGTTCAGCCACCTACACCCCACCCCACCCCACCCCACCCCACCCCAACCCCCATTCAGCCACCCCCACCCCACCCCAGCCCCCTCCCCCACGCCGGCCATCACCATTAACGCCGGCAAGCACCACTGCAGTGCTCCTCCCCCACGAGCTATACTCACCCAACAACAAAAATGACATCCTGCTCCTTTATGAACTTCCCTTCTAATCACAAAAAAAAAACAAATTTCCTCCCTCACATCTCAATCTCAATCTTCTCGATACAATTTGATTCACACGCATAATACATATAACAAATATTCACATACAGTAAGACTCTCAGATCCTCACCATTAAAATACACATGAAACACAGAAATATAGAAGACAATACCTCACCGAAAAATTCTTTTTTTCCTCCACAAAAATCATCACACACTACACCACTGACCATTGAATTTCTTTTTCTTCAACCAATTCACAAAAATTCTTTTTTCTTCAACCAATTCACAAAAATTTCAAGAATTCCCAAAATTGAATTTTAACCAATTCACAAAAATATTCACATTGAATTTCAAGAATTTTCAACATTCTTGGATTACCCAAATCACAAGAAAAAAAAATTGAATCTTTACTTTGAATTTCAAGAATTTTCAACTTTCTTGAATTACCCAAATCACAAAAAATCCACAAAATTTGAGTTTTTACATTGAATTTCAAGAATTTTAAATTTTCTTAAATTACCCAAATCACAAAGAGTCTAAAGAAAGTATAAAAATTGAGTTTTTACATTGAATTTCAAGTTTCTTGAATCACCCAAATCACAAAAATCTTCAAAAATTTCTTCTTTCCATACTTCTTAAAATTTTCGCACCTCACTTTTTAATTTTTTCATAGAGCAAGAAGAAAGAAGATGAAGATGATAAAGGAATAGAAAAATGAGAAGAGGAGGAAGAAGAATAAGAAAAAGAAGAAGAAGAAACAGAGAAAGAAAGAACCGAAAAAGCAAGAAAAAGGGGAAGAGAGAGAAAGGGGGGTTGGTTGGTTTGTTTATTTATTTATTTATTTTAATATTTAATATTTTTATATATAAAAATGATGTGGCAGATGACGTGACAGATGTGGCAACTGACGTGGGGCGAGTGTGTTACACTCACCGAAAAAATGTTTAAAATATTATTTTTTAATGGGTTCAAGGGTTGAGATGACAAACATGTAAGTAGAAGTGTCCAACATACAAAACGGACATAGTACAAGGGTCCACTGAACCATTTTGCCTATATTTTTTAAATTTTCCATACTTATTTGTCTCTCAAATTTTATTTTTTATTATTTTCACTTTTTATTTTTCCTTTAACTTTATTATTCTATTTTTTTTTATTATTTTCACTTTTTATTTTTCCTTTAATTTAAAAAAATAAATCATTAGAAATGTTATCTTGTTAATTTGAAATAATAAATTAACATTTATTGTATCACATTAATATATTTTAAATTAATTAAAAAATATTAAATATATTTTATAATAAATAATATATAAAATTACATAATTCAGTTAATTTAGTTGAACTATGTATTCTCCCTTCGCTACCACCGCGTCACTTCGCTACCACCCCGTCACCCCACCCGTCTTCAACCCTCTCAATCTCTCCCTCCGCACAATCCCATAATTAAATCATATGGAAAAAAAATAACGAATCATATAATTATCAAAAAAATAAAAATTTGACCAGTAGTTTTCTTTATTACATTGTTCACTATCTAATATTATTCGATTATTAATATTGACTTTTATTAACTTATCAAATTGCTTAATATGATTATCAAGTGTTTTTCTTGTTAATATAAAATTATATATTTATTTTATTTAATCATGTATTTTCTATTTTTCTTCAATATAAAATGTATGGATAGTAATTTGTCTGATATCTAATTTCTTTATTAATTTTTTTAAATTTAATTTCTTCATTTTATTCTCAAAGTTAATTCAAAATCCTTATCCCTCATCCCGACCCTCAAATATTTGTAAAAAAAATTACTGTATTTTAATTATTTTCTCTAGAATACATTGAATTTTTTTTTTGTTACATTTCATAAGCAGTTTATCTTTTTCTCTTACATTTCAAACTATAAGATACTGAATTTTGATCTAGGTTACTTAGATTTTTATATTTTAATGTTCATCTAATTCGTTGTTTATTGATGCTTTACGTGACATACAAATTTTGAACTTTTACTTGTTATGATTTAAAAAGAAAATTATTTAACATATTAATTGTATTATACTACTACTACACATACTAAGTACTACTACTGCTACTATTTATTATTATTAGTAGCATTATTATATTCTTATATTTCATTTAATATTTCAATAAATTATATTTAGATATATTTTATAATACATCTAATAAATAAACATACCTATGATTTTTTTAAAAAATTTATAAATTTATCTTTGAGAAGATATTGTATCTCCAATTCAAATTCAAAAAAAAGAAATAAACAACAATAAGAATCCAATTAGAACTCCTTAGTATGATACCTAACTACTTCTAATATGTAATTTCATATACTTTTAGTTTACCTTTGATACGAGAAAGACAAGAGAAACACGAAACAACTCCAAAACAGTCTGCAAATCTTAAGGATCCGAGGACCTTTTTGAAGACCACTCTCGGATTCGCTATCAACAAGAAGAATACAAGATACAATGATGTATATATCACCAAAAAACAGCTACAAAACATGATGAAAAAGATGAACAACAATAACACAAGTTTCGGATTCAATAAAGGACCCAAAACAGTCCACTACACAAGATAACAACAACAAAAGTAAAGGATAGATAGTGAGACCAAGATTATTACAATATTAAGAACTAAAGAGTGTATTAAACTCAAAACCCCCCAATGAATGTAATAATCCAAACCACACTCTTACGGTGACTTTCAAGGGAATCAACTCACTTCAAGATTCACCGTTTCCAAGCAAAGATCAATATTAGCTTTTCCAAGTCCTAAACTAAGTCTACCTAAAGTGTTCTACTCTCAAGAGAGAGGATTTGTTTTTCAATCTTTCATTCTTCCAAAAA
This sequence comes from Capsicum pubescens, assembly GCA_030864215.1. Taxonomy (NCBI): domain Eukaryota; kingdom Viridiplantae; phylum Streptophyta; class Magnoliopsida; order Solanales; family Solanaceae; genus Capsicum; species Capsicum pubescens. Next base: position 21,021,587 of record CM061543.1, read on the forward strand.
CTAATGAAAATAAGACTAAAGGAGCCTATTTATAATCTATTACAAAATGAACACAAAATGACTCCAATGCCCTTAATGAGGAGGGATGGTCATGGAGTGTCACTTGGACAAAGATAAGTGACCAAAATGCCCTTAATAAAGGGAACCAAAACCGTGAACCAACAAAGGTGGTCCAAATCCGAGAGTCCTTAAGTCTTCAATTCTCCAAGCAATCTTCCACACTCGGGTTTGATCAATGGTAGGATCAAAACGTCCCCTCCAAGTATAATCCCATGCCCTCCATGAGACCAAAGCTTGATTCTTCACATAGTAACTTTGAATGATGTCGGCGAAAGCTAAGGTGGCCATTATTCTCGTATCATCCTCCCCTTCTTGAAAAGGATTCGACCTCAAATCCAAACCTTGCAAAAATGAAGAGAGGGAAAACAAATACAAACTCCTCATGGCATGAGGGTTAGGGTTAGCACAATAAATCATCTCAACATGCCAAGGTTGCACATATTTGTAATATAACCAAGGATCCTTGGAATTAAATATTAAAAGCCCAAAAAAAGGTGCACAAATGATTTGGTTATGGGAATTACCAAGAGATAAAGAAACTACATAGGTCCCAATGGCATCAAATAATCCACAAGGTAGAACTTCCTTCATCTTATAAGCCATAAGACACCATTGCTTCTTTATCTCGTCAAAAGACAACACCAAGGGGGGTGTTTCGATTGTTTCTAAAGTCCATAAAATCCATATAGCATTATCACACACACACATGGACAGACCAACAAACTTCCTACCTCGACATAAAATAAATCCAAAACTAGCATGGACATCATCATAAGCAAAGAGGTAGTATAGGAAAGAATCCCGTGCAAAGGAATTCACAGGTGAAGAATAAACATTTAAACACATACACATTCTTTCCTTCAAACAACTAGACAACTTGGCATCCACAAGTTGGAATTCATGTAATTTAGGCACAAGTGTGTCAAACAAGGATGGACATTTAGGAACGTTACCCCAAAGAGTCAATGAAACCTTTGCCCTCGGGTTTTCAAGGACTACACATTCCTTACCCTTAAGAGTACTCTCATCTTTCAAAAAGAGATTTCCATCTTTAGGCGGAATGTTGTCATACCATAGTGGGTTAGCATATCGGCTATAGCTTCCAAAGCAAGTTATACCATCATTTTCACCACTAGGTTCATTAGGAGTGTTTATATCATCTTTAAACAAGACATTCTACCTAAAGAGAGCATGATCTATCCCACGGGAAGATTTGGAACAAGTAAGTTCACTCTCTAAAAGTTCATTATCAAGTTTTAAAGATGTCTTAAGCACATGATTATCCCTAAGATCCAAGCAAATATTAAAGTCAAAGGGTAAGCTCACAGGTTCACTCCTATTTCTTTGATCAATATTTTCAACATCATCACACACTTGAAGTTCATTAATCACATCATACACATCCTCAAGTGGTGGGCAATTTTCACACATAAGTTGATCAACACAAATTTCACAAGATAATGTACTTTAATTCAACACAATGGTTTCAACACTAGGTGGACATAAATCAATCTTACAAGAAGAGTCAATTCAGTCATCAATAGGATCAACTAGTGTATCCACACTCACAATATGTACATTATCATCAAGTGGCAAAGAAATAATAGACTCACATATAGGCAAGCTACAACTCACACTCAATGGGATACTAGCCCCACAATTATCATTCACATGCACAAAAGTGTAAGAGTTATCTATTTTACCTTGAAGTCCTTGAGTACATTCTTCTTTGTCATGGTGTGAAGGTTCTCCACAAGCTTGGATAGAAACTTCCTTTCGGCATTGTTCGCCTTCGCTTGCCATGTTGGTACCTACACAAATGTCCTTAGAAATAGAAGAACAACCAATGTTAGCACGGTTTGGTGGTAATTCCCTCACTTCACTCCACACAACCTCTTCTTTTTCCACTCTCAAATTACCACCTTGCACTCCCTTACTCCTCTCAATATTTTGTCTTTCATAATAATTTGGATTGGAGTAGGTAGGCACTCTTCGTGGCTTGGACAACAAGTAAGTCATGAGGCGATTCCCCCATTGGTCTCTTACAACATTAGGCCAATTTTGCACATTAGGAACTTGATGTCGTGCAAACCAATCGACACCTAAGTATACATGACCGTAGGACAAAGGAAGAATATCTCACCACGCCTCCTCATGGTATTCATATTGGGAGAAGACAACTTTTACCCTCTCGGTAACCTTGAACCCGTCCAAGAAGTATAGAACAAGTAAAGGCTCGCAAAACAACCCCAAGTAGTCAACCATGGATGAAACGATGTAGTTTCTGTAGTACTTATCATTTAACACAACGAGGCAGTCTGGTATCCCACAGATGGTCACCTTTCCGGAGTGTACACTTCTTCTCGGATAAACATTATAAAGCATACGAGTAACCCTCGGTTTTGGAGATACATACCTTTTTCTTCTCGTTGGACAACCTCCACTATAGCTAGTATAACCATTCACACTATATCGACTTTGATAAGAAGTACTACAAGGTGGAGAATATGGATCTTCATACTCCTCACGTGTACTCTCATCATAGCTCTCATAAGCTTTGCGAACGAAAGGGTTATACCTAACACCAAATCTAGGTTCGGAGTAAGAAGTGTAAGACTCATCACATGCCTCAACATCATCATAAGTTCCATTACTATGATCATCCAAGTTTTGATCATGACTATTTTCATAGCCTTCGCAATCTCTCTCAACTTCGTAGTCATAAAAACCCTTACTACAATCATATTCTCCCATATTGTAGTCACATTAATCCCCGGCTATCGAAGACATGTTCCCCTTATATAACCTTTTAAACCTACAAAATGAAAAAACAAGATTAGTAGTAAAAGCTTCTCACCAACACTCGTATTCACTCACTGTTGTGATCCTCACAATTTGGAGCGGCGAATATTGAAAGTTGCTTATACTCCGGTAGTCAATAAGATGTCAATTCTACTTGACGACAAGAATAGATTCTTGTTTGATCGACCAAAGACACAAAACAAAATCTACTTACGAACTTGAAACAAAGAAGTTACGATGAGTTAAAAATAAGAAAAGCACATAAATAATGAAGACACGAAAGAAACAAACTCAACAACTAATCTACAACTAAGTAGGTGATTACTAGTTGCTAGGTGATTACTAGTTGCTAATTAGTATTAGAACCAACAACGAAACTAAGGGACCAATAAAAATAAAACTAAGAATCTAAAATTTTGAGCTCGGAAATATTGCGTGAACAGTAGTAGTGATGACGTGGCAGCCACGTATTAGTTCGATTTTATCAAGTGGTTATTCTCAAATGTTCAAGTCTTGGACAAAAATTAATTTGGATTGGTGGAATTTGTTTTAGGAGGGAAAATAAGTCTTGGGGCCTTTTTCAATTTTCAAGACTTGACTTTTTCTTGTACTTCTCCTTAAAACATGGGTCCTTAAATCATGGAAAAGTGGTTGAGAAGTGATATAAAGTCTTTTGGTGGTTGAGGGTCTTTCAAGACTAACAAGTACATACACCTTTTTCCTTCACCTTTTAGGATCTAACATTCACTTTATTTTCTAACAATATATGAAGGAAGGTGAAGAACTTCAAGAACAACAATAACCACACCAAGAACAATAACAACAATCTTCAAGAACAACAACAATTCCAACGGCCAACTCCAATCCACAATAACAATATCTCCAACACTTGGCCAAAACAACTATAACTTCCAAAAAATGGTTCTCAAGCCACCAAGTAACAACAATATCACGTGGTCAAGTTTAGAACATCAAGGAGAAACCACACGGCCAAAACAGTCCACCACAACAATGGGCCATGCTTATGTTCACAACAACAACTTTCAACAAGTTCAAGCTCAAGTTTAGATCTAGACTCAAAGTGTTAGTGGACAAGAAAACTAACACTAGAAACAACAAAACAAACAATAACACTACTAGATCTAGTCACTCAACAAATAAATCTTGGCCAAGACACAATAAGAACACAATTTTGGCCAAGAACACAAACACGGACAGATTGCTATTTTTCTAGAATTTTTAGTTTTTAACACTTTTTTTTTTGAATTTTCTAACAAGCAAGCCCAAGATTGATCTTGTAGGAACAAGATCAAGCCATGCTTTGATACCAAATGATACGAGAAAGACAAGAGAAACACGAAACAACTCCAAAACAGTCCGCAAATCTTAAGGATTCGAGGACCTTTTTGGAGACCACTCTCGGATTCGCTATCAACAAGAAGAATACAAGATACAATGATGTATATATCACCAAAAAACAGCGACAAAACGTGATGAAAAAGATGAACAACAATAACACAAGTTTCAGATTCAATAAAGGACCCAAAACAGTCCACTACACAAGATAACAACAACAAAAGTAAAGGATAGATAGTGAGACCAAGATTATTACAATATTAAGAACTAAAGAGTGTATTAAACTCAAAAATCCCCAATGAATGTAATAATCTAAACCACACTCTTACAGTGACTGCCAAGGAAATCAACTCACCTCAAGATTCACCGTTTCCAAGCAAAGATCAATATTAGCTTTTCCAAGCCCTAAACTAAGACTACCTAAAGTATTCTACTCTCAAGAGAGAGGATTTGTTTTTCAATCTTTCATCCTTCCAAAAACTAATGAAAATAAGACTAAAGGAGCCTATTTATAATCTATTACAAAATGAACACAAAATGACTTCAATGCCCTTAATGAGGAGGGATGGTCATGGAGTGTCACTTGAACAAAGATAAGTGACCAAAATGCCCTTAATAAAGGAAGCCAAAATCGTGAACCAACAAAGGTGGTCCAAATCCGAGAGTCCTTAAGTCTTCAATTCTCCAAGCAATCTTCCACACTCGGGTTTGATCAATGGTAGGCTCAAAACGTCCCCTCCAAGTATAATCTCCTGCCCTCCATGCGACCAAAGCTTGATTCTTCACATAGTAACTTTGAATGATGTCGACGAAAGCTAAGGTAACCATTATTCTCGTATCAACCTTTAACCTTGTTTTAAAATCAAATAACTCTCTTAACTTGAATATTCGACTTCCTCTCCCCCCATCTCAGTTGAAGATTTTAGATACCATTTTTTACTTACTAACATTTTTCTTTTGATTATTTTTAATATTATATAATATTCTTCTCTTTTAAAAGCTATTCTTATTAAAATTATTATTATTATAAAATAAGTATTGTTATTGCTTTTATGGTTACTATTTTAAATTTAAATTTTGAATCTTTATCTTTCAATAATTATGTTTATTTTTGTATTTGATCAAAATAATACTAACTCTTTTTTTAAATGTATGTTGAATTTCTGAACTCAACTAATTTCCATTTTATGGCAGCAACAAATCGAGCAAAGAATAGACATCTAATAATTTTGTTTTGAAAATTTTAAGTTTATTTAAAATTGAATAACTAAATAGTAGATAAAAAAAGAACAATTATTTAGGAGTATTCACAAATACCTAACTTTCAAATGAAGTAAAAAAGTAGATAAAAAGCGTATAATTCTAAAAATAAGGAAGATAGTTTATCTTCTTTTTTTTTTTTTTTTTCTGCAAAAGCGTGTATATAGAGTCCAACTATTTTTTCTTTTTTCAATTTATTTTTCTTATGTTTTTGTCTTTTTTTATTTTCCTTTCTAATAATGATAAAAATAAAAAAAACAACCAAGGATAAAATTAATTTTTATTCTTATTTTGTTAAATGTGTTATTTTTCAAGCAGAAATTCAAAATAATTATTTTATAATCTTATATTTGCTGTGAAATTATCTTATTATTTTACTAATTTTGAATATTTTTAAATTAAAAGCACTATAACTTGTATACTACTATTACTATTATTTTTAATAATATGTTATTAAAATGATGTCATAATAGCAAGAAACTGCAAACACCTTCCATCTCTTCAAGGCGAAAACGTTATCATAATTTTAATTAATATTTTATCATAATTTTTTTAATATAACGTAAAAAAATTTAACAATATAATACTCTAATAAATAAACCAAATAAAAAATAATATTGAATGGAGGATAAAGTGATCACCTGAATATCCACACTGAATATCATTTGCCATAACCTTTTTGAGAAGAGGCAAATGTGTAATAGTCACTCCATGGATCGATTACTGAACTGCATTGTATACAAAATATTATATAAGAGTTCAATTTACATGCATCCGAGTAAAAATTCTTTACACTGCGAGTGAATCAATATAAGTTGTCTGGCTCCAAAGTTATGACTCCAAAAGGCTTCTTGGACTTGGTGGTGAGGTTGATATTGAGGCAGATTGGAGCATAAATAGTGAGAATATTAAGCAAATAATATTACTTACTTGAATTCATGTATGAATATATTAGGAAGAATAGTCTATAATAAGATCATCACTTATCTACATACAAAAAATAAAAATGTTAAAACCACACACAAAAAAGAAAGACCGTAAAAGATGCAGTAAATAAAATTAATAAGACAAAGATTAACATTACATGTTATTGTGGGAGGATATATAATAGAGGTTAAGGATGTAGAGTTTCATTCCAACTCAAATTTCTCAAATTCAAAATCATATCATTTTGTTATAAAAAATATTAGATTGTTACTCTTTCTTATCCTATTTATTTTATTATTCATCTTTGGATTGAGAAAAATGTATAAGTAAAAAATTTTGTTTGGTGATAAACCTAAAAAGTTTTTAAAAAGTTTACAGATTAATTAATACAAATAGATATAACATATTGTAGAGATAAATTCAAATAACTTTATCTTTAAATTGATTAAGTTAGATATGGATCAATTCAAATTTCAAAATTCTATAAATTATTATGTTAATGACTTATTAAAATCATGATGAGACATTAGCAGTACACGTTTTTCATGTTTTTAAAAACATTCTGCTATTACGATTTTTATTATTTTCATTAATTTATCTTTCATTTAATATTTAAATTAATTGTATTTAGATGTATATTATAACTGAATGAGATAAGTATATGAAACCGCAAGAGTTATTTGAAAGTCCTTGAGCTAAGTCTTGCCTCTAAGTCAAGGGTTGTAGAACATCTCATAAATGAAGACATAACGTGGTAGTGTCAACTCTTGCCCGTGGGGCATAATTTATTATTTGAAGTCCTTGAGCTAAGTCTTGACTCTAAGGCAAGAGTTGTAGAACATCCCATAAATGAAGACATAGTGTGGTAGTGTCAACTCTTGCCTGTGGGGCATAATATGTAGTTTGAAAGTCTTTGAGCTAAGTCTTGCCTCTAAGGCAAGAGTTCTAGAACATCTCATAAATGAAGACATAACGTGGTAGTGTCAACTCTTGCCCATGGGACATAATTTGTAGTTTGAAAGTCCTTGAGCTAAGTCTTGCCTCTTAGGCAATAGTTATAGAACATCTCATAAATGAAAACATAACGTGGTAGAGTCGACTCTTGTCCGTGAAACATAATTCGTAATTTGAAAGTCCTTGAGCTAATTAAGTCTTGCCTCTAAGGCAATAGTTGTAAAACATCTCATAAATGAAAACATAACGTGGTAAAGTCAACTCTTGCCCGTGGGGCATAATTTGTAGTTTGAAAGTCCTTGAGCCAAGTCTTGCCTCTAAGGCAATAGTTGTAGAACATCTCATAAATAAAAATATAACATGGTAGAGTTAACTCTTGCCCGTGGGGCATAATTTGTAGTTTGAAAGTCCTTGAGTCAAGTCTTGCCTCTAAGGTAATAGTTGTAGAACATCTCATAAATAAAAACATAATGTGGTAGAGTCAAATTATGCCCGTAGTGCATAATTTGTTGTTTGAAAGTCCTTGAGCTAAGTCTTGTCTCTAAGGCAATAACTGTAGAACATCTCATAAACGAAAATATAATATGGTAGAGTCAACTCTTGCCCGTAGGGCATAATTTGTTGTTTGAAAGTCCTTGAGCTAAGTCTTACCTCTAAGGCAATAGTTGTAGAACATCTCATAAATGAAAACATAACGTGGTAGAGTCAACTCTTGCCCGTGGGGTATAATTTATTGTTTGAAAGTCTCTGAGCTAAGTGTTGTCTCTAAGGTAAGAGTTATAAAATATCTCATAAATCAAAATACAATGTGGTAGTGTCAACCATTGCCCATGAAACTTAACTTCTTGTTTGAAAGTCATAAGTCTTGCCTCTACAATGTAGTAGTGTCAACTCTTACTCATGAAACATAACTTATTGTTCGAAAGTCGTAAGTCTTGCCTTTATACTGTGATAGTGTCAACTCTTGCTCATGAGATGTAACTTGAATGAAATAAATCGAAGAAAAGAACAAAAATAATAAAAATTGCGGAAAAAGAAGAGAATGAAAAAAATATTAAAAAATAAAAATCAAAGAAAATGTAGAAGTTGAGAGAGAATAGGAAAAAAAATAAAGGTTGATAAAAAAAGATTAAATAAAAATAAAGGTCGAAAAAAAATCTAAAATGAAAAAAAGAAAAGAAAAAATTAAAATCAAAGAAATTTTTTTAAAAAGTTTTTCTTTTATAAAAGTAGACATTGAAAGGTGTAAAGAAAAAAAAGTAAGGGTTGGGAAAAACTAAAAAGAACAAAAAAAAAGAGAAAATAAAAACTAAAAAATAAAAATAATATATATATAAAAAAAAAAGTTGAGAGGAAAAAAGTAAGGGTTAAGAAAATTAAAAAAAAAATCAAAGTAAAATTAAAAAGAGGAAAAAAAAAGTTGAAAGATATAAATATGGAGTTGTTATCCATTATGAGGATCATCTATGTAATTTACTCCATTGATCAGGGGCAATTTTGTTCAAAAAAATATTAGTTGATAGGTAAATGTTATTTTAAGAAATTTTTTTTATTTGAGGCTAAAATTTGAAAGTCACCCTAATTTGGGTCTATTTTTGAGATTCACCCCATTTAGGATCACTTTTGGGCCCAAATATAATAAATAACTTAGGCTATAAATAGGTAGTCTTCTCTTTATTTTTAGGTTAGATGATTTTAGATGAATATACACTTGAGAGTGTTTATTGAAACTTGTTGGGAGTTTTATTGACTTGTGTGAGAAACGTTGGTTGTGAGTGATTCATTTTATTCTCGGTCTTCGTAAGAGGTTGGTGCTTGCGATAATTCGATAGGAAGGTCTTCAGGTTTAACATGCCCTTTGGTTGTCCTCTCTTTCTCATTTTGTGTCAATCTATCCTTTACTTTCATTGTTTTCGTTTACTTTGTTTCCTTGTTTGTGTTTTTGTATTTAATGTTTTTCTTTATTTTTGTGTTGTTTTTCATCTTTGTAGATTTACTCTCGTATCATGGTATCAGAGTTGAGCTTAATTTTATTCCCACGAAGTCAATCTTGGATCTAATTATCTTGAAAAATTAGAAATCACAAAAAAATTAACTGTTCACATTTTTGGTCTTAGGTAATTTTGAATCTTTGATTTTGTTGTTTTCTTGTATTTTTAGTGTTAGATTCTTGTTCCCTAACACTATTAGAGTTTAAATCTCGAATTTAAGCTTAATTGAAGGATTTACCATTGTTGGAAAACTCGAGTTTGAAGATTTGAAAGTGGATGTTGAAATCTGAATTTTTTGATTAAGAATTTGAGCATAATGATGTTCGAAATGTGATTAGAAGGTTGAAAAGTGCTTAGATTCAAAATTTCAACGCATTCCGAGCAAGGTTGAAGAGTTAAATATTTTTGAGTTCTTGGTGTTCTTGGAAAGATTCATATCTTTATCAAAAAGTTGGTGTTTGATCCAAAAAAGAGAAGAAAAAGGTGTACAAAAGTATTAGTACAAAGCACCTTTTGAAGATCCAAAGGAATAGTTCAAAGAGAGGGACAAAGGGAACCATTTGGAAGTGTACCTGGTACAATTGCAAGCTGTTTGGGTGGGTGACCTGCGCCTGATGTGCGTTAGGTATGCGACTGACCTACTGCAGCAACCCAAACACAGGCCAAACCAGTAAGTAGACTCCCTCCTGCATCCAGCCTGTGACCGACCTATACCCAACCTTCTCCCACATATCAAAACAACCCCCTTGGCTCTTGGTCTGCGCCTAGGTGTGCCAAGGCTGCTCCCATTTCTCCCCAACACATCTCAAACACATCCCAAGATTTGTAACTCCATTTGCTCAGGTTTAGTCCATTAATTTCATTTCTTAATTCCTCCTTTCATTTCTTTTATTCTTAATACTAAATAACAACTAATACTTAGTCATTTAAATAGTTCTTGTCCGTTCTTCTTTTGTGTCCTATTTCTTTGTGCATCTTTTATCATTTTTTCCTTAGTTTAAATTTTGAATTCAAGTCCTTTACTTCTTAATCGAGTCATCAGTTCTTCTCTCAGCTAGAATCCATTCTATCCGAGAATAGCAAGTTGACATTTCATATACCAACATAAGCAAGCAATACCAACAAGTTTGAGCTAATTGTGAGCCACTCCAAACACTTGGATTGAGAGGGTTGATTTCACTAGCGTTAACCTTGTTTATCAGTTGTGTTGAGCGTCTTGTTCATAGGTACCATGACACCGGTAGATAAGATCTAACCTACCTCAAGCGGGGTAAGTTTTGACACTTTGGTCGAGGCAATCATGGGGATGTGACAAGATATGAATATGATGACAGAGGATATAACAAACATGAATGAGAAGTTATCAAATGTGGAAGAGAGAGTGAAAAATTTAGATGGAAGGATGGTGAGTGTGGAAGGGAATCTTAATTCTTCAAATTCTACTCCCCACAACAATCTCCAAGCATCCTTAAGTGTGCAAATCCAGAAGACTTGGGCTACCATCTCTCCTAGAACTCTCCACCATATGTTCTGCAGTCCCTCACAAGTAAGTTCTCCCTTACCTCCCACTATTGTCGACCAAACTCCACGTCATGTATCCCAACCACTACAATTCAATTAACACACACCCCAAAACCCAACCCAAGCTCCACAAATTCTCACTGCACCCTATTAAACACCACAAAAGCAAGTTTCAAACTACCAAATACCCTAAGGATTGAATCCACAAGGCCTCAGCCCACCCTACTATCCACCTTATCAGATACCCAAATCCAAATACCACACTACCAAAGACCATAAAATCCAAATCCATCAAACCAAACCGTAGGAGTTCAAGGAGAGTTTAAAGGATATGTAGAAGGAGGTTATGAATATGGTGCACAAAGACATGGTCCAAGGTGGTTATGGAGGTCGTGACATGGGCCTTAATTCTATTAAGGTTACCCTTCCTAGTTTTCATAGGGGTAGTGCTACCGAAGAGTACCTCAAGTGGGAGTCACAATGTGATAGGATCTTCCAAGCTAATGATTTGCCCGATGTTAAGAAGATAATTTATGTCGTTGCTCAATTTGAAGGATATTCTTTGAATTGATGGGAATCGACTTAAAGAATGGAAGGGGTTCTTTATGGAGGTCATTATCCACTATGGGATATAATGAAAGCCCTTATGAGAGCCAAGTATGTAATGGAGAGGTATAGACAAGGGTAGTTTGCCAAGTTGTATAATTTGAGACAAAAAGACAAGACTGTTGAAGCATACTATGATGAATTTCAAAATTTATCCTTGAAACTTGATTACAACAAGGATGAAGAGTACACCAAGATCCGATTTAAGGTGGGGTTGAACCAAGAAATTGCCTCTCGAATGTCATTACATAATTTACTCAAATGGATGATCTCTTGAGACGACTATTGATGTTGAGTGAGATATCAAGGCAGAGAAGGAGGCAATCAAGTCTAAGATAAGGAATCAAATATTCTTCACTTGGAGTCAAAACTCCGAATTCAAGGAGACTTTTTAGAAGAAGGCCATTGAGAAGAATGCTCTAATGTATCCCCCTAGAGACAGAGGTAATCCTAATATTATGGGTACTTAATGCTTTAAATGTTAAGAATGGGGTCACCAAATGAGTGAGTGTCCAAAATGAAGAGCCATCATACTTTGGGAAGGTGACCCATACTATAAAGATAAAGTGGAGCAAGAGGAAGGACATCCAGAAGTGTTGAGAGTCTTGATGAGAATGTGGAGGATGAAGTGGATCCATGTGATGGGGATATCATCGTCCAAGTATGCTAGACAACAAAGTGCCAATTGAGGAGGTTTGGCCGCAAGAAGGAGATTTTAACATTCCACTTTACTTGGCTACACATGTTATGCTTCCTTCCACTTTTAAGAACTCTCCGAATATCCTTGATCTTGAATATAATGAACTCTTGAATTTGTGGACAAATTCTCTTCAAGAAGAAGAGAATGATACAAGTCAAAATGCCCCATGACAAAGCTTTTGGGACAAGAAGGAGTATTGTGACACACCATGAGGAGAATGAAAGAATAGAGGATGGTCTATGTTGAATATTTGGATTTTGGGTCACTTTTTGGCCCAATTAACAATATGTTTGGCTCTTGGATCATTTTTGGGCCTAATTAGCATTTACAATCACTTTTGGGACCAATTGTAGTAAATAGCTTAGGCTATAAATAGGTAGTCTTTCTTTATTTTTAGGTTAGATAATTTTGGATGAATGTACACTTAAGAGTGTTCATTGAAGCTCGTTTGGAGCTTTACTGACTTGTGACGAACGTTGGTGTGTAGACACGTAATTTTGTCCCTCCATTTTTTTTTTGCATATTTACCTTATCCTACCGTGTATCCTCATCTGTATGATAATTTCTCAGCAAAAAGACAAAAATAATAAACCAACAACCTACCCTATCAAATGACCACACCTCACCACCCCTTCATTTCTTGTCCACAAAGGCAAAAAGGATAAACATACACTAAAAAGGGGGTCCCACGAGGGAACCTTCCAGGAAGGTGCCAAGAACCCTTTTGTTTTTTTTTCCACTTTTTATATATACACGCAAAAAAAAAGGATGAAAAAATAGGGAGGGTCCACCATCTACACGCTACACACAGATCCACACCTCATATACAACAATAATATACATACCCACTCACAGATATAGACACACCCAGTGACGATAAAGACAAGAGTATTATATACACACACTCACATAGCAAAAACAGAGATCCACCATCAAAAAAATTCAATACACACATCGACACACACAAACCTCAACTCTCACACACAGGAACTTGAAAAAAAAGGATCCATGGGAGAAGGGAACGAAAGGAAAAACAGAGAGCTCGATTAACGGTGAGTTGCTCGCCGGAAATCCATCGGAACATCGTCTGGTTAACCATCGGGAGATTCCTCAGTGACCGTTTATCACTGTTCCGACTAAAGCAGCCGAAAAAACGACGTTAGCAGTACCAATCTTCCCAAAAATTAATTTCAAACTGTATATCCGTTTGTATTCCACTTGGATTTTTATGTGTCGTTGTTTTCGGGATTCATCTTCTTTGAGAAATTGCGTTCAAATCAGATTTCTTAGGGGTTTTCGTGGTTAATTCGTCTCATTATTTTTTAGTTTTGGGGTTTGTGTTGAGTTCTCTTGCTGGGTCGAATCTGTCTGGGTTATATTTCTCGATTCAGTCGTCAATTGAGATTTGGGGTTATCGGATTTTTGGATTATTTCTCGACTGATTTGGAGAGTCGAGAGTTCACTGGTATTCTTCGAGGTTCTTGGACGGGTTCTTATTTCTCTTATTAAAATCAATCGAAAGCTCTTGAGGTCCATCTCTTTACTCCCTTTTTGTTCTTCCTTATTTTATTTTGTTGAAATGGCTATGATTATGTGTTGGATGATCTTGATTGGGTGATCTTATCGATGTTGATGTTTGCTTGTTTATGGATAATTGATTGTGGAATGAATTTTATGATTAGTATAGGTTGGATAATCATGTCTCATAAAAGAGTGTTGAAAAGCAATTTGGGGAATAAGAATTGAAAATTGATAAAAATTGAATATTATAGTATTTTAATTAATCGTTGACTTTGAAAGTGATATATAGTCTAGTTCGGAATAAGCATGGATGTTGTTGAAAAATGGTAGTATCATGTTTAGGTCGACCATTGATAGGCAAATATAAGTGGGTTAGGCAAAGTTTATGACTTGCGATCGTTGAATGTTGAGGGTGTTTTGTTGAAATGTGTTGGTTTATATTTTTTTTGGACTGAAGTGTATTCATTTGACCGGGGAATGCCCCGAAGATTGATTTATTTATTCACCGGGGAATGCCCCGACGTATCATGTTGGCGAAGGCGGATCTCGATCAAGGCCCGAGGCATCGGGTAGGGCATTGGAGCTTAGTCTAGGTTTAGTTTAGAATAGGATTTATATTTTCATATTTTTCTATTTTTGGACTGTATAATTCAGACTGAACTCTAAATTTTGGATTGTTTTGTTTTGATTTGCTTGATTGATTGTTGTGCATGCTTTGTGTGATTTATACATTCGTGGTGTTAAATTAGTCGATATTGCTCCACCAAGAAATTGTGGTCAAACCACGGGATCGAGGGGTGCCTAACACCTTCCCCTCGGTCAACAAAATTCCTTAACCGGAATCTCTGTTCGCAAACCAGTTTAAAGAGTCAAATGGTTTTGAAAAGGATTTTCCAATGGTGACTTGGCACACCGAATTATGCCAAGTGGCGACTCTGAATAAAAATGTAAATAGACCTTTTTCGAAACAAATTTTTATCTTTGTCACTTTAATAATAAAAACCCTTTCAAAAACTAAAAATTAATCTTTTTCAGAGATGAAAAAAGGGGTGTGACAGCTCTTGCGACTCTGCTGGGGACTATTTCAGAATCCGATCTTTTTTTTTGGAGTCGTATCGGCTTTGTTTGGCATTACGAGTGTATAAGCATTGTTTGTGATTTTTGTTTGTGTTTTCACTTTTGTGCGTTTTCGTGCTCTTTGTTTACAGTATTTATCCTATGTGTTACCACTTTATATCTGGCATCATTTGCATAACCCGAGTCAATTCTTTCTGCAACAAGTCTCGGAGCGCACGTCGTGCGCACGAACTCTAGTTGAGTCACCTTTATTTTAGGGGGGGAGCCGTTGGATGTATGGAGTAGGTGGAAAGCAAAACAGCCACTATCGACCATATGCTTCCCCGAACGGCCTTGTTAGTAAACCACAACGTAGGTCAGCCTTTAGGTCATTCTTATGTGCATCATATTGAGACCTAGCGGGGTCCACTTGGTCCTTTGTAGGAGACTTACCTCTAAAGCATTCCTACGTGCTAAATGTTGCATCTTTGAGGATAACGTGGTCATTTGATAGACTGATGTGGGGTAAAGCATGTGTTAGAAAGTAAAGTGTATGAAAAAAAAGAAAAAAAATTTAGTCCAAAAAGAAATAAAGAGTTTTGTAGTTTTTAGAGTTCTTTATGACTTTTGTTTTTCACAATTCAAATTTTTTTTTTTAAAAAAAGATTTTTTTTTACAATAGGAGGTTTTATAAAGGAAAATATCAAAAAAAAAAAATTCTTTCAAAGTTGTTGGTGTCGAATTAAAAACCTATTTTTTTCTATTTTTCTTTTATTCATCGGTCTTTGGTTGTGTCTCTTAAGTTAGATCAGTCTGTTAGTTAATCTTTATTTGTCCAACATGGAAGAACTACACATACCTGATTCCCGTCCCCCGGGATGGGATACGTAGGCAACCCTCGGTGGGTCCGGTAACCTTTATTTTGGCCTTCGTCTTAGTCTTAGGCTAGATCTTTTACCCCGTAACCTAGAGTTGTTAGCCAAGTAGGCTGATTTTATTCGGTGTTACTGTTCGGCGATTTGGAGTCATAAAGCGATCTGTCCCATCGACGTATGTCCGCATCAAATTCCCATTGGTTGGGAACCTTTTGCTCTTATCAAATTTTTGAGATAATTTCTTATCTGCTACTACAGGATGGATCTGTCTACGAAGTCTAGAGTCCTTATGGTTGTCAAGGTACCCAAAAAGTTGATCAAGTGGTGGGACACGTTCAATTACTCTGAAAAACACGAAGTGAGGAAACTGTTAGGCAATCTTGTAGCACTCATGGATCTCACGCCTCGTCCGGATATAATAGAAGCTGCGTTGACTTTCTGGGATCCAAATAATTTGGTGTTTAGGTTCGGAAGTTGTGAATTGACTCCTCCCCTGGCATAAGTGTCTCGTTTGTTTCGGTTGACTTACATGGGTCAACAAATGATTTTAGCCCGCAATCATACTCGTAAGAAATTCCTTCGAATCTATGGATTAAAAGATAACAAGCATCTGGGATGTCTCAAATAATCTTAGATTTCCTTGGACTATTTGTTTGCTAGATTTGGGTCCTTAGAGGGTTTCGACTGCTTTTGGGATGAATTCTGTACTACCAAAAAAATCTGGGAACGACGGCGTCTTGAGGTTTTCTGTCTGGCTTTGTTGGGTATTTTAGTGTTCCCGTTAGATGAGAGGTGTATCAATACTCGTCTACAATCAGTGGTGATAACTTTATTCAAGAAAAAAGATGAGGTGACCATTGTACCAATGATCTTAACAGAAATATATAAGGCTTTAACTGAAGTAAAAGGAGGGGTACGATTTTTTGAGGGGAGTAATCTGATATTGCAGTTGTGGATGATGGAGCACTTGCATACGCCTTCTTTGATTAAAGCAGATGTGATCGACCGTTGTCTGAATGATCGAGTGCAAGCCATGCAAGAGAGAATGCATTTTGACAAATTTTCTTTTCCTATGGGAGTCAATTCTTGGATCGAATTTCTCGAATCAAGAACTCCGAACAACATTCTTTGGTGCTATATGTGGTTTCGTCCTAAGAAAATCTTGATTGGATCTCGAATGCAACTCTTTCTAGTTTTGATAGGACTTAACTGCACTAGGCCTTACAGTCCAAGAAGGGTGATGCATCATTTGGGTAGGATGCAAGACGTCCCCCCAATAATGGACCTTCTAAAGGATGTAGAGTACTTTAAAGACCAAGCCATGGGGGAAAGCAAATATGAGCAATTCTGGAATAACGCGACAAAGCTAGGTGTCGATACTCTCGAGGAAAATCCAGGATGCACTCAAAACTATGAAATCTAGCTACAATCTCTGCCCCGTGGCATTAGTAGACCCTTACCAACCCAACTTAGAGGGCGAATACGGGAAGCAATCATGGTAGAGGATGATGAGCAGGAAGATTCGGGTGCCAAGGTGGAGTTTTTGAGAGTTCAGTTGTCACATTTGATCATAACTGTGGATGGGTGTCAGAGAAACCTTTGCGGGTGTAATCTCCAAGAGGCGGGGATACGGGCGAGAAATTTTTTCCCGGGTATCAAAACGTCGTTGCAGGATATGTTGCAAAGTCTGAGTGAAAAAAAAGGGACTTCACAGATGGGTTCATCTCATCCGGGGACGTCACACAGAGCACCAGTTTGAAAGAACATGTCTTATCTTTATGTAGTTTTGAGTCTTTTATGTTTCTGTCATGGTAGGGTGGTGTCTGTGTTAAGTCGGAGTCAAGTTGTTTTTGATATTCGGGTCTTTATTAGTAATTGCACGCATGTCGTTAGGGGTTTAGAATGTTGTTTTGTATTTGTTGTTTAGTTTTAAAGTGGTCCTAAATTCGTTGTATGTTTTGTTGTTTCTTTCGTCTAAATGTTATGATGTTACGTCTTTCTTTTTTTTACTTGTTTTCATTTTTTGTGAAAAAAAACCTTTAATTATGTGATGTTTATGCATATGCAGCCCGAACTACGCAAGATCTGATTCATGTACAACATGATACGTAGGCAACCTACTTTTGGGTTCGATCTAATCATTTTGTTTTGTTGTTTTTCATTATTTTTCCTCTTTTAAAGAAAAAACAAAAGCCATAAAGAATGATAAAATAAAGGTAGATAGCGAGAGAAGAAAAGAAAGAAAGGATGATGAGACAATAAAGGGAAAGAACAGAGACTGATACAAAAAAAAGGGAAAAAAGGGCGAAGGAAATAAATAAATAAGTGTAGATAAAAATGAGTGTAGATAAAAATTGGGATGATGTTAAAATGACCTCGCTACCCTCAAAAGCTGGTAGAGATGAACATGAATTTAGGACAATTTTACCAATGTGATTCCCATGCTTGTTGTGTGCCCTAATCCTAACGGATGTCGTCTTTGATAAGCATGTTCTTTCAGATAACAGTGGTAGGTTTGCAGCACTCTGGCTAGTCACCCATACTTCACTAGATCCAAAGCAAAGCTCGCCATGGCTATCAGGGAGATTGAAAATTCGCTCATTGACCCAGATCAGGATCACAGGGAAGAAAGTTCAGAACACAATGATGAGGTAGTAAGGCTCAGGCAACAATTGATAGATTTGTACCGGGCATGGGCCAGCAGAATGCCTCCTCCCCCACTCCCTGAAGGTCTTGGGAATATCTCTAATTGCCCACCGCTCTCTCAGGCGCAATTCTCTGCTCCTACTGAGTCACCTGAGCACGTGCCAGGATTCACTCCACTACATTATTATCCTGACAGTTCTAGTGTGCCCTTGGCAGCTCCCCAATCAAGACCCGCTGCTCAGCCAGCGCCACCGATTACACCAGTATTCGTGGATCCGCCACCACCTGAAGCTCCCACATATGCTGTGCGTCCGACAATGGGGCTTCCTCGGTCTGCCAGTGAGCCAATATTGAAGGTTCCAGATAGTCAGTATTATGCCCCAGAGCCTACTTTGAGAATGAATGAACCGTATGGGTACACTCAACCACCTGCATTTTGATTTGATACGGAGAAACTTGTCACAACAGAGGAACAGGAAGTCATAGCGCGGAAATTGAAAAGTTTTGAACAGGCCATGAGGAATTTACAGGGAATCGGAGGTTATAAGAGTGTTTCCTATAAAGATCTTTGCATGTTCCCAGACATCAACCTTCCCCTCGGTTTTAAAATGCCCAAGTTCGAGAAGTATGCAGGGCACGGTGATCCCGTGGCACACTTGAGACGTTATTGCAACCAATTGAGGGCGACATGAGGAAGGGAAGAGCTGCTCATGCCTTTCTTTGGCGAGAGTCTTTCAGATCGAGCTTCAGAATGGTTTATCGATTAAGATATCGACAAGTGGAACAACTGGGATGACTTAGCTTCTAAGTTTATGCAACATTTTCAGTATAACATCGACCTGATTTCGGACAAAAAATCCTTGGTCAACATGAAGAAGAAAAACACTGAAGGTTTTAGGAAATACGCGATAAGATGACGTGAACAGGCCACCAGGGTAAAGCCTCCAATGAAAGAAAGTAAGTTGATAGAGGTTTTCATTCAGGCACAGGATGAGACCTATTTTCAACATTTACTTCTGGCAATGGGAAAGTCTTTTATTAAAGTCCTCAAAATGGGGGAGATGATAGAGGACGGAATCAAGACCGGCCGAATAGTGAGTTTTGCCGCATTGAAAGCCACCACACAAGCGATTCAAGGTGGATCTGGCGCCTTCGGAGGTAAAAAGAAGAAAGAGGACGTGGCGACTGTCATAGCTGGAACCCATTCCTATCCCAAAAGACCACCTCGCCCCTATCCCCAATCCCAAGCCCAAGTCTACGCCCAAGCTCCATATAATCCTCCCCACCATTACTACCCTCCACAAAATCCTTTATATTCCATTCCACCACCCCCGTACCCAGTATATAGCATGCATCCATATGCCCAAACCCTTTCCTACCCGCAATGGCGCGTGCAAGCTCCAAAAAATTGCCCATCCACTCCATCGAATTACCAAAACCCCTCCAGACCCGGATTTTAACCTAGGCCCGAGTATAATAAAGAGAAGGCGGACAAAAATCAATTCACACCTATTGGGGAGTCATATGCTAGCTTGTTTGATAGGTTAAGAAAGTTGAAGGTCTTAAACCCAATTCAAGGAAGGCTTTCAAATCCACCGCCGAGGAATCTCGATTATTCTTTAAGGTGTGCGTATTGTTCTGACATGCCAGGCCATGATATCAAGAAATGCTGGCATTTAAAGAGAGTTATCCAAGATTTAATTGACACAAATCAGATGCTGGTCCAGGCACCGGAGGGTCCAAACATTAACTAGAATCCGCTGCCAACCCATGCTGAAACCAATATGTTAGAATTGATATATGACGGGAAAGAGTCTTCAAGGTGTTATAAGCCTATTGTCAAGATACAGACCATTGAGGAGAAATCGATGAATGTAGCAGAGTCTTTGAAAGCAATGTCATTGAGCTAGGAAGGAATGAGAGAAGATAAAGCCCAAGAAAGAACAAAGAAACTCCTGATCACGGTGCAAGGTGCCAGAAGGTATGTTGATTTAAGTCAGGATAAACCTAAGTTAACAGTGGTGGGAGCTCTGAGTAAGCCCATCTTGACGGTGAAAGAAGCACTGGCAGTGCGTATTGTCCTCAAACCGGTGACCCAACCTCCGATAGTTGATACGAAAAGGGTTCCCTGGAATTATGGGAGGACTGTGATGACCTATCACGGGAAAGAAGTAGTGGAAAATGTAGATGAGGTAGGGGGTTTGACTCGTTCAGGAAGATGCTTCGTGCCTGAAAGTTTAAGAAAGTCCAAGCCAATTGTGAGTGGACCGTCATCTATAAAAAAACCTATCACCGAAGAAGAACCCGAAGAATTTTTGAAAAAGATGAAATTGCCATAGTATTCAATAATAGACCAGTTGAAGAAAACCCCTGCTCAAATTTCCCTCTTATCTTTGTTGTTGCACTCCAAGGAGCATCGTGATATTTTACTGAAGGTATTAAATGAAGTATATGTTCCTAGGGAGATTACAGTAAATCAGCTTGAGAAAATGGTTGGAAAAATCTTTGAGGTGAATCGGATCAGCTTTTCTGACGATGAATTATCTGTTGAAGGTACAGGGCATAACCGCGGCCTTTACATTACAGTGAAGTGCGAAGAGTTCTACGTCACTCATGTCATAATTGACGGAGGTTCAGGTGCAAATATCTGCCCTATTTCTACTTTGCACAAGTTGAATATTGGTGCTGAGAGGATCAGGCCCAACAATGTATGTGTCAGGGCTTTCGATGGTGCAAAATCAAACTCCATTGGCGAAATAGAACTAATGTTGATCATAGGGCCTGTTGAGTTCGCCATAAAGTTTCAAGTATTGAATATAGACTCCTCTTACAATCTGTTGTTGGGAAGGCCGTGGATCCACAAGGCCAAGGCGGTTGCATCTACACTGCACCAAATGATTAAGTTTGAGCATGACAGGCAAGAAGTGGTTATTCACGGTGAAGGAGATTTGTCCGCCTGCGAAGATTCTCCCTTGTCTTTTATTGAAGCAAATAACGTACAGAAGACATTCGTATATCAAATTTTTGATACAGTGCCAGTGAATCGTATCTTTGAATGTCAGGTTATACCGGGACCGCAATTGTCTTCTGCTTCCATCATGATGGTGAGTGAACTTTGGAAATACGGATTTTAGCCAGGAAAGGGTTTGGGAGCGTCTCTGCACGGTATAGTTCGTCCCATATGTCCGAGTGAGAACGTGGGCACGTTTGGTCTGGGATTTGAGCCTACGGCTAAATATCTGAAGAAAACCAAGGGAAGAAAAAAGTAAACATGGTCACTCCCTTGCCCAATGCCACTACTCAGTGAATCATTTGTTAAGAGAGGTGTCACGAAGCATGTGGAATTTGAAGTTGAATTGGTTGATGACTGCCAAAAACTTTTTATTGAAGTTGATATGGTCGAAGCAGGAGAAGATACCAGTATGGAAGACGTGCAATTCATAGGTCCAGCTGTCCAGCTCAATAATTGGGAAGTCACTCCTCTCCCCGTTAGGAGGGAGTTTTGGTAGTTTATTTTGTTTTTCTTTCTGTTTATCTGAGTTATTTCAGGGTTGTAATTTGGATTTTAGTTTGTTTATGTTATGTTGGCATCTATGTTTAAACCCTTCTATCTTTTTATTTAATGAAATGCAATGTCCCTTTTGTTTCGTGTCTAATATATTTTGTTTTTCTTTTTTTATACAGTTCTCTTTATGCTGATTCTGACATGACATGCATGCGGAATTTTCAGCCTGATCTTAAAATCCAAACTAATCAAGATGTAATGAAGTAGGATGGAGAATATGATGAAGAAGAAGCACTAGAAGAAATAAGCAAAGAGTTGGAACAGTTTGAAGACAAACCGAATCCTAATTTGAATGAGACTGAGCCAATAAATCTAGGGAATCAAGAAGATGTTAGGGAAACTAAAATCAGTGTACATGCTTTTCCACAGCTAAAAGATGGAATGATTCAAGCATTAATTTATTATAAGGATGTTTTTGCATGGTCTTATGATGATATGCCTGGTTTAAGCACTGAATTAGGGGCTCACAAATTGCCAACTGATCACGCGTTCCCTCACGTCAAATAGAAGTTGAGGAAGTTTAAAACTGATGTAAGTATTAAAATCAAAGAGGAAATCATGAAACGACTTGAAGCCAAAGTAATTCGAGTGTCTCGTTATTCCATGTGGTTATCCAATGTTGTTCCCATACCAAAGAAAGATGGTAAAATTCAAGTGTGTGTTGATTACCGTGATTTGAACAGAGCAAGTCCGAAAGATGATTTTCCACTACCCAACATCCATATTTTGTTAGACAACTGTGCTAAACACGAGGTTGCCTCTTTTGTGGATTGCTATGCTGGATATCACCAGATCATTATGGATGATGAAGACGCGGAAAAGACGTCTTTTGTCACACCATGGGGGACCTATTATTATCGAGTGATGCCGTTCGGTTTGAAGAATGCTGGAGAAACATACATGAGAGCCATGACCACTATGTTTCATGATATGATGCATAAGGAGATTGAGGTATGTGTGGATGATGTGATTATTAAGTCAAAAAGTCAGGCCGACCATGTCAAAGATTTAAGAAAGTTCTTTGAAAGGCTTTGCAGGTATAATCTCAAACTCAACCCGGCAAAATATGTATTTGGAGTTCCGTCTGGAAAGCTGTTGGGGTTTGTGGTCAGCCGTCGGGGGATTGAATTGGATCCCTCAAAAATCAAATCCATTCAGGATGTGCCCCCGCCCAAGAATAGGACAAAGGTGATGAGTTTGCTTGGTAGACTGAATTACATTAGCAGGTTTATTGCTCAACTCACAACTACTTGTGAGCCCATATTCAAGTTGCTAAAAAGAGTGATGCGGTAAAATGGACTGAAGAATGTCAGGAAGCATTCGATAGAATCAAAAGATATTTGTCAAATCCGCCCGTGCTGGTGCCCCCGGAGCTTGGTAGGCCTTTGATCTTATATTTATCAGTCATGGACAATTCTTTCGGTTGTGTCCTGGGTCAACATGATGTCACAGGAAAAAAGGAGCAGGCTATTTATTATCTTAGCAAGAAGTTCACTGTATATGAGGCCAGGTATACTCTTCTTGAAAGGACGTATTGTGCCCTAACTTGGGTAGAACAGAAGTTGAAACATTATCTCTCATCCTATACTACTTATCTCATCTCCCGCATGGATCCTTTGAAGTATATCTTTCAGAAGCCTATGCTGACAGGTCGATTGGCAAAGTGGCAAATATTGCTTACCGAGTTCGACATTGTATATGTGACTCGAACCGCCATGAAAGCCCAACCCTTGGAAGATCATCTTGCTGAGAATCCCATCGATGAAAAGTACGAGCCATTAAAGACATATTTTCCTGACGAAGAAATATCGTGTGTCGATGAAGTCGTTATAGATGCTGATCCAGGTTGGAAGTTGTTCTTCGATGGAGCTGTCAATATGAAAGGAGTCGGAATAGGTGCGGTTCTTATCTATGAATCGGGACAACATTTCCTGGTAACAGCACAACTTCGATTTCACTGTACTAACAACATGGCAGAGTATGAAGCTTGCATTCTTGGTTTGAGGTTAGCTGTTGATATGGGAGTCCAGGAATTATTGGTGTTAGGGGATTCAGATTTGCTCGTCCATCAAATTCAAGGAGATTGGGAGACGCGAGATTTGAAGCTCATCCCGTATCGACAATATTTGCAGGAGTTATGTCAACGGTTTGTGTTAGTAAAATTTAGGCATATTCCAAGGATTCATAATGAAATTGCTGATGCTTTAGCCACTCTGTCTTCAATGCTCCAACATCCTGATAAAGCCTACATCGATCCTGTGCATACACAGAGTCGTGATCAGTATGCTTACTGTAATGCGGTTGAAGAAGAGCTCGATGGAGAACCCTGGTTCTTGTATATCAAGTGATACATTCAGTCAGGAGAATACCCAACATATGCCACCAACGATCAAAAGAGGAATATTAGGCGTTTGGCTAGTGGATTTTTCTTAAGTGGGGGATCTTATATAAGAGAACCCCAGATCTGGGACTTTTGAGGAGTGTAGATACAAGAGAAGCCTCGACAATCATGGTTGAAATACACTCTGGAGTATGCGGGTCGCATATGAACGGTCATGTCTTGTCAAAGAGGATTCTTCGAGCAGGTTATTACTAGCTTACTATGGAGAGGGATTCTATTCGATTTGTTCGAAAGTGTCATCAATGTCAGGTACACGGTGATCTGATACGTTCTCCTCCTGCTAAGTTGCATGCAATGGACGCTCCATGGCCATTTGTGGCTTGGGGAATAGATGTGATTGGACCGATTGAGCCGAAGGCATCAAATGGACATAGATTTATTTTGGTAGCCATTGATTACTTCACAAAGTGGGTAGAAGAAGTAACTTTCAAGTCAGTGACAAAGAAGGCTGTGGTAGATTTTTTTCATGCCAACATTATTTGTAGGTTTGGACTTCCTAAGATAATCATTACAGACAATGCTGCCAATCTTAATAGTCATTTGATGCAAAAATTATGTCAACAGTTTAAGATCGCACATCAAAATTCTACTCCATATCGCCCAAAGGCCAATGGTGCTGTAGAAGCCGCCAATAAGAATATAAAAAAGATACTACGAGAAATGGTGCAAGGGTCTAGACAGTGGCCTGAAAAGTTGTCGTTTGCATTGCTAGGTTATCGCACCACTGTTCGCACTTCAACAGGGGCAACTCCATATTTATTGGTGTATGGGACAGAAGCAGTCATCCCTGCAGAAGTTGAAATTCCCTCTCTTCGAGTCATTGTAGAAGCAGAGATTGATGATGACGAATGGGTCAAAACCCGACTGGAATATTTGAGTTTGATTGAGGAAAAAAGGCTAACGTCTGTGTGTCATGGCCAATTGAATCAGAGGAGGATGGCTCGAGCGTATAACAAAAAGGTCCGTCCCAGGAATTTTGAAGTTGGTCAGTTGGTATTGAGATGTATCCTTTCTCACCAGATTGAAGCGAAAGGTAAGTTCTCCCCTAACTGGCAAGGTCCCTTTGTTGTGAAGAAAGTGTTGCCCAATGGAGCCTTATATTTGACAGATATTGAAGGCAAAATGACAGAAATGGCTATCAATGCTGATGCGGTCAAAAGATATTATGTATGATATTTAATCCTTTGTTGATTTTATTGCATGTTTAGTACTTGCATTTTTTAAGATTGATATGATGAAGGCATTTTATTCTTCTATCCAAACATTGTGTCATCCTTTGTTTACCCGTTTGAGCTTCATTTTATTTTATTTTTCTTTCATATCCCTCTTTTGGAATCAAAATAGAGTCAAAGATAAATGTCAAGAAAATAAGAATAAAAGAAAGAGTCGGAAAAACAAATCAAAACAAAGAACAAGCTTATGGAACTACGTGCGACCTGATTCTTCTCTCTCAGGAGTGAGATACGTAGGCTACCCTATTTCGGGCTCGGTCCAACCAAATAAACAATTTAGAGTTACCCAGTCAACAAAAACTGGGGCATGAGTTAATGTGTTGTTTGAGTTGATTCCAAAAGTTGTAAGTCCCACCCCCACTTCAAGTGTCGTTTGAACCTCTTACCATCCCTTTTCTAACCTTATCCGAAAGTCAAGTTACAACCAAAGAAAGTCCTTCAGATCAATTTTTGATAATTTTAAGGCTAAGCATGCAATGGATATGATGATACATTGTGAGGTACCACTTGTCTCCCTCAGCATAAGAAATCGGGAAAAAAATACAAAAATGAGAGAGTCTTATTGGTGAAAACCCCCGCAGGCATCATAAGGCGATGGTGAGTTGAGAGAAATAAAAATGAGAGAGTCTTATTGGTGAAAACCCTCACAGGCACCGTAAGGCGATGGCGAGTTCAAGAGAAAAGTGAAAAGTGAAAAGAAAGAGATTTGTTGGCGAAAGTCTTTTAAGATTTCGTCAATTGAATGTGATGTATGAGTCTAATGGATTTGAAGAAGCGGCTCAGCGGCAAAGGCACGAACTCAACAACAAATGGGGAGTTTGGATAGGAAGATCAGACAGCTTAATCCAAAATGCATGTCATACTCATTGGAGTTGGTTGCCGTATTCAGATAAGTTTTCTTTTTGAATATGGGACATTGCCCTTTTCTTTCATTTACATATTCATGCTTTTTGTCTTTTTATGTCATTTATCAAAATAAAAGTCACCATCATTTCTTTACATTTTAAGTCAAGTCTGTGTCAAAACAAGCGAGAAAGGATTTCAAAATTTACTACCAGTCTTTCCAATTATATGAGGAAAAGCCAAGGACCAACACATGAAAGAAATATGATCGTAATTCAACACGAAGCAAAGGAAGTCTATCAATCCACAAGATGTTGGATTCATGGAAAGCATTCAGATTTGGGAAAAGGGTGCACCTCAGAGGCATGGTAAAATGTAAACCCATTGTTCGAGTCAGAACTCATTTCCCTCAATTTGGATCCGGGTCAATGATGCGGCAAGACAGGGCAAGTGTCAGCGATGTGGAACAAAGATAAAAGGAACGAGTGTTGAGGCAAATACCTGAGAAGCCAAGAGCTGCAACCCACCACTAAGTTTTTAACTGACAAATTTTCTTTGTTGAAATAGGGGCAAATTCGCTTCACTTAATTCAGCTACCATTGGAAATGCACATCCGTGGGATTTTACTTTCTGTTCAAGACCCTCCTGAAGAATGGGAATTTACTTTCAGTTCAGGACCCTCCTGAAAAATGGGATTTTACTTTCTGTCAGGACCCTCCTGAAAAATGGGATTTTACTTTCTGTTCAGGACCCTCCTAAAAAATGGGATTTTACTTTCAGTTCAGGACCCTCCTGAAAAATGGGATTTTACTTTCTGTTCAGGACCCTCCTGAAGAATGGGATTTTACTTTCTGTTCAGGACCCTCCTGAAGAATGGGATTTTACTTTCTGTTCAGGACCCTCCTGAAAAATGGGATTTTACTTTCTGTTGATTTTACTTTCTGTTCAGGACCCTCCTGAAAAATGGGATTTTACTTTCAGTTCAGGACCCTCCTGAAAAATGAGATTTTACTTTCTGTTCAGGACCCTCCTGAAAAATGAGATTTTACTTTCTGCTCAGGACCCTCCTGAAAAATGGGATTTTACTTTCTGTTCAGAACCCTTCTGAAGAATGGGAATTTATTTTCAGTTCAGGACCCTCTTGAAAAATGGGACTTTACTTTCTGTTCAGGACCCTCCTGGAAAATGGGACAACGCTTTCAAAAATGAAATACTACTTTACTATAATTTTTGTTTGGGATAATTTTCGTTCTAGTTTTAATTTTGGGTTTCAGGAGCCCGCCTAAAGAACAGGGTGATGAAATAGCAAGTCAGGAGCCCGTCTGGAGAACAGAGTGAAGAAATGAAAAGTCAAGCAACAAAGCGAAGCAATTGAAAGCCAAGCAGCAAGTTGAAAGAAATTGCAAGTCAAGAGCCCGCCTGAAGAATAGGGTGATAAAAGTCGAGTTGAGAGCCAACAGAAGTTGTATAGATAGGATTTTGTAATTTCATTTATGTTTTAACTTGTAATTTTTATTTTTGATGTAATGACAGAACCGCGGACCGGAACCTCGATGGAACCTCACTCGACTCTCCAACTCGGTATAGTCCATCTCTTTCCAATCCTTTGAGATACCCGTCACTTGATTCCTTCATAACTTGGGTAGGTAGGATGTCCTAAATCAATACTTAGTTTTCCTCCTTCTTTTTATTTCATTTTTGAATAAGGGTCGGGACAAAATTCTGTCTCATTGTCTACTTCTTTGTCTGAAAACACTGCGCGTTTACATTAAAAGGAGGCATGATGTAGACACGTAATTTTGTCCCTCCATTTTTTTTTTGCCTATTTACCTTATCCTACCGTGTATCCTCATCCGTATGATAATTTCTCTGTAAAAAGACAAAAATAACAAACCAACAACCTACCCTATCAAATGGCAACACCTCACCACCCCTCCATTTCTTGTCCAAAAAGGCAAAAAGGATAAACATACACTAAAAAGGGGGTCCCACGAAGGAACCTTCCAGGAAGGTGCCAAGAACCCTTTTATTTTTTTTCCATTTTTTATATATACACGCAAAAAAAAGGATGAAAAAATAGGGAGGGTCCACCATCTACACGCTACACATAGATCCACACCTCATATACAACAACAATATACATACCCACTCACAGATATAGACACACCCAGTGACGATAGAGACAAGAGTATTATATACACACACTCACATAGCAAAAACAAAGATCCACCATCGAAAAAATTCAATACACACATTGACACACACACAAACCTCAACTCTCACACATAGGAACTTGAAAAAAAAGGATCCATGGGAGAAGGGAACGAAAGGAAAAATAGAGAGATCGATTAACAGTGAGTTGCTCGCCGAAAATCCATCGGAACATCGTCTGGTTAGCCATCGGGAGGCGCCTCAGTGACCGTTTATCACTGTTCCGACGAAAGCAGCCGAAAAACAATGTCAGCAGTACCAATCTTCCCAAAAATTAATTTCAAACTGTATATGCGTTTGTATTCCACTTGGATTTTTATGTGTCGTTGTTTTCGGGATTCATCTTCTTTGAGAAATTGCGTTCAAATCAGATTTCTTAGGGGTTTTCATGGTTGATTCGTCTCATTATTTGTTAGTTTTGGGGTTCGTGTTGAGTTCTCTTGCTGGGTCGAATCTGTCTGGGTTATATTTCTCGATTCAGTCGTCAATTAAGATTTAGGGTTATCGGATTTTTGGACTATTTCTCGACTGATTTGGAGAGTCGAGATTTCACTGGTATTCTTTGAGGTTCTTGGACGGGCTCTTATTTCTCTTATTAAAATCAATCGAAAGCTCTTGAGGTCCATCTCTTTACTCCCTTTTTGTTCTTCCTTATTTTATTTTGTTGAAATGGCTATGATTATGTGTTGGATGATCTTGATTGGGTGATCTTATCGATGTTGATGTTTGCTTGTTTATGGATAATTGATTGTGGAACAAATTTTATGATTAGTATAGGTTGGATAATCATGTCTCGTAAAAGAGTGTTGAAAAGCAATTTGGGGAATAAGAATTGAAAATTGATAAAAATTGAATATTATAGTATTTTAATTAATCGTTGACTTTGAACGTGATATATAGTCTAGTTCGTAATAAGCATGGATGTTGTTGAAAAATGGTAGTATCATGTTTAGGTTAACCATTGATAGGCAAATATAAGTGGGTTAGGCAAAGTTTATGACTTGCGATCGTTGAATGTTGAGGGTGTTTTGTTGAAATGTGTTGGTTTATGTTTTTTTTTTTGGATTGAAGTGTATTCATTTGGCCGGGGATTGCCTCGAAGATTGATGTATTTATTCACCGGGGAATGCCCCGACGTATCAGGTTGGCGAAGGCGGATCTCGATCAAGGCCCGAGCATCGGGTAGGGCGTTGGAGCTTAGTCTAGGTTTAGTTTAGAATAGGATTTATATTTTCGTATTTTTCTATTTTTGGACTGTATAATTCGGACTGAACTCTAAATTTTGGATTGTTTTGTTTTGGTCTGCTTGATTGATTGTTGTACATGCTTTGTGTGATTTATACATTCGTGGTGTTAAATTAGCCGATATTGCTCCACCAAGCAACTGTGGTCAAACCACGGGATCGAGGGGTGCCTAACACCTTCCCCTAGGTCAACAGAATTCCTTAACCGGAATCTCTGTCCGCAAACCAGTTTAAAGAGTCCAATGGTTTTGAAAAGGATTTTCCAATGGTGACTTGGCACACCGGATTATGCCAAGTGGCGACTCTGAATAGAAAATGTAAATAGTCCTTTTTCGAATTAAATTTTCATCTTTGTCACTTTAATAATAAAAACCCTTTCGAAAACTAAAAATTAATCTTTTTCGGAGACGGAAAAAGGGGTGTGACACGGTGAATGATTCATTTCGCTCTTGATCTTCGTAAGAGGTTGGTGCTTCTGATAATCGATAGGAAGGTCTTCGAGTTTAATATACCTTTTGGTTGTCCTCTCTTATCATTTTGTCAATCTATCTATCCTTTACTTTCATTATTTTCGTTTTCTTTGTTTCCTTATTTGTGTTTTCGTATTTAATGTTTTCCTTTGTTTTTGTGTTATTTTGCATCTTCGTTGATTTACTCTCATATCAAAAAGTGCTTATGATTTGGCATTCTTCTTCTTCCTATAAATTAAAATCCCAATATATTCACACGATTCAACAAGGTTCATTTTTCATATTTAGGTATCATTTTACAAAAGTAATAATTGTTCACAAATTAAGAAAATCAAAACAAAGAAAGAATAGGACAATCTTGTATCTCTTGATTGTAAAACAAGATTAATTTTTTTTGAAATTTTCTATTGTATAGACATGACATACAATGATTACTATTGTACTCCATAAAGTATTAAGTTAATGCAGGCATTGAAATCCAAAGTAAACGCTCTTAATTTTCAATACACACTACAAAGAAGAAGAAAGAAAACAAAATGGACGGTTATTATTAGGAAAAATTACATCGTAGTACAATTTAACTTATCATGACTATTTAAAATTCTATTACTTCTATATAATTATATAAATTTGTGATTTTACTTAAAAGTCGGATATATTACAAAAGAATTTGATGTATTCATTTAAAATTAAGTGATTTATTCGAAAGAGTGTGATGAATTCGTGTGGATTAAATCAGTGATTTTTAGTAATTTTGGAAATGACTGAAATAAAAGTAATTATCTCCAAAAGGGTTGAAATTTATGTAACTTTTATGTGTAATTAGAAGTCTATTTTTAATTAAAGAAGATCCAACTTCAATGAAATTTCTCTTATTATTCTATATGAGAGTTGAAGCACCTCTGCGTCAACATGTAAGCTTATGATCATAATATTTATTTTGAGAGTATTATAGTATATTTAAGCTTGATTTTGTGCATTACTTGTTTGTTCTCTGGGCTATAGTATTTTGTTGTAGCTCACAAAAGCCAATAAAACTACTAAATTTCATATAAATATATATCTTAAGTTACTGTTATTACATGAAATCCATATAGAAAAATTAATTATAAATATCCCATTTTTTATACTTTCTCTCTCCAAAATCCTTATACATATCAACCATCCCTTTTAGATCGGTTAATGCTCTACAATAATGCCTAAAATCAAGCAAGCATTATCTGGCGGTTTCAAGATTCCAAATTTCAAACATTATATGATTAGATTGCTCAACTTCATCATTTTTTTTAATTTATTTAAAGGTTTGTTTGATTTCTTAAAATTTTCAAATTTACCAAATAAAAAATTTATGGATTTCTTTGTTGCATGTGCTTAATTCTCAAAATTAAAGCATTATAATGGAGTCTGGTTCGAGCTTTAGTATAGGACTTAGTCAATTAGATGTTAAAGAACAAACAAATTTCATTTTTGGATTTGTTCCTAGAACATTCAATAATGAGGATCTCAATTTTGTAGAAAACAGATCAAAACACCGAAACGATCCAGTTAAGATGAAGAAGTAGATGAAAGTTTCTCATACAAGCTCTAAAAGCCTGTTGCGAAATCTTCAAGTAAAAAAAAGTGAAGGATCAACACGACCGCGACTCTCAAAGGTATAGCGACTTGTTGTTTAATTTGTATTTTTTTATTGATCTTACGCACTCTTATACATTGTTATACATAGCTATGTTATGTCTAGGGTTAAAGACACATTCCTTTTATGGGATTTGCTTTTATCTCTACCCCTCATACATTACTATGTAATATATATGGTTTGACCCATTATGTTCTTATACATGTAAGGGTTATGTATAAGGGATGTCAGTGGTATGCAATGTACATGGTTTTACCCATTCTGGTTTTTTTCTGCAGATATGTTTACCTTATACATAAGCATGTTATGTATAAGACTATGGTCAACTGCAGTTATGTTACATCTTGTACATTTTTCAGGTTACCTTTATGTATAAGATTATGTTTTGTCTGCAGTTATGTTTACCTTATACATAAGATTGTTATGAATAAGACTATGGTTAATTGCAATTATGTTTTAGCTTTGTACATTTCATGTTTTGTATATTACAGTCAAATTTATAAGCATGCACGTCTTTTTTCTTGTCAATATAAGATGAAGTTTTGGTGTTAGATTTTAATAATGTTGGAATTCAATGTTAATATTTCAGGGGATGAAATATCGTATTGACAAAATCCCAACTCATCCTTTGCATATCGATAGTTTATGTAATCAAAATTTTGGAGAAGATATAAAGGGTTATTTGGGCGAAGAAATACTTGAGTTATTTTGAAATACACTCTTTGGTGTATTCCTCAACATTACCTCAATACAATTTTCAAGGACAAATATCCAAATGCCTTTTCATGCTTGAGAATATAGCAGGAAAAACATGATGAGATTCATGTTTATGTACAGGGTACTATTCTAAAATTTACTCTTTGAGTTTGCTCTAATTACTAGCCTGAAATGTACCACTAATATCAATGATTACTGGTATACTACCCTGCCAATATCTACCCTATATCAAAGTATTTTTCCAATGTTAAATCTGAAATATCTAAGTTCGCATTGATTCAATGTGTCCAGATGGGAAATTTTGACAACAATCAAGATGCGTTGAACATAGCGATATTGTACTTCATTCATACATTCTTATTTTCATAATCACGTGATGCTCCGGTTAGTATAACTCACTTTCATATAGTGGAGGATGGGTGTTATGAATAATTTTCATGGGGAAAGAGTTCTTTTGAGAAGTTGATGACTACGTGAA
The DNA here is from genome assembly GCA_030864215.1 of Capsicum pubescens. Classification (NCBI taxonomy): domain Eukaryota; kingdom Viridiplantae; phylum Streptophyta; class Magnoliopsida; order Solanales; family Solanaceae; genus Capsicum; species Capsicum pubescens. The sequence goes on from CM061543.1 coordinate 21,054,656, forward strand.
AACAAGATTCTTTTATTGAAAAATAAGTATACTCGTTGGGAGGAATGCCACACATACTGAATGTGTGGATGTATGATTACTGTTGTGAATTTGATAAAAGGATTATTGTCCGTCAGAGCAACATCATTGCAAGGATTTTTAACTGGACGGTAATGGGAGTGAGGTCAAAATATAAGAAGTTTATGACTGGGATGTTCAGTAAGGTAAATATCCTACACTATCTGATCTTTAGTTTTTTTCTCCGACACATATTGTTTTACTACTGTTATATGTTCTTAGACTTGTACAGATTACTTAGAACAACTTACGACCCACACTTAAAGAAGTTCAGAGGCTTGATTTTTCATTTGTGGAGGGTATTGAGATATGTTATCAGATCCACTATCTATTCCGAGCATATCCGCTAATCGTAAGTTGAAAAGGATCATCAATGAAAAACAGCCATCCACTTATTTAGTATCCAAAGAGTTTGATGATTTCAGTACAAAACCACCACCAGAAATACTGATTATGGCAGGATATTGTTCATATTTTTCATCTACACAAGATTCAAAAAGATGAAAGACAGTGATGTTTGACAAAAATACAGTCGAGGTGCAAGATTATGAGAAAGCTATACTAGACTGGTCAAGAGGGAATGTATCGAGGGTATTTCAAAGACACCCGATGAATCATCAAAATAAGGACCATTTCAGTTTCAATATGGTCAACAAAGATCAACAATTGTATTTCTGCAGTGCGAGGCAAATAAGACATTTCATGCATTTTCCAGCATGCCTCAAGGAAATTTTATGTTGAAATCCTACATAGACGAGATAAGTCATGCCTCCCGTCTTATGTACGATTTTATTTGTGTCTTTCGTGTACACTAGATAATGCTGAAACTCATATAATTGTGTTTATGTCTTAAGGTTGATATAAATATTGAAGACCTTCAAACATTACTATCAAATCAACATGCTAAAGTAATGCAAGCTTTGAAGTGGAAGAAAAACAAAGAACAAACGATACACAAATTGTCAGTTTGAACTTTAAGACTAATTAAACTATGAATTTGCTGCTAATATATTCATATAGGTTGAGGAAGGGTTTGATAATCCATTCCAATATGAATCGAAGAAGGAAGAAGATGGCACAGACAATTCGGGGAAAAAGAATAATTCAAGGCTATAGGAGTTTCAGTATTTTTAATGACATTGTTTAATGACGTATTTTGTTATACCTTATTTATATTTCTCTTCGGTGAGTATTAGGATGATGATGGGGGCAGGGGTCTATTAGGAGATCTCCTAAAAGGTGAACCTATTGATGTTCAACATATCGAAATGGATTATCAAGACTGTGTCAAGATAAATCCTGAACATACAGAAGCAAGTGAATTTCACTGCGAACAGAAGGTAAACACAAATAGTTATGTATCATTAAATATGATAGCAAATAGCTGCACATAAAGTAAAGCATGTTGATAGGTGGTTAAGTATATTTCTAATGATACTTATGGTATATTTTATGCATTACATAAAACAAAGAACAGATAAAAAGTGCAGTAGATAATTTACTAGCATCATTATTAGTAACTTCTCATATACTATAATAGTTTTGTATAAGTACTAATTATATATGTTTTCTTATAGTATGTATTAACTGAATAGGATCATCTTATCTCAATTTTAATTTAAACATGACGTAACTTGAAATAATAAGTGGACTAGATACATTATTACTAATATTTATACTATATCATGTACATCACATGTAATGTATGTGATGAAGAGACTGTTATGTATAAGAATGTGTTGGTGCTTTTGTTTTGCGCACGAATTAAATAACTGACTGTTAATAACAGTTTACACATCCTAATAAGTAATTGAAAATATATGTTTTAGCGAACAGTTTTATCTTGTAGGATGATTTCAATGACACATTATCTGAATCAATACAAGATGTCATAGATGCACTGATATTTGGAATGCCAACCCCAATGATTGTAAAGCCACTGAGGTTGTTAGTCTAACTAAAATTACAGAGAGTCAGTGGTTAATACCCGATAGTCAGTTTCCACCTGATTTTCCTGATGCCCAAGTTGGTAAGCGCGATGTTAAGAAAACACCAGCTAAAAGGTTGAGACAGAAGCCAATGATTTTCAAGTCACCTTACTTAGCGGTATTTGGATCAAGTTCAAAAGGTGATAAGAGTTTTGATATCGATGAACAACATAAGCAAGCATTTGATAGGTACATCATATCCGAAGAGTTACCGAGTGAATTAATATCTATATACTCAAAATAAATTGTGCAAGATTTATTGAAATATCATGCCAGCAAGTAAGAAAACGATACTCTTTCTTGAAAATTGTTTTCGTATTTACCTAATGTTAACTAACATTTCATCACAACTAATGGTATAAGAAACTAACGGATGATCACTACAGAGCTAAATGTTTCGGTCTTGGCTTTGTGGAGCTGGATTTCATCGTTGCTCATCTAGAATTAAAAAATTAATTCTACACGATGTCGCAACCTAACACATATTGGAATGATGAGGTACATACCTTTGGCCTGTTATTGCTATTATTAATGTTCTTTTTATCATGTTAGGAACTGGTCAACTGAAATAATTAATAAAAAGAACATAGCACATTAATGCAAAAAAAGTTAATAAAAGTTTATGTATAGTGTTATGCATAAGGAGTAATTTTAATCTTATACAGAACTCAGTTTTGTATAGGTCGTAGTTAACTCAGTTCTGTATAGGGAGTAATTTTAATCTTATACATAACTCAGTTATGTATAAGAAGTACGTATATACTTTACATTAATGTATGTGGTAGGAATATACTCAGTAATATATGTGGTAGGAATTACATTAGAATTGATATGTATTGTAATGGAATACCTGAAAATATGTGTACACGATTACCTATAGTTACTATGCTATGTATTAGAATACATGAAACATGTATATGATTTTGGGCTTATACATTTAATGCTATGTCTTTTAAAAATATTCTGTCTTTGTAAGCAATTTGCTTACAATTATGTTTAACCAGAGGCGGAGCCAGGATTTCAACGAAGGGGGTTCCATATTCAAAGAAAACTTAGGATTTCAACAAATGGGGTTCTATATTCAAAGTAAACTTAGTCGAAGGGGGTTCAACACCTACTATAACCACATAAAAAATAATTTTAATCATGTATAAATAGTATATTTTTCCGTCGAAGGAGGTTCGGCCGAACCCCCAAACAGAAGGTTGGCTCCGCCCCTGTGTTTAACCACACACATAGGTTTGTTAAGTATATGGTTATGATATATGAACCAGATTATGAAGTTATAATAAATGTATATTGTTATGATTAGGCTATGTATATGATTAACATATTGATGTTTCATATATAACTGGAGATATGTATAATAACATGAATAGTTATAGATATAATATTCCCCATAGACTGTCCTTTTTTGTCAAGTGTTACATGAATAATGGTAACAAGATTTCACTGCTTCTGGCAAGTATATCTAAATTGCTTGCAAGGTTGTCATTTTAGAATATGTTTGTTTATCAACTTGTCGTCTTCTATTCTCTTGCAATGTTGTAGGCTCTAAGACTCATTTTTATAAAGCATTTTGTATTATCTTGTATCAAAGTTCAAAACTTAGTGTGAATACATTCCATAAAAGGGTGAGGATAGATGACATTTCACAAGACATACCCCCATCAATGAGTATTTCCTCAAGGAAAAGAGCCCACTTCTGATGAAACTTTTGAAATATCAAAAATGATCTTAGCTTTTTTCACATCAAAAGACAGATTCTCTCTTAATTATTTGGTTATAACATGTATAGTTATAGTCGGTGTTGTCAATATAACCTTGACAAAGGATAAATTCTGCAACATAGGCTAAGAGGATGTGTTATGTCTCGTTCAGTTTCTATAACTAACAACACTTACATAGCTGACTTTGTATTTCTGCTACATAGATAATGCCAAATGCATAGCTGATTGTGTTAATATCTGTGTAGCATATTGATGTGATCTTTAACCATCTGCGAAAGAAGTCGAAGCAATAATTCGATCAAGGATACAGATACACAACTGCAGGTTGTTTCTTCAAAACCTACATTGAGAAGACATATCATAGGTATTATTTGGATGCTTCATATAATATGACTTCTATGAAGAAATATTATGCGCAATCATGTATTGTGGAAATATACGAGGAATTAATAACCAACATAACAAAAGAATTCTCCTCCATCTGTTCCAGTTTAGTCTTTTGTACTAGAGATTGCTTGTATATTTTGTATATATTTTGGATTTTGTCTAGTACTCTAGGTATCTTTTAGTAGTGGCTCTAGTATTGACCTTACCAGGTCTTGGGAGGGATTTATTTTTATATTATGACCCTTTTTCTTCTTTAGTTTTTGATGTATTCTATATGATTTCCTTCTGTTTCCACTTATTATTACTACTGTTATTATTTATATCAGGTCTTTTCTAGTTTCTGTCCATTAGCCCGTTACCTATGATTTCGGGCAATGGCTTGGCTAACTTACTGGTGGGACAAGGCAAGCTCCATCATGAATTGAGAAATCGGGTCGTGATAGGTTGGTATTAGAGCCTAGGTTTCATTGGTATTATTAGTATTGGAAATGATGTTTAGGAGATTCCCGCGGGTTGGTACAGAGACGTCTATATCCTATTTTTGGGAGACTACTGAGCATTTCTTGGAAAAAATCTCATTTTCTTGAGACATTTTTGTGCGTGGGGTTTGGGTTGGTTTTAATATTTATTGGTTCACTCTTTATGCAGATCTCTGAGATGCGAGGTATGGGAGCCAAGGATCGGTCCTGGGCCTGCTGTTAGAGATCCAGTTAAGGCTTGAGGTCAACCTAGAGGTCGGGGTAGGATAAAGAAGTAGTCGTAGTTCGAGATCAGGCTAGGGATCCATCACCTGATCCTATTATAAGTCATGGGCCTAAGACAACTTCAGGTATTCCACCACCATTATAGTAAGTGGGATAGGGGTAGCCCAGGCTCCACCCAGGTTTATATCTTCTTCGCCTTTGGGATGCCTTTGTACAGTTATTTGGGATAGTTAGCGGTCCGCCGACCCAGGGAGTTCAGCCAGTAGCACAGGGTAGTATTGATTTAGGGGATTACCTGCAGTAGAAACACCTAGAGAAGAGGTTCTGCCAGCACCAATAACCCCACAACTAGTACTAGTCCATCTAGTAATGTCTGAAGAGGAGCAAAATATGTTGGGCTTATTTTTTAGATTGAATCCCCCCAGGTTTGTCGAGACCTAAGAGAGGGTGTTTATGAGTTCTTATCCAGTTGTGAGGAGTGGGTATGGAATTTAGTAATGTTCGAGTTGTATGGTGTGGAATTTATTGCTTATCAGCTAAACAAAACAATGAGGAGGTGGTAGAAAGGTTATCTTGATTCCAAGTCACCAGGATCTCCATCGGTGACTTTGACTCAGTTCTCAGAGGCTTTTTTGGGGAAGTATATGCCTTGCTTCATGCACGAGCGTCTTTGGGATGAGTTTTCTATTTTGATACAAGGTTTTATGTATGTGGTTGAGTATGAGATGAGATTTCATGAGTTAGCTATGCATGCCACTATGATTCTTCCTACAGTGTATGATAAGGTTCGATGCTTTGTTAGGGGATTGAGATTACCTCTTCGTAGGGCTACACAAAGTTTGGTGACTTCAGGGAAGTATTTTTCTGATAATACTGAGCTTGTTTATTCTATAGAAGGGATGAATCATGAGCCTAAGGGGCAAACAATAAGACACCTTGTTATCAGGACAGTTATAGTGGGAGCCACAATAGCTCACAATTTAGAGGTTGAGGGTTTTAGGGTAGGTACCCCCTACACCAGCCTTATCAGCATCAAAGTCAGCCTAGTAGGGCAGTTCAATCATCACTTTAGATATTAGACAGGGGCCAGCCCGGTTATAGTAGTTTCAGTGATCAAAGCAGCAGTCAGCCTCAGAGAGGTATTCAGTCAGGACTGTCAAGTCGGGGTGTTCATTTCAGATCTGCCAGACCTTTTAGATAGAGTAGGGTGCCCGAGCATATTATGACTGCTGGTTTGTTGGTCACTTCGCTCTTGAGTATCCCCAGTGTGGGATGATTGCGCTTCAGTTCAGACTGCACAATAGATCAAATCAGTATCGCCATTAGCTAGAGGTGGTGCACAGGGTCATGAGGGTGGTCCCAAGGATTCCAGAAGTGATCTGTAGGGAGGTAGCATAGGTGGTCAGACAAACACCCAGTCCAGTAGTAGACATGGTCATTTGCTTGCTAAACCAGATAGACCAGAGACTGAGGCTTCGAATGCTCTATTTACAAGTATGATTTTCGTATGCTATCATCCAACTTCTGCTTTGTTTGGTCTCAGTTTTACATTTTCATATGTTTTTGCTTATTATGCATCACAGTTTGGTTTGTGTTTGAAGTCATTATATGTGCCATTGTGTGTAGCTACCCTCTTGGGCGATTGTCAAAACTTGATTTTCAAGTGATGACGGAACCTATTTTATCCCACCAGTAGGTAAACTGAATCGTAGCACGGGGCTATAAGCAATGGGCTAATTTGGCAAAAATGGCATAAATTTCGAAAATATGCAATTTAAAAGACTTACAATAAGTCATGAAATAATGATAATAGTAATCGTACAGAAGATAAATAAGATAACAATACAATCCCGCTACCTTGTATTGTCGGTACAAGAGCCACAAATCCAAAAGAGTACGAGTACTGTAATAGTCAAATATATATCAATATCGAATAATAAAATACTAAATAAAAATAGAATAAGGAGAAAGGTCAACTCCAACCCCGAGATATCACCCTATCTCCAAACTATAATCAGTGCGATCATAGCATCCACGACGACCACTGGTACTCGAATCTCCACCAAAAAGGTACAAAAGTGTAGTATGAGTACCAAAGCCAGGGATGCTCAGTAGGTATCATCAACCGATGTTGACACCTAATTTTTGCCATCCATAACTAAGTTTAATTCGGAGTTTCTTCGATTTTCAAATAAAATTACAACATTTATCCTATCCGAATAAAGGATTCTCAAAATATTTTCTGTACGTAATTTTGTCATTTTAAGTAGCGATTGTATATAGTCGTATTCAAGTATATGAAATTATACAATTTTGATACTTAAATATTGGTTTTACAAAATATCTGATCGTAATCAAGGCTTATCTTGAAGTAAGTTTGTAATGATTTAAAACCTTAATTTTAATATGATTCATTCTCAAGAATAGTTATTTGGATAAATATGTATTTTGATTTTATTGAATTGAGGAACTTGGAATTTAACAAAGGATTAATTCGTATCTGATTTCATTTGAATTTAGTCAACCTATTTAATTTGGGCCTTAATTGAAATTAATTCGTCCGTGATTACAATTTAATTGGTCGATCAAGTTCAATTAGGCTATATTTAAATGCAATTGGCTGAATTTCCTTTGGCTATTTAATAAATAGCCAAAATGGCCTGATTTGCCCATCTTACCTTTAAAATTTCCTCAACCCCTCTATTTGATCAAACTATCAGTAGCCCACCTCAAACTACATCCACCAACAACCTAAACATCTACAAAATCTACCCGGCCCAGCACCAATTCTCCTTATCCCTTCCAGCACCACATACGGTCAAGCAGCAACAAAACAGTACCAACTCCACAACGCAATAAACCTCTTGAGAAAATGACCAAAACCACTGCAACAGTAACAACATCGCGCGACCCGACCCGACCAACTATAAAGAGACCCGAAACCAACCCGTTTGTGGTCTTCCTCACGTGTCCCATGCAAACTCATTCGTGAAAGCGTAGAGGCTTCTGAAAATTGGCTCCTCCAACGTTTCAATTCTGTAAATTTCAGGATAAGGGTACGATTCAGGTACATATTTAGGCGTTTGTTATTGGTTGGGAAAGAGATTTATTTTTTTCCAATGGTAATTGGTCCACCTATTCGGAATCATCTGGGAGAGATTCCCAAATTAGTACGTTTGTTGATGAATTCTCAAAGGAGGGAGGATTTAGAATTTCAAATTCTAGGGATCCTATGGTTCCCCCCATTTCCTTCTTCTATATAAGGGGGGATTTTTTTAGAGGGGGATGGGGAAATTTGGAGGGTTCTAGAATTAGGGTTCGAGAATTAGGGTTCAGAAAGTAGGTCCAAAAAATTTTCGGAGTTCGGATATTGTTCTGAGAGATTTTGGGGCTCAAAATTTCTAGGGTTTGGAAATTTGAGAGGTGAGGAACTTTGGATCCAAAAGGAAAAAAGGAGAAGAACCCTTAGAGCACAAATCGGTCTCTGTTAGTACAGAATTCCCTTTTTTCTAGTGAGTTCGTCAGCTAATCGAAACTCCAAGTTGACTACGACGCATCTCCAGTGGTGGTGAAATCCGACGCCAGCTCGTAGCCCATTTTGCTGCTCTCGGAAAGGTAATATCATACACCATTTTAATCTTTCGATTGGTTCTTCTTCATCTCAACATTCTATAGTAGAAAGCTATTATTCTAATGATCCTGTGTTGGGTGTTCGTTGTATATTGTTGATTGATTTTCGATTGAATGCTCTTATTTTGTGTGTTGCTTAAGTTTTGTATGGTTGATCCCGTTAAAGTTTCATGCTTTAACAGTTTTTGGATTGATAGCATCTTGTTAGGTCTGGCTTTTACGTTAAAGTTTTGTGCCTTGGATCTTGTTTCGAGTAATCGGTATCCTGTTGAGGTTGGTTTCGTCGTTTAAAGTTCCATGCTTTGATCCTGTTTTGGGCTGTCTGAATTTCGTTAAGACTGGTTTCGTAGTAATTTTTCGTGTTTTGGTTTGGTCTAATAAGTTTCAGGTTGTTGGAATCTTGTTTACCTGATTTTTACGGTTAAAGTTTCGCATTACGATTTTGTTCAATACATTTTGAGTTGCTGAATTTTGTTTACCTGTTAACCCTGCTCCCTTTGTTGTGGAATTGCAAAGTTTGCATCTTTGTTTTCTTTTGGAGCTTGTTTCAAGTCGATATTTCGTTTGTTTGATCCCCGAAGAAATGCGATGGCTTTATTGTAAAAGAGAATGGATAGGGTCTCTTTGATGTCAAAAATCATTATGTCAAGTTTCATTGAAAAGGTTATGATCTTTTGTTTGTTTGAATAGCTCTTATGTCAAGTTTCATTAATTCTTGCTTAATTTGTTGATTGTATGTTAGTATTTGCTATCCAAGTTGGTAAATTTAGGTAAAGTATGTCAATAATTCGTGTCCTTTTAAAGGAATGGTACAGTGAAGAGCTCTATTTTATTTCCCCTGAAAAGAATGGTTCTTTTCTTACTCAATGTCATGAATGAGTCGCTTTTGAAGTTTATTTTAACCCCCCAACTCTAGTGTACGTCTCATTGGTGGCTTGTTCTTGCTTACGAGAATCCTTAGAAATTTAGTCTTAAGCTTCTTTTTTTAGTGTATATGCGTGTCCATGTACCAGTGATAGCCGTAATTGCGTGACTTTTTCTTGACTTTTTTCTATATCTTAACGTACTTTTTGCTATGTCATTTCAAATTACAATATTCTTTTTGTGTATTGATTTTGTTACGTCACTTATCTATATGGCGTTCTGTACTTTGGATATGCATATTAATCTCTCTTATTTTTGTTTCTTGCATATGAATCGCTTGAGTCCTACATGGACTCTTTCCCTCTTGCATATTCATCGCGGGCCAATGAGGCCCATCTTATTGAGTCAGCCTCAAAAGAAAGTCTAAAAGTCAGTCGCATGGCACACGGATACAAGGAGCCGAAGAAAGAGGGAAATGGGTTGAAATTCCATATTCGAAGCGACAAAGGGACTAAAAGTCTCCCTTTTGTTCATTCATTCATATTTTTTTACTTGTCGTCTTTATCTATTTTATTTATTTATTTATTTATTTATTTATTGCATTATTCATTCATTTCGGCATCGAAGCCAAAGTTGTATTTAATATAGGTGGAGCAAGACTCGAGCCAAAGTCTCGTAAAATAGTTTAGGACGGGTGAAATGGGTCGGAAGCCCAACTAGACTAGGGCAGGTCTCGTTGATTTGGGTCCAATGGCCTAAATCCTTTACTTTCTCCTCCCTTCCCTTTTTATGTGTTTATTTGTTTATCAGTTTTGTTTAGACTTAGTTAAAATCCCTACTAAGTCGCCTAAATCTATTTTACATGTCTTTTTAAAAAAAATAATCAAATCACTATTTCAACAAATTAATCTTTTCATAAGTTAATCAAAAGATGTTTTCAAACAGTCTGGATAACCGCAAGATAGCGGACGTTTTAGATGCCTAACACCTTCCTAAAACGTTAATAGGAACCACTTAATCGGAATCTCCAACTTAAAATGATTTTCCTGTTTTGAATCGTTTTAAGTAACTCTCTAAAGGGTTCTTAATTCCTTTTCAAAATTAAGTGGCAACTCTCTTTCAAAAGTCAAAATTTCCGCAAAATAGAAATGACGACTCTGCTGGGGATTCTTTAACTAGGTTCTAACCAAATGTTTGATTTTGTCTTTTGATTAATTGTTTATGTGTTTATGTGTTTTGATTCTGTAAAGTTCAATTATCGCATCTCATGGCATATTCCTGCATTATTTAAACTATTTCGGGGTTTCGTGGATGTCTCGACCCCTATTGTTCAATTTCAAAAATGTGTAGGAAATACGAACGACTTATTACCACGTGAGTCATCTGATGGTTGTTCGTATTTTCAAACTCAAGTTGTCCGCTTGAGAACCAGTGTTCAAACCCACTCTAGACACCGAGGATAGAACGAAACCAAAACCCTATTTTAGGCATGAGCCTAGGATGACCCAATACCTGAGCGGGGTATTGGGCCCATTAGAAAACCCTCCCTGCGTCTATTGACCCCGAGTCAATTACAGACGAATCATATTTATGTGTTGAAAAAATATATGCTTGTCTAATTCAATCCATTACCCTTTGGGGTCGGGGGAAGGCTTATCTTTGTCTGCTTTCGTGTAGGATATGGCTCAACTACATTCCCACGAAAAGTTCAAGATGGTTACTAAACCTGATAATTTCTTGAAACTATGGTGGGATCACATGAGCGCAGAAGAGAGAAAGATTGTTAGAACACACATCGGGCATCTCCCTTCTTTGATCGAGATGGACGCTTAGTCCGAAATGATCCATGTACTAACACCTTTTTGGGATGATCAGAATATGGTATTTCGGTTCGGGGATGTTGAATTGACTCCTACCATTGAAGAGGTATTGATTCGTTACGAGAGTACGAAAATGTGTTTTAAGAGAAGGGAGACACCTGATAAGAACATTTTAGTCCCGGTTGTGTGGGATCGTCAAAAGATCAAGGAGGTATTTTTAACTGACGACGACACCTATCTAGGAGAACGTGATGGAGCAAATATCACTTTTCGTGAGTTGTATCGTCGGTTTGTAAGATTCAATGCTTTTCACAAATTTGGGCATAAATTTGAGTCAGAAGCAAAATGGAAGGAGACGAGAGCCTTTGCGTTTGCGGTAGTCCTACTTGGAACCATGGTGTTCCCACAGGGGGAAAATGACACAATTCATCCAAGGGTTGTCTCAGTGACCTATGCACTCTTCTTTGGAATGGAGTACAGTTCTAAAAAGGTATTCCACAACTTAGCTCCCATGATTGTCGCCGACATATATCGCGCTTTGGGAAGATGTCAAGTCGATAATCATTTCTTTCAAGGCTGTAACCTTATATTACAATGGTGGATGATGATGCATTTGGTGAAAAATCCTAGAACGGCACAACCTGACCATAAAACAAGGAGGAATCTGCTAGAATCACACGACATGTGGTTGTTTTTAGACAAGTTCAAAAGGAAAGCATCTCATGAATTTTGGTTTAAGACTCTTGGAGAATTAAGAGATGACGATGTCCAATGGTCCATTAACTATCTTCGTTCAGGGAAATACATTATTCGAGGGGGCAAGTGGCCTTTTCTAGTGCTTCCGGGTCTCAGGGAAACCCGTCCCTACAATCCTGGCGGAGTTCTTAGGCAATTTGAGATCAAGCAGGAGACGTCTCAAATCTATTCTATGCTTAGATTCTTTACTGAATATGATGAAAGCGAGCCCCCGCTAAAAGACTACATGATAAACGGATGGAGAATAAGAAGGTGGACGGAAGTCTCTTTTCATATAGGGTATGAACCTGAAGTTAGCGACACTTACAAGGAGTGGTTAAAAAAGAGCCTCGCCGGAGCATTGATTCTGGGGCCGAACGTGCCCACTCGGGTCGTGGATGTAGAGTCTGAGCATCAGATCCGACTCCACAGGATTCAGGATCAGTTTTAGAAAAGTGAAATCAAGCACCGATAGATGCAAGTAGAAGATGCTTTAACAATGCATATGTTGAGGGAAGAGTTGAAAAGAGATACGCAAGAGGTTGATGATGCTAGGCAGTGTTTAATCTATTTGGATGATAGCATGGCCTCTCAACTTGATAGTATAGGAAAAATGACTTACAACAACAAGGCACAGTTATGCGGGAGTCATCTGATCATCAAGAGGTGAACAAGGAAAAGAAGGCAAAGGCATATGAAGGAGCCTCCGGTAGCTAGTTTTTCTATTTCCCCTGCGTGGGAACTTATCTTCTTTCATGTTATTTCCCCTTTTACCTAAAGATTGTATCCTTCTTTTGTTATCTTTTGTAGGCATTTATGCCCTTTTCATGTCTATATAAGTTGGGGGATAATGGATTGACTTTAAGGAAACATATATTTTCTTCATATCGTTAGGCCTGAACCCTTGGCTCAAAAAGGGTCACCCCAGTTAGGATACACATTATTATAATATTTTGTGTAATATAATTGTCTTATGTGCTTGTGTGTGTTTGTTTGGATCAAAGGCAAGTTTACCCGCTATGCTCCTATGGATGAATTTGACTATGACTCAAGCAACTCTACGTGGTTATTTCTTGTCAAATATTTTGCATTACTTATCACATACGGAAACTAACACATCTTCCTTTAAGTTGTTTTACTTTACAGATAATAGAAACTACTCCGTGTTGATATAAGCTGGCAGAACATCCCTACTTCACCCGGTCAAAAGCGCACAAAATCCCATCCTCTGACCATCATTCAATAATGACTGTAAATGATGAAGAAAACACATTGACCATCAGAGACAATGTAATAGCGGAACAGAGTGAGATGATTGCGGAACTCTCAAGAAATCTTGAAATGCTTCAGGAGAAATAAATCGTACTCGAGATTTGGCTCACCTAGCCATCACTGTTAATGCTCTCGCTCCAGGAGGACACGGGACTCCACTCCAAATCCCTTCCCTCAGTACGCCTATTCTCAGGGATCATCCAAATAATATATCGTTCATCTCTGCCCCTCCACTTGTCCAAAATACCAATCGTGAAAATAACCCAGATGTTTACCATCTACAAAAAACAAATCTAACCCCACAAAACCCATCTCCGAATCCATCCCCAGAACCCATTTGCAAATCAACAAAATTCGTGCCCAAATCCACAAGATTCACTCCCAAATCCACAAAATCCATCCCCGAATCTTCCATCGAATCTATCCCTGAATCCACCAAATTCGTTTCCAGATTCGCAAAATCCTTCTCAGATGCCACGAAAATTCTCGCAAATTCCACAAAACCTTTTTAAATTTCAAAACGTCCTCCCCACCAACCAACTCCCTTTCATCCGCAAAATCAAGCCTCCCTTTCAAATCCTCCTCATGCCATCATATCCCCCGACATTTATAATCCCCTTCCTAATCCCGAGAAGGACCATTACGAAGAGAAGGAGAAAGAGTAGAGGACTGAGCATAAGATAAAGTTGTTAGCTATGAATGAAGAGATCATGAGGATCAAAGAATCTCATAGAGTGAGGGACCACGAGGGTTTAGGGTACGATGACTTATGTGTTCACCCTGGAGTAGATCTACAAGAAAGGTACAAGGTCCCCAAGTTTAAAGTGTTCAACGGTACCGGAAACCCAATGGCCCATCTGAGAAGGTATTGTGATCAAATGGTAGGGGTGGGGAAAAATGAAGCATTATTGATGCGTTTGTTCAGCCGGAGTTTAAGTGGCGAAGCCTTAGAATGGTTCATGTCTCAGGAATTGAAAAGATGGACTAGTTGGAGAGCATTGGCCAAGGGTTTCCTTGACAGGTTCGCGTTTAACATTGAAATAGTCCCTGACCGATATTCACTAGATCGGATCAAACAGAAAAGTGATGAGTGTTTTCACGACTATGCTTTCCGTTGGAGGAAGGAAGCTTCCAAAGTGAAACCCCCCATGTCTGAGGAAGAAATAGTAGCTATGTTCTCTCGTGCTCAAGAAGGAGAATATTATACCAGGATGGTGTCCGCTATCAGGGTGACTTTTGCAGATTTGGTAAAAATAGGAGAATCACTGGAAGAAGGTATTCATACAGGAAAAATTACCAAGACCCCAACATCGTCTGGAACTTCTATGTTCTCGAAAAAGAAAAAAGAGGATGTAGGCACGGTTTCTGCTGATTCTATTGCAAAAAGAAAAAAGAGGTTCAACTCTAGGAATATTTTCTCTTCTCCTCCGTCACCAAACTTTTAGCATGTATTCTACACCCAACCCCAATACCAAACTCCACTCCCAAATAGTCAACCCCAGTACCAAGCTCCACTCCCAAATGTCCAATCCCAATTCCAAGCTCCACAACCAAATATTTTTCCCCAATATCAAGTTCCACCGCCGAATTACCATCCTCATCTCCAATTCACTCTCCCAAACAATCAAACAAACATTCAAGCACCTCCTAATTATCATCAAATGCCTTCTCCTGGAAATCAGAATCATTATAACCCTCCGCTTCCAAATATCGAAAAGAAACCTCCCCAAAACTTCACGCCGCTGGATGAAATTCACACCCAACTATTTGAAAGATTGAAGAATATCGGTCATTTGCAACCGATCCAGCCAAAGTCTGTCAATCCCAACTCTCGATTTTATCATCCTGATCAAAATTGTGCCTATCATTCAGGAGCAGCAGGGCACAATACTGAGGACTGTATTACCTTAAAACATAAGATCCAAGATCTGATTAATCAAAAGGTCATCACGCTTCAGTCACCGACGCCAAATGTCAACAGTAACCTATTGCCTAATCATGGGGGATCTACAGTTAATATGATTAAAATAGAAGGAGGATGGACATCTGGCAAGACTATTACTAAGGTGAATTCAGAAAAGTGCAAAAGGGCAGAAGAGGTAGAAAAAATAGAGAGAGTTGTGGCTACCTTAAGTTTCAATGAGAAAGCCCTATTAATAGTGATGACGGCCCCAATCCAAGTGTAAACTTCCCCACTAAGGAAGGAATTTATTGTACAGACCGTTGCTGCCCAAGGAATGACGCAATCAGGACGATGCTACATCCCTGAAGAATTGATCAACAAAAAAGATTCACAGAAAAGGCCAATCACTGAAGGGGAGGCTGAGGAATTTTGGAGGCATATGCAACCAAAATACTATTCAATTGTCAAACATTTAGAGAAGATTCTAGCCTAAATTTTCATTTTGGCATTATTAATGAGTTTGCAATACCGTCGACAAGCTCTATCGAAGGTCTTGGATAAAGCGTATGTTCCCACAGGAACGAGCGTTGAGAACCTGGCTACGATGCTAGGAAATATTATGGGGAATCATCGCATATCATTCAGTGATGAAGAGTTATCGTTCGAAGGTCTTGGATAAAGCGTATATTCCCACAGGAACGAGCATTGAGAACCTGGCTACGATGCTAGGAAATATTATGGGGAATCATCGCATATCATTCAGTGATGAAAAGTTGTCGTTTGAGGGAGCGATGCATAACAAAGCCTTGCACGTCACTATCATTTGTCGAGACTGTGCGATTAATCAGGTATTGATAGATGACAGATCTGGTGTGAACATTTGTCCTCTCTCCATGTTGTTTTAAATGGGATATGATTTGGGAAAAATTCATCAAAGCCACGTATATATGAGAGTATTTTATGGAGGGCAGAGAGATACCATAGGAGAAATTGATTTGTACATCCAAATGGGACCTGCTGAGTTCAAAACTAAGTTTTATGTTATGGATATTCATCCTAGATACAACCTGCTCCTGGGACGACCATGGATACATGGTGCAAAGGATGTTTCATCACCCCTTCATCAACTATTGAAGTTCATTTGGGAGGATCATGATGTAGTCATCCAAGGGGAAGGAAGCCGAGCGGATCATCCCAATGGTTATGTGCCGGTGATTGAAGATGTTCCAAAGGGTAGTAGTTTCTATACGGTGGAAATTGTAAATGCTGTGGAGAAGGATCTGACGCTTAAAGCACCACTGCCTTCTATCTACAAAATGATTATGACAGTGATGTTAAGAAATAGATTTGATCCTGGTCGGGGTTTGGGTAAGAGTCTGCAAGGAATTATTGAGCCATTATGATCCCAGAGAAGGCCTTTAAGTATGGGTTAGGATATCGGTCTACAAAAGAGGATGAGATTGAGAATAAGTCAGAGGCGAGTCTGTTTAGGCCCTTACCGCTCCTGTACCAGTCATTTCCCATATGTGAGATATTGAATAATGATGGTCTTGGGGATGGGATAGGAAATCTGTTCGAGGGATGCAATGTTGTACCAGAAGATTTCCTAAAGTCCAGTGGGGTGAATAAGATTGCACCAGGGTAGGCCTTGCAAAACTGGACCTCCACTCCATTCATAACTCGTCACCCATCATGTAACAGTAACTCAAAACTTGCCAATGTCATGTCATGTCAAAGCTTAGACGAGCAAAACAAGGGGAATGATGATGATTGGAAGGGAGGTGATAAGAAACGATTAGTTGAAGATGTAGAAGAGTTTGAGAACAGGGAGAAGCCCAACCTAGATAAAACTAAAACAGTCAACCTCGGAGATCATGATAAAATCAAAGAAACAAGTGTTAGTGTCCACCTGGTGGAAGAACAAAAGAGAGAGCTCATTCACCTATTGCGGAAATACTTTGACGTGTTTTCTTGGTCCTATGATGATATGCCGGGATTGAGCACCTGCATTGTGTCGCATAAGTTGCCGATAAATCTAGAGTTTGATCCAGTCAAGCAAAAAATGCAGAAATTCAAGCCAGATTTAAGTCTAAAGATCAAGGAAGAAGTGACAAAACAAATCCAGTCTAAGGTTATGGAGGTCACAAAATATCCGACGTGGCTAGCCAACATCGTCCCAATGCCGAAGAAAGACGGCAAGATTCAAATTTGTGTTGACTATAAAGACTTGAATAGAGCCAGTCCTAAAGATAATTTTCCGTTGTCCAACATCCACATCCTTATCGATAACTATGCAAAGCATGAAATGCAGTCATTCATTGATTGTTTTGCAGGGTATCATCAGATATTGATGGATGAGGAAGATGCAGAAAAGACAACTTTCATTATGCTCTGGGGTGTTTATCATTACAGGGTAATGTTGTTTGGTCTCAAAAATGCGGGTGCAACATATATGAGGGCTACGACGATGATTTTCCATGATATGATCCATAAATAGATTGAGGTGTATGTGGATGATGTAATTATCAAATCCCGCGAGAGTTCGGATCATCTGACCCATCTGGAGAAATTCTTCAACAAATTAAGAAAGTACAGTTTGAAGTTAAATCCTGCTAAGTGTATTTTTGGTGTGCCATCAGGGAAGTTACTGGGATTCATAGTCAGCTGGAAAGGCATCGAGCTAGACCTATCCAAAATCAAGATAATTCAGGATTTGCCACCACCAAGGACCAAGAAGGAGGTTATGAGTTTCATGGGCCATTTGAATTACATTAGCAGGTTCATTGCTCAGTCAACAGTCAGATGCGATCCAATTCTCAAGATGTTGAAGAAAAATGCATTGAATGAGTGGACAGAAGAATGTCAGAGAGCTTTTGACCGCATCAAGGAATATCTGTCTGCACCGTCAGTTTTGGTTCCGCCAAGAGAAGGAATGTCATTATTGCTTTACCTGTCAGTCTTAGAAAATGCTTCTGGATGTGTCCTCGGGCAACATGATGATACCGATAGGAAAGAGAAATCCATTTACTACTTGAGTAAAAATTTTATGCCATATGAAACCCGTTACACTCTTGTAGAAAGGACATGTTGCGCTTTGACTTGGGCCGCACAAAAGTTGAGGCATTATCTGTCGTCGTACACAACATACCTCATCTCGAGAATAGATCTATTGAAGTATATATTCCAGAAGGCCATGCCCACGGGAAAGCTAGCCAAGTGGAAAATGTTGCTGAGCGAGTTTGACATCGTGTATGTAACTCAAAAGACAATCAAAGGGCAAGCTTTGGCAGAGAATCCAGTTGATGATGAATATGAGCCACTTCGAACTTACTTCCCAAATGAGGAAATTCTAGTCGTGGGAGAAGACATTACAGAAATTTACCTTGGATAGAGGTTCTTCTTTGATGGAGCGGTCAACTTCAAAGGTTCAGGAATCGGAGCAGTGTTGGTGTCAGAAACCAGCCAACACTATCTGGTAACCTCTAAGTTGCATTTCCCGTACACCAATAACATGGTTGAATATGAGGCTTGCATCCTAGGTCTCAAAGTGGCACTTGATATGGGTGTTCGTGAATTGCTAGTCATCGGGGATTTAGATTTGTTGATTTACCAGGTACGAGGAGAATGAGCGGTAAAAAATTCCAAAATAACTCCTTATGTGGAGCTGGTGCATGAATTATGTGGAAAATTCAAAGAAGTTGATATCAGACATATTCCAAGGATACAAAATGAGTTTGCTGACGCTTTGGCCACCATATCTTCCATGATTCAGCATCCAGATCAGAGTTACATTGATCATTTGGAAATAAGCTTGAAGGAACAACCCACGCATTGTGCACACATTGAAGAAGAGCCCGATGGAAAACCATGTTACTATGACATTAAAAGGTATTTAGAATCTGGAATATATCCTGAAGAGGCTAGTAATAACCAAAAGAAAACAATCCGGCGTTTGGCAAAGAACTACTTTCCAATTGGGGAAATTCTTTTTAGGAAAATGCCTGATTTAGGGATTTTAAAATACGTTAATGCTGCGGAAGCCAATAAATTAATAAAAGAAGTACACGCGGGAGTTTATGGGCCCCACGTGAATGGGTTTGTCCTTACCATAAAGATCCTGAGAACCAGCTACTTCTCGATGATTATGGAGAATGATTGTAGTAAGTATGTGCAGAGATGTCCAAAATGTCAGACACATGGAGATTTGATTTGAATGCCTCCACACGAGCTTCATGCAATGAATTCACCTTGGCCCTTCGTAGCTTGGGGCATAGATGTTATCAGACCAATAGAACCATCGGCATCGAATGGGCATAGATTTATTTTGGTTGCTATTGACTACTTCACTAAGTGGGTTAAAGTTGCTTTATACAGAGCCGTCACTAAGAAAGTGGTTACAGATTTCGTTAGGAATAACTTGATTTATCGATTCGAAGTGCCGGAATCAATTATTACTGATAATGGGGCAAACTTGAATAGTCACTTGATGAATGAAATTTGTGATCAGTTCAAAATCGTGCATCACAACTCGACTACATATCATCCCCAAATGAATGGACCTGTGAAAGCAGCCAACAAGAATATCAAGAAGATCTTGAGAAAGATGGTCGAAAATGATAGATCATGGCATGAGATGTTACCTTATGCTTTGCAAGGATATCGTACAACAGTTCGAACCTCCACCGAGGTGACTCCCTATTTGCTTGTTTATGGGAATGAAGCTATGATACCTACTGAGGTTGAAATACCTTCCCTGACGATTATTCAGGAAGACGGACTAAGTAACGAAGAATGGGTTCGCACTCATTGTGAATAACTTATGTTGATTGATGAAAAGAGAATGGTTACCGTGTGTCATGGTTAGTTATATCAGCACAGGGTGATTCGCGCTTTTAATAAGAAAGTGAGAGCTCGAACATTTGAAGTTGTGCAATTAGTTCTCAAACGCATACTCCCTCACCAAGAAGAGTACAAGGGCAAGTTCGCTCCAAATTGGCAAGGTCCATACATAGTTCGCAAGGTACTATCTGGAGGAGCTCTGATTTTGTCTGAGATGGATGGCCAAGAGAGGACCAAACCAATCAATTCTGATGCAGTAAAAAGATACTATGTTTGAAGGACGTTCTAGTTTTGTGGTTCTTAGTTTATCTGTAATCGCCGTGTAATAATGTGTTTTATGATGTGTAATTTCCTAGAACCTCTTTCTCTTTATGTAAGAACTACGTTTGACCTGAATTCCCAAGAAAAGGATACGTAGGCGGCCTATGTCGGCTTCGGTCAACCCATTAGATTTTTTTCCTATATATATCCCTAGCGTAGTCTTGAACTACGTCTGACCTGATTCCTGCTTCAATGGGATACGTAAGCGCCCCAACGGCTCGGTCATATAACCCTAGAAAATGGAAACTGGGGCAGAATTTTCGAGAAGAAATCTCAAAAATTCACAAGAGAAGATCAACATCAAACAAAGAGGATGAAGATCAGCAAAGGCTTCAGATCCACTCGAGATGATATCATCTCAGACTACTCTAAACTGGGGCAGAAATTTTGAGGGAGGCCTAAAAATTTCCACTAAATATTGGAATATATTTCAAATTCCCCTGCACCAGAGGTTAAAACCAAGCTTTTGAAGCCACCAATTGTGACAAAGTCTAGGTAGACTCAATTTCTGGCTATGACAGAACTATTTGAAGAACCCTCCAACAATGATGATGAGTTTTGGAAATCCTCCATCAGATATAGTCAAAATCAAGAGGCAGATGTTCGTTGAGCTATTACATGACATGACCGGCAGAGATCTTCTAAATTTTTATATAAGCTTTCGAAACTATCTTCTAAAAATTAAGACTACTTTCAAAAATCTATATAAATCTTTTACTTAGTGATTGCCTAGACATCAATTGGGACGGAGAGTCATGGGTGGAAGTCCCAACATAACGAACTACCTGAAAGATGGCGAGGGGAAAATCAAGGATCGAAGGAGGTCAACACGGAGTAGTTTCATTCAAACAAATCATTTTTGTGGATACAGGGATCGATACACAAAAATGAGCGTTTCTTTCAAAAAATCCCCAAGCAAGTCGGGAGCCATAACAGAGCATATAATGCTTAATAACGGTACTTTTGGTAGCCCAAAAATAGGCTCAACACCCATTTATCGACGACCTTTCGAATTGTCCATCTCATTTCTTGAGATCATGGAGGACAAACAAAAGTGTCTTTTCTTCTTTACAAATATTGTAATTAGAATTTTTATAAAAAATGGTCGCTAGCAAAAGCGACTTTGTGTCTACTAATCCTCAACCTTGAGTACAGGTACATGTAGAAAGAAAGACGCTGACAAATGAATTCAAGTGAAATTGTTTTTAAACTACCGAAAGGACCAATACATGTCATCGCCAAGAGGGCCATTACATATCATTGCCAAGAGGGCCATTGCATATCATTGCCGAGAGGGCCATTGCATATCATTGCCAAGATGGTCATTGCATGTCATTTCCAAGAGGGTCATTGCATATCATTGCCAAGAGGGATATTGCATGTCATTGCCAAGAGGGCCATTGCATGTCATTGCTGAGAGGGCCATTGCATATCATTGCCAAGAGGGTCATTGCATATCATTGTCGAAAGGGCCATTACACATCATTGCCAAGAGGGCCATTGCGTATCATTGTCGAGAGGGACATCTCATACTATCGCCTAAGAAGGCTAATCAATATCTGTTGACGTACTAGACAGAAATGCTGGCGTTGAGGATATCATCATCATTCAATATCTGTTGACGCACTAGACAGAAACGCTGGCATTGAGGATATCATCATCATTTAATATCTATTGACACGCGAGACATAAACGTTGGCGTCAAGGATATTATCAGCATTTAATATCTGTTAACACGCTAGATAGAAATGCTGGCATCGAGGATATCATCATCACTCAATATCTGTTGATGCGCTAGACAGAAACGTTGGCATCGAAGATATCATCATCATTCAATATCTGTTGACGCGCTAGACAGAAACGCTGGCGTCGAGGATATCATCATCATTTAATATCTATTGACACGCGAGACATAAACACTGGCGTCAAGGATATCTCATCATTTTATGAATCAGCATCTAAATGCATCAAGAGCACACGATTTGAAGGGACGCCTTTAAGTCGCTATCTAAGGATGAATGATATATAAGATTTCCTAGAAATTAATAATTTGAGGGTCATCTATAAGTCATATTATTTGAAATAAGATAGTGTGCAAGATCACCTATGAGTTGATAGCCTGTAGGTCATCCGTAAGCCACAACAGCATCCTAACCGGATAGTGTGCAAGATTGCCTAAAAATCAATAGTTCAAAGGTTATCTATAAGCCACGTCATATCCAAGATCGATTATGTGCAGGATTACCCAAAGACTAACAATTTGAGATATTATCTATAAGTCATATTGTATCCAAGGTCGGATGATGTGCAGAAACACCTGAAAGCTAGCGATTAGAGGGATATTTGTAAGCCATCTCTTATCCAAAGTTGGATAATGTACAGGATTACCTAAAAGCTAGAAATTCAAAGAATATTTGTAAGTCGCCTCGTATCCAACATCAAATAATGCGCAAGATTATCCAAAGATTGACAATTTAAGAGAAATTTATAAATCGATCATCGGTTATAACCGGAGAGGTTATCATTTCACATACAACAAGTGATATAGGTAACAAAAAGGGTTGCCATACCAGCACAAGATTACACGGTTGTAGGGACCGTTCTACATAAAGTATCGCTGGTGTCCAAAAGAGGCACCCACTTTAAAGACATATTCAACCGACAAATGTTATAATTATAAAACAACCAAGAGGGTTGTTGTGTTTGTTGTTGCCAATTATTTACTTCCAAATAGGTACATGAAGAGATGACTTCACTTTTCAGGCCACAACTTACGTGGAGATATGGTAAAAGACTACATACCTCTTTCGTGAATTATGCTTAGCACTAACACTTTTGCTTGAAGCATTGTCGAGAGCATCCAAGAGGATGAAAATCTCAAATCAAAAACCATAGGTGCGGATGAACTCAGGTAGGACGCAGCACAACGTGGAACTCTTTCTTAGCAGCAAAGCGGGACATTGTCTAAAGAGGGACGTCAAACTCTTTGGACGCGAGCTAAAGGATGATCACCCCCACCATCCAACCACACCCCTTTTAGAAGGCATGTGGGTATTTCAGGATATTCTGGTTTCAGCTCCACCTTCGTGATATTTCTAAACTCACGCCGAGGGTAACCTTCTCTTCCTTTTAAATTCGGGTGGCAACACAATCAGAGTTTTAGAAATTATGTCCAGGTAAGTTCTTGCCTATGGATATGAAGGATCCCACATTCATGGTTAAGATGTTACAAGCCTATTTTCCACAACTCGGCCAATTTCTCACTCATTTCGAGCCAAAGATTGTCTGAAATAGAAGACTATCTTTTCTACCGATAGAGTCGAACTACAAGCAGTCTGATTCTCTGAGTTTCGAGGATATGTAGGCTGGGATCTATGTAGAAAACTCGACTGCATTCCAACCCCCCCCCCCCTAAATTTCTTTATTCCCAGCTTTTTGGTCTTATCAAAAACTCTAAAACCGAGATGGCCGGTGAATTTTTTCTTGAAAATCATGCTTAAAATCAAGCTTTATGAACTATAAGTGGCCTGAATTCTCATATAACCTGAAATATGTAAGAAACCTGATGCCAAGGGCCTGCATTAACTCCTTAGGCTCGTGTGTAAACTAACCTCTTTCAGATATGAACTTGTGGTCGGACAAAATTAGGGACGTCAACCTCCCTTTGCCCAGGGTTACTTGCATTCACCCTACCCAAAGGGAGGGGGCAGTTGTTGACACCTAATTTTTGCCCTCCATAACTAAGTTTAATTCGGAGTTTCTTCAATTTTCAAATAAAATTACAACATTTATCCTATCCGAATAAAGGATTTTCAAAATATTTTCTGTACATAATTTTGTCATTTTAAGTAGCGATTGTATATTGTCGTATTCAAGTATATGAAATTATACAATTTTGATACTTAAATATTGGTTTTACAAAATATCTTATCGTAATCAAGGCTTATCTTGAAGTAAGTTTGTAATGATTTAAAACCTTAATTTTAATATGATTCATTCTCAAGAATAGTTATTTGGATAAATATGTATTTTGATTTTATTGAATTGAGGAACTTGGGATTTAACAAATGATTAATTCGTATCTGATTTCATTTGAATTTAGTCAACCTATTTAATTTGGGCCTTAATTGAAATTAATTCGTCTGTGATTACAATTTAATTGGTCGATCAAGTTTAATTAGGCTACATTTAAATGCAATTGGCTGAATTTCCTTTGGCTATTTAATAAATAGCCAAAATGGCCTGATTTGCCCATCTTACCTTTAAAATTTCTTCAACCCCTGTATTTGATCAAACTATCAGTAGCCCACCTCAAACTACATCCACTAACAACCCAAACATCTACAAAACCTACCCGGCCCAACACCAATTCTCCTTATCCCTTCCAGCACCACATACGGTCAAACAGCAATAAAACAGTACCAACTCCACAACACGATAAACCTCTCGAACAAATGACCAAAACCACTGCAATGGTAACAGGATCGCGCGACCTGACCCGATCAACTATAAAGAGACCCGAAACCAACCCGTTCGTGGTCTTCCTCACGCGTCCCACGCAAACTCATTCGTGAAATCCTAGAGGCTTCTGAAAATTGGTGAGTTGGCTCCTCCAACGTTTCAATTCTGCAAATTTCAGGATACGGGTACGATTCAGGTACATATTTGGGCATTTGTTATTGGTTGGGAAAGAGATTCATTTTTTCCCAATGTTAATTGGTCCACCTATTCGGAATCATCTGGGAGAGATTCCCAAATTAGTACGTTTGTTGATGAATTCTCAAAGGAGGGAGGATTTAGAATTTTAAATTCTAGGGATCTTATGGTTCCCCCTATTTCCTTATTCTATATAAGGGGGGGCTTTTTTTTTAGAGGGGGGATGGGAAAATTTAGAGAGTTCTAGAATTAGGGTTCAGAAATTAGGTCCAGAAAATTTTCGAAGTTCGGATATTGTTCTGAGAGATTTTGGGGCTCAAAATTTCTAGGGTTTGGAAATTTGAGAGATGAGGAACTTTGGATCCGAAATGAAAAAGGGAGAAGAACCCTTAGAGCACAAATCGTTCTCTGTTAGTAAAGAATTCCCTTTATTCTAGTGAGTTCGTCAGCTAATCGAAGCTTCGAGTTGACTACGACGCATCTCCGGTGGTGGTGAAATCCGATTCCAGCTCGTAGCCCATTTTGCTGCTCTCGAAAAGGTAATATCATACACCATTTTAATCTTTCGATTGCTTCTTCTTCATCTCAACATACCTGTAGTAGAAAGCTATTATTCTAATGATCCTGCGCTGGGTGTTCGTTGTAGATTGTTGATTGATTTTTGATTCAATGCTCTTATTTTGTGTGTTGCTTAAGTTTTGTATGGTTGATCCCGTTAAAGTTTTGTGCTTTAACAGTATTTGGGTTGATAGCATCTTGTTAGGTCTGGCTTTTACGTTAAAGTTCTGTGCCTTGGATCTTGTTTCGAGTAATCGGTATCCTGTTGAGGTTGGTTTCGTCGTTTAAAGTTCCATACTTTGATCCTGTTTTGGGCTGTCTGAATTTTGTTAAGACTAATTTCATAGTAATTTTTCATGTTTTGGTTTGTTCTAATAAGTTTCAGGTTGTTGGAATCTTGTATAACTGATTTTTATGGTTAAAGTTTCGCATTGCGATTTTGGTCAATACGTTTTGAGCTGCTGAATTTTGTTTACCTGTTAACCCTGCTCCCTTTGTTGTGGAATTGCAAAGTTTGAATCTTTGATTCTTTTTGGAGTTTGTTTCAAGTCGATATTTCGTTTGTTTGATCCCCGAAGAAATGCGATGGCTTTATTGTAAAAGAGAATGGATAGGGTCTCTTTGATGTCAAAAATCATTATGTCAAGTTTCATTGAAAAGGTTATGATCTTTTGTTTGTTTGAACAGCTCTTATGTCAAGTTTCATTAATTCTTGCTTAAGTTGTTGATTGTATGTTAGTGTTTGCTATCCAAGTTGGTAAATTTAGGTAAAGTATGCCAATAATTCGTGTCCTTTTAAAGGAATGGTACAGTGAAGAGCTCTGTTTTATTTTCTCTGAAAAGAATGGTTCTTTTCTTACTCAATGTCATGAATGGGTCGCTTTTGAAGTTTATTTTAACCCCCCAACTCTAGTGTACGTCTCATTGATGGCTTGTTCTTGCTTACGAGAATCCTTAGAAATTTAGTCTTAAGTTCTTTTTTTTTAGTTTATATGTGTGTCCATGTACCAGTGATAGCCGTAATTGCATGACTTTTTCTTGATTTTTTTTATATCTTGACATACTGCTTGCTATGTCATTTCAAATTACAATATTCTTTTTGTGTATTGATTTTGTTATGTCACTTATCTATATGGCGTTCCGTACTTTGGATATGCATATTAATCTCTCTTATTTTTGTTTCTTGCATGTGAATCGCTTGAGTCCTACATGGACTTTTTCCCTCTTGCATATTCATCGCGGGCCAATGATGCCCATCTTATTGAGTCAGCCTCAAAAGAAAGTCTAAAAGTCAGTCGCATGGCACACGGATACAAGGAGCCGAATGAAGAGGGAAATGGGTTGAAATTCCATATTCGAAGCGACAAAGGGACTAAAAGTCTCCCTTTTGTTCATTCGTTCATATTTTTTTACTTGTCGTCTTTATCTATTTTATTTATTTATTTATTGCATTATTCATTCATTTCAGCCTCGAAGACAAAGTTGTATTTAATATAGGTGGAGTAAGACTCGAGCCAAAGGCTCGTAAAATAGTTTAGGACAGGTGAAATAGGTCGGAAGCCCAACTAGACTAGGGCAGGTCTCGTTGATTTGGGCCAATGGCCTAAATCCTTTACTTTCTCCTCCCTTCCCCTTTTATGTGTTTATTTGTTTATCAGTTTTGTCTAGACTTAGTTAAAATCTCTACTAAGTCGACTAAATCTATTTTACACAAGTCTTTTTTAAAAAAAAATCAAATCACTATTTCAACAAATTAATCTTTTCAGAATTTAATCAAAAGGTATTTTCAAACAGTTCGGATAACCACAAGATAGCGGACGTTTTAGATGCCTAACACCTTCCTAAAACGTTAATAGGAACCACTTAATCGGAATCTCTAACTTAAAATGATTTTTCTGTTTTGAATCGTTTTAAGTAACTCCCTAAAGGTTTTTTAATTCCTTTTCAAAATTAAGTGGCGACTCTCTTTCAAAAGTCAAAATTTTCGCAAATCAACCGACTGAGTGAAATCATAATATAAATATAATAAAAATGCAAGATAAATAAACTAAGTCAAAGTAAAAGGGAAAATCTGAAATAATGCTCCAATACTATAAATAACTTATTAGAACAACCATAATATGAAAGAAAGCATAAGTAATACTACAAAATTGCCCCCCATAAGCCAGAAGTGTAGAAAAGTAAATAACCCAATGCGGGCTCCAATAAGCCCGAAGGGTGCAATCAAAGAGAATAAGTAACCAAAATTATATTAAATAACCATATCTCAAGCCGTTGTCGCGCCCCATTTCGGACCGGCCAAAACAGTCCGCAACGTATGGTGGTCGTAGCGACGCTTACTGGTTTTGAAAAAAAAGTGTTTTTTTTTTTTTTGAGTCGCCACCTAACTTTTTAGGAAAATTAGGAAAACCATTTTTTGTGGTAGAAAAACTTTGTTTTTAATCTACGAAAACCAGTCAAATTCTAAGTAAGGGTTTTGATTACTCGAAGGAAGGAATTAAGCACCCCTCAGAGCCTATCCAAAGATTGTCCTTACACTTTGCTTTAGAAAAACATTTGGGGAAAAATTATTTATTTTTTTATCATTTGCAAAATAGTGATAACTACACATGTTTATTAAGTTCAAATAAAATACACAAGGTACATAAATATACATTTTACGATATGCGAAAAGTAACATAATTTATTATCAAAATACACACGCTTATTTCAAAGAGATGTGAGAATGAAGAGAGAGAATTTAATATTAGTATATACATAATAGAAAATTTAAAGATTTATAGTTTTATAAGAATATAAAGTCTAGTGACATATAAAGTTAAGTTCGTAAAGGAATCACTTATGGTGTAAGGGAAAATATAACGTGAAAAAATTTATTTATTTATTTATAAGTTATCATGTCGTCTTCAAAAAATATGAAAAATTATTTATTTCGAGAGTAAATTTATGCAAATGCATTTTCGCAAAAATAAAAATATATCAAAATATGTTAACGTATTAGTTTTTGAGTAAACTAGACTTATGCACTCTTAAAATATGGGCAATCATGCTATTATCCAATTATTTGTAAATAACTAAAAGTAGACAAAAATAAAGGTAATAAAAAATACACCTATAACTATATAGTTGAAATAAAGTGTGGATAATGATAATAATAATTTCTTTTTAAGAAAATAAATAAATAAATAAAAGTAGCAATAACAACATGTCGTATATGATAGAGTGTATTTATATGCACCTTGTGTTTTGGAGGTTTTAAAGTCTGAAAATTTAAAATAAACTTAGGAAATAAATGTAGAAAGTAGTCAATGAAAATCGCATTTTGGAATTGTTTAGGTATTTGCAAATTTTAAAAGAGTTTGGCCGGTTAAAGTCCTTTAGCGACTTATTTAAAATATTTGATTTAGATAATAAAACTCATTGATTAATAATTTGGAAAACGAAGGCTATCACAAACTATTTTAATCATTTTCAAAAAAGCATTCTTTCTTAATTTTGAGATTGCACTTAAAACAAAGTTTTCCATTTATTTTTTAAAAAAGAAGGGTGATTCACAGATACAAAATTATAAAATAAGTGGTTAACCATGTATCTTTGTTATGTCCAAGGACGCTAAATGAATAAGCAATTGGCATAACAAAATCAACGCTAAGGGATTCAAAATTTAAATGAAAATAAGCAAAATAAAGTTAATCAATTTCAAGCAAAGCCACATACAAAAATATTCGAAGTAATACAAGGTTAGTAAGCAAGATGAATGATAACATAAAGAAGGTAAGGGGCTAGATACTGTAAGTTCCTATTGAAGCAAGTAACTCCTAGCGACGTAGACCCCCAAGCTCTTGTCCTATCGCCGTTGACTCGATCTTCGGGTCAAAATAGAGTTTCAATCGAAACTCCAACTCCTGAGTTCACATGAAAAATAAAAGATAAGGATTAGTGGATAATACAAATAGTTAGAAACAACATGAAACAATGAAAGGACATTAATCAAATTAATGTAGGAAGATGACCCAATTTACTAATGTTATCTTGCACATGCATGCAACGGACGAGAGGGATCACTTTGAACATAATCCAATTTACGGTTGTTAGCTACAACTTTTGTTGGGCAGCAAACGGAGGCTTTCCGTCAAGTTTAGGGCAACGAATTTCTCTTCGAACTTAACTCCGATAGAACTCGTGAATGATAAAAAAGTGGTAGTGTTGAAGAGGAACTGAATTGTGCCTAATCTTTGTGAATCACTTCTCAGTTATCCCTCCTCAAAAAACTTGTCTCTGAGGAGTAAAAATACGACTATTTATAGGCAAATCCGGAGTTTCAAGTCCGGATTTGAAACCAAAATTCGAAGAGGCCAACGGGCAAAATAAAAGGGGGAAATCGGAATTCGAAAAGTTGAAAGGAACAAACCCCTCTTTAAATTTGAACGATTTTTGAGCATTTAATGTAGACTTGAAATTGATTTTCTATCGTAGCATAGATTCGGGTCTGTTTTTTGCTGCCAAAGGAGAAAATTGCAGGTTGAGAAAATGAAATTGGGGCGAATCTTTGCAGGTTGGGCAGCTATGGTGGTGCAGATAGGTTTCCCATTTGGTGATTGTAGAGGAGGGGAGGAGGAGAGAAGGGGATAAGGGCGTTTGGTTTTTATGTATTTGTGGAAAATTGAAGGGACATGGCACTGCAGCTTTGGGGAAGGGGGGAAGGCACGCGTAAAAGGTATATTGGAAAGGAGAATACGCGTGCTTTGTTATGGATTCTTGACTAATTTTGATCCGCCCGATCTCTTGATCGGATGGCTAAAAACAAATACTTTTTTTTTTTAAAAAGTATATATATATGATAAATATAAAAATTAATTTAAAAATGATTATTTTTATCCGTCCGATCATTTAATTGGACGGTTTAAATTTAATAGAAAATAATTAAATGTATGGAATATATACATATATAGAGATATAAATTATTTATAAAGTTGAAAGTTTCAAATCTTTGGGTTAAAAAAAATAAATTTACGGACTAGATTGATTTGTGTCTGTTGGATGGCATGGTGAAGCGAACATGGAAAATGTACTGCATTTCGGGCTAATTTTTGGGCACTTTGACTGAGATTTGTGAATAAAAGTTGGGTTTGAACAAAATAAAGATTGGAATCGGGTTATTATCGGCCCGGATGCTCTTTTTCTACTGAAATTAATTTTATCGATGCTTCCTAATATTCTAAAGTTATTTTTAGTTTAACGTACACAAATTACCGACATAATTTGTATAAGCGTCCAAATTGATATCTTCTTGTGATTTAATATTAACAATATATATATATATGCGTGCGTGTGTGTAAAATTAAGAATATAATAAAATATATGAAAAAATAAGAATAAAATATAAAATATTTATTTAATATAACAAAATATATATATGGCCACAATATCGCCTAAAAATAAAATTAGAAAACAGTAAATGCGAGTATCAAAAGATATTTTGTGATTTTGATGTTAAACTATTTAATTATATTTAATTAAGATATTTTATGAGATGACAGAAAAATAAATCCTCTTTTATTATTTAAAAAATTATAGAAATAAAGATAAAAATGTGAATCTTATTTATTATTTAATTTTCAAAAAATTATTTAGGGTCAAGAAGCATCGAAAAAGTAATTAAAGGAAAAAGGGCGAGCCAAAATTGGGTGTCAACAGTTGCCCCTGAGTGACCGAAGATTTCTGTGAAAATCTTTGGGCAATCACGTTGACGTAACCAATTTTGTCTCGATCAAAATAAAGTGTCAGGGAGATTATGGCCGGGCTTCGATTTCTGAGCTGCCTACATATCTCGGATTTTATGAGAAATCAAGCCATTTGTAGTTCGAATCATAGTAAAATTTGGTAAACATCAAAATTTTGCCCCAGTGTAGAATTATGGTGACACTGAGTTTCTTCTAGGATGATTTCAGCACGAATGGAGTGGATACGAGTGCACTTGTCCCTGAATGGTTGTTTGGGGATAGCTAGGAATGAGAAGGCGTTAAATGATAATATCTGCTGGGAATTTTGAGAGAATTAGGGATTTTCAAAAATTGCCCCAGCGTCGGATTAAGACGGCACTGGGTGATCACACAAAAAGTTGAAATAAAAACTTGAGTCGAGTTGAGTTGAGTTTCTTTGCCGAAATCCTTGACGTAGCTAGGGATGCTTGACATTCCGCTAGCTTGCCCCTGTTTGCTGCTAAGAAGGTAGTTCCACGTTGAGATGTATGTCGTATTATCGCAAATTGTGTTTCCTGTCAAAAATAAAACTCATGGTAAAATTACCAGTAGAATAAAAAAATATGAAATATGTAAGAAAAAGTAAGGTAAGAATGTAGCCGCTCGGCTTTTGCGGGTGTTGTAATGAAGAATCCGGTTGTCTTCGGAAATTTTAATGTTGAATGAAGTCTCCGCTTGTCTACGGGACTGAATGATGTCTCTAATTGTCTTCAGAGAGGGCATGACGTCTCCAGTTGTTTTTGAAGACTTGATGATCAATGATGTCTGTAAGATATAAGGTAAAGTCGTTAAAGTTGGTAAAGTAATTTAAAGTAATTAGTAAAGTAGAAGGTAAAGTAAGAGTATAGCCACTCGACTTATGTTGATGATGTAATGAAGTTTTTGGTTGTCTTCAAAAACTTTAATGTAAACTGAGGTCGTTGTTTGTCTCCAGGGACTCAATGATGTCTTCCGATTGTGTTCGGAGAGTTAATTATGCATGATGTCTCCAGTTGTCTATGAAGACTTAATGATGATGGTGTCTACGATTGTCTTCGAGGACACAATGTTGATTGTTGTGAAATCCTCTGATTGTCTTTGGGGATTTCGTGATGAATGAGTCTCCGGTTGTCTTCGGAGACTAATGTTGATTATTGTAAATCCTGAAAGAAAATTTTAGAGTAAAGTTATTGAATAAAGTCGGGAAGTAAAAGTAAAGTAGATGATGGATGAGAAATAAAGTCGTGTGGCTTATAATAAAGAAGTCGTATGGACAAATGATATATCCTCTTGTCTTCGAAGACCCCAAATCGATTCCTGCAAGAATTCAAGGTAAAATTACCAAGTGAAAAAAATGAATTACAAAATAAGATAGTAGAGTAAAGAATCAAATGAGTGGGGCCGCTTGGCTGGAGATGGTGTTATTGATTGCTTGAGTATTGTTCTCTGGTCTTCGAAATTTGTCCTTGATGAGTGATTCCTCGTAAGGGCCAAATAATGTTCATGGCCATGATTGGTAGCCTTGTCGTCAACTTAGCGTTGTCATCCTGCATCTTTGGTGTCCCTGCACTCAAAGAAAAATTCTTAGTTGGGAGGGGGTGTTGATTCGTGTTGACTCGAGGCTTGACTTCGTTGACTTTCCGTTCATCTCGTCTATTCAACCCTTTGTGACCTCCGTTGAGACTTGGAAAATAAACCAATAGTAAAAGTTTTGTAAGAAAAATGTTTAAAGGATATATATACGTATATGCCAAGATATGTATAGTTTTCAAAACTTCTGTCAATTTTAGACTGTGACACTTTTGAAAGAAAATGAATATCCTTTATCTTTCTACTCTTTGTTTGGTAGCCCAAGTCAAATGTATCTTGATAATATCCAATCATCCTTGTTGACATCTTTTTAAAATCTTCCCGGTTTTGGGGGTGTAAAAGGTATATAACTTTTGGTTTGATAAAACCGAACCTTATACAGGTTGCCTACGTATCTCGTTGAGAGAATCAGGTTAAAACATAGTTCAAGGTACATAAAATGATTTGGAGTTTTTCTAATAAAGGGGCCGAACCTGCTATAGGTTGCCTACATATCCCACCTAGGGAATCAGGCTGCGTGTAGTTCAAAATTACATAAGGAAGAAGTTCTAGTTTTATCCTAGTATGACCACAGATTGCGGGTGGCCTACGTATCTCGCCGAGGGAATCAGATCAGGCATAGTTCTCCTATTACAAATGAGAGATTTTGGATTTTGTTTTCTATAGTAAGACCGAACCCTCTGTGGGCTGCCTACATATCCTGCCAAGGGAATCAGGTCGAAACGTAGTTCGTAAGTACATGATAAGTGAAAGCTACATTACATAAAACTTATCTAAAGTCTTCCTTTATGTAGTGTCTTGACTTCCCTTGAACGAGTACTCTTTGTGCTCGAGCACTCTCATGTTTTTCATGTTCCTTGGTCGGTTGTTTGAACTCTCAGTCATGCTTCAAAGTATTCCTTGAAATCAGACTTTGATCATTTGTTTCATTGTGTCACGATCGTAATTGGCAGATTTGATAATTTATATATTAAAAATAGAGAGTAATACGTCATAGAAAATAAAAAATTCATTCATAAATTTTGCAATTAAGCTTTCAAAAGATAAGGCAGCACAACATAAAATTTTAGGCACGATCAAGCCTCAGTTTTAGAATCGTGCTATTTCAAAAGTATTTTAAAAACTACTACTAGTTCAATCTACCAAGATCCCAGGTACGGAGTACAAGTCCAATTCTTCCAAGCTTCTTCTGATTCAGCATTCCAAATGGTTGGTGTCTTGTCGGTCGTAGCAGTATCCTCTGTTGGTGCTAGTTCTGGGGTAACCATTGATGGTGCATCTCTTCCAATCTTTCCAATTGGTGCAATGGTACCTTTCAAATCCCAATCTCCTTCGGAAGTTATCATGTTCACATTGGCATTCCCGTGGTTTGGTAGAGGGTTGTTGGTCACATTGGGCTGAGGCCCAGCAAATTGAATCGCTTCTTCCTTGATTAAGGCTTCAATCTTATTTTTAAGGCCATAACAATCTTCAGTGTCGTGCCCAACAATTCCAGAATGATATGCACAACGCTTGGAACCATCAAACCACTTTGGAATAGGATCTGGGATTTTTCCTTCAATGGGTTGTATCATGCCTACTGTTTTCAACCTTTCAAATAACTAAGCATATGATTCAGCTAATTTGGTATAGTTGCGAGTGGTTTTGGTTTCAAAATTTGGACGGGCCCTAGGTGCAGCATGTGGACAATTTTGGTGAGTTAGAGCTTGGACAGGTTGATATGGATGCAGAGTTTGGAAAGTAGGGGCTCGAGGTTGGTAATAATTTGCCTGGGTGTTATAGACAGGATAGGTAGTTGGTGGAGGATAGTAAAGCATTTGAGAAGTTTCACCATAATGGTAAGGATAGATGGGTTGATGTGGTTGATTCAAGTAGAAAGGGGTCTGACTTGGCTTATGTCCTTGGACAATCATGACAACAAATATATCTTTCTTCTTCTTCTTGTTTCCGTTGATAGAACCATATTGAATTGCTTTGCTTGCACCTTGCAAAGTCATATAGTCTTGGATTCTCCCCGACTTAATCCCATCTTCCAAGATTTCTCCCATTCTAACGACTTCCATGAACTTTTGCCCCATCATGCCTATCATTTTTTCATAGTACAAACTGTTATCTTGGCATTCAATGAAAGTGGCAGTCATTCCACCTTCACTCATTGGTGGTTGGACTTTAGCTGCTTCTGCCCTCCATCGCAGTGCATACTCACGAAATATCTCAGTTGGTTTCTTTTTCAACTTTGCTAAGTAGAACCTGTCTGGTGTGATTTCAGTGTTCAATTTGAACCGATCCATAAAGTCTTGCGCCATATCGTTCCACCTACGCCATTTACGAAGATCCTGTTGTGTGTACTAAGTGAGAGCTTCACCAGACAAACTTCTTATGAACAATTTCATTTTGATCATTTCATTTCTCCCTACTCTCACCAACTTGTCACAGTAGGCCCTCAAGTGTGCATGAGGGTCACCAACGTCATTGAACAAATCAAACTTTGGTGGCTTGTATCCTATGGGCAAGTCAATGTCTGGTTGCACACAGAGATAATCATACTCTCGTATTTTGGTTCCCCTGGTAGTTTGGAGGTTTATCATTGCTTCTCTAAGTTCACGAACCTCTCTTGCTAAATCATTGTCGGCTTTGGACTTGGCATCCTTTTCCATTTCCTCGTACTGGTCCACCTCGGGTTGGAACTTGACCGTTATTGGGTTGGTAATGGTTTGGCTTTTTCCTGCATATACGGGAGAAACATGTTGCGCGTATGGGATGGCGACATGTGCCCCTTGTATATACAGAACGGGATAATTTTATATGTTATGAGTATTTTAGATTGGAGGTGGTGGGGGATTACAAGGGGTATTAGTGAGTGGTTGGTTTGGTTAAGTTGAAGAAATAGTCGTGGGTGGCAGATAAGTATAAGCAGGTGGAGAAATGTAGGGAATATGAACTGGAGATTGATTTGGTGGGTTAACAAGTGGTGGATTCGGAGGAGCGACATGGGTAGTGTAGATGGGTGGATTACTTTTTGGAGGGGTGTAGGTAGGTGGTTGATTCGGTGGATTTTCTAAGGTGGCCGAAAGTGAATATATATTGGTAGACAAGGGATGCTGAGGAGGAAAGTGTTTGGGAATCGATGAATCAAGTGATGGAAAACGTGGTGGGTTTGGTGCAGTATTCCTGGGTTCAGTAGGTGGACTTTGGAGTGTAATGGATAAGTTAGTCAAGTCCTTAACCCTATTCAATTCTCCCCGCAAATCCTCGACCTCTCGAGTTAAACGGTCGACATGCTCGCTATGTTGAATAGAAGCTCTAGCTTCAGAAGTTTCAGGAGGTTCGCTGATAACTATGACATTCCCTGTACCAATTGTATTAGGTGTAGTCGGATCAGACATAGTGATTTTTCTTCCTTGTACAGCCCAACTACGTCGAGGTAATGTCAATGACTTAGATCTGGTGAAGTAAAGGTGGCCAGCCAACTCGATTGTCAACACGATCAACCCTTTTGGGGGGTTAAAGAAAAATTAAAAAAATACAAAGGTAAAGAGTTAGTTTGGGTCATCAGACAAGCGCATCCACATTGAGTTAAACATTCATATAATGTCAAGCAAACGCGTCCTATATTTTGGAACCTCTTTTTGCCAGAGGTGGGGCCTACGTCAAAATAAATTGATATAGATGGATCCAGATTCTGTCACGTTTAGATTCAAGACGATTTAAGATTTTTGAAGAGAGAGTAGCGAAATCAAGATGAATGATAGTAAAAGATGTTGCAAGGGTGTACACTAGCACAAAAGATAAAGCGGGATGAAATATTGCTTTTGAAAAGGGGATACAAAAGGAATAAAGAATCCTAAGGCTCTATCGTTAGTTAAAGGGCACTTAGGGAGATCTAATGAAAATGAAGTATTGATAATAACAAATAATCATGTATCAAAAATAAAGAATGATGATAGGGACGAAAGATATCCCATAACTGTTTTCATGAAAAAGACGCCAAACAAAGGCGGAGTTTCGTCTAATACTCCACATTGGTTGAGTGAAAGGAGGAATTCAAGTATTGGGGGGAGATCTGGTAATATCCCAACACCTGTTTGATTAGATTTAGGTGGAGTTTTTGATAATACTCCACGTCTATAGACTTGAAAAGGAAATCAAACGAAGAGAAGGTTTTATTTTTAGAAAGATTACCCCACATCATCGATTGAGAGGAAGGTCAACAAAATTGTACGGAATCCATTAGTGGCAATATCTGAATCAATTTCACAGAAAGTATGTCGTAAGGTGTATAACTTTCTGACAAAAAGGGTGGCTTTCTAGTCAAAGAGACGATTCCTTGGACCGTCCCGCCTAAGGTATATGCAATATGACCAATTACTAGAGTAAAAAATTTTCCTAAATGTTTGAGACTGGGACTGAATAGCTGCGAGAAGGTACACTAACCTAATTGCACTGACTCTGAAACTAAGAAATTCAAAAAAAGGTCCGGAGGAGTGCAGTACACCCTTCGCGTGTTCAGTGGGTGAATTGTGTACGACCAAGATTCAATAGGAAAAGTGCAAGTGATAAAGCGGTAACAGGTAGTGTTATTCAGACAATCAAAGAACACAAGTTTAGATTTGGCTTGCGTCCTTTCATACAAGGCAGTGTATATTTCTAACATTTATGTTATAGCAAAAATGAACAAAAGATAAAAAAATATTCCCAAATATAATTCTTCAACTAAGTTTGTTAAGGTCAAAACCGAAGTAAGTCCCCAGCAGAGTCGCCACGCTGTCGCGCCCCATTTCGAACCATCCGAAACAGTCCGCAACGTATGGTGGTAGTAGCGACGCTTACTGATTTTGAAAAAAAAATGTTTGTTTTGTTTTTGAGTCGTCACCTAACTTTTTAGGAAAATTAGGAAAACCATTTTTTGTGTTAGAAAAACTCAATTTTTAATCTGCGAAAACCAGTGAGATTCTAAGTAAGGATTTTGGTTACTCGAGGGGAAGGTATTAAGCACCCCTCAGAGCCTATCCAAAGATAGTGCTTAAACTTTGCTTTAGAAAAATATTTGGGAAAAAATTATTTATTTTTTATTATTTGCAAAATAGTGATAACAACACATGTTTATTAAGTTCAAAGAAAATACACAAGGTACATAAATATACATTTTACGATATGCGAAAAGTAACATAATTTATTATCAAAATACACACGCTTATTTCAAAGAGATGTGAGAATGAAGAGAGAGAATTTAATATTAGTATATACATAGTAGAAAATTTAAAGATTTATAGTTTTATAAGAATATAAAGTCTAGTGACATATAAAGTTAAGTTCGTAAAGGAATCACTTATGGTGTAAGGGAAAATATAACGTGTAAAAATTTAAATATTTATTTATAAGTTATCATGTCGTCTTCAAAAAATATGAAAAATTATTTATTTCGAGAGTAAATTTATGCAAATGCATTTTCGCAAAAATAAAAATATATCAAAATATGTTAACGTATTAGTTTTTGATTAAACTAGAATTATGCACTCTTAAAACATGGGCAATCATGCTATTATCCAATTATTTGTAAATAACTAAAAGTAGACAAAAATAAAGGTAATAAAAAATACACCTATAACTATATAGTTGAAATAAAGTGTGGATAATGATAATAACAATTTCTTTTTAAGAAAATAAATAAATAAAAGTAGCAATAACAACATGTCGTATATGATAGAGTGTATTTATATGCACCTTGTGTTTTGGAGGTTTTAGAGTCTGAAAATTTAAAATAAACTTAGGAAATAAATGTAGAAAGTAGTCAATGAAAATCGCATTTTGGAATTGTTTAGGTATTTGCAAATTTTAAAAGAGTCTGGCCGGTTAAAGTCCTTTAGCGACTTATTTAAAATATCTGATTTAGATGATAAAACTCATTGATTAATAATTTGGAAAACGAAGGCTATCACAAACTATTTTAATCATTTTCAAAAACGCATTCTTTCTTAATTTTGAGATTGCACTTAAAACAAAGTTTTTCATTTATTTTTTTAAAAAGAAGGGTGATTCACAGATACAAAATTATAAAATAAGTAGTTAACCATGTATCTTTGTTATGTCCAAGGACGCTAAATGAATAAGCAATTGGCATAACAAAATCAACGCTAAGGGATTCAAAATTTAACTGAAAATAAGCAAAATAAAGTTAATCAATTTCAAGCAAAGCCACATACAAAAATATTCAAAGTAATACAAGGTTAGTAAGCAAGATGAATGATAACATAAAGAAGGTAAGGGGCTAGATACTGTAAGTTCCTATTGAAGCGAGTAACTCCTAGCGACGTAGACCCCAAAGCACTTGTCCTATGGTCGTTGACTCGATCTTCGGGTCAAAATGGAGTTTCAATCGAAACTCCAACTCCCGAGTTCACCTGGAAAATAAAAGATAAGGATTAGTGGATAATACAAATAGTTAGAAACAACATGAAACAATGAAAGGACATTAATCAAATTAATGTAGGAAGGTAACCCAATTTACTAACGTTATCTTGCACATGCATGAAACGGACGAGAGGGATCACTTTGAACATAATCCAATTTATGGTTTTTAGCTACAACTTTTGTTGGGCAGCAAACGGAGGCTTTCTGTCAAGTTTTGGGCATCGAATTTCTCTTCAAACTCAACTCCGATAGAACTCGTGAATGATAAAAAAGTGGTAGTGTTGAAGAGGAACTGAATTGTGCCTAATCTTTGTGAATCACTTCTCAGTTATCCCTCCTTGAAAACTTGTCTCTGAGGAGTAAAAATACGACTATTTATAGGCAAATCCGGACTTTCAAGTTTGGATTTGAAACCAAAATTCGAAGAGGCCAACGGGCAAAATAAAAGGGGGAAATCGGAATTCAAAAAATTGAAAGGAACAAACCCCTCTTCAAATTTGAACGATTTTCGAGCATTTAATGCGGGCTTGAAATTGATTTTCTATCGTAGCATAGATTTTGGTCTGTTTTTGCTGCCAAAGGAGAAAATTGCAGGTTGGAAAAATGAAATTGGGGCGAATCTTTGCAGGTTGAGCAGCTATGGTGGTGCAGATAGGTTTTCCGTTTGGTGATTGTAGAGGAGAGGAGGAGGAGAGAAGGGGATAAGGGTGTTTGGTTTTTCTGTATTTGTGGAAAATTGAAGGGACATGGCACTGCAGCTTTGGGTAAGGGGGAAGGCACGCGTAAAAGGTATATTGGGAAGGGGAATACGTGTGCTTTGTTATGGATTCTTGACTAATTTTGATCCGTCCGATCTCTTGATCGGACGGCTAAAAACAAATACTTTTTAAAAAAAAAAAAGTATATATATGTGATAAATATAAAAATTAATTTTAAAATGATTATTTTTATCCGTCCGATCATTTAATTGAATGGTTTAAATTTAATAGAAAATAATTAAATGCATGGAATATATACATATATATAGATATAAATTATTTATAAATTTGAAAGTTTCGAATTTTTGGGTTAAAAATTTTTTTGGGTTATCGGTTTACCCAATAAGAAAAAATCGAATCGAACCAATAACCTAATAATTTTTATTATAAAACCAATAAAAAACCATTAACCCAATAACAATAAACCAATAACATTTTTATCGGTTCGATTTATCGATCGGTTCGATTTTTCCACACCCCTAATATATATATATATATATATATATATATATATTACATGCCGAGATAGGGAACAAGACTTTGCCCGTTGTTTCATGACGTTTATTCTTTCACCATACTTGATAACCATGGTTACTCAAATTCTAGTATTTAACAAACTTTTAATATTAAAAATAGAAGTCATTCTTGAAGAGTACTTAGAGATTCATGGGCGAGTTTTATATTCTAAAAAACTCAATTAGAATACAACCATGCACATATAATTAGACAACTAAATTATGCTGAGTTTTATTATAACAATTAAACCAGCTGTGAAGTCAGAAATTTGTTAAAGAATGCAAACTTTCTTTTTGATTGTATTAAGAGTGTGCAGAATTAAACACGCACTTATAATAGCTAACGTTTAGCCTATATATACAACATAATTTTCCGATGAAAGTTGTGCACCTGACCACCCTTTGATATAGGTGGCTCCGCCTGTGAATTAAACTACCAAGACAAAAGGGAGTAAGGAGAGTAAAACTCACTCGGTATTCATATCAAGTCGGTAAATATGTGACATGTGTTTGTACATAAACCTTTAAGCTTAACGATGGTTAATTAACATAATTTCTCACTTTATCATTAAATTAATTAATTATAAATTTATATGACTTGATCTAAGCGCGAACATGGATAAATTGCTCCAATGTGACCAGGAGATCACGGGTTCAAGCCTTGGAAACAGTCTCTGACAGAAATAAAAGGTAAGACTGCGTACAATACACCCTTGTGGTGGGGCTCTTCCCCGAACACCGCGCATAGCGATAGCTTTAGTGCATCGCACTGCCCTTTATGGATAAATATTTACTAGAGTAAGAAGAGAATAGGGGGAATTCAGGAGCAAAGGCGTCAAAATTGGTCAATAAATATTTACTAGAGTAGAAGAGAATAGGGGAAATTCAGGAGCAAAGGCGTCAAAATTGGTCAATTTTGAGTTGTAGAACTGGTAAAGAACAGTTCGGTGCACTAAAGTTTTCGCTATGTGCAGGATTTGAAAAAGGAATCCACCACAAGGGTGTATTGTATGTAATCTCGCCTGACGTTTCTTTCAGAGACTATTTTCAATAATTAAATCCGTGACCTCGAACGTGTAATAAATAAAAAATTTAAAACTACAATAACAGCCAAAAAAGAAGCCCACCCCCCAAAAAGAATAACCATCTCTGAGTCTCTGACCAACATATGGTCAAGTTTGGATGGCATGATTTGCCAATTCATTGCCCCCACACACTTGAAACCACCAAACTTCTCTTAAAACAACATTATTCCAATTACTACACGACATTATATTGGAATCAAACAAGCAGCGTTTTGATTTTCAAATAACACACAAGAGTCAATTTAGTCAAAAATAAACTACTAAGAGTACCATAACTAATTATTAAAAAAAAAATGTAGTATACATGCATGTGTTCCAATTTGTTTTGGGTCCATCTGCTTCATCCCATGTTACTAAATTGAAGAACCAACCCCCCTTCTACTTCTTCTTTTGCATTAATATTCTCAACAGGACAGGAAGTACAAGAACTTATTTTGATCACTCAGTAAATACAAGAAGAAATTGTCTAGGAGAAGTGGAGGAAATTAAACAAGACT
This sequence comes from Capsicum pubescens, assembly GCA_030864215.1. Taxonomy (NCBI): domain Eukaryota; kingdom Viridiplantae; phylum Streptophyta; class Magnoliopsida; order Solanales; family Solanaceae; genus Capsicum; species Capsicum pubescens. Next base: position 21,096,717 of record CM061543.1, read on the forward strand.
GTAATTAAGTGACACTTATCATGTCAGAAGTGGCAATTGCATTACTGATCAATTTCTTTATTCTCATTTCAGGTTTATTTACTTCTTCACCATTTTAATCATTTTTTTCTTGTTCCTAAACTAGCTACAAGAGGCAGTTTCTTGAAAAAAGTATATCTATGTACCTTGCTAGAAAATCATCCTTTTTTACCTAAGCAATTACTCTATCTCCATGTCATGTTTGATAGGTTTAATTGTTTGATCAAATCTTACTTCTTGATCTATATATGTAAAAGAGATAATCCATACATGTTAAGAAAAAAAAAAAGTCAATTTTTAAACAACTTTTAAATGTTTTTTTTTTTTTTCTTTAGTTTCTGTGAGCAGACTTGCATTTATTGCAGCAAGAGTTTTTTCACTAGGGAAAATCATAGGACCAGCCTTGTTTGTGTTACTCTTAACACCAACACCAAGCATTAAATGTTATTTTTAAAAAATTTGGAGTATTGACTTGTATTAATAGCAACATGACTAATTTATATTTTTTTAAAAATTTCACTATGCAAAATCATAGGTAGGCTTGTTTGCGGAGACTCAATTGAGACAGATAAGCAGCTGTTGCTGAACTTGAAGTCATTTCTTGATGGTCAAAATCCTGTTAACAGAGGATTCAAGTATAACCATTGGAATCCTACAGATATGTCACCCTGTAGATGGCCTGGAATTTCATGCAATACTTCCATCAACCGTGTCACTGGAATCGATCTCTCGGGCGACAAGCTGGCTGGGAAATTGTTTAATAATTTCTCAGCCATGACGGAATTGAGCTCTCTTGACCTGTCCAAGAACACATTTTCAGAGTCCATTCCACCAGACTTAGGCCGGTGTCGGAATCTGAAGTTCTTGAACTTGTCACACAATATCATTGCTGGTGAGTTCAACATGACTGGCCTCAACAAGCTGGAAGTTCTTGATTTGACAATGAACAGGATTCGTGGGCTAACGATCCATGAGATTTGTGACACTTTAGCTGTTGCAAATATTTCTAACAACAATTTCACTGGTGGGAGTGGAAGAGTATTTGTTCACTGCAAGAGTCTGAAGAATCTTGATCTGAGTTACAATTATTTGACAGGGAATTTGTCGCTCGGGCTTGATATGCTGGATGTGTTTTCAGCATCTCATAACTACTTCAGTGGTTCTCTGCCTTCCTGGATTTTCACCCAGAACTGCTCCTTGCAAGTTTTGGACTTATCAGAAAATTTATTCTTTGGTGAATTGCCAACGTCTATCTCAAATTGTAAACGATTAGTAGAGTTGAATTTGTGGGGCAATAGCTTTTCAGGGTCAATCCCTAGAGAGATTGGATCAGTACACAGTCTTCAGGAACTTTGCTTGGGAAGCAATAACTTTTCAAGTGATATTCCTGATTCTTTATCAGGACTAAGCAAATTGGTCTATCTGGACTTAAGTAGAAACAACTTTGGAGGAGAAATACAGGAAATTTTCGGGCAGCTGACACAAGTAAGATTTCTCGTGCTGCACGGAAACTCTTATATTGGAGGTATAGTGTCATCAGGAATTCCAAACTTGGTGAACCTTTCGCGGTTGGACTTGAGCGATAACCACTTCTCTGGTCCATTACCGGTTGAAATTTCTCAGATGAAAAGTTTGGTGTTCTTGATTCTTGCCCACAACCAGTTTGGTGGCAATATACCTTCGGAATATGGAGATCTTACTGCACTTCAGGCTGTTGATCTTTCCTCTAATAGGTTCAATGGTTCAATACCACCAAGTTTCGGGAAGCTAAGGTCACTATTGTGGTTGATGATTGCAAACAATTCATTGAGCGGTGAAATCCCACCAGAGTTGGGGAACTGCAGCAGCTTGTTGTGGTTGAATCTGGCGAATAATCAACTTACTGGTCCAATTCCTTCTCAATTAGCGAGTATTGGTGCAGATCCAATGCCTACTTTTTTGTTGAATAGGGAAAAGGAGAAGCTCGCTGCTGCATCAGGGGATTGTTTTGCCGTGAGGAGGTGGATACCAGCTGACTACCCTCCGTTTAGCTTTATATATCCTCTATTTAACGGAAAGAATTGTAGAATCCTGGGGGATCGGTTATTTACAGGAGATGGTTTAGTACAAGTTTGTGTACCCGGTAGCAATGTCCGAATGAATCAGGTAACAGGCTATATTCAACTTAGTGATAACAAATTGTGTGGTGAAATCCCTCCTGAGATTGGCAAGATGAAGAACATCAGTATGCTGCATTTGGGTGCAAATGAATTTTCTGGCGAACTTCCTTCAGAGATTGGTCAAGTGCACCTAATAGTCCTTAATGTTTCAAAGAACAATTTTTCTGGCGAAATCCCGAAGCAGATTGGCCACATTAGGTGCTTGCAAAACCTTGATCTGTCATTTAACAATTTTTCTGGTCCATTCCCAGCTAGCTTTAGTAAATTGCATGAATTGAGCAAGTTCAACATCTCCTACAACCCATACATCTATGGATTTGTACCAGAAATCGGGCAACTTCTAACATTTGAGAAGTCATCATTTCTCGGTGATCCGTTGTTGCGTCTTCCATCCTTCATGCACAACTCTACAAACTACACAGAACGAAACACGAATGAAAATCACAAACAGCGCACAAAGGTGGGTGCACTTTTGGTGATTGTGGTTCTGGCACTAGCTTTCATAGTCTGTGGAGTAATGTCACTCATTGTCTGTCTCCTTATAAGAGCGCCAACGAGTTCCTCAGGAGTCTTGCTGGAGGATACAGAGGGCAGACATGATTCTCCATCAAGCACTAGTGCATCCTCATCACGGTTGTGTGCATCCTCATCACGGGGTTCTGATGATGTTAAGGTTATTCGTTTGGACAGAACAAGCTTCACACATTCTGACATACTGAAGGCCACGTGGAACTTCTCGGATGATAGAATTATTGGGAGAGGAGGATTCGGGATAGTTTATCGTGGAATCTTGCCTGATGGAAGGGAAGTAGCAGTGAAGAAGCTACAGAGAGAGGGAATTGAAGGAGAAAAAGAGTTCAGAGCTGAAATGGAGGCACTCAGTGGAAATGGCTCTGGTTGGCCTCATCCCAACCTTGTAACTCTTTATGGGTGGTGCCTTGATGGATCAGAGAAACTTCTAGTCTATGAATACATGGAAGGTGGTACCTTAGAGGACGTCATTACAGATAGAACAAGGTTTACATGGAAGAGAAGAATTCAAGCAGCAATCGATGTTGCACGTGCTTTAGTCTACTTGCACCATGATTGCTACCCTTGCATTGTCCACAGAGATGTCAAAGCTAGCAACGTGCTACTTGACAAGGACGGAAGAGCAAAAGTCACCGATTTTGGCCTTTCTAGGGTCATGATTTCTGAACATACTCATGTTAGCACAATGATAGCGGGGACCATTGGTTATGTTGCACCAGAATATGGGCAGACAATGCAAGCCACTACAAAAGGAGATGTGTACAGCTATGGGGTGCTAGCAATGGAGCTAGCAACAGGGAGGCATGCAATAGACGGGGGCGAAGAATGTCTAATTGAATGGGCGACAAGGGTCATGGGAGACGGAAGGAAAGGGTTCACCAGAGCCATTATACCAGTTGCTCTATTGGTATCCGGCCTGGCAGAGGGAGCGGAGGAGATGTGTGAGTTGCTTAGGATTGGGATAAGGTGCACGGCTGAGACCCCTCACGATCGGCCTAACATGAAGCAGGTATTAGATATGTTGATTAGTATTCCCAGCAGCCAAAGGGGATCCAGCCGTAGCTTCGGATCAAGTCGTAGCACTTCTCCACTATTATGATGGACTTTCTTGGAACTCAAGAGAGACTAAAGTGTGCATAGTTCTTTTACAGATGTGTAATATACCTATCAGATTCTTCTAGTAAAATAGTTTTTTCCACGTATGTTAGTCTAGGAAAATGTAGTCAATTTTGTTTGTTTGAATCACAAAATGTTGTCTAAGAATATAGAGATGAATTAGCTTTTGAGATTTTTGCAATGAATTTGAAGCAGACAAATATTTGATCCACCTACAGAGTTACACTACAATATGTGGCAAAACTGTTCCCCTTAGGTGCTCTAGTGCAACTCAAAGTCCCCATCTCAAGCAGAGAGTCCTCAGCCAGGAACTGTACAATAGCAAGTGCAAATAGAAGTCAGTCTATAAAGTCAACTTCTGGATCACGTTCGACGGAAAAATGTTGGCAGGCGTTTGGACATGTCAGTGATATGAAATTATGAGATGAAATCAGCGTCTCGCCATGGATTTCATCTCATGACATGAAATTTCAAATTCTTTAAAAAGCATGATTTGCGAATTTTAAATCATAATTTGAAAAATTTCAAATACAACCCACAAGTTTGTATTTGGCAAAATACATAGACGCACTCTCAATTTTTTTTATTTTTTTCGTATTGACACTTCAATTAAACATGTTACCCCAGATTCTCTTTAAGTGTGTCAATTAAACACAATTGTTGACATGACACATGTGCAATACGCTTTCTATTAGGAGAGTGAGAAGTTATAATTTATTTTTATTTCTTTTTTAAAATTATTTTTTTCTTCAGTACACTGGGCTGTCCTTTTTAATTTTTTTCCTCCAGTCAAATTAATATGTTTGGCGAGATGCCTTTTTACACTTTTTCTTTCTAACTTTCTTGGTTGGATCTAGAAACATTTATACTTGTGAATATAATGTTTTCTTCAATTTCTTGTAGTTAATTGTTAGAATATTTGTGATTCTTTGATATATTTTTCATTTAATTGAAGGTAGAATTCCCCCATAACATCAAATTCAACATAAAAATTTGAGATCTTATAGAGAAATTCAACATTAAGAATTCAATATTGTGTGTAGCCATTGCGGGTGGTTTGGTTCTTTGGTTGTTTTCTCACTTCTTGACGTTCCTCTTGCTGTAAGTTTAGTAACTGCTCCTTATATTTTTGTACCTCTTAGCTGCTCACCCAGTAGATGTGATTTGGGCGTTGAATTTTAACAAGGTGGAGGCCATTGTCTGTGTTTGATGATGGTTTAGTGGTGGTGGTGTAGGTGGTTTGGTGGTGGTTTTCGGCGAAATTTTTATCAAAAAAATCAGATTAGAGGTTGTTGGGTGTTGTTTTAGTGAAAAAAAATCTAGGAGTGAAGGTGAGCATTAACGATGGAAAAAGATAAAAAGACTACAAGGTGTGTTTGGTATGATGGAAAATGTTTTCCTGAAAAATAAGTTGGTTTTCTACTTTTTTTTTTTTTTTTTTTGTGAGTGAAAAATATTTTATGATATTTGATTGGTGAGGAGAAAATATTTTCTAGTGTTTGATTGGTGAGTGAAAAAATATTTTTTAGAAAATACTACTAACTGTTAACTAGTATATCAGTGTCTCTAGCAACTTAACACTTTGTAAGAACTAATTTAAGCATAACAAATAATATCAATATCGAATACTAAAATATTGCAATCACTAAATTTAAGCAACTATTAATTAACAAACATAGGAGACACTTTTCAACATTTTGTCAGGACAATTTCAAGATACTACAATCAATAGAAATATAATGAAATGACAAACTTATTCAATCTTGTGAAACAAGTTACATCGATGACAAAATGAAATATGCAATTAGTAAAAGTAACATAGGTAAGTCTTCCTCTATGCATATGAAAATAACAATACATTCAACGAAATTGAAAATGGAAAAAATTCGGGTTTCACTATTTTCTATTTCAAGCAATGAAAAATTAAAGCAAAGCATAGTGAAAAATATTTTCGAGTAATGTAAATTTTTTAGAAATGTGAATTTTTTGAGTCATGTGAATATGAGTATTGTTGGGGTGGGGGTGGGGGCATAAGTTACATTTATCATTTTTCGAAAAATGACTTCCCTTGATCCATGAGGAAAGTCATTTTCCCTCAAATAGAGGAAAATGAGTTATCATGGAAAATGTTTTCCCAATAAAAATGTTTTCCCAATATTTTAGTACAACCAAACAAGGAAAAATAGGAAAATATTTTTCAGAATACCAAACACAATCAAAAGAAAAGACAAAAAAGTGAAATTATTTTTCTTTGTTTTAATTTTTTCTTTTTTGATTTTTTTCTTGGATGACATGTAATTTTATCATTGGTTATAATTTTCATGTCATGTCAAGTGACTTAATTTCACGTGTCAAATATAATCTGAAATTCTGCAATTTGTGCTTAATTGATAAAGTACTACAATTTGTGAATAACTAAAGGGTTCAATATATACATGACCTAATTGAGGTGTCAATACGAGAAAAGGTCAAAAAGTTCGGGGTTTGTTTATGTATTTTGCCTTTATATTTGTAAAAAAGAAACTCCACCATTTATATTTATCAATCATTTATTTCATATATAAATAAAATTTATAGTTCATATTATTACTTTACCAATATTTAAATCATTTATATCTCATTTAAGCATTACTCTCATCAACATATCAATCCGTTTGATCGTGAGAATTTTTTATTTTTTTTTTCAAAAAATCTTTATATTTTATTAAAAAATAATATTTAGTCATAAAAACTCCAAATGCAACTTGAAGTTCTATTTGGAGAAATGAAAGCAAGTTGATAAGTGAACACGAGTCTCAACTTGTTTTCATTTTTTTTTTAATTTCAACTTCATCTTTATAGTTCAAAAAAAATAATGACCAAACACAACTTCGACTACAACTTCAATTCCAACTCCAATTTCTTTTTATCTTCATGGCCAAATACCTACAAAATTTGTTATTGCTTCAAATCAATTCTTACTTTATCATTTATTATTCACCAAATTTATCATTTGACCAATGAATATTGTATTTTTTTTTAGAATTGTTTTATGATAGTGTATTGTACTTTTGTTATGAACTTTTGCTTATTTGCTAAGATTATATAAAGAATTAGGGTAATTTTAATAGTTTTTACAACTATATTTTTTTAATTTATAAGAAAAAAGATACAACTTAAAATTCCAAATTACATATTCAAACAAAACTTCAACTTCATCATCTCATATAATTTCATATCATAATTTCATCTCGTGCCAAACAGACACGTATACTTCCACGTTCCACTACTACATCAACACACCACCAATTGTCAACGCGACGTTATTCATGATGCCTGTTGATATAATTCAGATTTTCACATCAGGTTGGCTTCATTCTTCGTGGGAATAATGTGGATAAGTGCTTAAGCATCATAGTGGTGCAATAAACTTTAGGGTTGCCTTTTAAGGTGTAAGCTCAAATGTCGAATCACACTGATATATAAGCGCTGCTAATAACCTAGTTAAAATTCTTTCCCATCTGCTAAGAAAAAAGAAACACACTCTTAATAACGTGAGACCTTTTAGGAAAAACGGTGCAAAGTTGGCTCAAACGCGATCAGTATCCGACCATGTTAAGAATATCTTTGGGCTAATGTAAGTATGTAACTACCACCTACTCCATCTAGCTAGGGGTCACCTTCGTTAGTTATTTGCTTCATATTTTAGTATGTCTCGTCATTTATTTAACAAGATTATCTGAAAGCTGCTCCATATTCTTTCAAAGTATAATGACTCTGATGAAAAGTACTAATATCATGGCATGTGTGCAGTAAGAAAAAACAAAATGCAACTAGCTTCCTATAGGCTTTTAAACAAACTTGAGATCTTATCTCATCCTATAAAGATCCTCTATGACCCAATAATGGAGGCAAAATGTTACAGAGAAAGATAAGCATGCTGGCACTACATAATGCAGCTTCCTGAAAGAATTAATCTAGTTTAAAAGGCAAAATGTTATACTAAATAAAGATAAACATGCTGGCACAACATAACCCTTGTTTTAAATAACAACTTGTAAGAAAAGACTAATATCCTGCTACAACATGTATTGATAGTATAAACTTTTATTTGCTTTTTGTCTCGATATATACAAGTTAAATCCTTAACAAAATTGAACAAGAGGTCTCCAAACAGGGATAACTTGAGCCCCATGTCAATTTATATGGGTGGGTCAAAAGTGCTTATTTTTTAAAAAAATATATGTTTGTCCAAGTTTAGAGGAAATAAGTGTATTTGGATAATAGCAGAAACTGTTTCAGAAGCTAAAAGAAGTCGTCTTTCTCACCAAAAGTATTTTTGAACAACAACAATAACATATTCGGTATATTCCCACCAAGTAAGGGTTTGGGAAGGGTAAGTGTATGCAATCCATACCACTACCTCAGAGGTGAGATCAGGGGCGGAGCCAGCCCTTTGGCAGGGGTTCATCCGAACCCCCTGCGATGGAAAAATATACCATTTATATATGATTAAAATTATTTCTTATGTATCTATAGTAGATGTTGAACCCTCTTTCGCTAGATTTTCTTCAAATATTGAACCCCCTAAGTAGAAATTCTGGCTCCGCCTCTGGGTGAGATAGAAAAGTTGTTTTTGATAGACCTCCGGCTCAAGATGAAACAATCTAGAAAAGAAATAGTAATAGGACAGGATACAATAGAAATTACCACACTCAATAATATCATAGACAAATTCACCAAGTAATATAACAAACAATACAATATTATGAAATAATACTAGTACTATAGCTACTAATACGGATAACAAGGTCTTTTTTACCTACTAGCACTGACGCACTCATTCCTACTATCTTTGATTCGCCTCCTCCACAACTTCCTATCTAAGGTCATATTCTCGGTAAGCTGAAGTTGCTTCAATATTTCTTCGGTTTACCTCTATCTTGCCTGAATACATCCCTAGCCAACCTTTCACACCTCCGCACAGGGGCATCCGTGCCCCTCCTCATCACACATCCGAACCATCTCAACCTCACTTTCCTCATCTTGGCTTCCACCGAAGCCACTGTCATCTTATCTCAAATAACCTCATTTCTAATTCTATCTTTTCCGGTACACCACACATCCAACGAAGCATTTTCATCCATCCTATTTTTTGAAAAAAAAACATTTTTCAAAATAAACCGATTTTACAAGCTTGGCCAAACAAAATGAGCCAGCATATTGTCCAGATAAGAGCCGCATGATCCGAATTTTACGATTCTAGTACGGCATATGGGGTTCTAGCTATGAGTTTGTTATGTGTTCTGTCTACTGGACTCCACGATCATCAAAAGTTAAGGAGGACAAACAAATGTGATGGTACTCATGTAACATCAAAACTAACACAAAAAACAATAAAATTAACAAATTAAATTTACTATACCTTCCAACAATTTGAAAGAGATAACATCCAAGTTGGCTAACACGAATAAAAAGCAAGTGTAGGTGAGATTTGATAGTGATTTAACGTGGAAAAGGGAATTTTTCCATAATAGACAAGTGGAAAACCTATTAGCAAAATTGAGGCTGGGGCAGGGAGGAACTCACTAATTTTAATGGTTCAAATCAAAAACACACTTTAATCGTAATTTCTTTTTGCTAATTTCACGCCTTTACTATTGATTATTTCTTTTATGTACTTGAACTATCACTATGTATGTATTAAAACACATTTCCTGATCAAACAATCAATTATTTTCTTTTTCCACCCGAACTATCATCATTTAATCAACTAGGTCTAGGTGTGTTTTAAATTTTAATACCTAAATAATGTTGATTCAAGTAGAATAAAAAATAATAAATTGTTAGTTAGAATGTGAAACTCATAAAAGAATAATAACCAAGTATATTTCTGACCACTGTCTCTTAAATTTTCTTACTAACTATGTATATTAAATTTATTATATTTAATTGATACAAAATTTAAATTTTGAATGAGCCGTGCAAGCGATCGAGGGAGAGAGAATGAGTGATATCAAGTCATAGAAAACATGTTTGGCATACCTCACGTGAATACTGTATTGAAAGAAGGTCCCTCCACTAACTAAACAGTAGTTCTAATCTAAATTCTAGGGTTTAAGTTTTGTGCATTATCAATGCATAAAATATTCTATATTATTAGTTTAGGTGTATGTGTCTCGTGTATGTACTTCATTTTATTGAGTTCAAATGTTATTTATTTAAATAATAAAAATGAATACAGTAATTCAATTCAACATCTTTTAGAGAATTTATTTAATTAAACCTAATCTTTACTAAAAAAAAAATCTCAAAGTCAATCGACATTCATCTACCATTCATCTACCACCTGCAAACTGCAACAAAATAGTACGATGATAGAGACATCAAAACAATATAATTAAATCTAACCCTTTCACAAAAAAAAATTCAAAATCGTCCGACACTCATCTACCACCCGTAAACTATAACAAAATAATAAGACAATAGAGATATCAAAATAATATAATTAAACTTTAATGTACCTTTACACAAAAAAAAAATTCAAAGAAGAGATATAAAAAACAATACAATTAAACTTAACCTTTACCTAAAAAGATTCCTCAAAACCGATCGACATTCATCTACCACCTGTAAATTCATCTACAACCTGTAAACTACAACAAAATAATACAATAGTGATTACAAAGCTTCTGTTTTGATGAAAATAATTCTTGCCTGAGCGAAAATTTTGACACTAAAAAATGACTTGAATAAAACAAAGAAGATATATATATACACACTCGTTGAATTCTATTATGTTGACAAAAATAGTGAAGAAGTTGAGGATTAGAAAATTAAGCATCCACCAATTTAGACATGCAACCAAATCAAGTTAGATGAGCATCAATCATGTTTTCCCAATAAGTAAATCAGTTTCTTCTCTAGTTTAACGTGCATCTGAATATTTATAGAAGTATTTTCTTAATAGAGTCCTATTTTAGGAGTATTTTTTTTAATCCTAAACTCAATATTTATAGAAGTATTTTCTTAATAGAGTCATATTTTAGGAGTATTTTTTTTAATCCTATTTTAGGAGTATTTTTCTAATTGATCAGTACAAAGGAAAATATTAATTGATTCTCCTTCTATATATTTTAGGAGTACCATATATTTTAGGAGTCTAGTTAATATAATAAAAATAATTAAATAATAAACTGAAGAAAATAGTGAAAAAACAGTTTTGTTTAAAGGAAAGTCTTGTAATGAAGGCAAAAAGTTCAAATCATTTTGTAAGGATCTTCACACTTTTAATATATTATAGATTATATATATAGATTAGATAAACTTGATATGTTATTACATGTTATTTAATTTTTAATATAAAAATTTAAAAAAAAAATTGGATAACCTGCAAAGCAATAACAGATCAAATTTTGTTGATAGTATAAAATATTTTGTATACGAACAATGGAGAGAAATTAAATATTTTAACCTATGATGGGAACAAACTCAGATTCAATATAATTCCCCATTTCTCGAAACCCCACCACCAATTTAAAGAAAAGAAAAAAAAAAAAAAAAGTCATGCATATGAATCAATACATGCATGTTAGTCTATAAATACTAAGATAAGTAGACAGAGTGAAACATGAACTAGTGCTACTTAATTATAATAATAACCAATTAAGAGAGGAGATATATGGAGAATAATAATTCCCATGAGTATGGTAGAAAAGTCATGATGAAGGATGTCTCTCTTCAAGAGCTTAGAGAAAGGCTTGCTGAGTTTTCTAGAGTTAGAGGTTGGGATCAGTATCACAGTCCTAGGAACCTTCTTCTAGCTTTGGTAAGCCTCTAACATCTCTAAAAATACCCCGAGTTCAGAATGAGCGTGATCTTATTATAAATGTTTTAATTTTTTTTTAAAGTTCTTTTGCTTATATATACATATACATAGACGAATTTAGGATTTAAAATCAGTAGGTTCGATTTTTGATGTTTTTAGCATACTGAACGTACGTAGTATGTTTCTAAAACCGTGAGTTCCCTTGAATTTTCATATATATATATTTGTTGATATTTTTAGTGGACTTTCACATATAATCAATTGAATTAACCTAGTATATATAAATATAATATGGTTGCATCTAGTTCTGTATACGTACACAGTTCAAGCAAAAAGAAATAACTATAATAGGTCTGGATCAACTTCTATGTACGTACGTACATGCTTTGAGCAGAAAGTAATATCATTTGAATGTACAAAATTCATCCTAGATCGAACGTAGAGTACATATATATATGTACTTGTTGGGATCTAAAGCTACTCTTACCATGATAGTGATCCTATATCATCTATTCTGAATCAAAATTCTATGGTCTATCCCAAAAATGTTAAGCATTTGCTTTGAATTTCCTATTTTACTTGATTTTCTATCGTAATTACCTTTCTTGTTGGAAAAAAGTTTACTTGTTGGAAAAATTTTCTTCTCTATTAGGTTTATTCTTTCTTAGAGAAATGTTTTGTACCTCTATAAATAGAAGATGTTTTTTCTCAAGGCATAACACAATAACATCCACAATGTAGTCCTTAATATGTTTTACTATGTTTTTTGAATATTAGTTTTTAACATTTCTTTCAATATGTTTTATGTTTGTATGCTATTAGTTTTTAATATGTAGATTGTTTGACCAACCAAACATATCAATAATATGCTTTTTAAATACTATAGTTTTATGTGTCATTTGATTTATCGCCACCATGATTTGCAACTCGATCTTAGCCTCCGCATGACACCCCATCAATCTCGATATAACTAATTTAATTTTATTTTGTTTCTCATTATCAATGTGAAATTTTATTCGCACAACCACCTTACATAACAAGAACTAGTCATGTTTTTAATTTTTTTTCAATAGGTTGGAGAAGTGGGAGAATTATCAGAGATATTTCAGTGGAAGGGGGAAGTTGCAAGAGGGCTACCTAACTGGACATCAGATGATAAGGAACATTTGGAGGAGGAACTTTCTGATGTGTTGCTCTATCTTGTTCAGCTAGCTGATGTTTGTGGACTTGATTTAGGTCAAGCAGCACTTACAAAAATTGTCAAGAATGCTAAAAAATATCCTGTTACTAAACCTACTAATTAATTATCATAAATAGGGATATATATACAAGTTTCTTTTTGTAGCCAAATATTGTTGTTGTAGGCATCTTAAAAAGCTAGTCATGTTATCTTCTTGTTGTGGGATGTGTTAGCATAGCTAATACTAATGTTTGGTTGCTTTGTATAACACTCAGCATATCAAGTATGTTTGGTTGTTATTTTACTATCACATATGAATAAAATAGAGCAAACTTTATAAATCACCATATAGAGCAACTGATTAAATTTATTACAAGATAGAAGATGGAATAATTAATATCACGCATTACATCATGTATAATTAATTTTTACAAGAACGCTAATCTTTGCATAACTCTAACCAACAACCGAACGACCCCTCTAACTTTTTATTGCTTGATGGTGTAATTTGGCTAGTTCTAAAAGTTTATTAACTTGATTACTTTCATAGTCATAATTCATAAATCCGTGTTTAAACACTTTGTTTGTGTGTTTGTCCTAGTATATGATCATCATTAATATTTTTAGGGGTAAACAGTTTATCTATCCAACATGAAAATTTCAACAGTTCTCAATACTTCACTTAATATGGTCTAGAGAAGTAGTTCGTCGCCTATCTGAACTTTCTACTTATTAATGAGAATTCAATTCTCCGTCTTGCATGTAATTTCCTAGCCCATTTTCCCTACCCTAGCTAGTGTAATACAAAATGTATTTATATTTTTCCAAAAAGTAAAAGTTTTGGGAAAAAGAATTTAATTCGAAATTTACATTGCTTCTTGTTAGTCCTCCTATATATAGATGTTGATTGATTTGTATTAATCAGCATATTACCAAAAAAAGAATAAAGTAATGGTACTAATTAGGTGCATAACAACTTTTAATGTACGAAGCTTAAAGCATTGGCTCCCACCTCTTACCCATTTTTCCAAGAAATATGAAAAAGAAAGAGACTTTCACTTTGCCAACCATCCAAAAAGATAAAAAGAAAGAAATTAGTTATCCCATCTTTTATTTAAACTTTTCAATTGTCAATTATAATTAGATTCATGAATGACTAATTTTATTTTATTTTATCATTTTGAATTTAATAAATTATTTTGAGTAATGAAAAATGCGCTCAATAAAGTCATTAAGTTATGTTGAATACTAAAAAGTAGGATAACTTTTCCTAATTATCATGGAAAGTCATTAGGAGAAAACAGGTGAAACATTTTCTGTCATACTTGAATAAAATTAAATAGTAGTAACATTTTAGTTACAAAATTACTTAGAAACATTATGTGGTGCTTAAGTGAAGTTGAATGACTTTTTTTTTTTTTAAAATAAAAATAACTTGATAACTTTTTTTATATAATAAGTTATATATAATCATACTTGAACCGTCTGACTAAAAATATTAAGGAAAAATAACATAAACGTACACTTAACTTATCATATTTACAAAAATCTCACCCTTACAAAGTAATTACAAAAATTTCAACTAATATGTATCTTCGTTAGATGTATCGGGAGCTAATGTATCTCGACAGATCCAAATCGAAAAAAATATATCGGGGGCTAATTATGTACCTTTACTAAGGAAAAAATGTATCTTCTTTGAATGTATCGGGAGCTAATTATTGTATCTCGACAGACTCAAAATTGGAATTATTTCTGTAGTTAAACTTTAAACTGTCGAAATTTATGTTATTTGCGCAAACTGTCTGATCCTGAAAGCATTCAGCCCAACCCATTTCTCTCCTCTTTTGAATGTAAGCCCACTCAAGTATTCTAATCCAGCCCAACCAATTTTTCTCCTCATTGTAGACCATAAACACTTTGGTACTATCGAATGACGTTGAAAATGAGTGATTTTAAACTTTTGATATCCCGTTTATTGCATAAGCATTTAACTTGTAGACGTCAAGTTCTTGCTCATGAGGCAAACAAAATTACAAGTGTAAAAATCACTTTTGTAAATCGATGTAAGTCTCAAGATATAATCTCACTCTTTGCAAATTTCTTATTTTAAAAAAGATATAATATGTTGCATTACGTCCGACTTAACCTTATTATCTTAGGAAACAAAAAAATAAATTAAGACAAAAGTAATTTATTTTGTTACAAATGTTATTCTATGTTGGATTAAATTAGATTGCATGCTAATCATTAACCTAAACTTAGTTGATGCTGATGTTTTATTAGTAGTGTTTTGTTGAAAACTACTACCATATTATGTCAATATTAATGAATCATCCCTTGTACTTTACAGTTAACACCACCACCAACATGTTTGTAATGATAATAATGTTCAATTAACGTAATTAATTCAAATTATCTGCCCATATTGGGGAATTTATAAGTTTATTTAATTATGTGGTTGCTATACTAATTAATAAAAATGTCCATAGCTTTGTGAACATGTAATATAGTGCAAGTGTACAATGCCAATCATTTAAAACTCAACCACTTTCTTGTCGATGATTGTATTCGAATCTTGAATTAACAAATTAATGATGTTCAGAGGGAAAATAATTTAACAAGAAATAAGCAATCATTATGACAGCTTAGATAATAACATAAATAGTTATCATACTTTTAATTTGAAAATTCAATATGGATTGTGGTGAAATGATTGAAATTCCTTTATTCTTAATTAAAGGTCTCAAGTTTAAATCTCACGAAAATGAAAAAGATCTTGTTGAAAGAGTCACCATCAGAAATCAGTCCGACAATGTTTGAATTCAGATTTAATCAAATCTCAATACAAATATCAAACACCAAATATATAATAAAAAAATAATTTAAAAGGACGACTTTTTGTACAATCAACATAAAAGGCGAAAAACACAGCTTTCTCCTTCCGTATGTTATTGACAAATTCAGATCAATAAAGATTCATACTAATTCAATAGTTGGAAAAGTATTCTAATTTCTACGTATAAAGCAAGTAGAAAGCCATCGAATGAAGTATAACATCTATATTTTTGGTAAAGCTATCACCTCTTTCATTCTTAACTAGAAGGTCAAAGTAGCATATAAATTTTTTTGATCTAATTAATTTAAAGTCATATTGCAAAGAGAGAAACTCTTTCTATTATGTATTTATCTATTTTTAAAACTAGAACCTAAAAGGCCGTTAAGTAAAAGTAAAGAGATCTCATATGTCCCTAAATATACACTTTGGTAATAGTGCATTATAATAGACATCTTCGTTATAAAAGACAACAACTGATATTAGAGTCAAGTCCATTCTAATTCTTTGCTCACCGATGTTGGCCCCCATGTTATATTGTGCATGCTCCGGTTAAGGAGGCTTGAGTTGTGGGAGAGTAAGAGTCCTGTATCGGAAAGAGATAAGACTTAGACAATCATTCATCTCATGATTAGCTTTTGAAGTTGAATTAGCCTCAAGATTCATTTCTTTTCACGCAGAGCAAAATCCAAAAAAACACTATATATTACTCCTATTTTTTTTTAAAAGAAAGGGGGTACGGTTCGGTATTTTAAAAGTTTCATTGCGCGGAATTTGAGGAAGGATTAAACGATGAAGATCTGTTGAATGCAGCTTTATCAAGTTGCGTCCATGGCTTGAACTCGTCATTTCATGACTTTCTTATTATATGACAACAATTTTACCAGTTATATCAAGACTCTCTTTTATTATATGGTAGTTTTAATTTGAATGCAACATTTAAGAAATTTATTTATTTCTCAAACGTAAGAGCTATTTTCACTAGATATCCTTAATTAGGTAATAATACCTACTTAATATAGCATCTTGATTATTTAAAGTTCTCTTACCTAAATGAAAAATATAGAACAAGAAAACTAATACTTTTTTTGAATATATATAAAAAAATATTTATTTTAGATCAATATTAAAATAAAAAAGTGTACTCCGTGTAATACGAGGAATATGCTTCTGAAATAAAAAAGAAAAAGAAAATTGAAAGTGAATAAATGAAAGGAATAACCAACAATGAATTGAGGTGCAATGATAGATTGCTTCATTCTCAACGAAAGGTTTTGGATTTGAGCTTGTTGGAAGCATTACCTTTTAGAACGGATCCTACGGTGCATAATTCAAGTCATTTTTAAAATAAATTTTGCAACGCGCGATTCGAATTAATCGAGTCATCTCGATTATTTTATAAGAAAAAAATATTAAATTTGTTCTTCTATTTTTTAAAATTGGTCAACTTTATCCTTAGTCAGGAATCATATTTGCCTCATTGTCTAAGAAAATTTTTATATGTACCCTCAATTTAATCGAGTGCTCTAAATTCTAGGGGTGTGCATCGTTCGGTTCGGTTCGGTTTTACATATTACCGGTTCGGTTTATCGGTTTTTAGTTTTTAAATGTGCTAAACCAATAACCAAACCAATAAGATATTTTTTATCGGTTTATCGGTTTTTAGTCCTTAACGGTTCGGTTTAACCGATAAGAAAATACTTATAAAATAGAAATAGTTGTAACTAACATAAAAAATAATCGAATCTTAGTTGCAAACAAAAATCCTACATAATGTGTTTTAATTTACAAAAATCTTTAAGTTTGAACTAAATGTTGTTAGGAGAAATTAAGAGTTTGTATAATTGAAATAATGGGTTTGTTAATTTGTAGAGATTAAAGAGAAATTAAGAGAAATATATAATAAGTCATATATATATATATATATATATATATATATATATATATATATATATATATTCTTATTGGGTTATCGGTTTACCCAATAACCCAATAAGAAAAAATTGAACCGAACCATTAACCCAATAATTTTTTTTATAAAATCATTAAAAAATCGTTAACCCAATAATAATAAACCAATAATATTTTATCGGTTTAGTTTATCGATCGATTCAATTTTTGCACAGCCCTACGAAATTCACTAGAGTAACCTATTTTATTTTTAAAAATGAATTATTCTAGTAAATTTAGAACATTTTGTTAAATTGAAGGATATATATAAAATTGTTTGAACGATAGGAGCAAATGTAACTCCAAAATATAACTAAGAATGTAAGGAAGTTAGGATTGGTGGATGGCAACAGGACAAGGATAGGAAAGAGAATCTAAAAACATGATCCAATTTTCTCACACACTTCATCACCTTGAAAAATCCAAAATAGATAAACAAAGATAAATCCAATATCTTGACAAATTCCATGTCAGTTACTACTAACTACTGTACGAATTATTCTTCTTTTCTCTCTTTCTCTCTCTCTCTCTCTCTCTCTTTCTCCATCTTCCTCTGTACATACAGAGTGGCCCCAGCAGATCCAAAAAGCTCCATTCCTTCCGCATTTTCGTCTTTCTACTACCGAACAAGCATCTTTTTTTTTTTCTTTTTTCACACCCTTTTCTGTAAAGTTTCAGTTTCTCTGAGTTTTTTATACTCTTTTTGAGTTTTTGGATCATGGCTTTTCTTGGATTCCTTTCTTGATGGGGTTTGTTTGCATTTTCAAGACTTGGGTCTTTGATAATTTCTTGAAATTCTGCTCATTGAGGATAGTTTTAGTGGATTTATCTTGCTGGTGTTTTTTCTCTCTGTAAAGTTTCAGTTTTTCTGAGTTTCTTCTACTCTTTTTGCCGTTGCATTTTCAAGACTTGGGTCTTTGATAATTTCTTGAAATTCTATTCCTTGATGATAATCTTAGTGGATTTCGCTTGCTGGGTTTCTCTGTGAAGTTATAGCATTTCTGAGTTTCTCTGTGGTGGGTTCTCTTGGATTCTTTCCTTGCTAGCAAAGAGCTGGAGCTAGAGGTAATCTTGAAGGAGAGATATATCTTGTTGGGTTTTGTTTTTTCTCCAAGCTGTTGCATTTTAAAGACTTGGGTCGTTGGTAATTTGTTGAAATTCTGCCCTTTGATGATAATGTTAGTGGATTTCTCTTGCTGGGGTGTTTTTTTTTCTCGCCTGAGTTTCTTCTGCTCTTTTTGAGTTTTTGGGTGATGAGTTTTCTTGGATTCTTTTTTGTGCTAGCAAGGAGCTAGAGCTAGAGCTAATCTTGAATGAGATATACATCTTGTTGAGTTTTGTTTTTTCTCCTAGCTGTTGCATTTCTATGACTTGGGTCTTTGGTAATTTCTTGATATTCTGCATGTTGGTGATAACCTTAGTGGATTTCACTTGCTGTTTTTTTTTAATCTGTGAAGTTTCAGTTTTTCTGAGTTTGTTCTGTTCTTTTTGAGTTTCTGGGTAATGGGTTTTCTTGGATTCCTTTCTCGCTAGCAAGGAGCTGGAGCTAGAGCTAATCTTGAATGAGAGATATATCTTGTTGGGGTTTAATTTTTCTACAAGTTGTTGCATTTTCAATTTCTTGAAATTTTGCTCATTGATGATAATCTTTGTGGATTTCTCTTGATGAATTTTTTTCCCCTTCTCAAGCTGTTGCATTTTAAAGACTTGGCTCTTTGGTAATTTCTTGAATTCTGTTCATTGATGATAATCTTAGTGGATTTCTGTAGCTTTTTAATTATTATTTTTTTTAAATCTTTGTTTGTGTATATATTCTGTGTGGGGATGTTGGTGTTGTTTCATCTTTCTACCCTTTCTATATTTGGGTATTTTTGTCATCTGTGCCCTTTGTGTGTGTTACTGTTGATTCTTTCAGTTGGATCTGTGTATTGTAATCTTTTACCTTTTAGTGATTTTGTTCAGATTTTTTTGTTTTAAGTGCTTTCATTTTCCATTGCTTTATCTGTATGACTGGTGATGAATGTTTGTTTCTGAGTTTTTGGAAATTCAAAAGTCAGATTGGTTCTCCTTGTGTTGCCCCCAAACAAGTTCTTCTTCCTCTAATTGTTTGTTGGATGAGTGGATGTGTAACTCTGTATTGCCAACAGTTAATAAGAGACCAAGTTCCTTGGCATTTTCAAAGTTTTGTTCGTTTCGTAGAATAATCTCATTAGGTCGTAAGGGAAATCTTAGTAGTTCAATTGGTTGACTACCTGAACTTTTACCTTATTGGTGTTGATTCTCCACCTTGTAATCCCCTCCCCCGTGTCCCCTTCCCCTACTCCCATTTTTTTTTAAAAAAAAATCTCATTAGCTCCTACATTGTGATGCGAACTAGTTTGAACTAGGTAGAATAGTCTTCTTGTTCCTTGTATGAGGCCTTTTGGGCAAAACCGTATGTGTTTGACCTAAAGAAGATAATATCTCACCATTTTAAGAGTATCTTCTTTTAGTCTTCTTGTTCCTCGAAAAAGTAAAGGCATTGCCTGGTGGAAATTTTACTGCAGTATATTGAAGTTGAGAATAATGTGCGACGTCCAGTTTTTATGCATGTTTACATTATATGTTTGTGTAGGGTCATTCATAGGCAGGAGGACAAAGAACAGCACATGCTTACTCTTTGTTGTGTTCTGTCCCAGGGAGGAGGTGAAAATGCAGTGCACTAACTATCTTCCAGAATTTGTCTACCCAAGAGATCATGCTGTGAGCCTTACGGGTAATTCACAGTCAATACCCCACGGTGATATCGCCTACAATAGTAGTAGAGGCTTCAATCTTGCATTTCCTCCATTTATGGTACACCAGAGCCAGGAGTTCGTTTATCAGAAGGAAATATTGAGACAAACAATTCTCAAACATGAAGCAACATTTAGATATCAGGTATATACATGGGCTTTCCTTTGGCTAGCCTTTGAAACAAATTATTTCCATCTTGACGCTATATTCGACAGAGTCCTCAATTTGTTTTCCATGTAAATGAATTGCGCTAATATATCGTTTCATGTTTCTGGAACTAACTATCCTGATTTGTTAACTTATAAATTTGCTCCTTCTTGTGATTACTACAACTAACCTTTTATAGATGTTAGTACCAGATTTGGCAATTCTTCTACCTAGATATTCTTGTGCTTTCCGTTTTTTTTCCCCTTTCTCTACTTCATTTCGTTCTTTTTGTTTTTTGAGGATTAGTGTATGCTCTACATGTAACTTTGCAGTTGTTGTATTTGATCAATGGTCTTGAGCAGTGATGGCCTTGGGACAGTTGGGAGTGCTTCATCACTTGGTTTCACTTAAATGCTTCATGATGGAACAGAAGTTTGAATTGTGTTTTCTTTCAGGTCAATGAACTGCACCGCTTATATGGAAGACAAAGGGAGTTAATGGATGAGATTAAAAGGAAAAAACTAGCGGAGGATCATATACAGATGCAAGCTTTAGGGCCAAATACTTTTCTGTCTACGTTAAGGTCTGAAATTTTTGAGAAAACCTTTTGGAGATCAGTAAACCTCACGAGCATTGAGCCATATCAACCAAGAAAAGAAATGCTTCATGAGTGCTTAATTTCTGGTGCTGATAAGACTGTGCAACCAGGTGGTGACTATCTTTCAGGTCTAGACATTACAAACGAATGCAAAGCATCATCTTCGAAGAATGACACATCAGGGATGAGAGTGTTGGATCTTGAACTTCCAGCAGAAAAAGGCACTAATAATGGAGACAGGGAGCCACTTCAAGAAGAAAATCCTGCTAAATGGACAAATTTTTTGATTTCAGAGCTTCGACCTCAATGTTCTTCGAAAGCCAACTTGGTTGCCTCTGGAGACTCTTCCAGTGCTCCCTCAAGATGTAGGGGTACCGTTCTTTTGTTTGACCTAAATGAACCTGTACAGCCTTTTGAGTCAGATGGTCTAAATTCTGCATTTGAATCAAATAACATTCGTGAGGAAATCAAGGACACGGATTTGGATTTATCCGGTGTGGCACGTGCAGAATGCTCAACTCTGAATAAAGAAGGTATCCTGAATTTCCCTTGAGAAAAGATTCTGATCATAATTCTGAAGATGTCATCATGTTCTTTTCCTTTATTGTCTTACACAATACCTGCTTTTATTTCTTCTGTTGCATCAGTATCAGTTTTTCCCTAATGACCGGCTTCTCCATAGGAATACAGTTTTTCTATCCTAAAAACTGTTTATAGCAGAAGTTTTACCCCTCATCACAATTTTTATTATATGCACTAACAGGGAGAGATGAAAGCAACTTGAAGTCGTTTGATGAAGTTGCTTCCGCTGGGAGAGCACTTCTTCCATGTAATCAACCAACATCGTTGCCCTTAGAAAATGTAGACAAGATTCATGCCGAAACCAGAACTGACGAATCCTTGCTGCTTTCTTCTTGGAGAGAATTTACACAGATCCCTGTTGCAGTACAAGCACTTCCATGCTTTAATACTGACGCATCATTCAGCAAGGGTACTAAGTCCTCTGTAAGGAAGTTTAATCTGAACCAAGGTGCTACAGCTACTCCAGCTTCTGGAAGTTTGACGTCTTGCTTTATGCAGCATGATGCAAGTGATAATTGTACAGGTGAAGACATTGCTGCTGAAAAAGACGATAAGTTTTCAGACTACACAAGTTCTGCGGAAGGCATGGACTGGAATTTGACACCTCCTACCTATTTGTCTGACCAATCTGCACCCTCCTCCGACACTTCCCATCTTAATCTCCATGAAAAAAATGTACAGATTCATAAAAAATATGAGGTTCTACACAGTAACATGGTTCCTAATTCTACACCTGAATATAGAAAATGCTCCAGGGATAATCAGCTTGTAGGTGCTAGAATTGATAGTAAGCTTTCAAGAGCTAATATTTGCATCGACTTAAACTCCTGCATCAAAGAAGACCTTTTATCATCTAGTCCAAGAGAGGCACCAGAGTCCACTGCAGAAAGAGATCTGGAAGGTCCCGTTAGTCCAGAAAATAAGGAGTGTTCTCCACCCAGAGGAGATTCTCAGGACATTAATATCAGGACATCAATCCATTTGCCAAAAAGAGGTCATGATGAATCAATTGAGGAACTTGACAGGGTTGCAGCTGATACACTTATTTTTATTTCATCATCTGTGGTCCACGGGTACTCAAAGACCGCCATTGGCGAACCATCTGAAGCTTCTAGCAACTGTCTAGGCCGGCTTGCTGAAGTTGCCTCTTCTTTGGCTAGTAGTCCAGAGAATGAAGTTGAACAAACCATGGAAGTCCATTTTGAGCGCAATGTACTTCTTTCTGACTGCAGTCGGAAGAAGCTTAATCTGAGAAAGGGGGACATAGATGATAGTCTTAGTCACTTCAAGGTTGCAAAAGAGTTGGAAAAAGGTATTACGCTGTGTTATCAACCAAGGAGGGGTCAAGCAAGGAAGACAAAGGATCAGAAGGACCTTCAAATAGATGTGGTACCTGCAGTTGAATCTCTTTTGCGTCAGGTAAAAGAAACAAATATTGCTCCAAAATCCAGTCCATGGAAGAAAAAACTGAGTAGGACGAGTTCCAGAGGCAAGAGACGGCCCAATGACAGAGAGAGAACAATGAGTTCACTCCTACTGCAGCGTACATTGGATAACAAACACGGGATCACAGGTAGATTTTTGAAAGGTTGGGGGGTGACAAGAAGGCGGCAAACTGCCCGGAGAGCTAAGTCTTATGTGTCCTCCACTCTTTTCAGCTGATGATTAAGAGAGTATTTCTGGACTCATGTGTTTATTATAGATTTAGAGTACATGGGACTTGATGAGTTTATCTTACCTTTTTTATCCTTTTTCTTTGTCTTGGAGATGTTATGTACATATATTTAGATGAGAATTCATACAAAATACTCCATTTTAGTCCCATGGAAATGTTCACATACAAGTTACTAATGACAGAATCAACCACATTTTTTATCATGGTTGGCAACTAATCTTTACTTGATGAATTGCTCTACATTAGTTTGGAATGGCCTGTTTTTCCTATGCATGTATTTTCTTTTCTTGTTTTCTTAGAAAAAATATTTTTTAAAATTTTCGACGAATGAATTTGGGAAAATTGAAAAACATTTTCTCTATACCTCACACATTTTTATCATGTCAATAATATGTATGCGTTTTTTCATTACCTATACACTCGAGCGCAAATCAGGGTGACTCAAGGGTGAGACAAGTAAAACCTTTGCTTTAGGCTCCAGAATCTCAAGGCCTCAAAAAAATTTAATTGTTAATTTTATAATTTATCTTCTTTTTGACAATATTGAATATAATAAAAAAAACATCATCATTCAATAGAAATATTTTGAAACTTTGAATTAAACTATTCAAATCTTTATAATAATAAATAATATATTTACAATAACATCCAAGGTAATATATTTTAAATGCATGGTTAACGTATTATTAACTTGAATTAATCCTTAGTATTATAAATAATAATATTATTATGTGAAATATATTACTACACTAAAAACAACAATTATGAAAAAAAATAAGAAAGAGTAATATTAATTTTTTATTTATTATGTATATGTATAATTTTAAGGTTTCTGATTAAAATTTTGATTTAGAACATTAATTTTATTGAAACGTTCTCGAGGCGAACACACGCACACATTAAAAGTTTTATATCCTTTGTTCCATTTAAAATATTTTGAAACAAATCTCTTGGTTGTTTTTTATTAAAATGACTTGGATTAAAAGCATTGTTGCGGGTCACATTCCAATCCGATAGATTAGTTATGGAATGTTTAACAATACATTAAAGAAGCCTATCAGCTAATACACTTTTAATGAGATATTGTAGGAAGTTCTTTGAATGATATGTAAAAATCAAAGATTAAAATTTACAATTACTAATAATATTATCTTGCACGTGAATTAAGACTTTTTCTATTTTCACTGTTATCGTAATGTAATTATTTGTAAAAACTTCAAATGTGAAAGCTTGCGCGAAAGCACCTGTAAAAAAATTCCAAAAACCAATTCACCTTTGCTACAATTACGCTTATTCTCACATAAATTATCAAATTCTACTAATAAGATGAAGCTGTTTCCTCATTACTTTTTTTTCACATAACAAATTTCAGCCAATTGTTTGGGTCCCTCTTCCTTACATGTAAGGAAAAGGTATAACTTACCTCCTTTCAACAAAACTATATATTTTTTTCCTTTTTTTAATAAAGCTTCTTGATTCTTGTTTTCTGAATGAGTTCTCTCCTTGATGATCAAAACTTCTTGTTTGTATTATTGGTAGTAACCGTTTGTTACTTTTCTGAAAGCTCAATGGTATGATTTGTTTATTTAGCTATCTCCTAATCAATGATCTTTTACATAATCTGATTAAGGGTGTGCTGAAGAAGGGTAACCAGGAGATGTAAATTTTTGGAATATAATCCTTTTTATAATTTAGTTGAATGGAATCATATGGAACATCTTGTTTTATCCTTACAATGTGATTATTTTTGTGCCCTCGTTGATTCTTATAGATACCTTTTTGGAAGATTGATGTCTGTGCATAGTGAGAGCTTAGTGCACCAGACTGCCATTTTCCCCCCCTATGGATTGTCTAGTAGGCAAAGGGTATCACAATTTCTTAGTTTTCTTGCAAGGAGTAGAACTTTTGGACATGTCTTGTTTTTGTAGCCATATTTTCGTCTTTAGTTTCATTGTCAACTATTTCGAAGGTTACACGCCAGAAAAGATACTCAAATAGTTTATTTTAAATTTGCGAAAGCAAACTTTAGATTGTTCATCTAGCAAATTGAAAATGGAGATGTGGTTCTAATATCCTAATGCTGCGGTTAATAGGGACTATCGAATATATGGAGAACTCTTACCCGAACAAACAAGATTGTATATTTGATGTCAAGAAATGGAGATGTTTGTGTTATCAGCCTCTATGATGTTAGCGTCTTAGCAATATAGCCAACTTTGTGCATTAGGATTTTTCAGTAAATTATTGATCAGGCGATGAGAATTTGTACTAGTATATTAGGATTAATTAGATGATACGAGTTTGAGTTCAATTTGGTGGAACGGACAGATTAAAGCAGAACCGAAAGCTGCTAAAAAGAACATTTTCTTGCTGTCCTTTTCTCCTGTTTCTTCCTCAAATTGTTGTATCAAAATAAGTGATACATAGCATCTCATTTGTAGCTTTCTATATGTTGTGTAGCTCCTCCAGTTAATATGTCCTTGTTTCTATCTATTTAGGACGCCAAACGTGTGAAATTGACGTTTCAAAAAGCACTCTGGTACTTCTTGCTTTCAGGTCCCGGTGAGTACTTATCTTTTGGAGGTTGAAAAGTAAACAGAAAACATTAACAAAAAAATATAGTATTATGTTGCTTACTCTAAAGCCCTCTATATCATACTGAATATATCTGCAGGGGTGTTAGTTTGTGATTTCATTTCCTTCTCGTACAATGGATGAGATTGATGGTGGCATACCTGAAAACCTGGAGAAAATCGAGCCTATAGCAAGTCTTGTGAGAAGGAATTCAACCGGAAGTGTAAGTTTTGAAATGGGTGAATCCAAGGTCGTATCACGTTATCTTGACGTTCCAAGAAGTTCATGTCATGATATGTGCAAATATGGTTTTGAACATGATTCTTCATCGAAGTCAAGGATTCCCCGGCCCTCAAGAGTAACATTAGGGAAAATACCAGAAAGGAAGAAAGTACCAGGCTCGACTAATCTACCTTCAGAGATCAAGAGACAGACAAAGGAAATCCAAGCGTCTACCAAAAGAGCAGCGCCATTTGTGAATCATCAAAGTGATTCCAAGCTCAAGCCTTTGGAAGAAAATGCACCAAGAAGGCATCAAAGAAGACACAGTGACAACTTTATACTAGGGAGGTCTTCGAAATTCCAAGAGACTCTATTGAATGGATCAAGCAGTAGACAGAACCACAGCCGTAAAATGGAGAAAGACGGTGGATCCTCCGAGCTAAGCAAGAAAAAGAATGTTGTTACCTCAACTATTTCATCATCTGCAAAATCTGCTGCGAAAAAGGTTTCAAGCACAGCATCCAGTAACAACTCCTCAAGAAAGACGTCTCAACATAACAGTAGGACTAGTCTTACACCAAGCAAGACTGGGCAAATCAGTCATGAAAGTGTGACAAAGAAGACGTCGCATCATAGAGAATCAAAGACTAAAAGAAACACCGCAGAGATTTCCAAGCAAAATAGTACTAATTCCAAAGAATCCTCTTTGGATAGCGATGGTCTAAAACAAGGAAAGACGGCTTCATCATCCCTTTGTTCCCCATCATGTTCACCATCTTCAAGTGGCGATAGCTCAAGAAACATTGACACCACCCAGACGTCCGTTTCCTCATCTTCATTGATGTCATCATCATCAATTTCAGCAGATGAGTCTGCTAAAAGTGATGGAACATGCTCTAGCCCCAGACAAAATGGAACTACAAGTCAGAAGCAAGACACACAACCTGAGAGGGCTGGACAAGTTGGCTTAGGAAATGAAGATTGCAGTCCTAAAATACTCAAGTTCAGAAAAGGAAAGACAACTGATATCCAACCTGATAAAGAAAGTCCAAGGAGACAAAAATTTAAGCAAGTCATCATAAAAGATGCTTGCGAAAATGAAAGTGGTGATGGTAATCCTAGAGGAAACGGCTTGAGAAGATCCGCTGCTGACAGCCATTCATGTGCTGCTAAAGACGAAGTTATGACAGTAAACCTCCGATCACGTGCTATAGAACATACAAAAGAAACTCCAAGTTTGTTCAACAACGTGATTGAAGTAACTGTAAACAAGCTTGCCGAGACTAGGAGAAGCAAGGTCAAGGCTCTGGTGGGCGCTTTTGAAACTGTTATCTCCCTTCAGGATGCAAAATCCTGTCCAGTAATTGGAAGATCATAACGTGCTTTTCTCTTTGACAGAAGGAATCTGCACGTCAGGGGAAGGATTCCAAGCAGTAATCTTGATAATACTTTGTTACTGACCTTGTGACCGTTAGTTTAGGTAGTTATAGGGATTGATCACTCAAATTTGATTTCTAATCGAGTTAATGAGTGCTTAGAACAGTCCATTTGGACAAATTTGGTTGAGCTTAAGACATTGTTCGATGAGTAACTCACCCATGTAAGCTTTCAGTAGCTGAGGCGTTAGCGTATTAAGTCTTACCATCAAGTACTGGATTTTATTCTGCATAACAGAATAGTCCAGACTTTAAAATTCTCTGTTGAGGATGACCTATGGCTATCCTAATTCTTTATGCCTGTACATATTTGGTGAATGAACGATAGAAATCTCGGAGGATTACTCTGAAGCCAAGTTGAAATCAAAGTGTTGAATTTATATTCTTGTTTCTCAAAACATTCTTTGGCTTTACAAGACAGGAAAAAGAAAAGAAGTCCATCGATTAGCAGATCACTGACTTTTTGCAGTAAACTTTTCACTCTATTTTAAAAATTAAGAGCTTTGCTTCTTTAAACACATTTCATCTCCCGTTAAAGATTCCACTAAAAACCACGCTATCGCCTCCTAATGATGCTTCCCACTCTGTGGACGAGGTCCTGATTTGAGTTAATGCAACAACCACCTCCCTCATTTCTGGCCTGTTAACTGCATTTTCACAGAGGCAGCAGTCTGCAATTTCTGCCGTCTGTAGGGTAATGAGAAAATATCATCTCTACATGCATAGTTTACTGGCTATCAAAATAGAAGTAGAAGAATTAGAGACTTGAACATCAATATTTATCAAGATTTCCAACCTTGTATATATCTTCCATGGGATAGCATCCCTTGAGATTTTCATCTATAAAGGATTCCAATGTTGACTCTGGATCCTCGTCTTGGAAAATTTCGTGTATCTGACCATTCAGTGAACACCCTTTATTGTTAATGGAAGACTACGTATGATGTATATAAGCTTAAGCTGCAACAATCAAGAAGGTGATCTCCTGACATCCATGTTCTAATAAATGCATACATCTCAGTTGTTCTTGTTTTAGGTTCTTCTTTCATATTAGCATTTTCATATTTCAAAATCATATTCTGAAATAGAGTTAATTTTCTCCGATAGTCATTCATGTAGTTGTGTTTCGTTCTTCAATATATCTCTGCTAAATGGTTAACTTACAATTGAGATGAGTGATTTCATCTTGTTTGGATCCCCATTTTCACGAATGAGTGCGCGTTTTCCAGTTATTAGTTCTGCGAGAACGACTCCAAATGCAAAAACATCGGTTTTGGTAGTTATCTGTAGCTCTTTCACAGATCTGTAACATATGGGACATCAGAAGCGAATTTTATAAATTCTTCATATGTTTATGAATCTGATATTACTAGACAATATGGCATTCCATTGTGAAAAACAAAAAGTGACTTAACAAGAATGCGTAAATTTAGATGCTTACTCAGGGGGAAGATATCCTGGTGTTCCAACTAGGCGGGTCGCCAAGAATTCATCTTCATTGGTTCGACCTACTAGTTTTGCCAGACCAAAATCTGCAACCTATAAGAGAGAACTTTCTTGGATGTACTAATAGTGAAAACTAGAAATTCATTACTGAAGTTGTAGTCCCTTTATGATAAAAAAAGAAACAACTTTTCGACAGCAGTATTAATGGATAGACAATGCAGTTTCGCGCATGTCTCATCAATATGAATGATAAAGAAGAAAGATTGTCGCTACCATAAGTGGAAAAACTGTGATATTCAACTATCCATGTACTTGAAGGAGGAGTCAAGAAGGCACCTTAGCTCTCATTGCTTCATCCAGTAGAATGTTACTTGTTTTTATATCGCGGTGAACATACCGAGATTTTGTATGGTCATGGATATACTCAATACCCCTTGCAGTATCTACAGCAATCTGTGTTCTTGTAGTCCAACTTAGAGGCTTATGACCTGGTTCAGAACAAGTGAATGTGAGCTAACTAATGATTCTGCCGAATTCTTCTTTTTTGCCTTTTGAAATCTTAGTTATTTTTATCCTTTTCGACAGTGGTGGAAGCTTCTCGGCTTGCTCTACAGGGTTGTACAGTTCGTCAACTTCAGTCTTACTTCATTACTTGATTCATAGCTTGGTGAACTTATCTTTAACTAGTGGAGTGTATTTGTCTTGAATCTCAATATCATGTAACACGAAATTTTGTATCAAAATGAGCTCAATGGTTGAATTTACATGTTATTGAATAGTACCTTTTAGCGTTGGTTGATGAAGATGTTCATTGAGAGAACCATTTAGGATATACTCGTAGACCAAGTAGAGGTGATCATCCCCACTGGCATAACCCAACAGCTCCACCTACATGACGAACTCTTTGTAAGTACTGGAGCATCATCATAGTAAAAGCAAAATTTTGAGTGATTAAATTTGATCACTTACCACATTTATGTGATGTATCTTGCATAAGACTTTGAGCTCCGCCATAAACTCCTTAGACTTGTTAGACCTCATCTTTTTAATTGCAACTTCCTAGAATCAGTTTGGTAATTGTTTTTTAATCGCGAGGCACAGAAGAATCTGAGTTGGCTTGAGCAAAAATGAAGAGATGCAAACTAAAAGAAGCGTTAGATACCTGCTTCCCAATTGTCCCATAATACACACTCCCATATCCACCTACCCCGATAATCCTAGTCTCATCAAAATCGCTTGTAGCTTCTGCTATTTCCTCAAGACTGTATATTACTGGCCTTTCTGATTCAAAAACTGGCATGTCTGCAGTGTTAAATAAATTGATCGCGTTAATTTTCTGTAATGAAATCTTTTCCTGTTTAGCATAAGCTTATCATCACAACAAATTGGCAAACAGTAAACCTTCAGTATTATCTTTATACGTGTACTGCTTGTGCAAAGACGTGGTTTTTTTAGTACTAAAGCTTTTGGAAATAGCTGCAGCATCCTCCTTGGCGCGTCTCTGCAGTCTATTTCTCCTGAGAATAAACATCATCACAGTGCACATTGAAAGAACTGTCACAGCTGATAATATTCCAACTAGTATTGTCCATTTGTGTGCCTTCTGCTTCTTTCCTGGTTAATGATGGGGGAAACGAAGCAACGAAAAATCACCATAGTAATACATAGTTGATGAGATCAAAAAAAGGCAAAATTCTACGACAGATATAACTAACCGGCAATACTTGCTAGCGCTGGAACGCCATTTTTGTACATGGGCACATAAATCAGCCATCCAACATCTACGAACTGTGGAGTTGTCAAGTGAGGATTCAAGTTCTCTATGTCGCTGACTTGAGAAGAAAGTGAATCTCCAATACTTGACAAAGTATCATGCTCCTGAACAGTATACGTCACCACAATTTTCTCTTCATCTTCCACACATCCACACAACAGATGCATAGTAACTACATCCCCAGCCCGGTAACTTTTTTCTTCTCCTCCAACTTTCCAAACCTGTCCACTAAAAATGTCATTAGAAACATTTGCAAATGTATCATCTGGCTGCAGCTTGTAACTCGTGTCATAGAAATATCCAACAGTTCCATTAACATCTTTGCAAGTGCAAGGTATATTAACTAGGTAGTCTTGTCTGTCATCATGGATAATCGGCTTGATTGCTGATGCATTGACAGCGTAAAAATTGGTGATATTCTGTGTTGAGAGACCGTTGTGCTGGTAGAGGAACGCGTTGCATGTCTTGATTTGATCGGAGCATGGAAAAGGGTAGATGTTAGTTAACTGAGTTGGTGCAGCAGAAGCCAAATTTGTTGTGGTCTCAGGAAAAATCAGAGTTAACATGAAGTAAAGAATGAGGATGCAAGACCAAGAAGCCATAAGCTAGCCTTGGCATGAAAAATACTATGCCTTGTGAAATAAAAGTAAGGCATATCAGGCCATGGAAGACATTCTAAGAGAACATTTTCCTCTTTGTCATATCCTATTTGTTGCTTTGTTTGTTGACGTATACAGTAATATAAACATAATGCATCTTTGTCATGGCATCTTGCAGACATGCAGGTAATGAGACATATAAACAGTTCATCCTTGTGGTCCGGTCCTTCTTCGGACTCCGTATATAGCAGGATTTTAGTGCACCGGGTGTTCGGATCGAAACAGCAGCAGTTGGTAACAACTGCAAATCATGACGATGAGATATAGATGACAAAGAAAACTATACTTAAAAAACATATTAGTTGAAATATTTGGTCAATTCGCCTACACATTACGAGATACAAAAAAAAACAAATAAAATCTACTGAGAGAATAATCACTTCCTAATCAATACTTTCAACAACTACGTAGATGCTATTCTATTCTTATATGAGAGTAAAACATCTTTTATTCATAGAAGTCCAAATTAAAATTGTTATTTTCCACGGAAAATCTTTTGTACAAAGTAACATTTTTTGAATTAAAACACAATTATCATAGAATCCAAATAAGGTCGAAATTCAGGCAAACCCTAATGCCAAGCTCCCCCCCCCACCCACACACACACTTTTTTTTTAATTCTCTCTTCAAATAGTAAAATACCATAGATGAAAACATATAGTAGTACTATATCATATTGTATTTTACAATGTTACTGCATCACTTGGAATATTTGCTTTAAAAATATTCTTCTGTTTACAATGCATACTTGCCGATTTTTACAATGCACAAATGGAGATATTTGTGACTAGAATTTAAGTAGTATTAGTGCTACTCTAATATATATATTTTTTTTGACTCCACAAAAAGTTGTTTTTCAAGGCAAAATTTGCAAGCTATTGTAAAGCTGTTTAAACCAATGCTGTGGAGGTGGAGTTTCCTAGTCTGAGGAAGCCAATTCTTTAGGTGACCCTTCAAGGTTTTATCATTTAGATATATATATATATATAACATTAATGGAACTTAAGATTAGCTGTTGTACAACTACAAATTAATAGGTGAAAAAAATGCTCAAACCTAACAATTCTTAATTGGTATCTGTCTTTGTATATGAACAACATTTTAAAATGAAAAAAATCAGAGAGTCTCAAAGTTTTTGACACTACTAACACTTGGTCTTACATCTTTCACAACTTTGAATAATTCAAATTCATTTAGCTCTTCGATGAACTTTCAAAATATGCTCCCCTCAAAAAATATATATAGCTCAAGTCATTATCACCACCACCTATTACAATTAAGATTACTATTGTCTATATATTAATTTCTGAACTAATAATGGTAGTCAAAACATAAGATTTTGTTTAGTGAGAACAAATTAACATTGGTGCCGGCGAAGCAAATAAGTCATGTATCACGTACGACTAATATAAAGCCGGCTACTATTTCTGATCCATGTTATATACTACAATGTTTCAATTATGTCTAAAAAAAATGATATTGAAGAAATATAATGTTATCAGCACAGTTTAATATGTGATAACAAGTTAGTTAAGGTCTACCAAAATTATTTGGCTTAATTAATTTATCAGCAAGTTGGAAAGTTTTTGATCTACCAAGAATTAACAATTCATTGCCATTTGGAGATAGTATCATATTGCAAATGTTCAACGGACTATCACCAAAGGATGTGGTGCAGAGAATGAGGTTGTTCCTCCCTTAATCAGAGGTCTCGGGTTCGAGCCTTGAGTAATCATTTAGCTTTGTGTCTATTACACAAAAGTCTTTTTTTTTCCATTCATTACACAAAAGTCACTATGACCGGATTTTACAATAATTCCACCGAAAAATGATGTGACAACCTTAATTAGTTGTTAATTTTATTTTAAGAGAACATAGTATATTACTCATATCTAGACCCTTTTTACATACCCAATCCAATTTTTCTTATGGATTATTAACGGAAGAGTACCAATTTCTTAATAGATTAGGCTACCTAGTGAAGACTATTTTCATAAAAAAAATTTAGTTGATATTTTTATGAAACTAAAATTATACTTATATATAAGGGAGAATATCAAAATTTGGTAGTCCTACTATGGTAGTTTTAGTTTTCTTAAAATCCTCTAAAATTGAGACATGTATTGATAAATAATTTTTTCCTTTAAAATTATGACATGTAGTTGATAAGATTATGGTAATTTTGATTTTTTTAAAATCCTCTAAAATTGTGACATGTGGTTGATAAATTACTTTTCTCATCTAAAATTGTGACATGTAATTAATAAGATTACTTTTCTCCCTCTAAAATTGTGATATGTTGGTGCTAAAATTACTTTCTCTCTCTAAAATTGTGACATGTAGTTGATAAAATTATTTTTTTCATATATTTCTTTTCTTGTCACTTGGGCCTTTGCATTTGATATGTCATAATAATATGATAACTACTTTATTTATTGAGTTTGTCTTTGTACTTTTAATTGTTTGACTAATCAGTTAATTCTTTTATTTCATTATAATATTCAGTTTCTGATAAATTACATATTATTTAATAAATTCAATTGATAAATATAAAAATTAAATATCCAATAATTTACTTTATCTATTAAATTACTTATATTTTATGACATTTATTAACGCAATTGTCAATAATATTTGTACAAATTTTGACAATACTTGTTTGATGACAAATTTAACAAGGTTTTATTTAAAATCTATCTTTAGCATGTTGATTTATCTTCAAAGAATTAAAGCAACCTTTACAAAAATAATATTATATACGCATTTTTACTTTATACGTTTTGAAGAATTTATCTTGTTTATTACCTTTTTTATGCACCTTTTTGGTAGATGAATGCAATATTATGAAATGTTTCATAAAAATATCAACCAAATTCTTTTTTATGAAAATAATCTTCATTAGGTCGCCTAATCTATTAAGAAATTGGTATTCTTTCGTTATATAATCCATAAAAAAATTGGGTTGGACACATAAAAAGGGATCAAGATATGAATAATATATTATATTTTCTTAAATTAAAATTAAGAACTAATTAAGGTTGTCACATCATTTTTTCAGTGGGATTATTGTAAAATCCGGCCACAGTAACTTTTGTGATGGCCGGAGTAAAGTAAAATGACTTTTGTGTAATGAATGAAAGAAAAGTGACTTTTTCGTAACAGACACAAAGTTAAGTGACCATGAATGAAATTTACTCTTGTAACCTCAATATAATCTTGATGAATACGTCTCCCCTCTTAGGGCACGTTTGGATAAGCTGAAAAAAGTGGCTTTTAAAAAGCTCTTTAAAAGTATTTTTGAAAGTGCTGAACTTATTTTAAAAATAAGAAGTTACGTGTTTGGATAAAAGTGCTGAAACTGAAAAAAAGTTATTGATGTGTTTGGTAAACAAGTGCTTTTAAGCACTTTTTTTTGTCAAAATATCTTAAATACCTTTAAAGTTGTTAACAATATATAGAGTTGATTATTTTTAATTTTTATTTCTAAAATGATTCAAATTAAAATTAATATATATATTTATATATATAATATTTTCATGAATAAATATTAATTTGTGCGCTAAAAAAAAAATTTTGGTTAAAAAAGTTTAAATCATTAAGCAAAATATATATGTTGCTAATCATTATAATTACATTAATGGATAAATAGTTGGTCACAAATGATACTATTTGTTTGATAAAAAGATTCTTAATTAGAAAACATATTACTCGTTGATTGAGTAATGACTATCACTATTTATAAAATATTGGCGAATATGAATGTTGCGTCGTGAAATATAGATGGATCATTCACTAATCGTCCATGAAATTGTATATCTTCAATGAGTATTCTCCATATATTTTGGTTGGTGAATTATTTTTTTTATTAGAGAAATTAATATGTTGTACAATAATTATTGTTCAAATTTAAAAGAATATATTAAAGAAGGAGAATAATATATAAAAATTCATATTTTATAAATTAGAAGTTTCATACAAAAGAAGTACTAATATAATTAAAGTTCAGTTCTCCATAAATACAAAAAGTGAAAATATTCTATTAATAAAAGCATTAAACATTAAAACCTATTTTGGGGCTACAGAAGGGTAATTTTAGAATAAGGGAGAATTTTAAGGGACAAAAATATCTTTTAATTGGTCAAACTAAAATGGCTTAAAAGTCAAAAAAAATCCGTTAGGAATTTGAGCTTTGTTATAAAACAATAAAGAAGCATAAAGTACAAGAGTAAAGAGAGAAGAGAGAGTAATTTTTATTTCTTTTCTTGAGGGATGAGAGATCATCAGATTGTCAATACAATGAACAAAATCCCTTTATTTATAGGGAAAATTTACTCCTAGTCTAAGTAAAAGACGTATGCTTCAAATTCTAATAGATATCAAAGTAGATCCTGATAGATCTTGATAGACATTCACTATAATATAAATACATTTATAACACTCCCCCTTGAATGTTTAGATAGATAATGTGACTCGTTAAAACCTTACTAGAAAAAACTCAGTGGGAAAAAAATCTATTGAAGGAAAAAGAGTACACATCTCTAACAATATGCATATAGGCTGCCTCATTAAAAACCTTACAAGAAAAATTCAGTGGGACAAAACCTTGAAAGGGAAAAAGAGTACAACGCGTATTTTCTCCCCCTAATGAGAACATCCTTGAACTTTTGCATCCCAATCTTGTGCAACATCTTCTTGAAAGTTGAAATTGGAGAAGATTTGGTGAATAAATCAGTCATATTGTCAGTTGAACGAATGTGTTGCACGTTAATATCATCAATCTTTTGTAGCTCATGTATGTAGAAAAGCTTTGGCAAAATGTGCTTCATTCTATCTCCATTTATGAATCCTCCCATAACATGTGCTATGTATGCTGAATTATCTCTGTATAAAATTGTGGGTAGATTGTTATATTTCACACCACATTTTTCTCGAATGAGATGTATCATGGACCTCAACCATATACATTCTCGGCTTGCTTCATGAATAGCTATTATCTCAGCATGATTCGATGAAGCAGCTACGATAGATTGCTTTGTATATCTCCAAGATATGGTAGTACCACCACATATGAACACATAGCCTATTTGAGACCGAGCTTTATGAGGGTCAGATAAGTACCCAACATCAGCATGATCAATAAAATCGGAACTGTAATCTTTAGAATAAAACAAGCTCATGTGTTTTATCCCATTTTGATATCTCATAGTAGGAACAGAAATATACCTTGCTAACAAATTGACTAAAAAGGCTATAAGCCTTGTAGTATTTGCAAGGTACATGAGTGCATCAATTGCACTAAGATATGATACTTCATAACCAATAAAATCGGAACTGTAATCTTTAGAATAAAACAAGCTCATGTGTTTTATCCCATTTTGATATCTCATAGTAGGAACAGAAATATACCTTGCTAACAAATTGACTAAAAAGGCTATAAGCCTTGTAGTATTTGCAAGGTACATGAGTGCATCAATTGCACTAAGATATGATACTTCATAACCAATCTAATTCGATATATTTCGAATTTCAGCAAATAATCTATTGCTTTGAAAACTCTCCAAGAGTTCCAATGATGTTCAAGTAATAAACTTATACAATATAAGGATTATAAATAAGTTTCCCAGAAACTTTTATATGCTTCAAGCAGTTTGAATCCTTAAAAGTTTTCACATAAGTTTTGTCAAGTGACAATATTCAACATTTCATGAGTGACATCTTCAAGTGTCTGGACTGCAAATCAATTAAGTTTTACGCTTACCAAAATGCATCCTTTCATGTCACTTGATAAATGTTTCTACGTCAGCATGCTTAAATAAACGTAGAATTCAGATCCTTGTAATCTTTCACAATATTGCGCCAATATTGTGTCAAAGATATTGATGATATATCATTTCGTATCGGTTCACAATGCAACATAACATTTTGAGATCTCATCACTTCATTATTTTCAGGTACATAAACCTCTCATAAGGTTTCATGAAGTGTTATGTCATAGGCTCTTCAAGCGCATATTACCTTCTTATTATGATTATTTGCTTCTTATTTTATATAAGTACTATTTCATTTGGAACCAATTGGTCTATCACGCTTCACGCATGCATAAACTTGTCCTTTAGAGACATAAAATAGGAGCACTTGCAGCTTAAATATGAGATGCGTTCGGCATTTGACTTGAATTATCTTTTGAATTAGGATCTGATGATAATTCCTAACATACTTCATAGTTGATTATAATCTTTATGTTAGGAAAGCTAACATACATCCTCCATCTTCTTTGATGGATCCATCTTTGTGACTCATGGTACATTCATTAATCGTATACCGCACATCAAAATTATTAGATGAAATAGTTGGTTCATGACCTTGAACCAATTGAGGGGAAGAAATAATCATAATTTATTGGTCTAATGCATACAAGTGTTATTGTATGCAACATATCATATTTCAGATCAATGGTTTAGCTATTTATCGAAGGAATTCAATGTCAAACCATCATCATCAAGATAACTTTCTTGATTGCACAATCTGAAAATTATGTTCTTAACTCAATTTTGTTGAGCAAGCAACTTTATGAATGTCAAACTGCAGATTGACAATGAATGTACATGTGATCATCTTATTGATGCATCTTTTCAACATATCACATGATAGGTGAATGAGCCCCTATTCACCTTTTATTCTTTTCAGATTTTGAGGGATCCAATCCCAAAATTAATTGGTTCAACCAACTTATCATGAGAACAAGCAACATTAAAGTTCATGAAGAATTTTTTAATTCTTCAATATATGTTCAATACTCAGTATGCACATCTTTGGGATATCACAATCGTTCATGTCAACTTATGAACTTTTAATCTAGTAAACTCCAAGTTTACCATGATATGTGTTTTTGCTTTAGTAAATTTCAGATTTATTACTATATGAATAAATTTCACATTTACTACTTCAGAAGTAGATTTCAAAATTATTCAACCTCTTTCGGAGGTGAGTTGTGATACAATCACAATCAAGTGCACGTTTGCATTAATAAGTTTCTCATTCCCCAGGAATTGAATATAATCATGCCTTAAGCCTATCAAATTATGATAGCTTATAACCTCTTTCAAGATTTTGTTACTTCAGAAGCAAATCGAGGCATACATATGATGTAGAGAATTCTTCTCTAGTATATTTTATAATCATATAAGCATGTGAAAATATCGTCACTTTTGATGATCATTATCATATTGTCCCTCCATGCGTATATTCGTGCATTTAATCACTTGTCTTCTTTCAGACATATTATGCCCTACTACTAAATACACCTCAAGAATGAAGTAAGTTGTCATATTTCAGACTTATCATATATTGCTACCACATTCACTTCATGGAATGAAGCATATTTAATGGGTCGAATTTCATGACTTATCATTAAATACCCATTATTTTGCCTTAGCCATCATAATATCATCAATATGGTGTATTGAGATTCAAACTCAACATCTTATCCATATAAATGCGTCTTAGGCATGAATCAATGAGACTTGAACCCAACATATTATCATCCTTTTTGATAATATTATTTTTGAGGAATAAATTTAAAATATAAATGATTCCAAACCAATTATTTTTCCTCAAATCCAATAATAATTATAGTAATAGTAGCAAAAGAAAGATAACATAAAGAATTATTAACCTTGAAATCCTTCAGATTTATAATCTCACCTTGTTTGGCAGAGTCCCGTGCTGATAACGTGTTATAAAACAATAAAGAAGTATAAAGTACAAGAGTAGAGAGAGAAGAGAGAGTAATTCTTATTTCTTTTCTTGAGGGATGAGAGATCATCAAATTGTCAATACAATGAACAAAACCCCTCTATTTATAGGAGAAATTTACTCCTAGTCTGAGTAAAAGACGGATGCTTCAAATCCTAATAGATATCAAAGTAAATCTTGATAGATCTTGATAGACATTCACTATAATGTAAATACATTTATAACAAGCTTTTAATTTTTGGCTTTTTTTAAGCAATTTTCAAAATTGTCAAACACTTCTAAAAACAAAAAGTGGTTTTTAATCCATTTTGACCAACTTATAAGCTCTTCCAAACAGCCTCTTACTATTACTTGTGTGATTCTATTGTAGTTTTAATTTCTAAGTTGCCCAGACTTTAAAAAAAAAAAAGTATTTCTGAAGAATTTGATTCTTTGGTAAATGGCTTTTTCAAGACTATTTTTTAATTAAATAGATTATAAGTTTTTCTTAAAAGGGAAATGACTCACTTTTGAAAATCTAAATTTATGTGTGATTTAAAATTTATTTACAAGTTTTAAAAGTTACAAACTAGTCCACAAATCACCAATTTACAGATAAACCAAATCTCTCCCACCAAAATCTTCGACACATTTTACAAATTAGTCCAAAACTTGATTTGTGATGGACAGATCTATTATCGATCCGATCAATATATAGACAGATCAATTATCAATCCGATCAATATATGGACAGATCAATTATCGATCCGAACGATATATGGACAGATTGATTATCAATCCGACCGATATATAAACAGATTGATTATTGATCCGATCGGTTACATATGTATACACAATCCTTTTTTTAAAAAAAATGGATTAAAATTAAAGGAGAGTAGAAAACTTACAAATTTGAGAGAAGACGGAACATTTAAGAATAAAATACTAGCTTCAAAAGGGAGAAAGTTCAAGAAACAATGCGTTTTTAGCAAGAATGAAGGAGAAAAAAGTTGGAGAGAGGGAATAAAGTAATTTGAAATTAAAAAAATAAATTAGGATTTGATGTTTTAAGTATATTTATAAATAACTTCCATAGTTTTTAATATATTATTATTCAATTCTCCTTAAAGTTATTTTTTTATTTTATTTTATAATGAGAAAATGAAAGTATAGCATTTTGAAAACATATAGAGACCTATTAGCCATACAAATGCATCATAGATTAATTTGTCAAGACTGATTTTATTGGTTATTTTATCGAAAAATGTGAGTTATTGTCACTCAGTAAATGACAATTTTTTTTGTAGTGATATCTACGAAAGGAACGAAATAGGCGTACGTGTACTAATGATATGATTATACATCTTGGAAAAGTCTTGAAAGAGATTTATCATCCAGTTGCTATTGGACATATAGAATATTGTAAAACATATATGGTAAGGAAAAGATTGTCCTTCCTTTTCAATACTGATACACAAAATGACTCTCATTTTTATCAGGTCCAGCCTATGGTGACAGAAATTCAAATATGGTCCAGCCTGGGTCTTAAATTCTCTAAGCTTCTTGTAATTTAATAATATGTAGGGACAAGACTTTAATTTGTTGCAATACTCAACTCTTTATGATCATTTCTTGAACCCCTTTTTCCCACTGAAAAATATTCAGTGACTATTCTACTGTTTCGATGAGAATATGTTTCTCGCTATGCGTTTTGCTAGTGAACTGATTCGATGAGAAAATTATGTTTCATAACATAAATTTCTCATTGAATTGCGGTTTTCCACACACACGAAATCATTTCGAGATCATCCATTGGTCCTTCTTTTTGTTTTTTCAATCCTATGACCACTTCACAAGGGGTGATGGAAAATCAGATATGTGATTCAATCATATAACAAGCTTTGATTCCATATATACTGACGGGTAGTCTGGTAC
The DNA here is from genome assembly GCA_030864215.1 of Capsicum pubescens. Lineage (NCBI taxonomy): Eukaryota > Viridiplantae > Streptophyta > Magnoliopsida > Solanales > Solanaceae > Capsicum > Capsicum pubescens. The sequence goes on from CM061543.1 coordinate 21,137,871, forward strand.
AATTACGAAAATTGGAAGGGTACTTCAGTTTTATATATACTAAGGCAGTGATGTACACGAGATCTTTTATGCTAGAATATTACAGCAAATTAAACTTAGACCATACCACAATTTATACTGTACTATATAAAATACCTAAGTAGTTTACGTGAAAATGCATCAAATGGAGGTATATAATGTAGTATAAGAAAAATGTGAGTATGCATATATTCTGATCATTATTCTTTTTGGTCTTGGGTATTGATGTGTTCCTGGTTGAACTTGCTGTTTCTTGTCTGCATTGACTGATACTGGGATGCCATCTCATTATTGAACTCCATCTTCATTGACTGTATATAGGAAAATAATTCAGAATTAGCAAAATATATATATATGGATGATTTATATCCACAAAAATTTCTCCGACTTGTTTTAAATCACAAGTTTCAAACTTTGTGTCAATAAATGCATGTATGATGAATTACTTACTTGAGGTAGAAATGCACTGTAGGGGTGGTTAAAAGGGACTGAAGTGGTTGCAACATTAGGGGCAGCTGCAGAGCTGACGGCGTCGCCATTAGGAATGGATGATGTCATGGCAAAAGCTGGTGACATGAAGGGAGGACAAAGAGTGGGAATTGATGAGGTTGGATAAAAGAGCGGAGCTGCAGTAAGAGAGTGATAAGGAGCTCGAGGTAAATTAGCAGTCATATTGTTAAGCATTCCTGCAGTACTATCCATGCCCATTCTTGCTAGTAAAGGCATTTGAATATGTGGTTGCATTCCTAGAGACATCATCATCATTTGTTGCTCCATATTTCTAGCACTGGTTATCAACTGAACTTGTGCTTGAAGCTGCTTTAAGTACCTTATCACTTCCTCCAGCATTGACGCTTTATCTGTCTGTATATATAATATAATCATCCATAATTATGTCATTACATTATAGGGGCATGGCGAGGGATGATCAGTTGAACATCCTTCGGTAGAAAATTATAGTGTACATAGATCAAATAGTTGCATATGTGGTAGCTATAACTCACCTTACTTGCATTTGGCACCAACTTCTGCAGAGCTTTCATCTTTCCGTTGATTCTATCTCGGCGTCTCTGAACCCAAAAACAAAACAACACGTTCATATAGTGAAAGGATATAGCTTATGTATATATAAAAACTAACTGAGGTTCATTAACTCCAACATATATATATATATATATACCCGCTCTGATTGGTTATGAATAGCAGCTCTTCGGCTGCGTTTTAATAGTTTGGAGCTTTTTGTTTCACGTTCTTCCTCCTTGTTTTCCTGCCACAAGTCATCCATTATGCATAAGAGTTCGATAACATATACGTATTTTCTAAAAGTAGACATGATATCACTGCAAAATATAAGTCCAAAATACTAGTACTAACGTAGTGGGACATTAGCTAGGTGGCTACTGATATTTATATTTCATCATCATACTACTAGCTACTACCATTAGAAAGTTGGCTTTTGGCAATCACTATTTAGCGAAGAGACTGAATCCAGTTGTTATAAGTATACTTATAGCATCCAAATTTTCTTTTCTTGTTATCGTTATAAAGCACCTTGGTTTATTTAGGAAGTATGTAAGAAGTTTAATTACCGAGCCACCATGGCAGTCAGAATCCTCGTTATTACAAGGCCATGTCACCATGGTGATATCATTGTCCTTAGCATTTGCACGGGCGCTTATAAGTTCTACTGATCTTCCACCACCGTATAATTGGGGGTCAGAATCTGATCTCATCCTCTTTAGTACTCCTCTTGTTTGTTGACCACCATAGGATGCATTTCTCTCCCTGTCGATGTTTGCCTGATTATTATGGCCATCACTAATTCCCATTAACTTACTACTATGATTTTGCTTTTGGAAAGTGGCTTGATGTACAATCGACTCTAGTGTGTCACCAGCCTTTCCCCATGTGTGTTTTGCTTGCTCATTGGGGAGGTTGCTTCCAAGTCTATGCATGACGACTTGCCCATTTTCCCATGTTAACTCTGCAACCTCACACTTACTGGACCTGAAATTTTTTTATTATTTGAACAAAGATCTCAGATAAGTCGAAAGCAAGAGAAGTTGTAGAAAAATGTGAAGTTGTAGAAAAATGTTACACTAGTAGCTAGTATAGTAAGAGCATACATGGGGTCAAGATGATTCCGATCCTGCTGGTTATGCACGTGGCCACGGGGATATCTCTTCTCCTCGTCTTCTACCACTACTTGTTCTTCTTGTTTTTGGTGACTAAAATTCCAAGTATGACGACTCATGTTGATGCCTTCGACACAGTCTACCCTCTTAACTCTCAGTTACTGCCAGTCCATAATATCGAGTTGTCTTTCCCTCTTTTATACTAAAAATGTAGTTCAGTATCTTCTGGTCCCCTACAGGATTTGATATTCAGCTGACTATTTAATGTATACACACCATGTAGTAGCAATAAAAGCCTGCATTTCAAATGGATAAGTTTTGGTATCTGTTTTATTTTTTTTCCTTGATAGAACTCTGGGGAATGAAAGAGCAGAGATGGGATTTATGGAAATTTATAGGATACCTCCAAGTTTAACAATAATATTTAAGTTATATACACTGACAGCATTACATTTTTTACACGATCACTGTAGTTTAACCTAACATAGTAGGCTGGTTATCATTTTTACCAGCTTATCAATTAAATTAGTTGTAGAAATATACCGGTAATTACTTTGTAAGTAACATGATTATTGCATCAAACTTAAACGCTTGCCAATTACGCTATGGTTCTCAAGACATATCAAGTCACTGTTGATTCTGGATAGACATTTTGAATGTTATTTCCGACAACAACAAACATTTCAATGTATATTGTGGTTTCTTGATTAGATATGTGGTCTCATGAAGGGATGTCAGGTGGGCACGCATAATCAATTCAACAGAAAAGGATTTACCTACCTGTATGAAAAATAACTTTGTAGTATTTCTTGTTTCCATGTGATCCGTATTAATTGATGTTTCAGATATTGATGTACAATATCTGGAAATTGCACGTCCACGCTTAGAGACTGTTGAAAATGGTTTTATTATGAATGTCTATCATATTAGAGACTGTTCACAATCAGTTTTACCATTCAAACTCCTTGTAAAGAAATTATTTCTCTTCATGATTGAGATGCAAGAAGGCGTGTCTTGAAGAAATAGAGAAATCCTACGTTTCTACATGTGACATCCAAGGTTCAAATCTTGGAACCAGCCTCTCTGGTTGCACCAAGAAATGGCGTATGTCTTTCATACATACATTTGAAATTATACTATATGGTTCTCACTTTATTTTTTAACTGCTAAGGTTAGAATGCTTGGTTTGGTGTAAGTACCGGGTATTGGTAATTTACCGACTTCAGGCACTAGGTCCACCAAATGATTGAGATAGAAGTCCCCGTCTCTAGCTATCCCTGCTGGATTATGAGAAGCAAAATTTGTGGTTCTAACGCTACTGTTGGCATTTTTGTTTAAGTCAGCCGGTCAGTCACATGTTACTGACTTACTGTATTGGTCCATCACCAGGCAAGAAAGGGCCACCTTTGAATTTTGTATGCTCATTAGCATACATAGAATATCAAATGAAAATGACAAAGTTATACTTTTGAGCAACAGTGAGTGTAGTTTATCAATCAAAGTTTATGATTGTCAACTGAAGCAGGAGACAGCATGTTGTTTGAGAGGTTACAAAATATATCAAGAAGGCCTCTACTGATTGTGTATGAAAGGGTTTTAGACTCTGGAAATATTGATTCTTCCTGGAACGAGTAACACATAAACATATCAAACCGGTGATAGATTTATACCAGTGTTAAAACGCAGAACAATAGCATCAATCATCACTTAAAACACTTGATCAACATGTTGTTGTTGTTTTTGCTTTCGATTACATATGTTTGTTCTAGTAATAAAATGTAGCACAACAGAACTAATGCATTTCGTTTTCTATTTACCAATTATTAAGATAGATTTCAATATAAAATCAATGAGTGAGCACAATTCTTGTGGGAATAAAGTTTCGGAGGAATTTTTTTCAGGCCTTGTACATTTTTTTTATAGTTAGAAGCAGAAACATGTAACAGGTCCAGTTCCTGTTGATCTAATCTTATTTGATTTCTCTCTCACTATAGATTCTTCGTATCTTCTTTTCTCTTCTGCTTGTGTTCTTGCTTCTTTGGCAATATGATCAATCCTCGCGAGTTTGTTCTTGTAATGCTGCCAGTTCCTTTTCATAGCAAGCTCCAATTGATTCTGCAGTTTCCCAATAACATGGATTTCAAGTAATACGAAATTAGCACCATAACAACTTAAAAACTTGGAGAGTACGTACCTTTCTCCTTTCCATTTGCTGTTTCGCCATCATCTTCTTTTCGTTCTCCCAAGCAATAAGTGAAGAAAGTAGTTTGCCGTGTCTGAAACTTGAGAATGTTTCTTCTTAAGATATTTCTAATTACAACATATCTTGCAACAAAACATGCAACAAAAGCGTACCGCTTTCTTATTTTGGCTATTTGAACTTTCTCCCAAGCATCAGCTTTGTTTTCAGCATTTCTGCTTCCTCTTGAAATCCCCTTTTGCATTTTATCACTAGCAGAAGGATTTATGGTCACTATTTCTGCTGAAGTTTTACGATTCACCGTGGTAGGCCTTCTCATTGGAGCTTCAAATCAAACATGACTTTTAAGTTCTATGCACTAACAATAAGCAAAAGATATTTACACAAACAGGTCACCTATATAATATAATCCAAGGAAAAATAATGTATACATTGTTGACATTTACCGGTTTCTGCTTGCCTAATAACAGGTCCTCTTGTTTTTATCTGATATTGAGAGCCAGCATTTTCTTCAATGGAACATATAGCAAACGCGGAAGCTGCAATTGCTGCTGCAAATTCTCCGTAACCCAAGTCATAAATGTTTCCTTTCATTTGGCTAAACAATTAGTACTACTGCAGCTTGTGTATATGTCCTTTTGGCTTCAAAAGTTTCCAAGTCAAACTTGTTGAAGTTTAATGTGGTCTATGTGCTAGTCACTTCTCTATTAACTTGTTGAGATTACAGTCATTTGCACTTCCTAAAACTTGAGCCAATTTCCTATTATGTTGGGACAACTAATTGGACATTCTCCTCAAAGAAAATATGGTTTAGTTTTTGGTTAATGAATAGTGAGAGAGGAACAGGTCTATATGGTCCAATATAAGTATAATTTGCAGAATCTTTGCAACTATGTTTGGAATATCTTGTTGCAAAAGCAATGGACTTTTTCATCTTATTTTCCTATTAATCTTTTTCCCAACTGATCCCCCTGTGGCCTAAATGGGAGGGAGAGAGAGCCAAAGAAGCAAAAGTGAAAAAGGCAAAGCTTTAACCAAATTGACAACCCTTTTCTTTCTTTCTTTCTGTCTATCTGACTTCAAGATCAAAGATGGTCTTGGAGGAAAAGTATGTCTCTTGTTTATGTTGCATGTAATGCTGGAAAAGGTATCTGTTTGGAGGGGGTGCCCAGCTTATCACTTTAAGCTTTTTTTTAATCAGTTTTTATTTTTTTTTAAAGTACTTTTTTATCTTACCAAACACCTAAAAAAAACAAAAAAAGAGATTAAAAACTGGTTTAACCAGCTGGGCTCTAAGTTTGATTTACTATTTTCAATACATAGTTTGAACTTATTGTTGTTTATTTTTGTGAATACATAGTTAAAACTTTATTTGATTAATTATAAAATATATTCCTTCCGTCTTATTTTATGTGGCATATTTTGATTGGACAGGGAATTTAAGAAATAAGAAAAAAGACTTGGGTGATGTTTACCAAATTGCCTTTATTAAAAAATAAAAATGACCTTCTGGACCCCTGTACTATGTCAGTTTTGTAAGTTGGATACTTCTACTTACATGTTTGTCATCTGAACCCTTGAACCCATCAAAAAGCAACATTTTGCACCCTTTGACCGTTGACACGGGAACTAGGACAAAGAGAGTGTAGCCACTCGCCTGGGGTGCGAGTGGAGGTTAATTTTTGGCCAATTTTACATTAAAATAATTTAAAAAAAAAAAATTAATTTTTTTTTTTTAAAAAGGGTCCTTTTTTTTCCTCCATCTTTTTAAATTTAAAAATAATTTAAAAATATTTTTAAAAATTTAAAAAAAATAAAAAAAGATCCTTTTTTTCCCTCCATCTTTTTTAATTTAAAAATATTTTTAAAATTTTTTAAAAAATATATATATATTTTTCCCTCCCCCCCACACCCCACCCAGCCCCATCCCACCCCACCTCCAGCCTCCCCACCCCACCCCAACACCCGTCCAGCCCTTCCCCACCCCCACCCCAGCCCGTCCCCATCCCCCATACCCTACCCATCCCCATCCCACCCCCAGCCTCTCCACCCCACCTAGCCTCGTCCCCACCCCCTCACACCTCACCAACCCCGTCCAGCCCCTACCCACCCCATCCCCATACCCCTCCTAGCCCCGTCCCCACCCCAACCCCTTCCAGCACCCCACCCCAACACTCTTCCAGCCCCCCATCCCCCCACACGTTCACTTTTTATTTTTTATTTTAATTTTTCCTCTCAATTCAATTCTTTACATTTTTTTAATTAAAATTTAAATTTGAAATCTTTTTATTTTTTTGAGGATTAAAATTTAAATTTAAATTTAAATTGAAAGTGAGTAATAGTGAATATTGAAAAAAATTAGTGTATTTTTCATTTATGAGATGTTTTACAACTATTGCCTTAAGGTAAGACTTAATTAGCTCAAGAACTTTTAAACTACAAATTATGCCCCACGGGCAAGAGTTGACACTACCACATTATGTCTTCATTTATGGAATGTTCTACAACTCTCGCCTTAGAGGCAAGACTTAACTCAAGGACTTTCAAATAATAAACTATGTCCCACGGGCAAGAGTTTACACTACCCACATTATGTCTTTATGTATGAGATATTCTACAACTCTCGCCTTAGAGACACGACTTATCCCAAGAATTTTCAAAGAACTTCGTAACAATAATTCATGCCCTTAAATTTGCTTTGATTTCAAAAAAAGAAGATACATTTGCGGATTATCCAATTTTTTATTTATTAGCAAAATATAATAGAAGTTGAGAAAAAAGAAAAAAACGATCAAACATAATAGAGAAATAAAAAAAAATTGAGAAAAAAAGGAAAGAAAAAAATAAAGATGAAGAAAAAATGAAGAATTAAAAAAATTGAGAAAAATAAAAACGAGAGGAAAAATAAAAGTAAAGTTTGAGAAAAACGAGGGAAAAAAAAAGAGAACTAAAAAAAAGAAAAAAGTGATCAAACAAAATAAAAAAATATATAAAAAAAGAGTGAGAAAAAAAAGGCAAAAAAAAATGAAAATAAAATTAATGAAAAAAATAAAAAAGTAAAAATAGTAAAAAATAGAATAATAAAATTAAAGGGAAAAAAGTGAAAATAATAAAAAATAGAATAATAAAATTAAAGAAAAAAATAAAAGATAAAATTTGAGAGATAAATAACTATGAAAATTTTAAAAAATATATTTGAGGTGTAGAGGGGTAAAATGGTACTTGTACTATACTTAAAAAGCAAAAAAGATTATTTTTTAAAGACATTTCTTATTGGGATCAAATATGTAAAGTCACCCATATTTGGGTACGTGGAATGCAATTTCCTCTATTTTAGGTGCTATTACAAAGATGCTTAACAACTATTTGTACTGAAAAAAGAAAAAACAACAACTGTCATTGACCCATTATAAGCTGAACACAATATAACAAAAATCAATATGAGTAATTAATTAGTCACCGCCACTCTCCTCAAATTCTCTGTTATTTCAGGTAAACTTCTTCATTCTTTTCCTTCACTTTATTGTCTTCCTCGGTAAGAAATTCTGCTTTTCAGGTGCCAATTTCTGATTATTCTTTTTATATGTTCCACTATAAAGTTGTATAGAAAGTGTTTGGTAAAATGTCAATTAAAAAAATTATGTCTACTGCTTTGGGAGATTTCTCATTACTATGGCATTTTGTGTAGCAATCGTAATTTCAATAACATAATCTACTACTATGGCAATTTTTGAAGTTGATTTTGATTTGAGTATTTATTGCAATTGGCAAAACTAAGCTTCACATTGGAGAAGCAGCACCTTGAGTAAGGGTTTAGGGATAAGTAGAAGTAGACCGAATACATGCATTGCGGGTTAGGTCAGCATGAGAGGAGAAAAGTTGAGGTGAGACTATATGGGACTGCAGTGCCAAAATGCAAACAATTTAGATGTCTAGGCTGCTTGTTTCACGAGAATGGAATGACAGATGAAGATATTACTAATAGGATTAAAACGTGATGGTTGCAATGGAGAAATGCTAAATGTGATACAAGGATACCTATTCAAGTGATAAGTTTTATAGAACAACTATAATACCAACTGTGTTGTGTTATATGGTAGTGAATGTTGAGCTGCTAAAGTCCAGTATATCCACAATATATGTGTGTCAAGTATTCTTCCTTAAGAAGAATGTTGGCCTGACTAAAATATTAAAGCAGCAAATATAAGCGGCACAACCAACAACTGGAAGCCCATAGTCTGATAGAACCATGTCCAGTTGTAGAACATTAAGTACAAGTGTAGCAGAAAGAAAGAAAGAAAGAAAGAAAGAAAAGGATGAGGAACAAGAACATGGAATTGAACTTTTCATTCTCAGATTCTCCTCCATGTTATCTTTGTATTTCTACTCTGTTTTATTTTCCAATTCTAAGTAAAGAAAGGGAGCCCAAGTTAATGATAAAAACTTTTTTTTTTTTTCGGTCAAAAGAATGTAATACCAAAAGAAAAATTTCTCGCAACTCAATTGTTAGAGGAGTGCCTAAGAGAAAAAATAAATAAATCATCCTAATTAATGAGCTTAATCAAAGCTGGTTTTGATAGAGAGGAAGAGATCCTAGAGACCTGTTACATTTTAGAAAGTTTGTCAGCCGTGATTCAAAGAAACAAATGGAGAACTGATTAAAAAAAAGTTATGTGGTTATACACTAAGAATTTGTTACAGAAATTTAACACATGTCTTCTTAGGTACAACGGACAATTATTTCAAAAGATTGAATAGAACTTTTATACATGTCATGTGTGAAGAAAAATAAATCTCTATACTTAAAAGCAAATAGCAGATCATACTATTTCTGTAAGATACGTTTGAGCTTTATATTTTTATTTTATTTTTGTGAGATTTTTTTTTTAAAATGATTTAATTGAGATTAATAATATGTTGGTCTGTCAAGTTACTATTGAGATTTTTGAGGGTCAAAAGTGCCAATTAAAATTTTGGGAGTACAAATAGTCAAATGAGAGGGCTTGGCCTCAAAACTACATGCGCCAACAGAGTAGGTGTTTGAGATTGAGATATAAATGTCGCTAGCAACCTTTATCGATTCATACCATGAGGTTATGGTAGGACCTGTAATTTGATTGAGTCGATACCCCAGGTTGGATATGCCACACCATACGTCATTATGGTGTGGCGTTTTTTCGAGTTGAGTCGATATCTGAGACCGGACAATTTGAGCCAATGAGCTTATGTACTCCCCAGTTATTGAGATACTTTATGAAAGAGATGAAAATGTTTTCTTTGATGACTGTGGTGTCCGAGCCAACTTTCGCGCACCTCGACTAAATCTATAGGATACACGCCAGTCTGCCACCTCCCACGAGCAACAAATATAAGTAACTCTGTCCACCAAGGCTAGGACAGTGAGATGAAAATATTTAAGTTTAAATTTCCCTAAATGTTTTCAAATCCTTAAATTTTTAGGAGGTTTATGAAATGGTTTTATTGATTTGAATTTCAATTGCATAGCATGATGTTTTGTTTAAACTCATGCCCCAAGCTTGAGTTAGGGAGTCGATGAAAGTATGTTGTCGGATGTACTCAGCCTTGCTTGGCAATATTTCTGTTTTTCCCCTTTAGGTGCAGCTGAGTTCAGGCACAGGGATGCAATTTAGACATTTGACTCCAACTTCTTCGAGCCTAGTAGGTTGTATAGAGATGTCTAGTTGGTTCGCTCGATCAAAGTTAAGAACAGGTACCGGTTCATCCATCATAGCTTTGGGCCTTAGAATGACAATTTATCATTGTACAAAAGCTTCTTTTCCTGGTTAAAAAGGAACAAGCATGTCATGTGATCACACGTGCTCAAAGAAACATATTATGTCATCTGCTTCAAGTTTTCTTGGGAGCAGCCCTTCATATTTTCTAAAATTACATCACTTTCGTTGCTTGCCTTGTTCACCCAAGTACTTCTCCAATTGCATATCTACACAAAAAGGTAAGGATCATTTAAAGTAACAATTATTATTATGATCGAGTAATCACTAGTATGTATGTTGGTTCGAATATTACTTGCTTGACTAAAAGAGGGTAAAAGTGTCATTTCACTATTCAGTTTGTCACTCACTGCCTGACTTAACATCAGTCCGGTTTTTCCTTTTCAAAGAAATTGAATCAATGTCTCGTTCTCACTGTTTCTTGGTGAACACTGTAGCCATTTGTTTTGTTTCTTGGTGAACACTGTAGCCATTTGTTTTGTTTCTTGCTAGCTGAGGGGACGAAGAATAGAAACTAATCATATTTTCAGGAAGTAGCATTATTTTCTTGTAATATCAGTTCCATAAGAGAAGTTATAATAGCTCAATTAAGCAAATTGATGAAAAGATGCCTTTGCTAGAGACCCCGGGCTGTAGTTGGATTAGAGTAAGTAGAAATTTATTCCTTTGTTGGTTCACATACTTGAGTCTAACATATGTATATGTATATAATCGGATGATTCTTGATCTCTTGTTATGGGATAGATCACAGACCGAGATCTATTGTTCTGTTATGAAATTATTAGGAGATTAAGTAGAGAGCAATTTAACCTTTCTGGGCTATTTGATTCTGTTTATTTTTCCCCTTATTTTGGGCGTTCATTATTTCTTTGGAACTTTATTTAACAGCTTTTAATATAATAACTGGTACTCCCTCCGTCCCAAATTATGTGTCGCCATTTGACCGGACACGATATTTAAGAAATAAGTATTGACTTTGTTAAAGTTACAAAATTACAATTCTTAAAAAAAGAAGTAATAGTATTTAAAATCAAGTGGGACCACTTTTAATTGAAAAACAAATAAAAAAAGGAGTAATAGTATTTAAAATTAAGTGAGAACACTAAGGGTAAAATTGTAATTGTGTCTTTAAAAACTTACCAAATAAGGAAAGACGACATTCTTTTTGTGACGGACCAAAAAGGAAATGGCGACACATAATTTGGGACGGAGGGAGTAATATCTATATTCATTAGAACTAAAATGAAGATGGGTGAGAGAGCAAGATAGTTGCACAAGAGATACATATGATGTTGCAATGCAACAGAAGTTTCAAATTTGAAGAAAACAATTAGTACTTACTTCGTCTCATTTTATGTGAAGGTGTTACTACTTGGGGAGTTAAATGATCTTTCTTCTTGCATCTTTGCAAGAAGAAGAATAAGCAGAAACAGGCACTGAAACCCAAAGCCATACATGTATGTGTGATTAGAACGACAGGTGGCTGTATCATAGTAAACTGAGCAAAGCAAAGGCAACTGAGACTGTGAGGATGAAGAATACGGAGAGTGCATCTCCACAAGTCTGTCAAATCATTCACATACCTGAAAAGCCATCCTATCTTCCTCACCTCCAACCTACAGTCAATGTGCTTGCTTCTGTTATTGAACCCAAAGATGCGAATACTCTAGTCAGGAAGTTGAATCAGATTGCACCACTTGAAAATTTGCAGCATGTGAAGCGTGTGCGGAAGAAGTGCATTGATGAAGGGAAACCTCAATTATCTCTGCTTCTATGTTTGGCTGTTGAAAATGATGGTGAGGTTGATGGTATGCCATACGAGATTCGTGAGATTGTCAAATCTTACCAGTTGAGTACTTTCATCACAAAAGTTTGCAAATATGCTGCAACTTCGAAAGAAGAATGGGAAGAACAGTGCAAGCTCTGGCCTACTTCGTATCATCCGCCAACTTACAACATCAGTGGCATAACTGGATTTAGTGAAGAGGAGTCACAATCAGTTTTCGGTTTCATGAGACATACCATTAATTTGGCAACATCTTCTATTGGTCAGGTGGTCAATGCTGCTGTTATTGTAGATCCCTCAACTAAGCAGGTAATTGCAAGTGCTTGTGATCAAGTAATATCCTCGGGCAGTCTTGAAAATGAGGTCAGCAAGGAAGGTAGCTTCTCTAACTATCTAGAAAACCTCAAAGCCTCTAACTTGGAAAACCAGCAAATGTCACTTTTAGACGGTTCAATTGGTGACTCCAAACATTTAACTAATAATGTTGCTTGTGTACATCCTTGGCAATGGGCAATGCAAAGCTCTGGTAGCTGGCATCCATTGCGGCATGCGGCTATTGTAGCCATTGAACATTCTTCTGCCAGGGATCTACAACTGTTTCCTGATCACAATGCGCTATCTCCTTTGAAAAAACAGAAGATCAAGGAGTCTGACTTCAAAAGTAATGGCCGTAGTTATCAATCGATCAGACCTTATCTATGCACTGGATATGACATTTACCTGGCTTGGGAGCCATGTGCAATGTGCGCAATGGCGCTTGTCCATCAAAGAGTTAGACGGATATTTTTTTCTTCCCCAAATTCCAATGCTGGTGCACTAGGAAGTGTTCACAGATTGCAAGGGGAGCGGAGCTTGAATCACCATTATGCTGTTTTCAGGGTCATGCTGCCTGAGGAGGTTTTCAGGAATAAAGTTGTATAGATGCAATGACTTCTGGAAGTGGTTGAAGCCAACGCTAATCAGATTGTGAAGAGGTTAGGTCTTATGACAATTAGTTAAGTCAGAGAAATGTTAATTTGCATAATTCTCCATGACATGTACACTTGGTCTCCCTTCTTATGTATATGCAAGTAAGAATGCTACCGTGTAGGTGCAATGATCTGTTCCCTTTCTTGTGGTAACCCAAAAAAAATCTTTCGTTGACTATAATTCTCAGGCTTTTTTTAAAAAGATATTTTGAATCGTTAGCTATATTTACTTCTAGTACTAATGTAGTTTTCAAATATGTACATTATGTTTTGAATTTTTTGAAGAATCTGTACATGAATTCATAATCATATATTGTGACAAAGGGAATAATCAATGGTAATTCATAGTTATGTGATTAATCATACAAATACATTTCATATTTTACCTTAGAAATTTATATTTGAAGAACTGCTAGATGTGAATGTTTACACAGAGAATAGCAAAGGAAAAGTTGAGTCATGATTATAAAATGGGTTACTTGTTGGTATCTTCCATCTTCTTTTTCTTCATTTTTGTTATTTGTTTTTGGCATTTCCATCTTTGGAAAAAGGATTGGATAGTATGGTGATGCACTCACTATGTCTGTGAGTGGATGGATCGCCATCTGAGCCCTACAGATTTATTTTATTTGATTCTTTTATCAATCAAAAAATTCATAATACCTCCTTTGGGACATTCAGTTTGAAAAATGATATTTGTATATTTTAATCGCAATGTTTCTGAATCGAATTCTTAGTTACTTCAGGAATCTAATTATTTCCATGTTATTTATCCTTTTAACATTGCTTTATTTCTATTCTCTTGTAGTTTTAAAAAACTAAAGATGAATGGCAAGTAACATGTTACCAGCAATTCAACAACCGAGAATGGCTCTTATATGTGGATTATCCTGAGGGAAAAGTTACCGTCAGCGGCATCCAAGAGATTGTAGTCACAAAAGAGAAGAATTGTTCCAATGAAACAAAATTCGGTTCTCCAATGCTTCCCCATGTTTAGCAAGATATGTGAGCGGAGGATGCTAACACCACAACATTTCCAGACGTGAGTTTGAACTGAATAAATATGAAGTGTTTTAACATCAAGGTTCGAGAACAGATTTGGATAGTGCATTTGATTACAAAAATTGTGTAGCCATTAGACTACTTTTAGATTTTTTTCATCTGAATAGTTTTCTGATGGTTCTGAAGTGGGTGATTTTAACGTGCATACAGCATATATATGTGCAAAAATATGAAGGCTAGACTTGCCATTAGAAAAGCAGTTTCGGAGAGCCAAGAAGAAGACATATGTTGTGCAATTCAGGTGACCCTGTTTATACTGGTTCTTTTAACACACACATATGTTGATGTTGTCTGTGAGGCCTTTAAACCAGATATTGCTGATCCTGTGTTACATGGACCTCTGTTCCACCTTGATGTAATGGTGATGTAATCTTTCAACATACCTTAAAATCTGCTAAAAGTCGAACACATGCATTATGGCTACAACACAGATATTGCTGATCCTGTGAGGCCTACACACCCTTATTTGACTCTTATATCTAAGTTTACAACACAGGGAAAGGGCTTAAAACTGTATGTGGTTGGTCAGCTTGCTTTCTTTTTGCCAACGATTTGATTAAGCCGCAATTCTTTTCAAAACAATAAAGCCTCACTTCAAATATTTGCCAAAAGGATATATGTCGTCGAGAAGATTCAAACTCACAACCCCGGAGAGTGAAACTTGACTCTTCGCTGTTAAGGCACTATACATAGATCCGCCCGCAATAGACATTATATTAACTTGTCTTAAAGTTTATAACAAATGGCATCTATCATGATATATTTTAAACCTATACTAGTAGTCTAGTACTATTGACGAAAAGATAGAACATCATTGAGGAAGCTTGTCAAAAGTATATTAGTAGTGCCAAAATTTCAATTTGGTATCTGGAGACTGGAGTTGTTGTGTTTATTAAAATATAGACAGACATGCTTTTCAATGGTATGAAATGTAATAAGCAATTGAAGAAAATGAGAATGAGAAAACAGAAATTCAATTACAAGTTTCAAGTCATTGCCTAATGTTATTGTTAATTAATTGAGGTCCCTGGAAAAATAATTGAAAAGAAGAGAAGACATGGAGAATCTAATAAATGGACTTTTTCGAAGTCCATGGGGCAGGAGGAGCCGCTACTTTACCTTAAGCTGTAACTTCAACTCAATGTATTCTTCATTTTAATTTATTTATCTTTTTTTTTTTTTTATTCATGTTTTTTTTTTAGCATTAATTACTTATTCTTGAAATCAATTTTCAAGATTTGATACTAAATGTAAGAATAATATGATAAAATATTCATATTAATGTGATAAGTAAAAGTAAACGAAGAGTAAATTGAAACGGGAGAAGTAGGCTACTGTTACTACTGCCTTAAGGGAAGAAACTTGTTACCCACGCTCCAAACCTCTCCATCTTTTTTACTTTACTGTTTCTTATTTGAAAGTCAATTAGAAGTTGAAGGAGTTCGACATATATTTCTTAAATACGCACCCTTAGTATAAAGATCTTTTACGTATAATATTAGATCAGTAATAATTATTCACAAGTAAGCAAGCATATTTTAAGAAGTGAGCTAAATTTGTAATCTTAAAACTAAGACAGATTGACTACAGATAAAATTATATTTATACAACTATGTGTATAACTTAAAACTCTGTCGATCGTACACGAGTCATGATATTAAGCTCCTATCGAGATAATCTGATTAGGGAAGGGGGAATAACATAGTAGTATTCTAAATTGGAAATCAGCTAACGAGTTTGAAAACAGCGGGCTTTTACAACTTTTTTTCTAATTGAGTTCAGTTATGGAGGTCTTTCACACATTTAATCAATGAGGAGAAAGTTGAGTTTGAGTGTATGTACCCCACAATCATTACTCTACTGATTACTTTCTCCTTTGCCAGTGGAGCTATCTGATTTGACTTTGATAAAAGACAAAGGGACAGGTCCACTATCTGTGAGATTGCCTTCGACTTTTGTTAAAAATGAAATTTTGCTTTTTCTCTAGTTTCTTCATCATGATTAAAATACCCCAGGTTTGTGTGTCAATCTCTCATTTCTGTTGTGCAAAATTTCACGCAACTCTTTTTAATCCTTTAATTAATTTCCTCTTTCAACTGAAAGGACAAAACAAGTGTAATTAGAGAAACAAAATATTCACTCCCTTTGTTCCATTATTTAGTTGTCAAGATAAGAAAGATAATTTGATTAATTTTTATTTTATTAATTCTTTAATCTTTGACTAGTGTATCCAGTCTAGATAAAAAAGACAATATAATATACATATTAATTCCCCCTCTTTTTCTTAGACATTAATAAGTAGATTATTATTAATAGACAACATACATATTAACTTTTATAGGCAATAAATCAGAGGGTCTTAGGCTGCATTCATATGGCAGGATATATAGCTGTGAATCTAGTTGTTGTCAAGCTTTTTTTTTTTTTTTTTTCTTTTTTGGTTTATCAGGTCACGGCCTATCCTTTTCTTTTATTTTATCATAAACTTAAGGTCATTCAAGCTCTAATTGACCCCCCCCCCCCCCCACACCTCCACCCCCAACCCAAACTCCCCCTCTTTTTCTTTTTTACTTTTCATGGTTCAAGTTCTTCAAACTGTCTTCTTTATTCGAGCATACAACGTTTTATGGAACTGATTGATCATGAAAAAGATTTTTTGATTCCGTGTGCCATTCTATAGGCACTATACACATTTGATAATTGTTAGTTTGTCACTGTAACAAACACTCCTACACTAAAGTGTGCTTAAAATAGAAAAGGAAAGAAAGTTTCTGATAGACTCAGTGTGTGTAAAGCAGACGGTCACATTGGTCATGAGAAATGATTCGAGATTAGGGTAAACAAATTATATTACTTTACTATATATGTAAAAATGTCGCAGCAACAATTTTTTTTTTTCTATAAACAAGCACGACTAGACAAAAGACTCTGTACATAGGTCTAGAGCTACTCGTGGTATGCTACATCTGATGATCGAGAGAAGTACAAGTAAAGGACTCCAAAAGATTTACAAACTGGAAAATGATTTGATCATCTCAACAACTACAAGAGAGGTGAATTGATCCTAGTCGTAAATATAAAAATTGGTATTTATTTGGACGTTTCTAACCTATATGTTAACTGAGATATGTACCATACATATTTATCAGCGCAAACAAAAAGGCACGGCTGCCCTCCGTCACCAGGTTGTGATTCTTATTAACAAGATAATGCACACTATCAGTGTGGACTGTGGAGTGCATAAAGTTGAGTAACTTTAGCATCATAAAAACTCGATCATTCTCTCGTTGGTTCCTCAAACTTTGGAAGAACAGACTTTCAAGTCGTTTGACACAATCTTATATTTGTTCTGCTGCCTCCTCTAGTTGGATGAATTGGTGATCCTATATTGCCGATCAGCCTATGAGTTGCCTGGCGAAGAAGACTCACTAGGAACATGACGAACAAACTGTCCTTTCACTCTGTGTAATGACCCGTATTCTTGCTTATTTTGCCGATAGAGCTCCTCCATAGCCGTCCCAAGTCATTAGTGACTTGCTAGAATTGATAGTTCGGTTACCTGACGGTTCTTTTCGTTTTTAGAACCACTTTTATAATTGGAAGTCTTCGTCGATTCCAAACGGCCGCCGAACGAAATTTCAGTAAAATAATTTCCCATGCAAATCTCGACTGTGCCAACATCTATGTAAGATCAATTTTAGGATACATAGACCCTTGGTTCGGATCCCATAGCACCCGAGCTCATTTCGACCAATTAGTCGAAAAGTCAAATATCGAAATATAGGGGTGTGGGACCCACAAGTAGTCTAAGTGACCTCGTATGAAAAATTCGACTTCACCAATGCGTCCGGAATGTCGAATTTAGTGGGGTTACATAGTTCGTTTGAGAAAAAAGGAGTCCGAATGAGTTCGGAAGGTCAAAAATAAATTTTGACTTTGCGGGCCCATCTAAAACAGTATAAAAAGGGGCTTTTGACAGATTTTGAGCATTCTTCACCTCTATTAAAACCCTAGCAGCCCTAAAAGAGTGGTGACTCAAAAATTGGTCTTGTGGGTTGATTGGAAACTTAAACAACTTGTGTAATCCATCTTTTTTACTACAAATCCAAGATAAGAATTCCTCTAATTTGATATTAATTTCATTATTTCTCGACTCAAAACCCTAAATCATTGTGGGTCAATTTTATCCCCAAAAATGGAGTGTTTGACTCAAATTTCTTGAGGGTTTTTAACTCCCTAAAGATAATTAGTCTATGGTTAGTCTATGGTTGGTCTTGGAAACTCCTTTCCAAGGGTGAAACCTAATTGGGGTTTTGGTGTCTATTTGAAACCCATGGCACAATGATGCTATAATGAGTATTTTCATTCTTATTGTAATGCTTACATTATATTGTTGATAGCATTGCTTGTGGAAGAGGAAGCTTCTCGGAAAGAAAAGGAAAGCTCGTTGGCTCGTGAGTTGCTTGGTTTCAAGGTAGGTTAGGCTTACCCGTAGTATAGATTGAGCTTGTTTGTAATGTAATCATTGATATCTTGCGAGATTGGGCAGGGAATTCAGACGATAGTTGATTAAATGGTAAACTTGGGATTTATTAATTCCTATAGGCCATGGATTTGTAAGGTATGATATTTGACCCTTAGCCTAGGACCTTGGTTAGCTTAATTGTGGTCTCATGACTAGTGTGTGAACATTATAGTTGTCTAAGTAGACATGAATGGTATACTTCTCTATCCTTAGGAGTGTATTGACCTATATAAAATGCCTAGATAGGAGATGACCTTGGTGTTGGGTTGTCTTAGGAAGAATACTTGAAGAAGATTTCTCCTATATGCTTAGTAAGGATTGATAAGCCCTTATGGTGTGACTTAGATAACCTAGCCTAAATCCGGGTAGAAGTTTGTCTTGTAGAAGGGACTTTACTATTAGTGGGAGTTAGAAGTGGGACTTGACCCACCTTAAGCTTGAACTATGTAACTCCTTGGTAACCTAGATACTTGATGAGCGTCTAAATTATGTTATTGAGATTATAAGGGTTAAACCCAGTTGTCGGTTTATGAATAAGGTTGATGGTTGAAAAATGTGTATTCTTGATTGTTGTCTTATTACCGTGTTATGGATAGCCAAGGAAATATGGTAATTGTGTATGTCATCTAGATACTCATGCCTACGCTTCTACTCACATGTCATGATGATGACTAGTAATAAAGTGTGATGGTTTATGCATCTTACATCTCTATTACTCGATTATTGTGAACTTGTGTATGTTTATTGATTTGGGGCCATTTATGTGTGTATGTTGTTGTCTTGGAAAATATTGATACAATGATGATGCCCGGTAAATCCGGAGGAATTATTGATACTATGATGATGCCCGGTTAATTCGGAGGAATATGTGATATTATGATGATGCCCGGTTTGAGTCCGGAGGAATGTGTGATATTATGATGATGCCCGGTTCGAGCCCGGAGGAATGTGTGATATTATGATGATGCCCGGTTCGAGTCCGGAGGAATGTGTGATATTATGATGAAGGAGGAATGTGTGATATTATGATGATGCCCGGTTTGAGTCCGGAGGAATATGTGATATTATGATGCTGCCCGGTTCGAGTCCGGAGGAATGTGTGATATTATGATGATGCCCGGTTCAAGTCCGGAGGAATGTGTGATATTATGATGATGCTCAATGAATTCGGCGGAATATGTTGATATTGTGATGATGCCCGGTGAATCCGAAAGAGGTAAGAACATTTTGATGCCATGTGAGGCAAATTTACTTATATGCAGTGATATTTGTAAGGTTAGGCCGTGTGTGGCCAACCGCCTATGTGCTAAAATTATGAGGTCTCTATTGGTAAATTATTAATTGTTTCTTGTTCCAAATCAATATATAAGAGGTGTGACCCTTTTTTATGCTAAACTAGCTACTAGAGGAAATTTATGCCTAATATTGAGTTAAGGCTTAGTGTTATATGTAAATTTGCATAAAAATTCAAGGGCTAACCTAATATATATACTTGACTTGAATAAGAGGTTATATTATGAAATATTGCCTAGTAAGGTGGCTTATGTTATGATTAGCTACTTCTAAAATATATGATTATTATTTGGAACCTAGAAGCCTAGTAAACTAGTTGGTGGACTTTACTCGATTAAAATATGGAAATTAGTCCTTAAGGTTGTGACATGCTTGGTGATGATAGATCTAGTATTGTGTGATGGGTAGTTAAATTATCTCCTAATATGTGAAGTTGAGATGCCTTAATTGATAACTCATGTCATGATGATGCTAATTAAAGAATGGCCTTATGATAGTTGAATAACCTATACTATGGGTGGCTTATAGTTTTTTCCCCAATTTGATGACTAGTGATTTTAAGACTTGTAATCTTTTGACTTTTGAAAAAAATAAGGTTAATTAGTATGGACCTTGCGGTATTTATCAATGAATTATAGAACTAATGATTACATGCTATGCTATGACAATGTTGCTTTCTTTATGTTGAATTATGGTATGGGAACTTGGAAGTGGATTTCGGTAATGAGTCATGGCGGGGTTGTGCTACCCGCGGTTTTTGATAAATTGATGGAGTAGTTGTGCTTTATGGTATTATTGGTTGTATTCTTTTGTGTACTCTCCGGTGGCATAGGACGCCGTGATGAGTTCTTTGTTTTGCTCTCTTTCGTGTACTTTCCGGCGGTATGAGACGTCGTGGTAAGTTCTTGTGTGTATGTTCTAAAGATTGTTGATGATGATTATGGCAAGTAGATGTTTTGCTATTGTGTATATGGTTGTATGCTTTCGAAATAATACTCAGTTGTTATGGTGATTATGGAGTATATTGAAATAGTATGTCATGTTATTGCTTTAATAGTATAGATGTTACAGTGGTATCAAAGTAGATTCAGGTACGATCCTATCCCTTGACTTTAAGATCATTGTCTTTCTTTATATCGTCTTTACATTATATTTGAGCTCAGTCGGCCGATGATGCCTACTGAGTACCAGTGTTTTGGTACTCATACTACACTTCTGTACCTTTTTGTTGCAGGCCTAGGTTCTAGTTGCCGCCGTTGAGCTAGTTCGTACGAGTTGACTATTCGGAGACAGAGTGAGCTCTTGGGGATCGAGTTGCCCTCTATCTCTTCTATCCTTATTTGTCTTTTGCTTTCGAGACAAATGTATGAGATTGTTTAAGGCATTTTAGATTCTGAGATTGTAAAGTCCTCTTGTCAAGTTTAGAAGCTCTTGTATTAATACTGTCAGGTCGTGGGATTTGTGTTTGAATATCGATTGTCCTTAGTTGTGAAATGTTGTTGTTATATGTTGTGTTCACATATAGGGTCCAAGTTGGACGTTCTTACCAAGGTAACCCATTGCAATAGCTCCGGATTATGGTATCGGCTTACCTACCGGTGGGATGTGGTAGGTGCCATCATGACTCGGAAATTGGGTCGTGACACTCTGGGACGCTGCTCAGCAAATTTTTTCCTGCTTTCATATCTTACCTGCGAGCCAATCACAAACGAAAATGATTGATAAGCAGTGACAGAACCATTGAAACTTTCAATTTGAAAGTAAAATGCATTAACTCAAAAATGATCATTCATAAATTGGCCGATGGTTTTTAACAACTGTTAGTAAAAATTAGTTCTATTTATCTGGGCTTTACTGTCTACCAGTATGTCTTGTTGATATCTTATTTGTCTTTCCGTTGGTTGATTTAGAGGAGAAATGCTATGCTTACAAGTTACAGGATCTTTTGTTCTTCAGTGAAGTGATTTTCAAGATTGAGTCTTGCCGCCAGTTAATTTCAAGGTGAAGATAATGATTCGTCAAATACAATACGAGCTTTTGATAGACAAATGATGGGTGCTGATATACCTTCTTTTCAAAGCATCTATCTTTCCGCTTCATGCGAAATTTTGTAAGAGCTGCTTCTCTTTGAGATCGATGAGAATTTCCATCAGGAGCGTGAAAGCTTTCTTCTTTCCTATACTCTGCTGGTGTTTTGCTGAGTGGAAGTGTGATGTTTCCGTTGCTTCCATAACTCAGATGAACATGGTTTAGATCACCATTGCAGCAAATGCTATTTGTAGTTTGATCAGTTGCAGATGGAAAGCGTTGGCAATCAGGTGTAGGTTCAGAATTGTGTCCTCTCTTACCCTCATTGTAATCTGTCGAGTCAGTGTTGTTTTGATCACTCTGTGAGTGCAACTGCTGAGAGCTCCTACTTTCACAATTTAACATGAGGAATGGATTCGCCTGACAGGAAGATTCCCGAGGGGTACCCGAACCTGGACTCTGCAGTGGTGAAATTCCAGATGGCATACGAAGTATTGGAGCAATCCTAGAACTGTAGGCACTGTTTGGTCCCTCAAACCTGATACCTCTCACTGGTATAGGGAGAGGCATCACTCTCTGCTGAGGAGAAGGAAGTCCAATTTCAGCTGGTCTTGGTTCTCCGCAACTAGGAGGGGCAAAACTTTGAGGTCTAGTCATCGGACCACGGGTGTCTGAGTTGTAATCAGTGGCATGACCACATAACTGCTTATGAGAATCAGTTTCATATTCCTGTAGATTATAAGCCTTAAGACGACGTTGACTGTCTAGACTGCATTGCCCTGTTGACATACCTGCAGGAGCATTTTCCTAATTGTTATTTACAAAAATTCATTGGTTTGAAAAGGTTGCATCAGAATAACAAAAATCATCTTATAGAATTCAGAATGACGCTCCCATTCTATAGTCTTAGACAAAACAGTTTCACAAGTTTAGCGGCTCAAACTCAAGGATGAGATGCCTAAGTAACTCGAGGTCCTACAACCAAGTTATCTCAGGATTCATATTTTTAGTTCTGTTATCTTAATAGATCATCACATCTTACAGGTAGACATGAAAGATAACTTATTGTCCTTCAAGTTGTTCAATCTCTCAAAGTTTCATGTGTTTGTGGTAAGGCTTTCAACAATTCAAAATACAACGAAGGAGGGAAGTTTCCTTTTCAGACAATAAGGTATACATTATCTTTTATCTTCATTATCACTTCATTCTGAAATTAATGCTGCATCAAACCGCGTAAAAGAATAGATTAGGAAACTGAAAACTCACCGCGTGAAGGCTGAGGCATCAGAATGGTTCAATCTATGCTTCTCATTTGTAAACTGATTCACAGAACCATTTGGATGGGATCCTGTCAATGAAAGATCCAGTAGTGGAGAAGAATCACCCTTGTTTATCCTAGTGTCGGAACCAGAACTTTTGAAATTACATTTGAGGTAATTATCAAATGCTCCGATCAAGTCAATGGCTTGTTTAGTTGGAGGACCAGGATTTTCATCAGAAGTTTGACCAATTGTACGACCATGACCCCAGTTATCATCAGAATTTATATCTTCTCCCCTGACCATTGCATTTGCATCTTTTATGGGAGCTGCACCAATTTGTATGACGGAAAAAATGTTAGAAGATCAGAACAGGTACACGTACTCCTAAATGATTCAACAGAACAGGCCTGCTTTCCGAATCATGAGATGGTCAGAAGAATTTTACCTCTAGCATCATTCTTGGACATTCTCAATCTATTACTTGCTTCATAAAGTAGTTCCTTCTCCAACTCTGCAGCGTTTGGAAGAGATGCATTCCTATTTGGTTGAGTAGATTCTGGTAAGTCTTCTGTATTCTCTTCTTCATTCTCCAACTCTGGCTTTGTGCATGAGCTCTACACAAAAGGAAATGGATATAAATCTCACTTGCTAGAAACTTTAAAGCTTATCTCAAAAAGATTGTCATCCATTTGTACACAAATAAAGCGTTTTTGTACACAAAGAATTTCATGAAAGTACATATATATTACCTGAGCATCACTTCCTTTCTCAATGCATTCCCGGTTTCTCTGAACGCAAGCCTTATAACCACTTGAATGGTTGCTGCAAGCATTGTTTTCAGCTGTGGCCTCAACCTTTGGTTGTGCAACACTTTCATCAAGAGGCCGCCCCTGGGAACTTCCACTTGCCTGACAGGAAAAATAGTTAAGTTGATATGTAGATGATAGGCGAAGAGTTCAGATATGATGTTTAAGAAAAGAAACGCGACAAGTTAGTATTATGCTTACAGATCGTCTCCTCCAGACGTGCTGCCACAAGTTCTTTAATTCATTCTTCCTAACAGGCCTGACAAGAAAGCCTGCTGCACCTCTCAGCATGCATCTATAAACTGTACTAACTGAGTCATTTGAGGACATCACTGTAAAAAATTAAAAGTTATGAGTAAATTTGACATGCTGACCAACTTCTTCTGCAATGATAGCTGGATAAAGGAAGTATCATATTCTTGCATATGTCGTGCTCCATAATCAAGGTAAGAAGAGCGTATCCAGAGATTGATGGCAGGTCAACTTCTGTCAGGATGAGGTCTGCCTTTCAACAACTCCCCTGCCTTTAGACCATCAGAAACTGCACAAACAAAAAAAGTTTAAAACGTCAAAATCCTTTTAAAAGGAACAGGTCTTGACTACACAATTTGTTTTCCTCCCTTCAGTATGTTTCTTGCATTTTGGCAGGGATGGAGAGCAAATTGCTGATCGTCATAAGCAAAGTATTCAAAGGCCATTAAAATTTTTCCAGCCGCCCACGTATCATTATTTGTATTCAAGTTGTCGCAAAAGCTTCAAAATCAACGAATTCATGCTACTTTAGCTTGCAACAGTAAAGTTATAAATGACCCTTTTGAAGACATAGGATTGACTGTCGAAGATGGCAAAAGTTAACAAGAAAACTAGGGCTGGTTAATTTGGATATAAGAAAACTAGGGCTGGTTAATTTGGATATTTGCTGGAGACTTTATAGTACCTTATAAGGAACATACCGTTTATCTTCAACATCGGAGCTTTCTGGATGTGCGATGCTGATAAAACCAGTCTCCTTTCCAGTATAAAGTGATTGACCCTACAGAAAATATGGTGGGTAGTCAAAACAGATTAATTGCAGAATTCTTTTAAGATGTTTGTTTTATTTTTTTATTTTTAGGTATGGTATGGTACCTTTAACTAAGAGAACTTACAGCAAAGGTCCAGTTGTTCCCTAATGTAATGAGTGTGGGAAAGGACCTATCAATACTAGAACTAGAAGCTGCCACAGTAAGGATCCATACCATGGTGATGTATTCTCTACAGTTTGAGGATATGAACAAACAACTGTAATTCCCTTTAAAAGGGCATGGAAGGATGCAAAAGCAGCGTAATGAGGTATTTCTGAGCCAATGGATAGAGATAAAATATCAACTCATTGCCTCATCTATAGGCTATAGCTATCTATCATTATATCAGAAAAGGCACATCCTCCTTGGAGCCAATTCCTAACTGTACGTACCATAATAAGCAAGTCCATAGTAACTTGCATTTGGTGCAAATGAGCCACCACTCCAGTAGTGCTTGATGTGTGCGTGCCATGCCCCATCTCTATCCATCCCTTGGGGACGCTAGCTCATAATTTAGAAAATCAGGATCCTTGATTGCTGGCCGTCCAAGTTGTGTTTCAAATCCCTCTGGAAAGTACTAATTTGCTCCAATTAGTTTCCTGTTACATGCCTTAGCTGGATCGAATTTTCTACCACACTGACAATGGCCCTTCCGTCTTGAAGGGATTGGCCCCAGCCCCAGCCCCAGGCCTTTGTCATCTTTCCTTGTACTAGAAACTCCCATCTTTTGTGAATGCATCACCAGAAGAGAAAAACCTGTATCAAGGACACCAATGATGACGCCATCTCCCATGTTGGCTTGATGAAGGAGAAGATGTGGACAGGCCAAGGTAATCTGTGCCACTTGTACAAATGATTAGGAACCATATGGACAAAGGTAAAATTTACAAAAATAGCCACTTCACCTAATACAGAAACACACTTTTTAACTTTGCATCAACTAACATCTATGATCTGGACAAATAGATGCACATGTCTTATGAAGCATCTTGACAATTCACCATATGTAAGATGAGCGTATCTACTTATTCAATCTTGTACGAGTTAAGCTGTCTACTTGTGCACTTCTAAAGTTGGAGAGCATAAATATCAGTTAAGTCCAAATTAAAAGGACACGTTTATATATTTTGAAATTTCAAAACATCATCGTTACTTACAACACTTCTCAGTGACAATATCTATTTCTCAATAATAGACCGAAAGTAGCTTGTAAGCAAGAGCATTGTGCTAGGGTATGCAAGCAGCCCAATGGATAGGTATTTGGGCCTCATGTAAATAGTATGGGCCTAACTGCAATTTTTCTAGACCTGGACCTGAAGATTGAATTGTTCATACAATAATTTGTAGCCCAACCCATTTTGATAGTATAGAAACCAAAAAAAAAAAAATATAGATATGTATACTTCACTTCCAACCATGAAGGTTAACACATTTAAATGTGGAGTGAACATCAACATGCATTTTTCAGGAATAATTACAATCCAATGTCTTTTGGTGATTTAATTAACAAAACAACCAATAAATATATCAATTTTGTGTATTTAAGTAAAATAAATATATACTATACATATATTATACATGTCGTATACATAATCAGTATATAAATTTTGTATATTCGACCATATTGATAAATAAATGGGTAACTTACATAAATCCCTGAATCTTTAAGTGATATTACATAAAATTTCAACTATTTTGTCAATTACATTTTATCCTGGTTTTTGAAATGGTGATACATATAAAAAATTGATACAATTGAAACTGACAAAGATATTTATTTAAGGAAATAATAGATTCTCTTTTGTTCGTTGTATTCTTTTATTTAAGGAAAAATATCTAATTTTTCTCCTTTTTAGATTTAATATAGGTGTTTTAATTATGTTTCTCTTTTTCGTCTTTAATTTTAGTATAAATAACATAAAAACCAACATTTTAAAAGTAATTACACTCTCTCCCACTTTTTTTAATTACTTTACTCTCTCTCTCCCTATTAATATATATAACATAGCCGACATATACATAACACTCTGTGTATATATGGAATTTTTGTAATAGTTTAGGGAGTAGGGAGTTTTTGTAATATTGAAAACATAAGTTGTGTATTTGTGTAAGTTTTAGTTAATTTTATGTAGTCAAGGATTTTGAGTTTTACACAGACAACAATTCTAATTCAATTCTGCTTTTAGTCTTTTAAAAAAAAAAATTATTACTTTTGTTTCCTCCATTGACTACACCATTACCTTTCATTAATAACATATGAATCACCCAATAATTAAAATAAATAATCGTATCTACCATATGAATCACCATAATACCATATATATCACCCATTAATATCATATGAATCACCCAATAATTAAAATAAATAATTGTATCCACCCATTAATATCATATTCATTGTATTCTTTTATTTAAGGAAAGATATCTAGTTTTTCTCATTTTTTAGATTTAATTTAGGTGTTTTAATTATGTTTCTCTTTTTTCGTCTTTAATTTTATGTAGTTAAGGATTTTTAGTTTTACACAGATAGCAATTCTAATTCAATTCTGTTTTTAGTATTATTTTTTTTAAAATATTATTACTTTTGTTTCCTACACTGACTACACCATTACCTTTCATTAATAACATATGAATCATCCAATAATTGAAATAAATAATTGTATCTACCATATGAATCACCATAGTACCATATATATTACCCATTAATATCATATGAATCACTCAATAATTGAAATAAATAATTGTATCTACTATATGAATCATCATAATACAATATGTATCACCCGTTAAAATTATACAAAATGTATCTATCGTATTAATCACCATAATACCCAATAATGATATCATATTTATCATGCATATGAATCACCATTAAAAGAATAAACATGTATGAATAGCTAAATAAATTTATATATGTATCAATAGATTTTTTTCAAAAAGAAAAAAATGGGAGAAATTTTAAGAGAGGAAAAAAAAGTTCCATGCATTAATGGAGGAGAAAAAATCAGGAAGGAAGATGATCTAAGCGTTAATGGAGGAAAATAAATTAGGAAGAAAGATAATTTAATTGTTGATAATTAGGGAGATATTATAGGGAAGGAAATCTTAAAAAAAAAAAAAAAAAAAAAACTTGAATGAGTTAATGGTGGAGTAAAAATAGGATATGGAGTTTTGTTGATAGGTATCATGAGTAAAGTTGAAAAATGGAATTTTATATAAATTTTTAAAAAGTAAGGAATATTAGGTAATATAATATCTTAAGTTTAAAATTTGTATAATTTATCCTAAATAAATTTGGTCAAACTGTACATATTAATAAAATTTTCAATTTCTTAAGTCTTATCCACATTTTTTTGAAACCGCCACATAAAAAGAAATAATATACGTCACTCACTGCACCTATACAATAACTGGTTGAATTCTACTGTCAAGAACATCGTCTCAATCCAAAATTGTGAGTTGATAAAATTAGAATAACAATCTTGGGTTTAGATTATGAAGTTGAGGCTACAAAATGAATTCACCTATCTATTAAGAGTCCCTTTATTTTTAATCAGAGCTTAGAAGTCTAAGATTTGAATTCTAATAATTATAGAAATTATGAGAAGAATCTTTTTCTTTAGTAGATTTACGTGTTATAAATTTGAATTGGGTGGAGTTTCAAAACGAAACGTCAAGTGCAAAATCAAAATGAAGAAAAAAAAAAGAATTCACTTATGTGTTTTAAGCATAGAATCCCATCTCAATAAGGAGTTTTTCCTCAAAATCCATCTTAACAGTCGTTGGAAGTTTCTTAAAAATTTCACATGTTGAGAAGAATATATCAAACTGTCACAAGAAATTCGTAAGAAAATTCAAGAATATACTACTCAAATCTGAAAAAATTTAATATGTGAGACGTCCAAGTATTACATGGCAGACAAAAGTTATGTGAGAATCTTCTCAAATTTTGTCAAGTAAGAATAATGGATCCCACTATTATAAAAAGAAGCCAAACTCTTAGATGTCCTATTTTTCTCTCTATTTCTTTACTTTCTTACATTTTTATTGGGGTATTGTTGCTTTGCAATATATTCATATTTTGATTTAAATAAATTTTTGATTTATTTACTCTAACAACTTTATTATTTCTTTATTTTAATATTTTCATTCGTCGAAAGTCCTCATTACCGAACACACCCTATGTGATAAAATAATATTTATGTGTATTAAACTTTTTAAGTTAGATAACTTTTATGTAATAAGAAAATAAAAATTATTTTTGATAAATCCAAAGTTGAATAACCACTAATGAAATTTATCTTAAAAATTTTATTTTCACATCTAGCTTTCAATTTTAAATAGGCATTTGACCATGAAAGATCAAAAATACATTCACTTTATTTGAATTTTTTAAAATTGAAAATAGAGTTGAATTGTATTTGATCATAGTATTTAAGTTGATAATCGAAGTTAAATGTATTTTTTTGAAAAAATATAAAAAGCAAAAATAAATTTAAAAATAGAATTGTATGAAATTGCAGTTATATTATGAAAATAAAAAAATTAATTTATTTTTAAAATAAAGCAACAAGTGCAATCAAAAATAGTGAAAACATTTTTGAGATGTTTTTCAATTTTTCAAATACAACTTCAATTTGTATTTGATTTATTTATGACCAAATAAGTATTCCGAAATAAGTAAAAACGTATTCTGAAATACAGTGAATACTATTTATCGCTAAACGTTTTTTTTTAATCTTTATTACAAAACATTTAATCAACACAACTCCAACTTCAATTTTAAAATTTATAAACGAAGTAATTTTTTTTATTTCATGACCAAATGTCCATTACTGCTTTTTGTTGTCCTTTGATCTTGTAATTATGTTATTTTAATTTGTGCAATAAAATGACATGAGTAAATTTAAATTTTAAAAATTAAAATATCCTATGTTAGTGGAGAGGTGAATTGGAAGAGGATATTGCAAAACAGTCATACCAAAAAAAAACAAAAGGTAAGAAAGAAAAGAAATAGAGATATAAATAGGGTATCTAAGCCTTTGTCTCCTTTTCGTGACGGTGAGATCCACTATTCTTACTTGACAAAATTTGAGAGACACAACTTTTATCTGCTATATAATACTTGAACCTCTCACATATTAAATTTTTTTTATAAGAAGAATTTTACCTTCAAAATGAAACTTCTCTACGTGATTTAAATTAATTAAATTCTAAAATAAATGTTGAACACCATGTGAACCTAAAAAAGAAATACTCTCAATTTTTAAAAATAACTATAAACAATAATAATCATGAATACTTTGAGTCGTATTCACACATTTGTAATTTGTTTTATAATTTTTATTTTTTACTCTTTAAACTCTCTAAATTAGATCTCCCCCAGGACCAATGTAATTTTATTTTTTCAATTCAATTCATTTAAATGACATAGCCACATTAGCTTGCTTTCGGATTTTACTGATTTTTTTTCTTTTTAATTTGGTGTCTAATATCAGTATTGAAATATCAATTAATTTAGATGGCACTGTAGGCTCTTTTGTGGGATAGAGCTCCTAATATTTTTTTTTTTTTTTTTTAAAGTTGAACTTAAAATTTCTAAATAAGAGTGGAAGGATCACATTTGACTGATGTTGACTTAGCTGAACCAAATCTTACTCAAATTGTGATAAAATACATTTCTGGAAAAAACAAAGAAGTACAGTGCTTTCTATCAATGAGGCATTGCTAAGGACAAACTATAACCTTAAAGACAGCTCACAACTGGAAATCCAACAAAGAACTTATGACTCTGTTCATGCAATGGACACCTCATTCATTAAACTTTTTGTCTATATTTCCTTTTTCTCACATCAACTGTGTGGAGCTTCAAGAATGGTAACTAATTTTTTTTTAACCAATAACCATATGATTCTTGAATGAATTAATGCTACTTGTTACTATTTAAAAGCTCCAAACTTAAAGTACATACACTTTGACAAAAATCTGAAACTTACCCTTTTGATTTCACACACTTGTTCTTCACTTGTGCATTCTTTTCCCCAACCACAAGGTACTGTTAAATAAAGCTTGCACCTTTTTGCCACAAAGGCTTCACATTATCAGTGTACTTTTTTTTTTTTTGAGACTTGTGCTCTATATTGTCAAATTCTTGTAGTGTTTGAGGTTGTTTGTTAATTGGGTTCAGCTCAATTTTTGGGTATGTTGATAGCTATGAAAGATCTTAGCTTTTTAGTGTTAGTATTATGGAGTTCTTGTGATTGTTGGATCTAGTTCTAGGTAGTTGATTCTGGTTGGTTAATTTCTCATTATCTTTTTAGTTTTGAGTTTTGCTATCCATATTTCATGATTAGTGTACTTTAGTACTTATAAAGTGTGGCTATCTGCACTTGATGATGAGTGTTTGCCCCTGAATGTTTCTACCATAATTTGGTTTTCTTTTTTGTAAAAGAAAATCACAAAATTTTCATATTTGGATAATCATTGAAGGTTTTGGACTCTATAAATTGAGGTTCATTCCTTCTCACCTGTTAGTATCCACAATGTAGTCTTAAGGTTTTGAGAGTTTTATTTAGGGGAGAATTTGCGAGAGACACAAATATTATCCAATCACTTGTGTGAATACTTTGTACTCTCTTTTATACCGTGGATTGCTCATCTCCACATATGGATGTAGGTCAATACTAAATCGCGCTAAAATATTGTGTCTCTTTTGCCTTCTTATTAATTGTCTGCCGAGGTTAGCTTTGCTAACATCTGCAAGACACCTAATTATTTCGGTCATAACACTTGGTCAGTGTTCATTTTCAGCTTCTGTAATATCTTACCAAGAAAAGCAATTTGGTTTGCATCCTCGTTTCCTGTTCTTATTTTGTTAATATGCTTTTGATATTTAACATCATGTTGGATTCATTTTATCCAATCAATGGAAATAGATTCAATGCATTGTTCTCAGAAAGGCGTAATATGTAAATTTGTTGTAGCTACCTCAAGATACTGAAGGAGCCTTAAATACAGAATGACAAGAAGAGGTTTATTTTGTTAAGCCGCTTAATAAGAGAATTGCTAGCTTTCTGATGAAATGACATATTTTTCCTCATTGTCATTCACGTAGAAGTTCTTTTAATTTTTGTTTTTTCTCTTACACTCTTTTAACAATTATTGCATCCTCGTCCGTTACAGCTTATGACCTTGTTCAAAGAGGGTGAAGCTGAGTAGGTTAACAGCCAATGGGCTTCCCAGCATTCTTGATAATCTTTCTGGCACTGTGTCCTGCATTTCTGGCACAAATAATTGAAGATACAACATTTGTAATTGATGGAACTGTAAAAATTGCTGAGACAGATGATAATTATGTTTGCGCTACCCTTGACTGGTGGCCTAAAGAAAAATGCAACTACAACGATTGCCCTTGGGGCTTGGCATCTCTGATAAATTTGGTAAAGCTCTACTACTAATTGTTATGGTGGGCATATATTTCTTTGCTAATAGTCGCAGCACATTCCTTGTGCAGTTTGTGATGATGGAATGAGCAGTTGATATTCATTTATTTTCTTTTGACTTTTTTCAGGATTTGTCTCACCCCTTTCTAGCAAATTCTATTCAAGGTTTGCATGTTCCCATAGTGTTATAGCTTTATCTTAATATTTGCGATCTTGTTGTTCGTACTCTTGAATGTGTTACTTGAGGTGAGGGTCTTTCGGAAACAACCTTTCTACCTCCACGAGATAGGGGTAAGGTCTGCGTACGCTCTACCCTCCCCAGATCCATCTGTGGATTACACTTACGCTGGGTATGTTATTTTTTGTTGTTGTTCTTACACTAATTAACAAACTTTGATCGGTAAACTCTACAACTTCACCTTAAAATCAAATGCACCATCTATTCGCGTCAGTGGGCAAATTAGACTTAATGCTTCTTTAGAATGCTTATTGATTTCTCTTCTGCTCTGATTGCTAATTTTGTGGTGTAGCTTTCAAACATTTGAGATTACGGCTTGGAGGTTCTTTGCAAAACCGAATACTATATGATGTTGGCAATTTGGAGTCTACTTGTCACCCATTTACCGAGCAGGAGGATGGGTTGTTTGGATTTTCAAAGGGATGCTTATATATGGATAGATGGGATGAGCTAAATAGGTTTTTCAATAAGACGGGGTGAGTTATTAACTTTTGTGCTACTTCTTGTTCGAATTTTCTTTCCGGAGTACGTCATAACTTACTTAAAATTCTTTGAAATTTGTTAAGACATATGCTAAAAAATAAATACAAGTGTACCTTTCTCTAATGGTGTCACTTCGACATGGTAATATAGCCCAATCAAATGTCCCGATTTCAAGTCTTGCCACCACTTATTAACATAAACTATCTTCACGTGCTTGGCAAAGAAAAAAAGAGGAGTGTGTTAAGGCGTAATGAGATAAATAAAAGTGTCCCATAACTATCAATAGCTTACATGACGTGGTCACTCACTTCAACAAAGCTCATCCCACTTTCACTGCTTATGCTGCAGAGCACTTGTAACCTTTGGCCTGAATGCATTGCAAGGGAGGCAGCAGACCGGTAAGCGTGTCTGGAAAGGGAATTGGGATTCCAGCAATGCCTATGATTTCATAAGTTACACTATTTCCAAGGGCTACCAAATACACTCATGGGAATTTGGTATAATTGCTGACAACTTCCTTCTATCTTTTTTTTGATAAATCGATATTGTTTGATAGAGGTTGGAATTTCTTAAATAATGGTTCCCCTTGGTTTGCAGGAAATGAGTTGAGTGGTAGGGGGGTTGGTGCAAAGGTTGACACTGAACAATATGGAAAAGATGTTATCCATCTTAAAAATCTCATAGACCAATTGTATAAGCATTTCCAACCTCGACCACTTCTCTTAGCACCAGGAGGATTCTATGATAAAGAGTGGTATGACACGTTCCTTGAGGTGTCAGGGCCAGGCACTGTCGATGCCTTGACTCATCATATATATAATCTTGGTCCAGGTAAGCTAGCATAAAGTTTTATGAGTAGCTTGGTGCTGTATGAAAGCCTCTTTTAGTTTAGAAAATCTAGGACAAGGATGATCACATAAAGCTAAGCACTGACAACATTTTCCTGGCTCGATTTGTTTCAGTTGATAAAACGTTCTCTCGCGTCTTCTACAAAAATTATTTTTCACTTGTGATGTAGCACTAGAGCTATTGACATCATTAGGAGGTTGGGAACCATCTAGTAAGAAAGAACTAGTTGGTGGAACGGAATTAGATAAATTCAAATTTGTCTATCAACATAAGCATTGACAGCACATTTCATTAAGATAAATGTTAGTATTTACTTCTGTTAAATTCGAATTGTGAACAGCTGCTCTGCTAGTTGGACGTTTTGCTTTATCTATCTTTTTCTTGGCAGTTTTAGTGAGGTGATTCATTGTGTATACAGTTAAATTTGTACTTGTATTCTCTAGATTTGTTAGCCAATTTTACTCATCTTACTCCATCGTATAAAACGAGATAATTTCTGTTTCAGGATCTGACCTCAGTCTCGTAAGCAAAATTTTAAATCCTCTGCACTTGAATAAAATTGCTGAGACATTCAGTAATCTTACCCAAACCATTGAAATGACTGGTCCTTGGACTTCAGCTTGGGTCGGAGAATCTGGTGGGGCGTTCAATAATGGAGCTCCTGACGTGTCTAACACCTTTGTGAACAGTTTTTGGTAAATTTCTTGCCCTACTTGATTTATTTTTATTGTTGTTGTTGGAATCTAATCAGTTAATTGTTTATATTCAAGCTTTTTATCTTAATATGGATTATGGAATTTAGGTACTTGGATCAGCTTGGGATGGCAGCCAAGTATCACACTAAAGTATATTGCAGACAGACTTTCATTGGCGGAAACTATGGGCTCCTTGACACAAGCACATTTGTCCCAAATCCTGATTATTATAGGTGAGGTGATTGGCTTACCAATCCAAGGTTGATTCTGGCATCTATTAAATTAATTCTAGTTATTAAATACGTGATAATCTGGTCTGAAATCTTTATCTTCCGCTTTCAACGAACACAGTGCGCTTCTTTGGCATCGGCTGATGGGAAAAGAAGTTCTTGATGTTAGCAGCAATGCGTCACTATATCTGCGCGCTTATGCCCACTGTACAAGACATAGAGTAAGAGCAATGCGGATTACTGAATCATTTACTAATAGAATTTCAGGTGCATCATTTGGTTAGAGGTACATTAACCTTCGCAGAAAGTAATTTGACGGTTTCTGAAAGGAAGTCTTAAACTTACACGTGTAATCACTATTCCATAAACCTTGTTCATCATCAATAGTAATATTATTACTTCTTGTGTTGCATTGAGTCCATCCACTTCTGGTCAATCTTACTTGTTTATAGAGGCTAAACCTTCACACCTACTTTTAGTTAGGGCACAAAGATGCGATGTGACCCCAACTGTATGAGGGTTGCATAGTCAGCCCAAGTCCGAATTAAGGAGGGTCGCGGTAGGTTGGTTATCAGCATAAAAATAATCATAAAATGCTGAAACCTCTAGATATTGAACATGGTGTCCATGTTAGTGTTAAATAGGCAAGGTGTTCCATCACATGTGTGAGAGAGTTTATGCCAAGTACCAACACCATGAAAGGTTGATCAGTGGAAAATTATTAGCATTGGAATGAAATGGTCTGTTGAAATAGATATATCAGATTCATGTAGCAGCCAATAGGATTGAGGTGTAGTTGATTGTTTGATGGTGAAGCAAGGTGTTTTTCTTGATTATTTTCATTTACTCCATTTCAAATTGTAACTTGTAAAGAACATATGTTTAACACTTTGGAAGGAGTAACAAGAGTGATACAGATTTAAGAATTAATTGATCTCATTAATATTGAAGGGGTTACAGCTGTATATATAGAGAACTGAAGAATAACTAATTACAGAATAACCCAGATGTATTTAATAATTATATATGTAGTCTATTATCCCCCCGCAAGCTGATCAGCGGTAACGAGGGGCAGCTTGGAGCAGAGAGACTGAAAAGGCTGTAACGGAAGAGGCTTGGTGAGAATATCAGCAAGCTGGTCAGTAGATGGGACATAGTGCGTGGCCATTGCTCCTGCAAGTACCTCATCGCGAACAAAGTGACAGTCAGACCCAACATGCTTCATACGATCATGAAGGACTGGATTTTTGGTAACACAAATAGTGGACTGATTGTCACAATAAATCTGTGGTTTCGTCGGGGGAATGCCAAGTGCATCCGTAAGGTATCGTAACCACATGGCTTCAGCAACACCCGCAGCCATGGCACGATATTCTGCTTCTGTGGAGGAACGGGACACTCGCGTTTGCTTCTTGGTGCACCAGGAAATCAGATTCGGTCCCATCATAACAATATATCCAGTAGTGGACTTTCGATCATCTTTGTCGTTAGCCCAATCCGAATCAGAAAAAACAGATATATCAAACGAGCCCTTTTGAAATAAAATTCCACAGTGAAGAGTACCTTGAAGATAGCGCAGAATGCGTTTCAAGGCCTGAAAGTGTTGTTCTGTGGGAGCATGCATTGATTGGGAGACTCGATTGACTGCATATTGGATGTCCGGACGAGTAACAGCAAGATAATGAAGTCCACCGACGAGGCTCCGATATAGTGTAGGATCGGCAAAGGGAGTATTCGGCCCTGGGGATTGGCGGACTGCCATGGGAGTGACCGCGGGTTTGCAGTCTGTCATTCCAGCCCGATTTAGAAGTTCAAGGGTATATTTTGTCTGATGCATCAATATGGTTCCCGATTTGCGGATGAGTTCGAGGCCAAGAAAGAACTCCAGAGGACCGAGGTCCTTAAGTTTGAAGTCACGATGCATAGCTTCAGTAATTTCAGTGATGAGTGATGACGAGCTGCCTGTAATAACAATATCATCCACATAGATAAGAATGATGACTGTCCCTCGAGAACAGTGAAGGGTGAAGAGGCTGTTGTCATGATGGTAGGTGCGAAAACCAAGACCCTGCAGAAAAGTAGAGAGACGTGTGTACCAGGCACGAGGGGCCTGTTTCAGGCCATACAGTGATTTGCGAAGCTTGCAAACATAGTGAGGACGGTTGGGATTAACATATCCCGGTGGCTGAACCATATAGATTTCTTCCTCAAGATGACCATGAAGAAAGGCATTGCTGACGTCTAGCTGATGAAGCGGCCAATCATAGTGAAGAGCAAGAGACAAGACCAGACGAATAGTCTGTTGCTTAACAACAGGGCTGAAGGTCTCCTTATAATCCACACCATACTCCTGATGATACCCTTTTGCAACCAGACGTGCTTTATAGCGAGAAAGAGATCCATCGGAATTTCGTTTGATGCGAAACACCCATTTGCACCCAATAGACTTTCGGTTACTAGGCAGAGGTACCAAATCCCATGTACGTTGTTCATTCAGAGCCTGAAATTCCTCATCCATAGCTTGGCACCAGAAACTATTTTTGGAGGCTTGGTTGTAGGTAGTAGGCTCAGTTGTGGGATGTGCATCAAAGGGTATTTGAGTGTGGTAGGCTTTGGGTTTGAAGGTACCGGCCTTGGCTCGGGTTGTCATAGGATGAGTGTTGAGTGGAGGGTGATTAGGAAGGGGTGGTGGAGTTGTATGATGCGTGGGTGGGGGTTGGGTGGGGCTGCCGTGGGAGCTGGGATGTGCAGCGGTGGATGGGGTGGCTGTATGTGTGTTAGGAGTATGATGTAGGGAAGTGGTGGGTTGTGTGGCAGTCGGCTGGGTGTTCGGGTGGGAGGTTTGGGGTTTCGGGTGGGTAGTGGTGTAGTGGGGTACCGGGTTAGGTGCCGAGTGAGCCGGAGCATGAGCGTGAGAAAAGGACGGAAATAATGGCACAACGCCAAGTGGATTGGGGGAGTATGGAGTAGAGGAAAGACTTGTGTAAGGAAATTGTTCCTCCACAAAACGAACATGACGGGAAACATATGTTTTCTGAGATACAGGATCGAAACATTTGTAACCTTTGATAGTGGGATGATAGCCTAGAAAGACACAAGGGGTTGACCGAGGTTGAAGTTTATGTTGAGTGTGCGGACGCAACCAGGGATAAACTAGACACCCAAACGGGCGGAGATGGATATAGTCGGGTGGATGATTGTAGAGACGGGCATATGGAGTGGAGTTGGAGAGAGTGTGAGTGGGCATGCGATTTATG
Source organism: Capsicum pubescens (assembly GCA_030864215.1). Taxonomy (NCBI): domain Eukaryota; kingdom Viridiplantae; phylum Streptophyta; class Magnoliopsida; order Solanales; family Solanaceae; genus Capsicum; species Capsicum pubescens. The sequence continues at coordinate 21,175,965 of CM061543.1, forward strand.
AGGTAGTTGGCAGTAGCAAGGGCATCAACCCAAAAGGAAACAGGTAAGGTGGAATCATGGAGGAGCGCAACAACTGTTTCTATTAGGTGACGGTGTTTGCGCTCAGCAACGCCATTTTGTTCAGGGGTATATGGACATGAAGTGTGATGAAGAGCCCCTAGATTTTGAAGAAAAACACCAAATGCATTGTTGACAAATTCTTTGCCATTGTCACTTCGAAAATTTTTGATTTTGGCATTAAATTGATTTTGAACCATTCGGTCAAAGTTTACAAAAATAGTATAAGCTTCGGATTTAAATTTCAGAGGATAAAGCCAAGTGAATTTACTGTAATCATCAACAAAACAGATATAATAACGAAAACCTTGAACAGAAGGAACTGAGGTTGGACCCCAAACATCAGAATGAATTAATTGAAATGGCGCAGTGGCCTTGTGTTCAGACAGTGAAAAAGGTAAACGACAAGATTTAGACACTGAACAGGACTCGCAATGTAATTTTTCTGAAAAATTAAAACCTAAGGAAGATAAAATGGATTTGGTGATGGCGGATGATGGGTGCCCAAGCCGGCGATGCCAGGTTGACGAGAGAATGGCTTGACTCACAACAGACGGAGACCTGGATGGAAGAGTGTATAGCCCATGCTCACAGCGGCCCGTGTACCGCACCCGGTTCGTGGTATTGTCCACTATCTGGAAATTGGTGTCATTAAAAATGAGGGTGCAGTTATTTTCTTTAGTAAAGCGATAAACAGATAAAAGATTGGATGTGAGGGAAGGGACGTGGTGAAGGGTTGAGAGATGAAATTTACCATTTGGGGTATAGACATACCCAGAGCCGGTGTTTGTGATGGGAAGGGATTGACCATTGCCTACTGTAATAGTTTCTGAGCCATGATACGGATGAGGAGCTTGAAGTTGTGAATAATCCGACGTCACATGGGTGTTAGCACCTGTGTCTAGATACCAATCACCAGATTGAGCGTTTGTGGACGCATGCATCGCCCTTGATCCTCCGGACTGGCTATTTACATTCTGCGAGTCATCATAACGATACCAGCAATTAGCCGCAGAATGGCCCCGTTTAGCACAAATTTGGCACGTCGGAAGATCTCGTGTGGGCATCCGCTGGTTTCCTCGTCCCTGTCCGCGGCCTGACTGGACGACGTCCCTCGGTGGAGGCCCGCCTCTGCCTTGCTGCCCGGTGTTTCGACGGTCACCGCCGCCGCTGCCTCGCCCTTGGTTACGGCGATCGTCACCGCGACCCCTGGCCGAGCCTCCGCTGCCAGCCGAGTAAAGAGCCGTGACGCCAGGGGTGGAACTGGCTTCTCCGAGCAGTAATTTGTGTTCCATGTCTAGATTTAATTCTTCTGCATTAAGCCATCCAGACAGTTGATTCAGAGTGATTTCGACAGGCGAGAGGCGAATATGCTGTTTGAGAGAGGAATAGCCAGCCGGAAGACCACGTATCACGGCATTCACCACGTCTCGTTCAGGAATAATCTCGTTCACAGCATCTAGGTCAGACAGAATAGAGGCCACATCATCAAGGTATTGAGTCATCGTCTTCGTTCCCTTCCGAAGAGTATGCAATTTGTCACGCAACTGAAAAATATGAGCCGTGGACACAGAGTTGTACCTTGTGGCTAGTGCGTCCCAAAGTGAAGCCGATGTGAGAAAACCCCGGGCGTGTTTGTGCACAGAGGGGCTAATAACTGCGAGAAGACAGGCTCGGATCTGAGTGTCTACGATCATCCACGGAAGGTAGTCGGGATTTGGGAGCTTGACGCCGTCCTTCTCGGCTGTCTCGGGCTGCGGCTTCTCCGCACCGTCAATCCATCCGAGCAGCAAGTTGGCTGCGAGGGCGGTGCGGACGTTAAGTGCCCAGGCCTGGTAGTTGTTGTCAGATAATTTTTCGGGGATGAGATTGTGGAGATTCCTGAGCAGTAATTTTACTCCAGACGGTAATTTTGACAGAGGATCAATAACCTTGTCCATGGCGCCGACCTACGGCGGAGGAGGGAGGCCGTGCGGCGTGGTGTAGACGGTGGCGGCGGCGCACACACGTCGGAAAAGAGGAGAGATTAGGGTTTGGGCGGAAGAAGAAACCCTAGCTTTGATACCAGGATACAGATTTAAGAATTAATTGATCTCATTAATATTGAAGGGGTTACAGCTGTATATATAGAGAACTGAAGAATAACTAATTACAGAATAACCCAGATGTATTTAATAATTATATATGTAGTCTATAGAGCAAGGCATTCTGTTTAAATGCTTTGATTGTTATAATAGGAGTTGATGCTATTCCGTCTCAACTATTTTTTTCTTTTCTGTGATGCTGGGTCTCCCTTGTGCTTTGTTTGGTAAGTGAGCTTACCACTCTTGGATAATGTTAGAACCTGATGCTTCGTATATGTTTCTTAAGGTAAACGAGTCAATCAAAATGGAGGATAGAACATCCTTCTACTGAACCATTTTGAGGCATTTTTGTGAAGCCAGTTTCTGGTCACTAATATTTCCATTTTATCTTTTAGCCATACCGCAGTAATTTGGTTAATTCTCAATAATGTATATTAGGTAAAGCCTTCATATATCATATTAACATGCGATGATTTACATTTCTCTGCTAGTGCGCAAAACTTAAACCTTTCAAATTTCCTGGTGTTGTCATTGTGCAGGAAGGTGTGACATTACTTTTGATCAATCTAAGCGACCAAACTCATTATGGAGTCACCATCGAATCTACTGCAAGCATCACCTTGCACGTCAAAGAGAAATCAAATCACAAGAGTTCTTTCGTGCATCGTCTTAAGAAAACTATTGCATGGGTCGGAAGCAAATCATCAGACGTTACATTATCACGAGAAGAGTACCGTCTGACACCACAAGATGGGGACCTTCAAAGCAGAACCATGCTGTTGAATGGAAAACCATTACAACTCACAGAAAATGGAGATATCCCAAGTTTGTCTCCAGTCCTTGTAAACCTTAAGTCTCCAATATCAGTTCCCCCTTTGTCCATCAAATTCATAGTACTCCCCTACTTAAGCTCTCCTGGTTGTAGTTAAGGATTAGGAGATACTTGTGCCTAATAGCGCTATACACTGGCACTCTATCCATTCTTACTTGTATAAACTACTACTATAATAAACTGAGTGGCCAATTTGTTTCTGCATATAAGTTCTGGCCAAGATGATTGAGAAAGATTCAACCAATTTGAATTGCTCACATCACAATAGTAGTAGCGTAAAACCCAAGTCGGGGGACAGCTACAGTTATGTATTATATGGTTAGACTAGACAAACCCCTCTCCCTACTAGTGTTTCCAGCAACATGTGCCTTGTAATGTAAGCTGTCTATAAACTAGCAGAATCAGAAATAATCAGTTTTTCCTTGGTGCTTTGGGATGTTTTCATGGGACTAAATACCAAACAGTGTATGTGTTTTTGCAGTCTTGCAAACATTTTATATGTTCTCTTAGGATGTTGCATATAAATTTAAGGACAAAAAAAGATGCACAATTTTAAGGAAGTTAGACAATACAACTTTTATCAACTTATAGTTTACCAAGAGGTCCTTAATGAATGGTGGATTGGAATTTTAAAAAGAACTGGATGTTGAGCATAAAACACAGCAACTATTCATGTTCAACATTATTTTTGTACAATGGATAAGTAGCAATTCGTCGACCCATCTTCCAAATATCAGACAATTAACTTGGTTTACTGACATTACATGGAATATTGTAAAAATATAATTACAAAGTAACATGAAATAACAGAAAGAAGGATCTGTGAAAAACTCAAGAATGGATGGAAATGATAAAGAACTGAAGTTAACGTCTGAAAGCTCATTAGCAGGTCTCCAACAGATGTCTGCTGGTTTGTTTACTTTCCAAGCAAGCGTCGAATCCTATGGTTGACCCCTTTAACTCTGGAACCAAGCTCATCAACATCATCTTCAACATGACCCAATGCCGGAATCTGCCTGTAATATCCAACAGCATATACAGAATTATTAGAAAATCTAGAGAACTTCTAGTGCTCGAGAACTTTTTATTTTATTTTGTAATATAAGACTGGGACTCGTTTAAATGAAGCGACAATGAATAGAATTCATATAGCCGAAATCAACTTGCTTGGGAATGAGGCATAGTTGTTGCATATACATAATTCTTAGAAGTCAGTAAGTAACATAGCACGTTAACAGTCTCATCGTACAATAAGGTGATAGTAGAGAACAAGGGAGGAGAGCGGAATCTTTTTAATAGGATCTTATAATAATACTAACCTCTCCACTTCAGATCCCATGTCAACAGCCATATTCTTGAGCTCCCCCAACAGAATGCTGAGATCTTCTAGACCATCATCTTGCTTTGCTTTCTCAGCCTGTCAAAAGTTTATACAAGACAACAGATTTAGCTAAATGATATTACGATTCATATTCATGCAGAAGGCAATGAAAGAAAGGAAAAAAAGGAGGGAGGGGGGAGGGGAAGCTGGTCCCTGGGCAATTCTCAATCTGGCGGTGAAGAATGAACGAAAACTAAGGTATTACAAGTATCACGGTGTTTTACTACGTTTGCTGTTTCACTTTTGGGGTTCCAAAAGGAAACTTCTATTATAAAAAAATTTCAAACACTATGCCACATTTAAAAAATGGATTATCGCTTTTTCACTCAGAGAAAGCAAGGGACCTTTAGCTTTATGGGATGCCTTGATTCTCTCTAGTAAATCTGTTTTCTGATATTCCTCCTTTCGCGAACATGATTAGATAGTACCTCTCCAAACACAAGTATAGATAGACCCCATGAAATTCCATTAGATCCTTTTTCATGTACTCACGTTTCCTCGCTCATCATTTAAATGAAGTTGTGGAGGGGATGAGTTTCTAGAATTATATTTTATATAAACACTGGAATATAACAACGTAACTCCAGAATTAAAAAGAAAACAGGAGAGAAATGAACATAAATAATTTGTTGTTTACTCTTAATCATCAATGTTAACCGGAAAATTGCCACTCAAGTGTTAACAGAAACATTAGAAGAAAAGGTGTCAAAATGCTAGAAAGGTGGATGGCGAAGTGAGGAAAGTTGTAGAAAAGAAAATTTCCAAAATTACTAGCGTCCTGCATTAATGGATCGTTGAAGGTTTAGGGTATATTGGCTCTGGAGAACTTCCTTATTAATTTTTTGTTTCTTTGAGGAGAACTGTAACAATATTCTCTATTTTGTCCCGAGTCACATGAACATACCTCAACTTTCTGCAAAGCATTTGTAGGCTCTGGGGGTGGTGTCCGTGAACTTGACCTTGCCTTTGGTGCAGAGTTCAATCCTAACTTCTCCCTCTGCTCCAAGTGGTTGCCCCTCCTTTGAACCGGATTATCTGACCCTGTGCAACATTATTGATACAGATTTAAGAATTAATTGATCTCATTAATATTGAAGGGGTTACAGCTGTATATATAGAGAACTGAAGAATAACTAATTACAGAATAACCCAGATGTATTTAATAATTATATATGTAGTCTATTATCCCCCGCAAGCTGATCAGCGGTAACGAGGGGCAGCTTGGAGCAGAGAGACTGAAAAGGCTGTAACGGAAGAGGCTTGGTGAGAATATCAGCAAGCTGGTCAGTAGATGGGACATAGTGCGTGGCCATCGCTCCTGCAAGTACCTCATCGCGAACAAAGTGACAGTCAGACCCAACATGCTTCATACGATCATGAAGGACTGGATTTTTGGTAACACAAATAGTGGACTGATTGTCACAATAAATCTGTGGTTTCGTCGGGGGAATGCCAAGTGCATCCGTAAGGTATCGTAACCACATGGCTTCAGCAACACCCGCAGCCATGGCACGATATTCTGCTTCTGTGGAGGAACGGGACACTCGCGTTTGCTTCTTGGTGCACCAGGAAATCAGATTCGGTCCCATCATAACAATATATCCAGTAGTGGACTTTCGATCATCTTTGTCGTTAGCCCAATCCGAATCAGAAAAAACAGATATATCAAACGAGCCCTTTTGAAATAAAATTCCACAGTGAAGAGTACCTTGAAGATAGCGCAGAATGCGTTTCAAGGCCTGAAAGTGTTGTTCTGTGGGAGCATGCATTGATTGGGAGACTCGATTGACTGCATATTGGATGTCCGGACGAGTAACAGCAAGATAATGAAGTCCACCGACGAGGCTCCGATATAGTGTAGGATCGGCAAAGGGAGTATTCGGCCCTGGGGATTGGCGGACTGCCATGGGAGTGACCGCGGGTTTGCAGTCTGTCATTCCAGCCCGATTTAGAAGTTCAAGGGTATATTTTGTCTGATGCATCAATATGGTTCCCGATTTGCGGATGAGTTCGAGGCCAAGAAAGAACTCCAGAGGACCGAGGTCCTTAAGTTTGAAGTCACGATGCATAGCTTCAGTAATTTCAGTGATGAGTGATGACGAGCTGCCTGTAATAACAATATCATCCACATAGATAAGAATGATGACTGTCCCTCGAGAACAGTGAAGGGTGAAGAGGCTGTTGTCATGATGGTAGGTGCGAAAACCAAGACCCTGCAGAAAAGTAGAGAGACGTGTGTACCAGGCACGAGGGGCCTGTTTCAGGCCATACAGTGATTTGCGAAGCTTGCAAACATAGTGAGGACGGTTGGGATTAACATATCCCGGTGGCTGAACCATATAGATTTCTTCCTCAAGATGACCATGAAGAAAGGCATTGCTGACGTTTAGCTGATGAAGCGGCCAATCATAGTGAAGAGCAAGAGACAAGACCAGACGAATAGTCTGTTGCTTAACAACAGGGCTGAAGGTCTCCTTATAATCCACACCATACTCCTGATGATACCCTTTTGCAACCAGACGTGCTTTATAGCGAGAAAGAGATCCATCTGAATTTCGTTTGATGCGAAACACCCATTTGCACCCAATAGACTTTCGGTTACTAGGCAGAGGTACCAAATCCCATGTACGTTGTTCATTCAGAGCCTGAAATTCCTCATCCATAGCTTGGCACCAGAAACTATTTTTGGAGGCTTGGTTGTAGGTAGTAGGCTCAGTTGTGGGATGTGCATCAAAGGGTATTTGAGTGTGGTAGGCTTTGGGTTTGAAGGTACCGGCCTTGGCTCGGGTTGTCATAGGATGAGTGTTGAGTGGAGGGTGATTAGGAAGGGGTGGTGGAGTTGTATGATGCGTGGGTGGGGGTTGGGTGGGGCTGCCGTGGGAGCTGGGATGTGCAGCGGTGGATGGGGTGGCTGTATGTGTGTTAGGAGTATGATGTAGGGAAGTGGTGGGTTGTGTGGCAGTCGGCTGGGTGTTCGGGTGGGAGGTTTGGGGTTTCGGGTGGGTAGTGGTGTAGTGGGGTACCGGGTTAGGTGCCGAGTGAGCCGGAGCATGAGCGTGAGAAAAGGACGGAAATAATGGCACAACGCCAAGTGGATTGGGGGAGTATGGAGTAGAGGAAAGACTTGTGTAAGGAAATTGTTCCTCCACAAAACGAACATGACGGGAAACATATGTTTTCTGAGATACAGGATCGAAACATTTGTAACCTTTGATAGTGGGATGATAGCCTAGAAAGACACAAGGGGTTGACCGAGGTTGAAGTTTATGTTGAGTGTGCGGACGCAACCAGGGATAAACTAGACACCCAAACGGGCGGAGATGGATATAGTCGGGTGGATGATTGTAGAGACGGGCATATGGAGTGGAGTTGGAGAGAGTGTGAGTGGGCATGCGATTTATGAGGTAGTTGGCAGTAGCAAGGGCATCAACCCAAAAGGAAACAGGTAAGGTGGAATCATGGAGGAGCGCAACAACTGTTTCTATTAGGTGACGGTGTTTGCGCTCAGCAACGCCATTTTGTTCAGGGGTATATGGACATGAAGTGTGATGAAGAGCCCCTAGATTTTGAAGAAAAACACCAAATGCATTGTTGACAAATTCTTTGCCATTGTCACTTCGAAAAATTTTGATTTTGGCATTAAATTGATTTTGAACCATTCGGTCAAAGTTTACAAAAATAGTATAAGCTTCGGATTTAAATTTCAGAGGATAAAGCCAAGTGAATTTACTGTAATCATCAACAAAACAGATATAATAACGAAAACCTTGAACAGAAGGAACTGAGGTTGGACCCCAAACATCAGAATGAATTAATTGAAATGGCGCAGTGGCCTTGTGTTCAGACAGTGAAAAAGGTAAACGACAAGATTTAGACACTGAACAGGACTCGCAATGTAATTTTTCTGAAAAATTAAAACCTAAGGAAGATAAAATGGATTTGGTGATGGCGGATGATGGGTGCCCAAGCCGGCGATGCCAGGTTGACGAGAGAATGGCTTGACTCACAACAGACGGAGACCTGGATGGAAGAGTGTATAGCCCATGCTCACAGCGGCCCGTGTACCGCACCCGGTTCGTGGTATTGTCCACTATCTGGAAATTGGTGTCATTAAAAATGAGGGTGCAGTTATTTTCTTTAGTAAAGCGATAAACAGATAAAAGATTGGATGTGAGGGAAGGGACGTGGTGAAGGGTTGAGAGATGAAATTTACCATTTGGGGTATAGACATACCCAGAGCCGGTGTTTGTGATGGGAAGGGATTGACCATTGCCTACTGTAATAGTTTCTGAGCCATGATACGGATGAGGAGCTTGAAGTTGTGAATAATCCGACGTCACATGGGTGTTAGCACCTGTGTCTAGATACCAATCGCCAGATTGAGCGTTTGTGGACGCATGCATCGCCCTTGATCCTCCGGACTGGCTATTTACATTCTGCGAGTCATCATAACGATACCAGCAATTAGCCGCAGAATGGCCCCGTTTAGCACAAATTTGGCACGTCGGAAGATCTCGTGTGGGCATCCGCTGGTTTCCTCGTCCCTGTCCGCGGCCTGACTGGAAGCCGTCCCTCGGTGGAGGCCCGCCTCTGCCTTGCTGCCCGGTGTTTCGACGGTCACCGCCGCCGCTGCCTCGCCCTTGGTTACGGCGATCGTCACCGCGACCCCTGGCCGAGCCTCCGCTGCCAGCCGAGTAAAGAGCCGTGACGCCAGGGGTGGAACTGGCTTCTCCGAGCAGTAATTTGTGTTCCATGTCTAGATTCAATTCTTCTGCATTAAGCCATCCAGACAGTTGATTCAGAGTGATTTCGACAGGCGAGAGGCGAATATGCTGTTTGAGAGAGGAATAGCCAGCCGGAAGACCACGTATCACGGCATTCACCACGTCTCGTTCAGGAATAATCTCGTTCACAGCATCTAGGTCAGACAGAATAGAGGCCACATCATCAAGGTATTGAGTCATCGTCTTCGTTCCCTTCCGAAGAGTATGCAATTTGTCACGCAACTGAAAAATATGAGCCGTGGACACAGAGTTGTACCTTGTGGCTAGTGCGTCCCAAAGTGAAGCCGATGTGAGAAAACCCCGGGCGTGTTTGTGCACAGAGGGGCTAATAACTGCGAGAAGACAGGCTCGGATCTGAGTGTCTACGATCATCCACGGAAGGTAGTCGGGATTTGGGAGCTTGACGCCGTCCTTCTCGGCTGTCTCGGGCTGCGGCTTCTCCGCACCGTCAATCCATCCGAGCAGCAAGTTGGCTGCGAGGGCGGTGCGGACGTTAAGTGCCCAGGCCGGGTAGTTGTTGTCAGATAATTTTTCGGGGATGAGATTGTGGAGATTCCTGAGCAGTAATTTTACTCCAGACGGTAATTTTGACAGAGGATCAATAACCTTGTCCATGGCGCCGACCTACGGCGGAGGAGGGAGGCCGTGCGGCGTGGTGTAGACGGTGGCGGCGGCGCACACACGTCGGAAAAGAGGAGAGATTAGGGTTTGGGCGGAAGAAGAAACCCTAGCTTTGATACCATGATACAGATTTAAGAATTAATTGATCTCATTAATATTGAAGGGGTTACAGCTGTATATATAGAGAACTGAAGAATAACTAATTACAGAATAACCCAGATGTATTTAATAATTATATATGTAGTCTATTAATTATCAGAGTATCACACTAGCTATCATTCTCAAACCTTTCCGTTACTACTCCTTTCAAAATTTTGTGCACATTAATCCTTCACTTTTCTACCTCATGATCTTCAAATCAAAGTAAAAGAATAAGAAGAACAAAAATAAAATGAGCTACCTCTTGTGATAACCGGGCCTGTAATTGGGCGATTTGTCTTTGGCTTCCAAGTCTTAGAAAATATACCCCCAAGACTCCCCAAGAGTTTTTCACCCTGAAATTAAATTTCAAACATAAGTCTCACGAGGATAACAGTAACAATTGCAAAACAGCTTCAAGAAGTTCAAGAGACATCTTTAAGGGAGTAAAGACTTCTAGGTGGAAGGGTAAAAAGAGACTAGTTATGAATAGATAAATATATCTCTCCTTCTAATAGCATAATGGACAATGGAATAAGTTTCATCTTAAAATGAACGGATATGTAAATAGAAACCATCGCTCAAACAATAATACAGAAACAAGTCGAAGAAAAAAGGTGCTTCATGAAATGACTACACGAATTTGCAGAAAAAGCATACTGATATGAGCCTTCCGCAATTATGTCTGCTTCTGCGAACTAGAAAAAAGCTTATATCAGTGAACAAAGCAAGTCATACCCTGCTAAGATCATGGTCGATGTCTGCTGCTGTCATGTGGGTTCTTGTAATTTGTTCTCCTTGTTGATGTAAAGTGATCAAAGTTTTTGTTGCATCCTCTCGCATGTCTTCAGCAATCTTCAGGCAGTTGTTAACAGACTTTGTAGTCTCTTCTGACCTGTAGACGGAATAGTTTTCCAACTCCTCTACAGTTTGGTTCTCAAATCCTCCAGACTCCCGGAAATCATTCTTGTATTTATTTCTTGCTGTCGAAGTTGAGTAAGCATGTGAAGGAGTCTCTTTAATTTCATCATCATCAAAAAGATTTGCACTCAAATTTGGGTTAGCTCCAGAAGGCTGTGGTGGCGTTCTACTTGATGGTTTTACAGTTTGCTTCATGTCAGACTCATCGTCAGAATCAAAGGGATTTGATCCTGGATTACTATGAACCACGGGATCCGCAGATTTTTTCCTAGCATTCCAATGTAAAGGAGACTTCTTAAGACCATGCATTTTTTGATAAATAGAAAGTAATCCGACGGGGATGGACCTGCTAGATTAAGAAAGTATCTGCAGAAAGAGACGACCAAACTATTAGGCGAACGTTATAATTGAGACAACTGTTAGTTTGTTACTGTAAGACATACACAGAGGCAATTCAGTTACAGACCACAACAGAACATCGGCTAGAAGCTAAAACATCAGGAGCAGACAACGCACAAGAGATAGCAAGAAAGACTCAAATCAAGCTTTGTTCAGAGAAATAGTACTAATAAGTAATGAAGAATTCGAAAATCAAGTATTCAATACTAACATAATACAACGAGAATAAACAACTGCAGCATCTCAATCCCAAGTTGCTTCCTATTCATTAGTTGGTCTGGATTAGAGGATTCATTTTCACGAAGTGATTCCGAGAATCAACCAACGGAAAAATCCATAGCCCGGGTGACTCACAACCTCCCTCTCACCCATATAAATGAACTGGGGTGAATCAAATCAATAAGCTTTTTGATCGACCCAGGCTCAGCAAAGCCAAATTCAATCAAGCCAAATTCAATCAAGTCATGTGGTTGGGTCTTACTTTTACAACTACGGTAGAATCCAAATAAGCAAATTTCGACCATTTCAGCAATTCACAACCCCGAGGATTGCTTGGTCATCCTAGCAAAATTCAAGAAAATCCAACAAGAAGGACCACAAAAAGTATCCAAAATTTAGGAGACATACTATTTACATCTCCAACATAAACAAAATTGGAATTTCAACTTTCTTCCATAGAAGCAAATTCCATCAATCATCCATTAACCAAAGCAGAAATTAAAGAATATCCCTTATTCATATTCCTAACTGCTATCCTACTGATTCCTCAAAACCCCATAAATCATATCACAAAACCCAAAACATAACAAGAAAGCAAAAGGGGTTTCCCCTAAACAGTTGAAAACACAGCTCCAAATGAAAATCTTGGGACATAAAACAGTACATCAAGAAAAAGAACAAGAAAAATATCACTGAATAAAGTCTAAAACGACCCATATAAAAAAAAAAAAAAGATCCGTTTTTTTCTTCATAAACTCAATAAATTCATCAATTGAATTATAGAACTCAGAGAAAAACATGCACTAAGAACCCCTATAACGCTGTACCTGAAAATCCAAAAACTCAGTGCACTAAAACTTTCGCTGCGCTCACAAAATGTAGAGAATAGAATACAAAAAAATTACATATAATATGAAATGGATTGCCTATATAAGAAAGAAAGAAGCGTGGAGCAGGAGGGGAAGTTTAGACTTTTTGTTTTATTTTTGAATTAATGAATGAAGCCAACCACCATTGTCGCAATTTGGACCGTTTCTTCTTTCTAAATATGTATGTATTTTGCCTTTGTAGACCGGACTTTCTCTTGTCAACTCTTTTCTTTTTCTTTCTCCCCCCATCAACTTACATTTTTTTTTTTTAAAGAAAAATTGGAATTTGAATAATTGTGATTTTTATGAGTGTGAATAATTTTTGGAGAATAAAAGTTGTTCAAACAATCAAAAGATGTTATTTAATGAATTCAAAATTATTTAAATATCTGCTAGTTATTTAGAAGTAATTATGACGTGGAGAAGAAGAAGTGGTCGAGGGATATTATTTAAACCATCGAAAGTTATTTAAGCAAATGAAAAATATTATTTAAATAATCAAAAATTGTTTAAACATTTTCTAGTTGTTTGGAGGAGGTTTGTGTAAATGGAAAAAATTGTGAGTATTTGAAAATATGTGTTATATCATTAATCTACTTTTTTTTTTTTAAAAAAAAGAATTGTGTTCTATTTCCTTTATTTTCATTCTTAAAAGTCCCTTTTAATTTGCTCTCCCCACAATGTTTAAATAAATTTCTCATTTATCAAGATATCTTGATATAATTAAATTAACTAGTGATGGTGATTAAGAATTTAATTAAAGACAAGAAGTTAAACATGAAATGAATTTTTTGAACTTATAAAAAACTAATCAAATTAGAATGAAATGAAAAAGAATTAAATTACTGTAAATGGAAAGTAATATATTATAAAACAAGAGTGCAAATGTTATCTGTATATTTGCTTAACTTAGAAGCATTAGACTAGTAGTCTAGAAGAAATTAATTGCAAGTAACTAGATATAAATTCATTGTCATATCTTTAGTATTTTGTATATAAACAATTGATCAACACATGGTATCATATTGAACAGTATTACATTTCAATTTATCAATTCTTTTAAGTAACACAAAATGATTATTTTGCAACTGCTCATTGACTACAATTCTTTCACATGGTTAATTAATAAGGAAGCCAAAAAAATAAAAAAAAAATCCAAATAAAATTAAAAGAATAGCTATAATAATCGAAACCATAATATTATTTTTCAATTTTTGACTTTTTGGTCAGTGGACTGTTTCATCAAATATGAAACCACTTATTAAACAAGCAATTTTTTATTTATTTTTAATAAAACACTTTTTATCTATTTGGAAACGACAGATGGATGCCCTTGCACTTTCCAGGCACCTTCCATGAAACCAGTATTAATTAATTATGATATAGAACAATTCTTAACTACTAAGGTTTTATTGTGAATTACGGCTAATTACGATGTAACATTTTGGATAAAGACATGCAAAGAGCTCATGGCATTCTTTGTATGGTTCGCCAAGGAACAAATCATCTACACAACTCTGTTTGGTGAAGTGTGTGATCACTTTATCTAAAAATTTAAATCATGAGAAAGAATATATTTTTATTACATGTGAGCTACATCATCAAAAAAAAAAATTAGTACTTTATTTCTCACACAAATGATACAAATTAAGTAAGATTTCTTTTTGTTTCGACCCGTCGAAAGTGTAAGATTTAGGTCTACTAATTTGTGAAATGTTAACATTATTAGTATAATAACCTTTCGTTTGCAAAAAAGATTTGCTTTAACAACTTCTCTAATAATTAGCTAGCAAGTAATTATCATACGCTATCATTTTGCATAATGAAGTTTTGGACAAAAAAATCCAATGAAAAGAACAAACTATCATTTTGAATAATGAAATTAGAAGTTAAACTCATGCACAAAAGTCATGCTTTCTATGAGGAAAAAATGATTATTAAATTCTTGATATGAAGGTGCCCTTAAAAGAGTTGGTTTTGGATTAACTTTGAAAATTAGGTACAGAAATAAATTTGGAAAACTATATATTTTGGTGAATATTTGTGTTAGTATTATTAATTACCTCTTTATGAAACGAACTGGGAGATTTTCGTTTTTCTTATTTTGGATCAAGTAGACAGCAACAAAGAGTTTTATAGGCAATTCATTGCACGTCATGATGTTCTATAATCTAAGTGGACTTGGATATACTGAATATTGTATTTGTGACCGTAAAGGAATGGATCTTAGGTTTAATCCAATCCCAAAACTTAGCTCGTTAGCTCATGAAGGGAGGATTATCCAAGTCCATATAAGAACTCGAGTTGTCCCTCCCCTTTTCCGATGCAGGACTCTTAAACCGTGACCTTCTGGTAGCCTAGACCAAGTCTAATGAAGAGTTCCTTTATATTTGATATTGATATGTATAGACTATAGGTGATCCTATAGTATACTGAGTCTTCATGACTTTTCAAGTTGAGCATTTAGTATGAATTTGAAGATTATTCAAAACCAAGAGCATAAATAGAGATAATTAAGAAAAAGACATTGGTTATCATGTTTTATGGTAGGGTACCTAAACCAATTAACTAACTTTTGAGTTAATTTTTTTTTTTTTTGGTTAACAATATAAAATTGTCCTCTTACCTCATCACTAATATCCCTACAATGTCAACAAAAAATAATTACACCAGCAGAAATTTACTCTGCATACCAAGTCTAGCTCAACCAGGAGCTAAAGTGGTTTATCATAACTAACACAAATTAGTAATCAAGCTTTACATCTTACAAAGATGAAATTCATATCTTTAATTATTATTTTTTGGTTAAAAAAAAAAAGGAACTATGGATATAGGTGTTGAGGAGGGAATCACTCAATATTGCTAGATAAATACACACAAGTGATCATCCAACGGCGTGAAATGAGCTTAACTGAAGAAGTGAGGATTCGACAAAAAAAGACAATGCCAAATGAAAAAAGAGTGCATATATAGTGGCTCAAGTAGCCAAAAGTACCATGTTTCTGTAGTGAATTGGACACTTCAATTATGTAAAGAATTAGATGAATGTACACACTGGTGAATCTTGGATCAGTTAGAAATTAGGCCTACTAGTTGCTCATGCTGGCTGCTTTCAATCCACCATGGTTGGAACCCAACATGTTCACTGCTATCTTGTATCTTCTTCAATTGGAGCAGGCAGGTTAAGATCCAGGAGATGTCTGATTTCTTTGTTGTTGTTGCTTTTGGACTCAACAATCAAGTGGGATCTCTTATGACCACCTAAAGCTTGTCCTGATTGGAAAAACTTGAAGAGGATTGGACACTCAAACCCCTTTAGATTCTCAACTGTTTCACCAAATTCATCAATTGTACTACTCTTAGTGTTGCTATCTGTTAAATTCAAGCTAAAGTGTGATGAGAAGCTTGGAACTCACCATTAATGGTGAATTCTAGAAGCTACCAAGCTCTGAAACAGAGAGACAAATTGAGGGAAAAGGGATTTCTCATTTCCGTACGGTGAAGCTCAAAAAATGAAGAACTAAATGTAGCACAACATTTATAGAGAATGGAAAAACAAATATCTAACTAACCTACTGCTTCTAGAAGCTGGTGACAGCTGACTTAACAGAAAATACTAACTACCTGACTATTAACTAACAATATGAATTAGCACTGTTAACTAACTAACTAACTAAAATCAATACAATGTTAATAAATAAGCTCAATATCCCCCCCTCAAGTTGGAGGTGAGGTGAGCACAACCAACTTGTCCATCATAATAGAGTGTTTGATGCCAGTGAGAGCATTGGTAAGAACGTCTGCCAACGGATCACAAGTGTTGATATGGTGGAGTGAAATCAATCCCTCTTGAAGCTTGGATCTGACAAAGTGGCAATCCACCTCTATATGCTTGGTTCTTTCATGAAAAATTGGGTTCTTTGCAATGTGAAGTGAAGATTGGCTATCACAATATATAGGAAAGGGACTAAGAAAAGGAACTGTCAGTTCATTGAACAACTTATGCACCCAGGCTAGTTCTCCAACTACCTTTCTGAAGGACCTATATTCAGCTTCTGCTGAAGATAAGGAAATGGTTTCCTGCTTCTTAAACTTCCAGCTGATAGGGATGCCTCCCAATAGAACAAGGTAACCAGTGACAGATTTTCTAGAATAGGGGCAGGACACCCAATTAGAGTCATAAAAGGCTTGAACTTCAAAATTAGGATTAGATGACATGAAAATATCTAGGGTAGGATCTTTCTTGAGATATCTCAACATGTGAAAAACAGCTTGAAGGTGGGGTTCTTTGAGATCTTGCATGTATTGACTCAAATGTTGCACTCCATATGCGATGTTAAGTCTAGTGTTTGTGAGGAAATTTAGTTTCCCAACTAATTTTCTATATAGAGTAGGATCACTCAGGGGCTTCCCCTCATGAGCTCTAAGTTTTACTGTGGGATCCAAATGAGATGTTAAGGGGGTGAGATTACTGCAACGGAACTCCCTGAGAAGGTCCTGGACAAATTTTCTTTGAGAGATAAGGATTTCATCATCTTTATACAAGATCTCCAGGCCTAGGAAATAGTGCAGATTTCCAATGTCCTTAATTTTGAACTGTTCATGAAGAAACTCTTGCGTAGAGAGGTTTCTTTAATATCAGTTCCTGTGAGTAAAATATCATCCACATAAACCCCCAAGAAAACAATGGAAGTGTCCCTCTTTCTATAAAACAAAGAATAGTCATGCAGTGAGTGTAAACCTCTTGAATTGAGAGTTGCAGTTAACTTCTCATACCATTGTCTACTTGCTTGTTTCAAACCATAAAGGGACTTGTTAAGCTTACAAACCACTCCTGCGTGAGGTACAACAATACCCGGAGGGACTTCCATATATACTTCCTCATGCAAATCACCATGTAGAAGCACATTATTCACATCAAGTTGATACATATTCCGGTGTTTCTTTGCAGCAATAACAATTAGTGTTCTCACGGTTGTCATTTTGACTACTGGTGAGAAAGTTTCCGTGTAGTCTATGCCATGATGTACAAAATCACGTACAGTAAGTCATGAAGGATTTGATGAGGTTGAGTGTGAGGTGGGCAGAGAATGTACAAAATCAGATAAGTAACTGGGTACCTTGTGGATCCTAGTTGACTTTCTAGGTTCAAAATTAAGTGATGAGGCAGGCTGAGGCAAGGGTGAAGACTCTTGAAGAGGAGGAGGTGAAGAAACAACTGGGGATGAGAACTCCGGAGACATAATAGAAACTGTATCATTTGGCACCCTCTGATCACGTTGGACAAAACTAGAAGAAGTATTTAAGAAGGAATAGGAAGTGGGAAATAAAGAATACTTAGACAAAGAATCAGACTTAAGATGAGAAAAAGGGAAATAAGTAGGATTTGCAAAAGGAAAAATTGTTTCATGAAATGTAACATCTCTGGAGATATGCAGTTTCTTAGTGGCCAATCCTTTTGTACCAAAGGAATATCCCACGAACACATGTGGAGATGCTCTAGGATCAAATTTGGTTCTTTGGGATATGATATAATTTAACAAATTGTTGGGATAAAATATTATAATTCTTAAACATTCCGAGATTTATGTAACTTACCCAAAAATCAATCTCTAATTAGTTTCTTAGTTAAAAAAGAAAGAAAAAATTATGAATAAGTATATTTGAAAAGGAGATCACTCAATACAAATACATAAATAAATACGTGCAATCAGAGACGAATTTAAGATTTGAAGTTTATGAATTTTCATAAATATTAAATTATTTTTAAAACATCTATTAATGTCTGAGGAGAATGAAACCTTCATCCAAGAGGCCAACAATTGCTTCTGGTCTACTTTGTTAATGAATTTTCAACAAATAATTCTTATAGATTTTTAATATAAATATAGAATCAACATAAAAGTTATTAGATTTTTGAAGACAGACATACCCATTTAACTAAATCCATCTCTGATTTAAAATATCTTTAAAAATATATTTTTTAAAAAATGTAGTCAAAGAAAAAATCAATTTAACTCCACAAATAATAACAAATTGACAAAAATTGACTTGAGTAACTATGACTAGTTCTTTTATGAAAAAAAAAAAATATAAAAAGGGAAAAAAATGCAATAGAGTTAGTTACACTAGTTATGTGGAAAAAAAATTTGATGGTTAACCGCTACTATAAAATAGAAAGTATATGCGATCTTAAAAAATTCACAAAAGAATTATCATTTTTAAAAGGAGTAAAAGTAGAATAACTAATAATCTACTTGTATTCGAGTGAGTGGCTACTATTTACACTTAATAAACTAGCCACACATTTATTTTTCTATTTTGTGTGGTGAGTTTAGGCTATTTAATGCTAAATAGATTGCAATTATTTTCTCATTATCCAAATTTGATTTTGAATTCATCCAGAAGTTGGGTTATCTTCTCCCTTTCACATATTCTATAGAAAGGAGGGAAGCAAAAAAAGATGAATAATTCAACTTCTTCTCTTGTTATTTTATTTTTCTTGTTAATCTTTACTTGTTTATGTGAAATAATTGCAAAAACAGACAATGCCAATACTAAGGTAAATTTTGGATATTTTTGAATTTAAAATTATTTAATCTCAATCTCACCCCCTTAACATCTCATTTGGATCCCACAGTAAAACTTAGAGCTCATGAGGGGAAGCCCCTGAGTGATCCTACTCTATATAGAAAATTAGTTGGTATTGGCATCATCTTTATACAAGATCTCCAGGCCTAGGAAATAGTGCAGATTTCCAATGTCCTTAATTTTGAACTGTTCATGAAGAAACTCTTGCGTAGAGAGGTTTCTTTAATATCAGTTCCTGTGAGTAAAATATCATCCACATAAACCCCCAAGAAAACAATGGAAGTGTCCCTCTTTCTATAAAACAAAGAATAGTCATGCAGTGAGTGTAAACCTCTTGAATTGAGAGTTGCAGTTAACTTCTCATACCATTGTCTACTTGCTTGTTTCAAACCATAAAGGGACTTGTTAAGCTTACAAACCACTCCTGCGTGAGGTACAACAATACCCGGAGGGACTTCCATATATACTTCCTCATGCAAATCACCATGTAGAAGCACATTATTCACATCAAGTTGATACATATTCCGGTGTTTCTTTGCAGCAATAACAATTAGTGTTCTCACGGTTGTCATTTTGACTACTGGTGAGAAAGTTTCCGTGTAGTCTATGCCATGATGTACAAAATCACGTACAGTAAGTCATGAAGGATTTGATGAGGTTGAGTGTGAGGTGGGCAGAGAATGTACAAAATCAGATAAGTAACTGGGTACCTTGTGGATCCTAGTTGACTTTCTAGGTTCAAAATTAAGTGATGAGGCAGGCTGAGGCAAGGGTGAAGACTCTTGAAGAGGAGGAGGTGAAGAAACAACTGGGGATGAGAACTCCGGAGACATAATAGAAACTGTATCATTTGGCACCCTCTGATCACGTTGGACAAAACTAGAAGAAGTATTTAAGAAGGAATAGGAAGTGGGAAATAAAGAATACTTAGACAAAGAATCAGACTTAAGATGAGAAAAAGGGAAATAAGTAGGATTTGCAAAAGGAAAAATTGTTTCATGAAATGTAACATCTCTGGAGATATGCAGTTTCTTAGTGGCCAATCCTTTTGTACCAAAGGAATATCCCACGAACACATGTGGAGATGCTCTAGGATCAAATTTGGTTCTTTGGGATATGATATAATTTAACAAATTGTTGGGATAAAATATTATAATTCTTAAACATTCCGAGATTTATGTAACTTACCCAAAAATCAATCTCTAATTAGTTTCTTAGTTAAAAAAGAAAGAAAAAATTATGAATAAGTATATTTGAAAAGGAGATCACTCAATACAAATACATAAATAAATACGTGCAATCAGAGACGAATTTAAGATTTGAAGTTTATGAATTTTCATAAATATTAAATTATTTTTAAAACATCTATTAATGTCTGAGGAGAATGAAACCTTCATCCAAGAGGCCAACAATTGCTTCTGGTCTACTTTGTTAATGAATTTTCAACAAATAATTCTTATAGATTTTTAATATAAATATAGAATCAACATAAAAGTTATTAGATTTTTGAAGACAGACATACCCATTTAACTAAATCCATCTCTGATTTAAAATATCTTTAAAAATATATTTTTTAAAAAATGTAGTCAAAGAAAAAATCAATTTAACTCCACAAATAATAACAAATTGACAAAAATTGACTTGAGTAACTATGACTAGTTCTTTTATGAAAAAAAAAATATAAAAAGGGAAAAAAATGCAATAGAGTTAGTTACACTAGTTATGTGGAAAAAAAATTTGATGGTTAACCGCTACTATAAAATAGAAAGTATATGCGATCTTAAAAAATTCACAAAAGAATTATCATTTTTAAAAGGAGTAAAAGTAGAATAACTAATAATCTACTTGTATTCGAGTGAGTGGCTACTATTTACACTTAATAAACTAGCCACACATTTATTTTTCTATTTTGTGTGGTGAGTTTAGGCTATTTAATGCTAAATAGATTGCAATTATTTTCTCATTATCCAAATTTGATTTTGAATTCATCCAGAAGTTGGGTTATCTTCTCCCTTTCACATATTCTATAGAAAGGAGGGAAGCAAAAAAAGATGAATAATTCAACTTCTTCTCTTGTTATTTTATTTTTCTTGTTAATCTTTACTTGTTTATGTGAAATAATTGCAAAAACAGACAATGCCAATACTAAGGTAAATTTTGGATATTTTTGAATTTAAAATTATTTAATCTCAATCTCACCCCCTTAACATCTCATTTGGATCCCACAGTAAAACTTAGAGCTCATGAGGGGAAGCCCCTGAGTGATCCTACTCTATATAGAAAATTAGTTGGTATTGGCATCATCTTTATACAAGATCTCCAGGCCTAGGAAATAGTGCAGATTTCCAATGTCCTTAATTTTGAACTGTTCATGAAGAAACTCTTGCGTAGAGAGGTTTCTTTAATATCAGTTCCTGTGAGTAAAATATCATCCACATAAACCCCCAAGAAAACAATGGAAGTGTCCCTCTTTCTATAAAACAAAGAATAGTCATGCAGTGAGTGTAAACCTCTTGAATTGAGAGTTGCAGTTAACTTCTCATACCATTGTCTACTTGCTTGTTTCAAACCATAAAGGGACTTGTTAAGCTTACAAACCACTCCTGCGTGAGGTACAACAATACCCGGAGGGACTTCCATATATACTTCCTCATGCAAATCACCATGTAGAAGCACATTATTCACATCAAGTTGATACATATTCCGGTGTTTCTTTGCAGCAATAACAATTAGTGTTCTCACGGTTGTCATTTTGACTACTGGTGAGAAAGTTTCCGTGTAGTCTATGCCATGATGTACAAAATCACGTACAGTAAGTCATGAAGGATTTGATGAGGTTGAGTGTGAGGTGGGCAGAGAATGTACAAAATCAGATAAGTAACTGGGTACCTTGTGGATCCTAGTTGACTTTCTAGGTTCAAAATTAAGTGATGAGGCAGGCTGAGGCAAGGGTGAAGACTCTTGAAGAGGAGGAGGTGAAGAAACAACTGGGGATGAGAACTCCGGAGACATAATAGAAACTGTATCATTTGGCACCCTCTGATCACGTTGGACAAAACTAGAAGAAGTATTTAAGAAGGAATAGGAAGTGGGAAATAAAGAATACTTAGACAAAGAATCAGACTTAAGATGAGAAAAAGGGAAATAAGTAGGATTTGCAAAAGGAAAAATTGTTTCATGAAATGTAACATCTCTGGAGATATGCAGTTTCTTAGTGGCCAATCCTTTTGTACCAAAGGAATATCCCACAAACACATGTGGAGATGCTCTAGGATCAAATTTGGTTCTTTGGGATATGATATAATTTAACAAATTATTGAGATAAAATATTATAATCTTTAAACATTTCGAGATTTATGTAACTTACCCAAAAATCAATCTCTAATTAGTTTCTTAGTTAAAAAAGAAAGAAAAAATTATGAATAAGTATGTTTGAAAAGGAGATCACTCAATACTACTACATAAATAAATACGTGCAATCAGAGACGAATTTAAGATTTGAAGTTTATGAATTCTCATAAATATTAAATTATTTTTAAAACATCTATTAATGTCTGAGGAGAATGAAACCTTCATCCAAGAGGCCAACAATTGCTTCTGGTCTACTTTGTTAATGAATTTTCAACAAATAATTCTTATAGATTTTTAATATAAATATAGGATCAACATAAAAGTTATTAGATTTTTGAAGACAGACATACCCATTTAACTAAATCCACCTCTGATTTAAAATATCTTTAAAAATATATTTTTTAAAAAATGTAGTCAAAGAAAAAATCAATTTAACTCCACAAATAATAACAAATTGACAAAAATTGACTTGAGTAACTATGACTAGTTCTTTTATGAAAAAAAAGATAAAAAGGGAAAAAAAAATGCAATAGAGTTAGTTAACACTAGTTATGTGGAAAAAATTTTTGATGGTTAACCGCTACTATAAAATAGAAAGTATATGCGATCTTAAAAAATTCACAAAAGAATTATCATTTTTAAAAGGAGTAAAAGTAGAATAACTAATAATCTACTTGTATTCGAGTGAGTGGCTACTATTTACACTTAATAAACTAGCCACACATTTATTTTTCTATTTTGTGTGGTGAGTTTAGGCTATTTAATGCTAAATAGATTGCAATTATTTTCTCATTATCCAAATTTGATTTTGAATTCATCCAGAAGTTGGGTTATCTTCTCCCTTTCACACATTCTATAGAAAGGAGGGAAGCAAAAAAAGATGAATAATTCAACTTCTTCTCTTGTTATTTTATTTTTCTTGTTAATCTTTACTTGTTTATGTGAAATAATTGCAAAAACAGACAATGCCAATACTAAGGTAAATTTTGGATATTTTTGAATTTAAAATTATTTAATCTCAATTTATTACTATTTGCTCGCACCATATTAATCTCTATCAATATTTATTAAAGTAAGCTAAAATAAATGAAAATTAATCAATTTTTTTCTTAATTTCTAAAATAAAAATATATTTATAATCATTTTTAATAAACATGAAAAGAGGGAGTAGTATCTTTTGACGATGTGAATGAGTGATTTAGTTTTTTTTTTTCTGATTTATAGAATATCATCTCTTTTTTAACGATAATAACAACTATTAATCTCTCTTATTGATTTGTTTTTTCTGTTTTTGATCATATATATAGCTTTACGCCGTCTACTTAGGACACAAACCCCACAATGATCATGAACTTATCACTGATTCACATCATGACCTTTTAGGTCAAGTGGTTGGGAGGTATGTATCTTCTTTATATAATAATCAATATGATTTAATTTAACCAGAGAAATGTAGCAATTACTATTTTAACTAGATTTCTTACTAGCTAATACTAATTATAATTAAATGGCATATATTTCTTCATGCAGCAAGGAAGAAGCTAAAAAACTGATGGTGTATAGTTATAGACATGGTTTCTCTGGATTTGCTGCTAAGCTCACCGATTCCCAAGTCAAAGAAATTGGAGGTAGAAATTTTATAAAAAATAAAATAATGTTATCGAAAATTAAAAAGTTTATTTATTCATTATACTCTTAGTTGATATACTTATGCGTCGTAATTGTGTTTCAGAATTACCTGGTGTGGTTCGAATTATACCAAATAGTCTTTACAAGACTCATACGTCGAGGAGTTGGAATTTCTTGGGTCTTTCTAAACAAGACTCCAACAGTCTTATGAACAAAACAAATCAGGGTGATGGAATAATTATTGGCATATTAGATACAGGTTAAGTATCCTTTCGTTTTCTTTTAACTATTACGACAAAGTGAATTAATAATATTTCTTACAAACTACGTACAATTATAGAAAATTATCTTCAAAGCATGCATGGTGATCATATTTTATATTGCTGCTGCGTGCATATATAAAAGTTAAACTCTATTTTGTAGGTATTGGATGGGGAAATAATTCAGAAGTTTTCAACGATAAAGGCCTAGGTCCAATTCCATCTCGATGGAAAGGTAGCTGCAAAGAAGCAGACAATTTTAGTGCGACTAAATATTGCAACCGAAAAATAATTGGAGCTCGTTGGTACATGAAAGGAATGATGGAAGCCAACGACCTAAATCAGACAATGGCTGAAAAATTACATAAATTATCAGCATTAGATGACGCAGGGCATGGTACTCATGTTGCTTATACTGCTGCTGGTTCTTATGTTAACAATGTGAAATATTATGATCTTAATATGGGAACAACACATGGAGGAGCACCACTTGCACGGTTAGCTATTTATAAGGTATCATCAATATTGAATTGTTTGTGTAATTATCTTTCTTAATCTAAAAGTTTAAGATGTTAGATAATCGAAACACAATTTTATTTACTTATTTAATTATATATATTTTTGACAGGTGGGTTGGAAATCAAGAGGAACATCGATTAGTAATATCGATGTTCTTGCTGCCATTGATGATGCTATAAAAGATGGGGTTGACATATTATCAGCATCTCTTGGTGGCTCTATTAACGTTGCAGACATTGATCAGAGCAATGTTTTAGGGATGGGATCTTTTCATGCAGTATCCCATGGCATTCCTTTTATTGCGGCCGTAGGAAATAGCGGACCTGACTCTTCCACAGTCGATAATAATTCTCCATGGCTCATCAGTGTTGCTAGTAGCAATTCCGATAGAGATATTGTTACTCCTTTAACACTAGGCAACAACAAGACAATACTAGTAACTTCTTTTCTTTTCTTTAAACTTTATATTTTTTTACCAATTGTTTGGGAATAATCCACACTAGTTAGTACATATATTTTTTACACTTTTGGTGTGATTGTAGGCTGCAGGACTTACTAAAGGGATGCAGCAAGCCTTTGCTCCCCTGGTCACTTTTATAAATATAACTAAGTGAGTGAAATGTCCCTATATATTGCATCATCCAATTAATGCACTTCACAACTTATTTATAATATCTGTAGGTTATGGTTTTAAGGGCCAAAAGTGTTTATTCTTAATATTGTTTAAAAAAGAGAGGTTGGTATTTCGCCAAAAGCACAACAATATAATATTACCCAATATAATTCCTCAAAATAAGGTTTGTGAATGATGGGATGTACGCAGGCCTAACTTCTACTTTAGATGTAAGGTAGAGCAATTGTAGCTTCTCAGCAAAAGCATTTTTCAAATATTGATCGATATATATATATATGTTATTGTTCTAATTGCAGAGGTGAAGAAATTGAGTCTATTGCCGATGGACTAAAAGGAAAAGTTCTAATGCTTTCCTGTGGAAACAACAAAATAGATCCAGTGGCTTCTTTGACGGCTCTAAAGAACACAGGAGTTTTGGCTTATATTTGTGCTATACCCCCTGTTGATCAAATCATTGACTACGCTCAACTTGTTCATATCCCTATACCTTTTTTCACCATTGATTTCGAGCAAGCAAATCAAATTTTTGATTATATTCTACAAAGTACAACCAAGTAAGCATGCACATATTTCTCTTGCTCGATCCCATCCTTCTTTTCCTATTTTAGGGTACGTGTATTATATATAGATCACTGAAAATTGATTCGTCATCATTTGTGACAGCAATCAAGATCCTATAATTAAATATGGACGGACTGAAATTCTTGAGGGAACCAATACATACATAAAGGTGCCTTCATTCTCCTCAAGAGGCCCTAATGCCTTTGCCCCAGAAATTTTAAAGGTAAATATAAAATTATGTATGTTGTTTGGCAAGAAATTGATTTCAAAGATTTAATATACATCAAATTGTTGTTGTCGTTGTTGAATTAATAGAAATTATATTCATATATTATTACAGCCCGATATTGCAGCTCCTGGTGTAAATATACTCGCTGCAGTTCCTCCTCACCTTCTTAAAGGATACAATGGATTCAACATCATGTCAGGAACATCCATGTCAGCCCCTCATGTCTCAGGAATTGTTGCACTCCTCAAAGCTGCACATCCTAATTGGTCTCCTGCAGCTATCAAGTCTGCACTTGTGACAACAGGTAATATCTTATAAATTTAAATTCTATACATTAATAGCACAATTTGACTTATTATAGTACTATACTAACTTAACTTACCGAATTCTATATGAAAAGTTCTCATTGTTATACATCAATTTAACATAAAAGAACACAATCACTGATGACTTTCCAATTGTTTCACTGAGAAAATAATTTACCTTACATTTATTAAGTTTACACCATTAATATATTTTATCCCATTATAACAGGTCGATTTTTACCAAATTAAGCTTATTAGTAGTAATTACATGTTGTTTGTCCCTTTAATTAATCCCATCGTGCACAAAGGTTTACACTCTACACTTTTACACTGTTAAGTGTTATGAACGGATTTGTTTGTCATCTGTGTGTAGCATGGAACGAGGACACATATGCAACTGAAATTTTTTCAGAAGGAAATGGAGCAAAACTTGCTGATCCATTTGACTTTGGAGGTGGCATATGTAATCCAAATGGAGCAGCAGATCCTGGTTTAATCTATGATATGGATAGAAATGATTATTTGAATTATTTTTGCAGCATGGGTTATAGTAATGATAGGATTTACAATGCAACTACCGATCATTCCGACGCGAAAAAATCATCTTCTTCAGCAGGCATTGTGTGTCCCAAAGAAGTACCTTCAAGGTTGGATATGAATCTCCCTTCAATATCTATTCCAAATCTCAAGGATTCAGTTACAATCAAGAGAACTGTCACCAATGTTGAAAATGCTAACTCTTTATACAAATTAGTGGTTAAACCTCCAAGAAATACTGCTATTAAAGTAACTCCAGATGTGTTGAAGTTTAATGCCAAGACAACCAAGATTTCCTTTGAGGTAAAGATCACATCTACTAACCAAAGAAGAAGTAAATTTACCTTTGGAAGTTTGGCATGGAGTGATGGCAAACATTTTGTTAGAATTCCTATTGCTGTGAGAAAGCAATAATTAGATGATTAAAGGAAGAGTACCTAGCTAGATTTAGAAGTAGCAGGTGGAGTGACGACACACATGATGCATGCTAGAAGGAAAAAAGACTTGGTCATTATGTACAAGGTTGGATTTAGGGGGCGAAAGCGTTCATTCGAATCCTCTCCATAAAAAATTCACCTTGACATTTCAAGTTAAAATTCCAAATAAGTACTATATTTGTATTTTTCAAGCTCCCTTAATAAAAATTTTGATTATTTACTTGTATGAGTATAATTTTTTCTCAAGATAGCAAGTGGATGTCCAAACAACTTTATAATAAATGAAATAAAAATGATAGTTTTTTTTTTTTTTTTGGAGTCTATGACTCACTATTGTTCTATGTGGCCTTCAAGTCGTATGGTTTGAACAATATGTATTCCACATGGTAGAGAAAACTTGAAAATATTAACAGTTCTGTGTATCTACAAACTTTTATATATATATATAATGATACTTTTTCTCAGTTGAGCATTTAGTATGGATTTGAAAATGATTGAAAATCAAGAGCATATATTGAGATAATTATTTCCATTTTAAGTCTAGTTCAACTAGGACCTAAAATAGATTTAAATCAGTCCAAACTAATTCATTTCTTTCATTAGTTTTCTTGGTTTTCAAAAAAAGAAAGAAAGAAAGAAAGAGCTATGGATATCGATGTTTGAGAAATGGGGATATAATATCACTCAATACTACAACATATATAAAAGCATATACTCATCATAAACAAATTTAAGATTTGAGTTTTATGAATTCTCAAAAATCTCACATTATTTTAAGAACGTTTATTAATTTCCAAGGAGAATCGAACCTGTATTCAAGAGGTTAGCAATTGCTTCTGGTCTATTTTGTCAATAAGTTTCCAACAAATATTTTATATGTATTTAATAACTCTTTAATGATAAATATAGGTTTAATATAAAAGTTATTGGGTTTTCGAGAACTTGTGAATCGATTTAACTAGACCCTCCTCTAGTTTAAAATATGTTTTTTAAAAATAAGAAAATGTAGTTAAAAAAAATTCTTTTTTGACTCAAGAAACAATAACATATTGACAAGAATTGAAATGAATGGAGTAACTATGACTAGTTCATTTTTGCAAAAAAAAAAAGAAAAATGGAAGAAAATGTAATAGAGGTAGTCACACCAGTTATATATGAGGAGAAAAAACTTCGTGATGGTTAGAAGTTAGAACTCCAAAATCCTTTCCTATTCGTTAATCAAGAAAGTACTCCTTTAAGCTGCCAAAAAATTCTCTCTGTAGAGATGGCGGTCTCTCTCAGTGAAAACTGAAAATGGCAAAGAAATCGAAGCTCGGAGGGACGAATTCACAGAGCCAAACAGTAAATCGGTCCACCAACAACACTACAAAGCAAGTACCACAATCGGGAGATGCAAAAAAAATGAAGAATGTGAATGAATTACAAGGGATAGTGCCGTTCCAGTTACCACACAGTACACCTATGATCAAAACCTCAAATTTGGTGGATACGACGACTTCACAATCAAAGAGCTCAGGCAAAGCGAGCTGGGCGGATATGGTTGAGGAAGACCCAATCATACACCATAATGACTCACGGGCACTGAAATCTGGTGAGAACAAATGGAGTGAATTGTAAGTGCAGGGCGAAATATAGAGGGATTTGAATTGGATAATCTTGAGGAGCCGAGTACTACAGTTAAAATAACGATGGAAGATATTCAAGAGGAGCTGAATTTTTGGGAGTCAGCGGTAATATGCTATGTGATGGGTTTGAATCCTCTACAATCAGTAATGCAGGGATACTTCAATCGTGTATGGAAGGAAAAAGGAGTAGAGAGAGTGATGGACAAAGATACCATTTGTCAAATACTCAATTTGCAAATCAAGACATAATTTTTTTCTTTCTGAGATCTTTCATCTCAAATTCTTTCTTTAGGTAATCAATGGCCCTTTGAAGCTCTATTGGAGTTTCAATAAGGTTTATGTCATCGAATAGACAATAAGTATAACAAACTCCGACGTTGTTTTCTTTATAAAAACACATGGGCAAATTTCATCATTCGTATAACCTTCCTTAGATAAATATTCACTAAGACAGTTATACCACATGCATCCAGATTGCTTCAAACCATACAATGATTTTTGCAATCTAATGGAGTACATTTTTCGAGGTTTTGAACTATGTGCTTCCGAAATTTTAAATTCTTCGGAAATTTTCATGTATATCTCATTATCAAGTGATCCATATAGATAGGTTGTTACCACATCCATCAAATGCATTTCAAGTCTCTTATGAACAGTGAAACTAATAAGATAACGCAAAGTTATTGCATCCATCTCGCCATAATTGACACCAGGCCGTTGTGAAAATCCTTATGCAACAAGATGTGCCTTATACCTTTGTATTTTATTTTTCTCATTTCTTTTTCGTACAAAAACCCATTTGTAGCCAACAGGCTTAACACCATTAGGTGTTTGAGCTATAGGTCCAAAAACTCCACGTTTGAGAAGTGAATTCAATTCAAATTGAATTGCTTCTTGCCATTTTGGCCAGTCATTTCTTGGTCGACATTCTGTGATAGATTGAGATTCAATATCTTCACTATCTTGCATGATTTTTGTTGCAACATTATATGCAAAGACATAATCCACTACTATTTTGGATCGATTCAAATTAGTTTCAACATCACTTGAATTTATGGATAGTTCCTCATTTTCTTGAGTCTCAGGCCCAATGATTCCTTTAAGGATATCAACATTTTCAAAATCTTGAATTTCCATATGAGGATCTTTCGTAGTGTCATCTTGATAATTTATTTTTTTTCTAGGATTTCGATCCTTAGAATCCAATGATCTACCACACTTCAAGCGTACTTTGGACTCATTAGCTATGCCACTGGTGGATGATCCTTTAGGGATATCAATTCTAATTGGTACATTCTCTGCAAGAATATGTGATTTGGTGATCCTTTTTAAATCTGTAAATATGTCTGGCATTTGATTTGCAATTTTCTACAGATAAATAATCTTTTGTATTTTTTGCTCACAATTAAAAACACGTGGATCAAGATGAGATATTGATGAATTTTTTCATAAAATTTCTCTTTTGATGTCACTATCTTTTCCCCCTAATTTTTGGAAAAACTATCTCTGTCACGCCCCAAATCCCATTGGAGCGGACTGGCACCCGTAGCCGAGGAGGCCCGGGAGAACCCGTTCATAACCTATACTTTCACATTTACATTACTTATGAAAATTAGTAATTTGGGCAGCACTTCGTTGTAAATAGAAGAAAACAGTACCTGTATCAGCCCAACAGACACGCATATATATATATATAAACAGTAATTGGCCGTCAGAGCCATCACGTCTATCAACCAAACACTCCTATGGCTGTACAATATGTCTACAAAAGCCTCTACATAGATACACAACTGAGTTAGGGTCGGGACAAACTCCCGCCCACAAAAGACTTTTATACAAATACCAAAAATACATATAGAAACGACTTGGGATGCCCCGAAACAACTGGGTCTCACCACTATCAACAGAATGTCCTGGCTCTTACTGCGGAGGTGTACGACCTGAAGTACCTGTTCCTGCAGGCATGAATACAGGTCCCCCGTGAGGGATGTCAGTACGGAAATATGTACTGAGTATGTAAGGCAGTGAGTATCAAGATGAGATACAAAAGATCAACAGAACCCAGATACCAGTGAATAAACAGTATGAGCAGACCACACTTAAAAGAGCTGATGGGATACCTGCACATTACTTTCATATCATTACTTCCCGTATTCCTTATCAATACATAACATATGTCATACAATGGCCAACTGATCAGTGGTACTAATACAATACATCAGGGACCACCCCTGGAATAACATATATACATAATCTTTATAATACAATGGCCAACTGATCAGTGGTACTAATACAATACATCATATCATCAATTTAAAATAAAGACATTCCATTTCTTAATTCAATTAATCTTTGAGATTGGTTACTTTGTGGTCACACCTTATGGAACTTGAAACCATGATACCTCAATAGGAAAAACATGTAAATAGGTAATCAATATCATGAAAATGAAGTAGAGAATCATGGATACCTCATTAAACCATTTCGGAGTCAACAATAGTATATGGACATTTTTTTGACTAGCCGGACATCTTAAAAGTGAAAACAAGTTCAATTGGTAGTGTCGAAGATCATATGATGTTATTATGTGTCATGTGTCGTAGGACAATGTTGGAAGCTTACTTGAGAGTGCCATGGGTCATTATTCATGCCAAAGATTAGATAGAGTATGTCTTACATACCTTGATATAACCACTTCAATACAAGTCCAACTTGACTTCCCGTACTCTTCGAACACTTATCTACAATAAGTCATTTGTGGCAAACTAGTATTAGCAACCAAACCTTACCATTTAGGTATTAACTTCACCAAATAATGTCTAGGAAGTAATCCTTTAACTCATCAATAAGAGTGCTACATACATCCTCTTATACTCTTATTACATTCGCATATCATGCATTTTCATGCAATATCCCTCAACATCACTCTTAGCCTTTATTTCCCCTCTTAATCACCATCCAATACCAACATGATCACTAGGCATCCAGATCCACTAATATAATGATATATCACCACAATTCATCCTCCATAATCCAATACAACAACTTCCATAATTTACTACTAACAAT
This sequence comes from Capsicum pubescens, assembly GCA_030864215.1. Taxonomy (NCBI): domain Eukaryota; kingdom Viridiplantae; phylum Streptophyta; class Magnoliopsida; order Solanales; family Solanaceae; genus Capsicum; species Capsicum pubescens. Next base: position 21,208,017 of record CM061543.1, read on the forward strand.
TTATACAAACCAATTCATAACTATGTTTCTAGTTATCTTCCAACATCAAGACAATACTCATAATCCTTTATCAATACTTCTTCATGGATAAGAATCAAGAATAAAAAATATTCATACCTTAACAATTAACTCTTGTATTTAGAATCCTCCTTACATAACCATGGGGTGCTTCTCGAAGCTTTCGAGATGGTGAACACAACTACGGAATCAATTCGAATTTTCTACGGTTGAATCACAAAATATTTGAAGTTGAAATTAGGCTAGGGTTTCACCTTCTCTTAATAATTGGATGATATATGATATATATGAGGCTAAGTGTATGTTTATAAAGACCAATTTTCGTCCAAGAGGTAATAGAAAATGACCATTTTGCCCTAAAAATTTAAATAAATCCGAATCTGTCCCCAGTGGACAGTTTTGACAGGCTGAAGTAAATCGATCATAACTCTTTGCTCCGATATCAGATTTGGGTGAAACCAATTGCATAGGAAAGATAATTCAAAGGTGTTTCATTTTCATATAAAGTATACCACCCAGTTCTTCCTGTAAAAGGAGTTATGGTCGTTTAAAATTGACCCAAAAATCTGTCCCAAAATTCTGTTTTTTTTTGATAGGCTGTAGTAAAACGGGTATAGCTCCTTACTCAGACATTGGATTTGGATGAAACCAATTTCATCGGAAAGAAGACTCTTGAAGATTTTTGTCGATATATAGCAGATCACACAGTTCTTTTTGTACAAGGAGTTATGATCGTCTAAAGTTGATCCAAAAAAAATTGCCTAGCTGTAGTAATTTTCCTGCAGATTTACTGTTCACAGGCTTCCCGGCCACCGTTTTGAAATTTCGAATGTGCTCGCTTATATGAAATACTCCTCTGTTTTGGGAAAACTTTATATCGTTGGAAAGCTTATTCCAATACGTACACATACAACTATTTACGGTATACTTCCGAACACCATAAACTTAATTTAACCCATACGCAAGCCTTTAGGACTCCATATAATCGCGATAAGTGTACGAAAAAATTTACGGGGTGTTACATCTTTTTTGCAAAAAAAAAAGGGGGAAGAAAATGTAATAGAGGTAGTCAGACCAGTTATATATGAGGAGAAAAAACTTCGTGATGGTTAGAAGTTAGAACTCCAAAATCCTTTCCTATTCGTTAATCAAGAAAGTACTCCTTTAAGCTGCCAAAAAATTCTCTCTGTAGAGATGGCGATCTCTCTCAGTGAAAACTGAAAATGGCAAAGAAATCGAAGCTCGGAGGGACGAATTCACAGAGCCAAACAGTAAATCGGTCCACCAACAACACTACAAAGCAAGTACCACAATCGGGAGATGCAAAAAAAAAGAAGAATGTGAATGAATTACAAGGGATAGTGCCGTTCCCGTTACCACCCAGTACACCTATGATCAAAACCTCAAATTTGGTGGATACGACGACTTCACAATCAAAGAGCTCAGGCAAAGCGAGCTGGGCGGATATGGTTGAGGAAGACCCAATCATACACCATAATGACTCACGGGCACTGAAATCTGGTGAGAACAAATGGAGTGAATTGTAAGTGCAGGGCGAAATATAGAGGGATTTGAATTGGATAATCTTGAGTAGCCGAGTACTACAGTTAAAATAACGATGGAAGATATTCAAGAGGAGCTGAATTTTTGGGAGTCAGCGGTAATATGCTATGTGATGGGTTTGAATCCTCTACAATCAGTAATGCAGGGATACTTCAATCGTGTATGGAAGGAAAAAGGAGTAGAGAGAGTGATGGACAAAGATACCGTTTGTCAAATACTCAATTTGCAAACCAAGACATAATTTTGTCTTTCTGAGATCTTTCATCTCAAATTCTTTCTTTAGGTAATCAATGTCCCTTTGAAGCTCTATTGGAGTTCCAATAAGGTTTATGTCATCGAATAGACAATAAGTATAACAAACTCCGACGTTGTTTTCTTTATAAAAACACATGGGAAAATTTCATCATTCGTATAACCTTCCTTAGATAAATATTCACTAAGACGGTTATACCACATGCATCCAGATTGCTTCAAACCATACAATGATTTTTTCAATCTAATGGAATACATTTTTCGAGGTTTTGAACTATGTGCTTCCGAAATTTTAAATTCTTCGGAAATTTTCATGTATATCTCATTATCAAGTGATCCATATAGATAGGTTGTTACCACATCCATCAAATGCATTTCAAGTCTCTTATGAACAGTGAAACTAACATGATAACACAATGTTATTGCATCCATAACTGGTGAATATGCCTCGCCATAATTGACACCAAGCCGTTGTGAAAATCCTTATGCAACAAGATGTGCCTTATACCTTTGTATTTTATTTTTCTCATTTCTTTTTCGTGCAAAAACCCATTTGTAGCCAACAGGCTTAACACCATTAGGTGTTTGAGCTATAGGTACAAAAACTTCACGTTTGAGAAGTGAATTCAATTCAAATTGAATTGCTTCTTGCCATTTTGGCCAGTCATTTCTTTGTCGACATTCTATGATAGATTGAGATTCAATATCTTCACTATCTTGCATGATTTTTGTTGCAACATTATATGCAAAGACATAATCCACTACTATTTTGGATCGATTCAAATTAGTTTCAACATCACTTGAATTTATGGATAGTTCCTCATTTTCTTGAGTCTCAGGCCCAATGATTCCTTTAAGGATATCAACATTTTCAAAATCTTGAATTTCCATATGAGGATCTTTCGTAGTGTCATCTTGATAATTTATTTTTTTTCTAGGATTTCGATCCTTAGAATCCAATGATCTACCACATTTCAAGCGTACTTTGGACTCATTAGCTATGCCACTGGTGGATGATCCTTTAGGAATATCAATTCTAATTGGTACATTCTCTACAAGAATATGTGATTTGGTGATCCTTTTTAAATCTGTAAATATGTCTGGCATTTGATTTACAATTTTCTACAGATAAATAATCTTTTGTATTTTTTGCTCACAATTAAAAACACGTGGATCAAGATGAGATATTGATGAATTTTTTCATAAAATTTCTCTTTTGATGTCACTATCTTTTCCCCCTAATTTTTGGAAAAACTATCTCGTCAAACCAACAATCTGCAAATCGAGCAGTGAACATATCTCCCATTAATGGTTCAAGATAGCAAATAATGTTGGGTGATTCAAACCCAACATAAATTCCTAACCTACTTTGGGGGCCTATCTTGGTGAGATTTGGTGGTGCTATAGGCACATATACAACACACCCAAAAATTCTCAAATGAGATGTATTAGGCTCTTGAGCCAACTAATTGCAATAGAGAAAATTTATGATGATTTGTCAGTGTAAGACGAACATGTGTTGCAGCATGCAAAATTGTATGATGTAACGACCCGAGACTACCCCCTAGTCATTACACGGTGCTTACGGTCCCGAGGGACCACAAGCTAACCCATGAGCTGGTACCTGCCGTGAGCACTGAATAATATAATCATGAATGTGGAATAATAACTGAAATGCCATAAGGTTTTAATAATGAAACGACTACTGAATTATGAATCTGGTATAATACTTAAATCTGAATAGCTAACTGTAGTGTCTGAAAAGCCTCTAAACTGAATACTGTGAGTTGATGGGACATGCCCCAACTAACTCTACTAACTACTGGGATAAAGACATGAAGTAATATAATTTATCCTCGGATGATGAGGACTCACCACTGCTACTGTACTGCTGATAATCTGAGAATCTAGGTGCGATCCGGAAACTGAGCGTCAGCACCTATGATATGAGACATCATAGCGCAAAAGAAAAAGTATGCGATCAGTACTTTGAATGTACTGGTATGCTAAATGAGGTAGGCTGACATGCAAGATTTCATGAATAGGAGTAATAAACTATCTGAATATACATGAAAGCATGGAGTACTGAGTATAGGACGTTAAAACTATAGATACCAGAGATATGTAAAGCATGTAAATATTGTATATGTATGAGAGTCTGTAAATATTGAAAATACATGAAAATCTATAGACCCTGAGGATGCATGACCAAGCATATAACATAGACAAAGTAAAATCTGTAAACTAAATTACTGAATAAATACTGATATCTGTATGCTTTGGTCAAATAACTCAAAGACTGCATAATTGAACAAGGACTATATTTGAGACTGTGGGAGGTATCATCTAACCGACATGCCCTAATCTGAGCTAATCGGGGTCCAACCTATAACCCCAGTTGGATGGGTGTTAATACCATGTCACGCGTACTAACATTGGCTGTGTGGATCCACTAAACTGATATAATGTCCAAAGGACTAAGGGTGTCAAGCCTAAACAGACGGGTGACCCCAGTGAGATAGTCAAGCCTATCCTGATGGGTGAATTCTAATATCCTATGATGGCTACGTAGTCCTGGAGTATAGGGACTGCTACTAACGACTCTGCCTATCTGACGGAGAAGCCGCCATTCCTACACTCGCTCAGTGCTAAATCCTACTCCTAACTAAAAGACACTGACATACTAGACTGTTCTGAGTTTAACTGAGTGTTCTGATAATACTCATGATATAATCTGAAGTTATTCTGAAGATACTAAAACAACACTAAGTAAACAGCTACGGTTTCTGGTATTCAATACCTCCAGGACTCAAAATAATAATAGTAGCATGACACTAGAACATTGAAGGACATAGCATGAAGGCATCCATAAAACATTTACTCTTGTAGAATTTTATCAAACACTTGTAGTTCATGGTTCAAAGCAATCATAGGAATGTCCTAAAACATATAGAAATAGCATGAATCCAACATAATAAAGTTAAATCATGGTTTTGTTCAGTAAATAATAATATTAAAACGTGGAGGATTGAATAATAACAATAATTTCATGGTGACATGATATGAAATAACTAGTACATGGAGATTCATGGATGAAATCATAATTTAAAATCAAATAAACTTGAAAAGATGATAGATTTGTAATTAAAATGGATACTTGGACTCCATGGATGAAAGGGATCCGTGGATGAACATCCAACATACCTTAATGGATGAATTTCGAAGGATTGATGGTGTGTTATTGAGATTTGACCTTGATTCTTGAGAGCTAGGATTTCTTGTTCTTAAAAAAAGGGATTTTTAATTTGAGAGAAAGTGAATAATGATGAGTATTTAGGTCAATTAGGGGTTAAATTTCGTGTTTAGGACGGGTTTAGGGCTTAGGAAAAGACCCAAATACTCTTAAACGAATTTAAAACACAAGCTGGAAACTGAAATCCCGATTTTTGCCCTTGGCGCGATGCACCACTATCATGCCAAGCCACTGAAAAAGGGACAACTGGGACCTGAATAAACACCGCGATATGCCACTATCGCGGTAAGCCTGTGGATGCTAATTTGTCCACCTCCACGTCGTGCCATGATCGCGGAGGTTCACTGGAAATTGACAAACGAGAAAGTTTCCTTCTCCGCGACGCGCCATAATTGCGGAGTCACACTTGAAATCAACAATTGTTATTTGGGTTGCCTACGTAACGCGCTAAGGGTTAAAATAATGGTGTTTAACGACTGAAACTTTACATCGCCATAACTTCTTACCCGATTATCGGATTTTAGCAAATTTGATATCATTGGAAAGCTAATTCAATTTTCTATGCAATGGCAGGCTCTAAACTGAAAAATAATGAGTGTTTCAAAAAATATTATAGATATGAATACTTGTGTATTGAGACTTAAATTATGCTAGAGAAATATGGGGTGTTACACATGACCCCAAATAGAAGTGGAAAACTTAGTTCTCATAAGTAATGGTCTTGCTATCAACAGAAAATTTTAATTAATGACTCGGAAAGGCCATTTTGACTGTGAACACGAGCTACGGGATGTTCCACTCTTATACCAATCGATAAGAAATAGTCATTAAATGCTTCGAATGAAAATTTTGCAACATTATCAAGGTGAATAGATTTAATATGATTATTAGGAAACTGTTCCCGTGATCATATTATTTGTGCCAATAATTTTGCAAATGCGAAGTAGCGAGATAACAATAGGCACACATGAGACCATTTAAAAGAAGCATCTATTAGGACCATAAAGTATCTAAATGACCCATTAGATGGGTGAACGGGTTCACAAATATCCCCATGTATGTGTTCCAAGAGCGTGGGGGACTCAATCCCAACTTTTGTTGGTGATCGCCTCACAATTATCTTGCCTTGATAAAAAACATTACATAAAAATTCACCATTTGAAAGAACCTTCAAGTTCTTTGATGGATACACTTTTGAATTTTCTATAATTCGTCTCATCATTATAGATCAAGGATGTTCCAGACAAGCATGCCAAAGTACAAAAGTACTGGAATTAGTAAAATTCTGGTTTACTAGAGAATGTACCTCAATTGTACAATTTTTTGTTCAATACATGCCAGAAGATAAAGCAGAGAACTTTGCTATAACACATGTCTTCCCATAGAAAATCTTGGTGATACCAATATATTCAAGATTCATCTCATCAATTGTCTTGATATGATAACCATTTTCACGGATATCTTTAAAACTCAACAAGTTTCTCCCAGACTTAAGAGAAAACATAGCATAATTTATGATGAGTTTAGCTTTCTTGAGCAAGATTATAATGGCTTTTCCGAAGCCTTCAATCAAATTAGCGCTACCAAAAATTGTAGTAACATTAATCTAGCCCATGTTTAGATGAGAGAAATATTTATCGTCTTTGAATATCGTATGTGTCGTGCCGGAATCAATCAAATAAAAATCTTCACTGGTAGAGTCTCGTGCTGATAACATATTATAAAAAATAAAGTAGAGAAGATCAAGATTAGAGAGAGTAATTATTTTTTCTCTGGAGGAACGATTAACAATAAAGGAAGCCCTTATATAGGGGAAATTTACTCCCAGTTTCTCTCTAAAGATGGCTACTTCAAATACTGATAGATATCAACTTGTCACGACCCAAACCGGGGCCCTGACCATGACGGACATCCTGAATTATGAAGTCCCGAGAGCCCTTCTAACTTGTAATCATATACACCATTCATATATACAAATAGGAAATGCGGAAATAAAATCTGCTACGGAAACATGGTCATAATCTAAATATAGTTTAACAATGAGGAATAAAATCCAATATCAACTAAACATCATCTGAAAACCGTCTGCGAAATCTCTACTACATGATCAAATAACAACTGTCTGAAACTGGGACAAGGCCCCCAGTAGACCAAAACCATAATAAAGGACATAATCTGAAAGAACAGGCCTTCTGGAATATAGAAGGCTCACCACTGCACAACCTGATCTGTTGTCTGAATTATCTACCATTTATCTGGACCCTTAGACTGAGCCTCAGAACCTGGAGGGAGGGGGGGTCAATCCAGATGTACTGGTACGCAAAGTAATCCAAAATAAAGGTTTTATATAAATAAAATAATGGAGAGAAATTTGTAAAAACATCATACATAAAATAGTTTTCAAAACACATGGACACCTTTTTGAAAAATCATAAATCATTCTTGACAATGCAGTTTCTGATCTTTGTATTAATTATGAGTTAGGTGGTACACCCCTACAAGTCTGAAATCCCACGGGCCGTATGGAATCTGCCATTGACTCGGTGGGGAAGCCCCCAACCCGAGTGTGCCGCAAGGGTTGGAGTTTCTAATTCTGATACGCCACACGACACTAAGCCAACGTAATATAATATACCCGGATCGAAAAATCACGATTTCGGGCAATGAGTTGTCTGAACTCATGCCTTCTTCGGGGAACCACCTAAGCTCTCTTTATGCCTAATTTTATCCTATTTTGAATCATGCATTTTTCTAGTTTCAACATCTGAAAAGTCTAATTTCAAACGTGCATTCTATTATGTTCTGAATTATCATGGCATAATCTGAATTGGTGTCGTCACACCAAGACTTGCAAGTCCTATTTCTGAGCCATAATGCATCATGCATGATTCTTCCATTAAAACACAGTTCAGACCAACAAAACATGCAAATAGTTTAAGAGATTTCATGTTCCAAAACATAAGTCAAAACTATGCAAGAATTCCTCAAACATATAGTGGTCATGTGCTTTTGGAAAAATCATGCACTCTTTCATTATATGAATATTTTCACATTTATCAACATAAACTACCCTCTCTCTTTTTCAAATCAAAATCATAATCTGAACATGACGTTATTCAAGACCTTTCATATCAAGCTTTTTGAAATACATTCGGAACAATCCATAACATGTCATAAGTAAAGGAATAATTATAACCAGAGAGGGATTTTACATGAATCATGCTCTCAATTCAATCATCAACCTTAAAACACACATATATATACATACATATATCACTTTAAATCAATTTGGGGGAAGGCCTAAAGGCCAAAACAATATCATCAATGCTTCTAAAACATGAATATGTTCATAAGTCTGAAACCCTTTTCCTAAAAACATGATTTCTATGCCCATGAGATTTTAGAAAAATCCCGCATACCTTAAATTATAAGATCTAAAAGATGAAACCCGGATCTAGATAGATGAAACCTGGATCTTGATCCGTTTTTTGAATATCTTCACTTAGAAAGATGAATTCTTGATCTATGGAAGGGAAGGAAACTTGAATCTTGATTTGTTTCTTGGAGGTCTTGAACTTAAGGATTGATTTTCTTGATTTCTTGATCTTGGAGGAAACCCTAGTTTTCATCTTATTCTTGAGAGTAGAGAGGATTGAGATGTTGTAAAACTGATAATATATGGATTAATAACACTTAAAGGGTGATTTAATTCGTGTGAAAGGTTTTTGGAGTGAGGAAAAGACCAAAATACCCCTACGAAATCACTTTCCAGTTGCTGAAATTTTCAGCTGACGACCAAGGCTGATAAGCCGTCAGATCTGTGATAGCCCATCAGCCCAGGTCGTCACCTAGGAGCTGAAATTTATGAGTTTTTGCCTAAGGCTGACAACATATTCTGATAAGTCATCATATTTGTGACAAGCCGTTAGAATTGTCGTCACTCAGTTGCCAGGCTGATATGCTGGAGTAAAATGGGCATAACATTTTTATCCGATATCATTTTTGTGCGAAATTGGGATATTTGTAAAGCTAATTCGAAGAGCTTTCATTTGATATATAGTAGGCTACCCATTTCGTCATATATAAGGAGTTATAGTCGATTGAAGTTGACTCAAGTTTCGACGCTGACTAAAACTCGAACGATAGGAAAGCTTTCAACTTGATCTTGAGTTAGGGAAACTCTATGATCTCAATTCATGCTCAAATAGGTTTCTACACTACATAATTGATTAACATACCAAATTTGAATTATATTTATGGCCTTTTGGAACACCTACCCGTAGGAATGACGGTTTATGTTCTACCCTGAAAATGTGGGGTGTTACATTATCTCCCCTTGGGATTATTCATCCCCGAATGATGTGTAGGTGTAATACCCCGTATAATCCTAAGTCTAAAATTCAGCTCGTTAGGCTTCACAAGCTCCAAGACTTAGAAAATTTTGCTAAGTGTTCAACACTTAGTCTTATTTTAGACCTCCGAACTTCGTGTATTTATTTGACGACCTTCCCGACCTTAGTTTTTTAATTTTCAAGTTGTGTTGCGATGGGGCAAGGTCATAGTACATATCAGGTAAGTTTTGAAATTTTTGGAGTAGCGTAAGGGCACATTTGGTGTGCCAAACCAGTAGCAAACGACGTTAAGCCCGCGACGCCCAGGTTTCAGCACCACTGTAGCCAAGGCGCCGCCCTGGTTACAAAACTGTTGTAGCTAGGCGCTGCCCAGGTTATTCCCCTGGGCTAATTTTCAGCAATCCAGTCCGTGTTTCCAAGGGCAAAATTGTAACCTTCCAATCCCTATATAAGCTACTTTAACATGAGATTCCTCATATTTTCACCCAAATATTGTTAGTTTCTCTCAAAAACTCTCAAGAACACAAGCTAGGGTTTTCATAGAATGATCAATTCCAAGGTAATTCAACATCAAATTTCAAGAATCTCTCTGTCAATCTTCAATAAATCAAGAGCTAAGGTATGCGTAGTGTTGATTTATGGATCCCTATCATCCATAAAGTTCAAGAACCCTCTTTTAAATTAGGAATCATGAAGTTATGTTGTGGGTTGATTATGTTTGTGTGATTGATTGTTATACAACTCCCAAGTTAGAATCTTTATGTGATTTTATGAAACTAGGATGACATGTAATTTAAAATATATGAATTTTGGGTGGTTTGAATTATTAAAGTGATGAATATGCCTATGCCATAAAGTGTGCATGCAAGGTGTTTGATAAAATACCTAAGAGACTAGAAATCATGCATTATAGCTAGAAATTTCAGTACCTGGTAACTCCAGTAATCTCTGTAATTCAGTACTCTCAGAAATCTCATGAACTCAGTACTCAGTAAGATCAGTAATCTCATGAACTCAACACTCAATAAGATCAGTAATCTCATGAACTCAGCCAGTTATCAGATATCAGTAGTATTTCGTCAGTCACGAAACTCAGTAAACTCAGTCCAGTTCAGTTCTGTTAATCAGAACAGTGTCCTTTCAGTTGGGAGTAGGATTCAGCACCCAGCGAGCCTAGGGATAAGGACTCACCCGCTAGATCGGACTGAGATCCCTAGAAGCAATCCCTAAGTTTCAGAACTATGTAGCCATCGTAGGTATGAGATGTCACCCGTTAGATAGGGCTGACATACTCAGGGATCACCCGTTAGCATATTTATATGTATAGGAATGATCCCAGGGGTCACCTATTAGATTAGGACTGACTCCATAGCAGTTGTCTTTACTGGTGGAGCGGTATTGACACCTTTCCAGTCAGGGCAGAGATTGGACCCCAGTTAGTTTAGCATGGGGCAGTCGGTTAGACGAATACATCCCACTGTTTCAGTTACAGATTCAAGACTGTCAGATATAGTCAATTCAGCTCAGTAGTACAGATTCAAGACTGTTAGATATGGTCAATCCTTATCATTATCAGTAGACTTAGGGATCACCCATTAGATAGGACTGATCTCAACTATGGTCAATCAGTATTTAAATCATCAGATTTAAAGATCACCCGCTAGATAGGACTGATCTCTGACTAAGTCAAATCATCTTTATTATCAGTATACTCAAATGCCACCCACTGATAGGACTGATCTCAGATTCAATTAATCAGATATAGTATGGAACTCAGATAGTTCCATTAGAACTTAGACTGTGAGATACAGTCGCTCAGTATCAGTTACATCGGTCATGCCGACCATCATAGTCATATCAGGTATATCAGTCATCATAGCTTACGTTATCAGTATTCAGTTTCAGGACTGTTAGACATAGTCAATCAGACCAGTTCTTCATAATTCGTACTGTCAGAAATAGTCATTCATCTATTCAGTACCTCAGTACTAGTAAACTAACGTTGTCAGTATTCAGACGTAGCAGCCAGTATCACCACGAGTTCAGTTATAGTTTCCGATGCATGTATGTATTCTCACGTTCATAGCAGTCAATATTGGTCATGCATATAACCCTTTGCATTTAGCCTACCTCACTCGTATACTCAGTACATTCAGACGTATTGAGACATTTGAGCTATGGTGTTTTATTTTACGCCATAGGTTCAGAGGCACAAGCTCCAGATCAGTAGTAGATTCTAGTCTCAGCAGTCAGAGTTAGAAGTGAGTCCTCATCTTTCGAGGACATGATGATTTCATTACTATTGCAGTTTTCAGTTTATTTCAGTAGTTGGAGTTAGTTGGGGACATGTCCCATCAACTCTTTATTCAGATAGTTAGAGGATTTCAGACTATAGCATGTCAGATAGTTATTTCAGATTTGTTTTGGTATTGTTATACCATTTTCAGACATTGTTCTTATCAGATGTTTATTCAGATTTGAACCTTATGGACTTTCGATTTATGTTTCTGCATCTTACAGTGTTTTATGCAGTATACAGGTACAAATATCAATCATGGATTAGCTTGTGGTCCTTAAGGTATGAAATAACATGAACATGATATGTCTTCTAAGAAAGGATATAGCCGAGCTGAAACAATTAAACTTCTATCATGAAACTGAATTCTGAGCTGACTTGACTTTACTTGCTTCAAGGAGCTAATTCATGTTGAGAATTTTAGGATTCCCTTGAAATGTTCATGATTCGATCATACATATTGAAATTGGGAAGCGATGACTTATGCAAGTACAAATCATGAGACAATAATACTTAGATCGTACTAGGGTATTTGTGCTTCCTGAGCTAAAATATTTGGAAAATTTTGAGATTATACACTAAACTCTTATGCACCGAGTCATGAATAGATAGCTGAATATGAAACATGATGCTTGTATTGAACTGAATTTACAATTTACATGGATGGAATAGATTATATCTTGGGATGGTCATACGCATAAGACTTCGGTTAGTAGGACCGAGTAAAAAGGTAGGAAACCACAATACTTGTCTGCCCGACTGTTAAACTGAATTGTCTGTTATACAGGTTGAATTATACTGAAAACTTATGCTTCACTGGAGTATCGCTTCAACACTCTTTCTAAAGAAGTTGTAGTAGAATTAAGGAGCAAGGAATCTTGGTCCTGAGCTACACAAGACATCCAACTAAGGAATCACAACAATGACATCACTCTATGACATGGAATAGAGACATATGACTCATAAACTAGGATAGAATTACCCGGCCTTAGGCAATGCAACTTCTTACTTTCAAGCTTCACACACTTCTCGAATATCCCTTAACTATATTATCTCCCTCCCCCCCAAATGCCATGCTTATTTGATTCGACTTATAATTCTTATATAGGCATTGATAAATCTTTCTACTAATGTCTAAAGTAGCTTAAATCTTTCATCGTGATCAAGCCTAACTCTAAATCACAAAATACAACATGCCATTCACGATACTATTCTAAACCATATGGTTCAACCTTGCTAATCATTAGGAGTATAGCATGAGTTATAGGAACTAAGCACACTATAAAGCGTGAGTTCATGAGTTATGAGCTGCAAGACCTCAATTTGGAGTTCATAACTTATGGAATGTGATCTCGACTATTGAATGAACTATAATTCCTCATTTAGGAACTGGAAGAGCACATGATTCTCTATCATATACATGAACATGAACTATGATCATGGAACCAAAACGTAAAGCATGAGTAGGTATTGGGATAGCTGAAAAATACTGAGATAAGAATGGGTTGAGTCTTACCCTCACTTTCTAACGTTCTATATCATACTGGCATTACTATCAGAATCTGAGAGCCTGACTTGGTTATTTGATCTATCATCTCCCCCTTAGCTTCAAGCCATCATCTTAAGTTTGATAGATCTCTTTCTAGACTTTAAACTGAACTACACTCATTGCACTTCGGGGTCTGGAAAACGACCATACACGCATATCATAGCCACCTAGCAACTCAGCGGTACAACTAGCCACACGCAATATGTAATAGTCTTAGAAAATGCCGCAACTCCATATCACCTTGGAAATAATTCTACATCATACATACAACATCATACTTCATTATGAATCAAATAAACTTAAGCTCTTGCATAAACCGTTCAAGCCTATTAGATCACTTCCATATAACTAGTATCATTAATCAAGAAATCATCACATCCACCTTCATGGACATCAATTGTTCAAACTTAATGTCTAGTGCTAAACATGATTTTCAACCCAACCTTACATATAATTCTCGCAAAACATACATCATTAATCTTAAGTCACTATTCTTACAACCACATTCTACATTAAATTCAAGCCTATAGTCTAACATCAATCATTTACCTCCAATGAAGAATGCAACACAATATACTAGTCCATCAAATTGGGATATTCCATCCAAATACCTCAAAAATCTACTACATACCTTCTCATAAGTAGTACTAGTTTACAACTACCAACGAAAAGAAGGTCAAGGAGGGGGGGGGGGGCAAAGTCACATAGTAGACATGGTCAACCTTAATCTTATATTATAACCCCATACAATCTTATCTACTTATACGTGTTTCTCACATCACAGTTACTTACCCAAGCGTACATTTAGACTACCTTCATATTCCACAAACAACCACGAGTCTATAATTCTAACTTACTGGCCAATCTAGTCATTTTCATACTTCAGGCAACCAACAATTCACCTTGACTAATAACTCCTTCTCTATCTTCTACTAAACTAACATACAAGGACGTATCACTTCATTACTAACTCAGTCTCATGCAAAAGAAATAAATTCGGCTAAACATATATTCAATAAATAGCCCTTACTACTTTTCTTGCCATTACACCTCTAAAACCCCAGTTCAACCAACACAAGAACAACAAGATGAACAATAAGTTTCTAGTGAATCAAAATAGGCCTCACACGGCTTTACTAGACTTTGATTTTTGTGTGTTTGAACAAGGAAATGAGATGAATGACAAGGCAACTATGCTAGTGAATCGAAAGATCCCCACACGACTTCACTAGACTTTGAGTTTCAACAACACAATGATAACAAGATTACAAGAGTTAGAAACTTGACACACAATAATCAATGATCTAAGAATACACATCTTACTCTGTATAAATAAAAATCTGAGTCAAACACTTCCCCCACAGACTACCATGCAATACACACATGCTACTAGCTACCACATTAGTCTATCACTATAAAGGGGTAGATCATCCTCAAACATTGGTTATGTAAATAAAATATTATTTACACAAAAGTCACCCTCACTCTAACTTCTAACTTTGTGACTTCACATCACCAACTTCTTGGTCCAACATCACTACCAATAGGTCATGACACCGACACTTAACTTATACTACTACTCAGGTGGAAATACAGTTTCAACATTCTTCTACACATCATCCTCCCTTAAGCATGACATCTGCAACATAAAGTTTTGAAAAGAAGACTAAATACACTTACTGAAAAGCACGATTTTATCAAGATCAAGGTTCACACTAGAATAAATACAACCTGAAGCACTAATGGACTCTTCACAAGTCCTTGCATAATTTCAAAATGTTATATGGCTCAATCAGAAAGGACCATACCATTTAAACTCTGAACTTCTGCACTTGAATCACCCCAATAATGAGACATGTCTGAGAACATAATAGTAAGGAAAGAATGAAGATGATTGTTACTTTCGTATGAGCGACACCATTGTATGAATTAGAGTAAGAAAGAGGAACATTCTGACTCCATAGCATGATATAGAACATGAAGAAAGGGAGACATTCCTAAACGTCTAGTAGCCTCCTGCTTATATGTGTGGCGCGCTACACACCCATAAACAAAACTCTACCCGACGTGATTTCGCAGACACCCTGGGACCATAAACCGTGCTCTGATACCAAGTTTGTCATGACCCGAATCGGGGCTTTGGCCGTGACGTATATCCCGAACCATAAAGGCCCGAGAGCCCTTCTAACTTGTAATCATATACACCATTCATATATATATATATATATATATATATATAAATAGGAAATGTGGAAATAAAATCTTTTACGGAAACATGGTCATCATCTAAATTTAGTTGAACAATAAGGAATAAAATCCAATATCAACTAAACACTGTCTGAAAATCGTCTGCGAAATCTCTACTACATGATCAAATAACAACTGTCTGAAACTGGGACAAGGCCCCTAGTAGACCTAAACCATAATAAAGGACATAATCTGAAAGAACAGGCCTTCTGGAATAGAGAAGGCTCTCCACTGCACAACCTGATCTGCTATCCAAATTATCTACCATTTATCTGGACCCCTAGACTAAGCCTCAGAACTTTGAGGGAGGGGGGGAAGGTCAATACAGATGTACTGGTATGCTTTGTAATCCAAAATAAAGGATTTATATAAATAAAATAATGGAGATCAATTTGTCAAAACATCATACATAAAATAGTTTTCAAAACACATAGGCACCTTTCTGAAAATTCATAAATCATTCTTGACAATGCAGTTTCTGATCTTTGTATTAATTCTGAGTTAGGTGGTACACCCCCACAAGTCTAAAATCACACAGGCCGTATGGAATCCACCATTGACTCGGGGAAGCCCCCAACCCGAGTGTGCCGCAAGGGTTGGAGTTTCTAATTCTGATACGCCACACGACACTAGGCCAACGTAATATAATATACCCAAATTGATAAATCACGGTTTTGGGCAATGAGTTGTCTGAACTCGTGCCTTCTTAGGGGAACCACCTAAGCTCTCTTTATGCCTAATTTTATACTGTTCTGAATCATGCATTTTTTTAGTTTCAACACCTGAAAAGTCTGATTTCAAATGTGCATTCTATTCTATTCTGAATTATCATGACATAATCTGAATTGGTGTCGTCACACCAAGACTTGCAAGTCCTATTTCTGAGCCATAATGCATCATTCATGATTCTTCCATTAAAACATAGTTCAGACCACCAAAACATGCAAATAGTTTAAGAGATTTCATGTTCCGAAACATAAGTTAAAACTATGCAAGAATTCCTCAAACATATGGTGGTCATGTGCTTTTGGAAAAATCATGCACTCTTTCATTATATGAATATTTTCACATTTATCAACATAAACTACCCTCTCTCTTTTTCAAATCAAAATTATAATCTGAACGTGACGTTATTCAAGACCTTTCATATCAAGCTTTTCGAAACACATTCGGAACAATCCATAGCATGTCATAAGTAAAGGAAAAATCATAACCAGAGAGGGATTTTACATGAATCATGCTCTCAATTCAATCATCAACCTTAAAACACACATATATATACATATATCACTTTAAATCAATTTGGGGGAAGGCCTAAAGGCCAAAACAATATCATCAATGCTTCTAAAACATGAATATGTTCATAAGTCTGAAACCCTTTTCCTAAAAACATGATTTCTATGCCCATGAGATTTTACGAAAGCCCCGCGTACCTTAAATTATAAGATCTGAAAGATGAAACCCGTATCTAGATAGATGAAACCCGGATCTTGATCCGTTTCTTGAATATCTTCACATAGAAAGATGAATTCTTGATCTATGGAAGGGAAGGAAACTTGAATCTTGATTTGTTTCTTGGAGATCTTGAACTTAAGGATTGATTTTCTTGATCTTGGAGGAAACCCTAGTTTTCATCTTGTTCTTGAGAGTAGAGAGGATTGAGATGTTGTAAAACCGATAATATATGGATTAATAACACTTAAGGGGTGATTTAATTCGTGTGAAAGGTTTTTGGAGTGAGGAAAACACCAAAAATACCTCTACGAAATCACTTTCCAGTTGCTGAAATTTTCAGCTGACGACCAAGGCTGATAAGACGTCAGATCTGTGATAGCCCATCAGCCCAAGTCGTCACCTAGGAGCTGAAATTTATGAGTTTCTGCCTAAGGCTGACGGCATATTCTGATAAGTCGTCAGATTTGTGACAAGCCATCAGAATTGTCGTCACTCAGTTGCCAGGCTGATATGCTGGAGTAAAATGGGCATAACATTTTGATCCGATATCGGGTTTGTGTGAAATTGGTATCGTTGGAAATATAATTCAAAGATCTTTCATTTGATATATAGTAGGCCACCCAGTTCGTCATATATAAATAGTTATGATTGATTGAAGTTGACTCAAGTTTCGACGCTGACTAAAACTCGAACAATAGGAAAGCTTTCAACTTGACCTTGAGTTACGGGACCTCTATGATATCAATTCATGCTCAAATAGGTTTCCACACTGCATAATTGATTAACATACCAAATTTGAATTGTATTTATGGCCTTTTGGAATATCTACGCATTGGAATGACGGTTTATGTTCTAGCCCGAAAATACGGGGTGTTACACAACTAAATCTTGATAGATCTTATTTATATTCTTGATAGACATTTACTACAACTGATATACATCAATATCATAACAAATTAGTAATACTATTATTCTTCAAGTTTTGACTTTTTGGTCGGAGGACTATTTTATCAAATATGAAACCAATTATTAAAAAATGAGAGATTTAATAAGAATATCTGCTTGCACTATACATCAGAAGTCCTTGTCCTGGATTTCCTTTTATATATCTGATAACTCTGAGTGCTGCATTCATGTGAGATTATTTTGGATTCTACAAGAATTGGTTTAGAGTTTGAACACTATAATCTATGTCTGGTCTTGTTACTGTAAGATATAGAAGCTTCCCTATTATTCTTTGATACATTCCCTGGTCATATAGTTTTTCATCATTAGGCCTTACAACTGATGAAACATGTTGATCATAGTTACTGGTTATCAGTTTTTTATAGTGTAACAAGGTGTGGGAGCAGGTTTAGCAACACTAACACCAGATTATGAAACCAACTCAAGGGTACAATTACTTTGGTGCATTACAATCCCTTGTTTAGACCTTGCAAACTTAATACCTAGGAAGTATTTCAATTCTCCTAAGCCTTTAATCTTGAAGGCCTTATGAAGAGTTTCCTTTGTCTCCATTACCTGATCTAGCTTATCCCCAGTTACTAGTATATCATCAACATATACTAGTACAACAATAATTTCATCATTGATTTCCTTAATGTATAATGAATGATCATATTGGATTTATCTGAATTTGCAGTTGATTAATGACTGAGACAATTTTGCATTCCACTGTCTTGGTGCTTGTTTCAATCCATACAAGAATTTAGTAAGTCTGCATACTTGTTTATTCTCCCCCTGCCCTGTAAATCCTTGTGGGAGATTCATGTAGATCATCCTCTAAATATCCTTGTAGGAAGGCATTGATCACATATATTTGATGAATGTGCCAGTGTCTAGTAGTAGCTATTGCCAAAACTGTTCTCAATGTGACCATTTTCGCCACTGGACAAAATGTTTCTTGGTAGTCTATGCCTTCTTTCTGACTAAAACATTTTGCAACCAGTCTTGCCTAAAATCTTTCTACTTTTCCTAAGGCTTATACTTGATCTTGTAGATCTATTTGCACCCTATAGGTTACTTGCCTACTGGAAGATCAACTTCTTACTAGGTATTGTTGTTTTGAAGTGCAACCACTTCAGCTTGCATAGAATCTACCCATCTTGGATCCTTTGCTGCTTCTGCATAAGAGGTAAGCTCCACAATGTTAGAAAAATTGGATATATAGCATTGATACTGAGTAGATATATTATCATAAGAAATATAATTAGATAAAGGGTATAAAACATTGTCATTGATAGTCAATGACACAAAATCTTTTATCCATGCAGGAGGATTTAAACCCCTGGTAAATTTTCTTTGGTCTTGTTGAGAAGCTGGTTGTGGTCTGGTTGTGATCCTAGTTGTGACAGGTTGTTCTGCAACCTGCTGTCTAGTAATAGATCTTGTTATTCTTCTTGTTGGAACAGGTTGTACATGGTGGTCCTGTACAGTGAGTTGTACTGGTTGACTATGTGTAGTACTTGGTTAATCTGTAGTGAAGTCACTTATGGTTCACTGTTGAAGATCAACATCAGGTTGAGGTCTAGTCAATCTAGTGGTATTAGGTGATTCCGCTTCTGGATCATATGGAGCAAACACATGTTATGAAGATTGATCTAGATCGATTATGAATGGAAATGTGTCCTCTCTGAATACCATATCCCTATTTACAAAGAAAATTTTGTTAGTAAGATCACAGAGAATGTAGCCCTTCTTTGTTTCTGAATATCCCATATGAATTGCTTTTCTAGATCTAGGCATTAGTTTATCTGACTCATTGACAGTTTTAGCATAACATAGACATCCTAATACCGTTAGATGATCTAAGGAAGGTTTGCTATTATGCATCTCCTCATTAGGTTTTGTATAGTGTTCCTATCAGAGATACTACTAGAGCCAGTGTGTGTAACAACTGACATATCAACATTTGGTAATGTTACTTTTTGTGGATGTATTGACTCAAATATTGAACCTTTATTTAGAAGTTCAATGTCTGCTGTCATGTGATTTGTAGCACCTGTATAAATAATCCACTCATGTGGTTTATTGTTGACCAAAAGGGCCCTACCAATAACTGTCATATTTGCTACAATAGTAGAGGGCATAAATACTAAAACTTGATTCTGTTGTTCTAGTATTTTGCAAATTTGATCATATTTTTAGGTGTAAACATTGGTGTAATCATCCCATCCTTTGGTAAATTTTGTGAAGTCAGATAAGCACCATGTGATTGAGTCTGTTGAGGTTGTAGCTGCCAGTCTTCAACAATAACATTATGAGCACTAGAAGCAACCTTTCTCTGCTTAATTTTGTTATCAAAGCCACTTCTGAAGTCATTGTTGACTCTTTGATCTCCATGTTTTAGTTGACATGATGGATATCCAACTAACTTGTAGCAATCCATATTATAGTGACCTTTCATCTTGCAATGATCACAAACATCATTTGAGTTATAGGTTGAAACATAGTTCCTTTTTCCATTTTGATAACCACCTTGATATCCACTTTTAGAGTACATTGCAACATCATCAATTGTAGTAGGTGCAACACTAAGAAGACCTATTTCCTGTACTGAATGATCCACAGACTTTTGATTCTCATCACTTATGATCATGGAGTAGTCCATGTTAACAATAGGTAGTGGTGTCATTAACAAAATGTGGCTTTTTGCTTGTGAGTATGAATCATTCAAGCCCATTAGAAACTGATACAACTTTTTCCTTTGAAGAAAAGCTAAAAAATCTCTTGATTTTTCATAGTTACAAGCAGGTGATGGGACTAAAGACTCAAACTCATCCCTTAAGTTTTTCAACTTGGTGAAATAGACAAAACAGATTGAACACCTTGGGACACAGTTGAAATTTCTTGATACAAATTGTAAGTTCTTGATCCATCTGTTTTATCAAATCTTTATTTAAGACCCACCCACACATCATAAGCCTTGAGACATGTACTACCCCTCCAAGAAGGTTACTAGACACTGAATTAATCAGCTGTGACAGTACTATTGCATTAACCTTTTCCCATTGATTAGCTAAGTTTGTAGAGAAGATTTATTTCTTCCAAGAACCATCAACCATTCCAAACTTATTTTTACCTAATAATGCTATCCTAACTATTTTACTCCATACTACATAATTTTCACTTCCTTGTAGCTGAAATGAAATAAGTGAAGTACCTGAAATGTCTGCAGTCGAGAGATATAGAGGGTGATTGATATCTCGAGTAGTAGTTGTAAACTGAAATGAAGTACTAGAATTTGCATTATTCACTGGAGGTACAATTCAACTACCAATTCCATCAACATAGGTCGCCATTGCAATTTATTACTGAGGATTTGCAAAAAAATAAACTCCCAGATTCTATAGTTCTTGATTTCAAGAACAAATGTAGGATCGAGTCTCACGTATTGATTCAATTCAGTGCAAGTTATGATACCATGAAGAATTAGGTGATCTTAATGGTAATCACTATGAACAACTAAGCAAGAAGGCAGGAAAGTAAGAGAGAAGAGAGAAGAAAAGAGAACACAGATAATCATAGAGCATTAGCCAAAACTGTAATTCTTTGTATTCAAGTTGTTATCCAATAGTACATGATACATATGTATATATAGGCAGTTAGTAAGTGGGCTAAGACAACTAGTAGGTTAGTTGGTTGGTTAGTGGTGAGCTAGAGGTTAGTTATAATTAACTTCACTGATTCATTGCAGTAGTAATTTGATATAGGTTGAACACCTTTAACTACCTGCTTCAACACTATCATTTTGCATAATGATTGTCCATCTTTTGATATATATCAGGCATTGCATTCTCCGAATAATTCAAATCGAAGCAATTGGATGTCCAACTCGGGCCTATATGACATAACCGATCAATAGATCCACCTTTGTCATATATTCCATACATCACACTAGATAGATATCGTATTCATGGAATACGATTCACTTTCAAGATGCCTTGGTTGTGAAATGGTAGACACGCGAGATTCAAAATCTCGTGCTAAAGAGCGTCGAGGTTCGAGTCCTCTTCAAGGCATAATATTGAGAATGCTCATTGAATGAGCATTCTGAATTGGAATAAATTCGATAGCGGATCGCGAAATTTTGGTGATCTTCTCTATCTAATAAATGGGGAGTCCGCTTTAAAATCCTCTTTTGGAGTTAAAAAATCCAATGAAAAGAACAAACTATCATTTTTAATAATGAAATTTGAAGTTAAACTCATGCACAAAAGTCATGCTTTCTATGAGGAAAAAATGATTGTTAAACTCTTGATATGAAGGTGCCTTAAAGAGTTGGTTTTGGATTAACTTAGAAAATTAGGTACGGAAAAAAATTGGAAAACTATATATTTTGGTGAATATTGGAAAACTATAAAAACGAATTGGGAGATTTTCTTTTTCTTATTTTGGATCAAGTAGACAGGCAACAAAGAGTTTTATATGCAATTCATTGCACGTCATGATGTTCTATAAGCTAAGTGGACTTGGATACTGAATATTGTATTTGTGACCGTCAAGAAATAAATCTTGGGTCTAATCTAACCCCAAAAGTTAGCTCGTTTGTTCATAAAGGAAGAATTGTTTAAGTCTATCTAAGAAGTCCAATTGTCCATTCCTTTTCCGACATAGGACTCTTAAACTGTGACCTTCTGGTAGCCAAAACCAAGTCTAATAGGTGGTCCTATACTAAACATTGATTATAAGATGGTATTTTAGGGTAGATGATTCTCCCACTGAATGAGTAATGTGTGTGCCACTCACAATAAATTTAAGTCGTGACAATATTATTTTGGATTTTGTTGTAAGAATTTTTGTTAGCAAATATGAATATTTAAGAGGATTAATTCAAGGTCTAAAATAGTTTTATTGTTGAAAGAAAACAATCTTTCTTTCCTTCTTTTTTTCTTATAAAAGAATTGTACATTTTCTACAAACTTCAATATTTTCTAACCAAAAAATAAATTATAAATTCATTAAATTAAATAATCTAATCGTGCAAAGAAGATGTATGAATGTCCAATGTGGAGGTATGTAAGGCTGAATAAGAAGGTAGATTCAAGAAGTATTAGAGAGAAGTGATTATACAAAGAATAATGACACAATTTCATTTTATCAAGGACGTGACATTAGATAGGAGAGGTTAGAGGACTCAAATAAGAATATATAAGCAGATCACTTGAGTTAAGCAAATCATTGATGAGCTATTTAAAGATTGTCTAACTTAAACTTTAGATGTCCTAAATTATCATTAAAATAATTAGGTGTTGACTCCTTATTTAATTAATTTGAGAGTCATCTATTTAATGTACTCTATTTTTGCCTGATTAACGGTAACACCCTCAAATTTTGCGTATATTATTTTTTGATCTTCCCGTGCTTGAAATATAAAATTTTGACTTAAAATATGTTCGAAAATGTTAAAAGGGTAATCTAAAGGACTTTCAAAATTTTTGGACGAGGTTCGGGAAGTTTCGGGACACGGAGGCAGTAAGCCTCCGCGATAGCCCCGCGTCTTGGAGGTTGGTATCGGTGCTAGACTTGTGTCGTGGAGGCTGGTGTCCGTGATGGACCCCACGTAACGGAGGCTGTATTTTTCTGCGTATTTAATTAAAGTCCAAGGGGGGACTTTTTGTTTTCCCCTTTAAACCCATTTTCCACAACTTAAAACATCCCCTAATCATTATAATCCCTTTTTATAATCTCTAAGCAATCTTTCTCCAACAAGAAAGGAGAAAACTACCTAGGCCTAAGAATTTTGGTATTCAAGGGTCAAATTTCTTTACGTTTTCATCGTTATTGAGGTATGTGGATCCTAAATCTCATGGGCGTAAATTTATCATTTAAATAAATTTTGAAGATATATAATTATGTATATGAAATGAGTTTTGATATTGTTGAATGAGCACGCATTGTAAATCCCGTTTTATGATGAAATCTTGTATAAATTATGTTTTTTTTTTCCTAAACTCGAATTTCTTTTCATATGTACTTATGTTATGAGTTTTGAGAATTGATATGAGAGCAAAACTTACGATTCCCTCTCTATTTATGAACTCCGTTGTCTTAACATGTTGTGGTTGTCAAATGCATGATTTAAAGAGAAGGTATGGTTTGTATTTCAAGAGAGGGTACTTTCTTTACTTCCAAATTATTCATTTGTGTTAAATGGAAGACTTCATGTGATTTAAGTAAGAATTGACCACCACATATTTTAGTACTGCAAAGAGATTGTTTTGCATAAGTTTCATATACTATTTGAATAAGAACTCTCATGTGAAGTTTAAATCTTTTGGGTGATCATTAACATGCTTTGAATAAGAAGGGCTATGGATAAGATATGTCATGATATGAATGACTTGGAAGTCTGGGTATGACGATACCCTGTTATGATGTACCTTTAACCGAATAAGAAATGAACTGTTTATAAGCATGAAGTATGCTTTTAAGAGGTTAAAATTGGGCTTAAAGAGAGCTAGATGATTACCCGAAGAAGACACGAGTTCAGATAACTCATTGCCCAAAATTGTGTTTTGCCGACACGAGATTATGATGTCCCAGATAGGGATTATATGTTTGCTTTGTGCTTTTGGCGTATTAGATATTAGAGACTCCAGCCCTTATGGCAAACTTGAGTTGGGGGCTTAGCCAACGAGTTAATGACGGACCCACATAGTCCGTGGGTACTAAGTTGTAGGGTGTATTACCTAACTCAGAACTAAAAAAATAAAGATGGTTGAGTTTATATGTTTTGCAAGAATGTTTTGAAGCTTTGAAGTATGCCCATGTGTTTTACCTATATTATGCTAAATTGATTTAGAACTGCTCTCAAATATTTTACTTGAATTATAAGCTTTTTTGGATTGTTTCGCATACCGGTACTTTTTAAGTATTGACCCCTTTTTCCTGCAGGTTCTGAGGCACAGTCCCGTGGCCCAGTTCAACTTTAGATTTTCCTCATATAGTCAGGTTGGCGAGCCTCCCTTACTTCGGAAGGCATCCTATCCATATGTAGTTTTCAGTTGTTTTATGATCCGGTCGGGGGCCTTGTCCCGATTTAGACATACTATTATTCAGCTCAGTAGAGGCTTCGTAGATTGTTTTAGATTGGATTTGGGTCTTCTTATGGTTTGATGTTATGAAGTGTTAAGTTTGATTATGAAACTATCATGTTTTCAGTTTATCTTCCGTACTTCCATTTTATATGAATTATGCTTATGATTACATGTTAAGGGGTCTCTCGAACCTTTATGATCCGAAATACCCGTCGCGGTCAGAGCCTCAATTCGAATCGTGACATTAACTTATTAATCAAAAAGAGATTTGAATAAACACATGTTTTATGATTTGAAAATGAGAGACGATGCATTCATGAAAGGAGCTTTTGCATGCACTTTCCATGAGACTTCATGTAAGATTTATGATGTAGAATAATTTATAAATTATTATTAGTAAGTTGTTAGAAAAACCATACTCCTATATATTTTTTACTTGATTACTTTTAAAAAAAATAAATTAATCACTTCGTTTCTCCTAATAGTGACGTTTCATTTACGAAAATTTTCGTTAAGAACTTCGTCCAATAATTAATAACGTAAAGCTTTTGGGTTTATAATATCACCATTTTTATATTATAAATAAATAAATGTTAGCATATGGAAATTATGAAAAACAAACTGGTTATTGACAGTTGTTCAACTGAATGGAAAAGGACTACTATCTTATTATTATCTTTGCATAACGAAAATTTGGACTTGGACAAACTAATCTCTAATTAGTTTCTTGGTACAAAAAAAAAAAGCTACGAATATGATGTTTGAGTAGGAGATCACTCAATACTGCTACATAAATAAATATGCACAAGATGAATTTAAAATTTGAAGATTATGAATTTTTATAAATATAAAATTTATTTTTAAAACATTTATTAATGCCTGAGGAGAATCGAACCCTCATTCAAGAAACCAACAATTGCTTCTAGTCTACTTTGTTAATGAATTTTCAACAAATAATTCTTATATACATCTAATAGATTTTTTAATACTCCTATAAATATAGGATTAACACAATAGTTATTAGATTTTTGAAGACACACACCCCCATTTAACTAAATCCGCCTCTGATTTAAAATATCTTTAAAAATATATATATAAAAAAATTGTAGTCAAAGAAAAAATCAACTTAACTCCACAAACAATAACAAGTTGACAAAAATTGACATGAGACTAGTTCTTTTATGAAAAAAAAGATAAAAAGGGAATTTTTTTTGCAAAATTAGGATTAGATGACATGAAAATATCTAGGGTAGGATCTTTCTTGAGATATCTCAACATGTGAAAAACAGCTTGAAGGTGGGGTTCTCTGGGATCTTGCATGTATTGACTCAGATGTTGCACTCCATATGCTATGTTAAGTCTAGTGTCTGTGAGGAAATTTAGTTTCCCAACTAATTTTCTGTATAAAGTAGGATCACTCAGGGGCTTCCCTTCATGAGCTCTAAGTTTTACTGTGGGATCCAAATGAGATGTTACGGGGGTGAGATTGCTGCAACGAAACTCCCTGAGAAGGTCCTGGACAAATTTTCTTTGAGAGATAAGGATTTCATCATCTTTATACAAGATCTCCAGGCCTAGGAAATAGTGCAGATTTCCAAGGTCCTTAATTTTGAACTGTTCATGAAGAAACTCTTGCGTAGAGAGGTTTCTTTAATATCAGTTCCTGTGAGCAAAATATCATCCATATAAACCCCCAAGAAAACAATGAAAGTGTCCCTCTTTCTATAAAATAAAGAATAGTCATGCAGTGAGTGTAAACCTCTTGAATTGAGAGTTGTAGTTAACTTCTCATACCATTGTCTACTTGCTTGTTTCAAACCATAAAGGGACTTGTTAAGCTTACAAACCACTCCTGCGTGAGGTACAACAATACTCGGAGGGACTTCCATATATACTTCCCATGCAAATCACCATGTAGAAGCATATTATTCACATCAAGTTGATACATATTCCGGTGTTTCTTTGCAGCAATAACAATTAGTGTTCTCACGGTTGTCATTTTGACTACTGGTGAGAAAGTTTCCGTGTAGTCTATGCCATGATGTACAAAATCACGTACAGTAAGTGAGGAAGGATTTGATGAGGTTGAGTGTGAGGTGGGCAGAGAATGCACAAAATCAGATAAGTAACTGGGTACCTTGTGGATACTAGTTGACTTTCTAGGTTCAAAATTAAGTGATGAGGCAGGTTGAGGCAAGGGTGAAGACTCTTGAAGAGGAGGAGGTGAAGAAACAACTGAGGATGAGAACTCCGGAGACATAATAGAAATTGTATCATTTGGCACCCTCTGATCACGTTGGACAAAACTAGAAGAAGTATTTAAGAAGGAATAGGAAGTGGGAAATAAAGAATACTTAGACAAAGAATCAGACTTAAGATGAGAAAAAGGGAAATAAGTAGGATTTGCAAAAGGAAAAATTGTTTCATGAAATGTAACATCTCTGGAGATATGCAGTTTCTTAGTGGCCAATACTTTTGTACCAAAGGAATATCCCACGAACACATGTGGAGATGCTCTAGGATCAAATTTGGTTCTTTGGGATATGATATAATTTAACAAATTATTGAGATAAAATATTATAATCTTTAAACATTTTGAGATTTATGTAACTTACCCAAAAATCAATCTCTAATTAGTTTCTTAGTTAAAAAAGAAAAAAAAAATTATGAATAAGTATGTTTGAAAAGGAGATCACTCAATACTACTACATAAATAAATACGTGCAATCAGAGACGAATTTAAGATTTGAAGTTTATGAATTCTCATAAATATTAAATTATTTTTAAAACATCTATTAATGTCTGAGGAGAATGAAACCTTCATCCAAGAGGCCAACAATTGCTTCTGGTCTACTTTGTTAATGAATTTTCAACAAATAATTCTTATAGATTTTTAATATAAATATAGGATCAACATAAAAGTTATTAGATTTTTGAAGACAGACATACCCATTTAACTAAATCCACCTCTGATTTAAAATATCTTTAAAAATATATTTTTTAAAAAATGTAGTCAAAGAAAAAATCAATTTAACTCCACAAATAATAACAAATTGACAAAAATTGACTTGAGTAACTATGACTAGTTCTTTTATGAAAAAAAAGATAAAAAGGGAAAAAAAAATGCAATAGAGTTAGTTAACACTAGTTATGTGGAAAAAATTTTTGATGGTTAACCGCTACTATAAAATAGAAAGTATATGCGATCTTAAAAAATTCACAAAAGAATTATCATTTTTAAAAGGAGTAAAAGTAGAATAACTAATAATCTACTTGTATTCGAGTGAGTGGCTACTATTTACACTTAATAAACTAGCCACACATTTATTTTTCTATTTTGTGTGGTGAGTTTAGGCTATTTAATGCTAAATAGATTGCAATTATTTTCTCATTATCCAAATTTGATTTTGAATTCATCCAGAAGTTGGGTTATCTTCTCCCTTTCACACATTCTATAGAAAGGAGGGAAGCAAAAAAAGATGAATAATTCAACTTCTTCTCTTGTTATTTTATTTTTCTTGTTAATCTTTACTTGTTTATGTGAAATAATTGCAAA
The DNA here is from genome assembly GCA_030864215.1 of Capsicum pubescens. Lineage (NCBI taxonomy): Eukaryota > Viridiplantae > Streptophyta > Magnoliopsida > Solanales > Solanaceae > Capsicum > Capsicum pubescens. The sequence continues at coordinate 21,236,597 of CM061543.1, forward strand.
AACAGACAATGCCAATACTAAGGTAAATTTTGGATATTTTTGAATTTAAAATTATTTAATCTCAATTTATTACTATTTGCTCGCACCATATTAATCTCTATCAATATTTATTAAAGTAAGCTAAAATAAATGAAAATTAATCAATTTTTTTCTTAATTTCTAAAATAAAAATATATTTATAATCATTTTTAATAAACATGAAAAGAGGGAGTAGTATCTTTTGACGATGTGAATGAGTGATTTAGTTTTTTTTTTTCTGATTTATAGAATATCATCTCTTTTTTAACGATAATAACAACTATTAATCTCTCTTATTGATTTGTTTTTTCTGTTTTTGATCATATATATAGCTTTACGCCGTCTACTTAGGACACAAACCCCACAATGATCATGAACTTATCACTGATTCACATCATGACCTTTTAGGTCAAGTGGTTGGGAGGTATGTATCTTCTTTATATAATAATCAATATGATTTAATTTAACCAGAGAAATGTAGCAATTACTATTTTAACTAGATTTCTTACTAGCTAATACTAATTATAATTAAATGGCATATATTTCTTCATGCAGCAAGGAAGAAGCTAAAAAACTGATGGTGTATAGTTATAGACATGGTTTCTCTGGATTTGCTGCTAAGCTCACCGATTCCCAAGTCAAAGAAATTGGAGGTAGAAATTTTATAAAAAATAAAATAATGTTATCGAAAATTAAAAAGTTTATTTATTCATTATACTCTTAGTTGATATACTTATGCGTCGTAATTGTGTTTCAGAATTACCTGGTGTGGTTCGAATTATACCAAATAGTCTTTACAAGACTCATACGTCGAGGAGTTGGAATTTCTTGGGTCTTTCTAAACAAGACTCCAACAGTCTTATGAACAAAACAAATCAGGGTGATGGAATAATTATTGGCATATTAGATACAGGTTAAGTATCCTTTCGTTTTCTTTTAACTATTACGACAAAGTGAATTAATAATATTTCTTACAAACTACGTACAATTATAGAAAATTATCTTCAAAGCATGCATGGTGATCATATTTTATATTGCTGCTGCGTGCATATATAAAAGTTAAACTCTATTTTGTAGGTATTGGATGGGGAAATAATTCAGAAGTTTTCAACGATAAAGGCCTAGGTCCAATTCCATCTCGATGGAAAGGTAGCTGCAAAGAAGCAGACAATTTTAGTGCGACTAAATATTGCAACCGAAAAATAATTGGAGCTCGTTGGTACATGAAAGGAATGATGGAAGCCAACGACCTAAATCAGACAATGGCTGAAAAATTACATAAATTATCAGCATTAGATGACGCAGGGCATGGTACTCATGTTGCTTATACTGCTGCTGGTTCTTATGTTAACAATGTGAAATATTATGATCTTAATATGGGAACAACACATGGAGGAGCACCACTTGCACGGTTAGCTATTTATAAGGTATCATCAATATTGAATTGTTTGTGTAATTATCTTTCTTAATCTAAAAGTTTAAGATGTTAGATAATCGAAACACAATTTTATTTACTTATTTAATTATATATATTTTTGACAGGTGGGTTGGAAATCAAGAGGAACATCGATTAGTAATATCGATGTTCTTGCTGCCATTGATGATGCTATAAAAGATGGGGTTGACATATTATCAGCATCTCTTGGTGGCTCTATTAACGTTGCAGACATTGATCAGAGCAATGTTTTAGGGATGGGATCTTTTCATGCAGTATCCCATGGCATTCCTTTTATTGCGGCCGTAGGAAATAGCGGACCTGACTCTTCCACAGTCGATAATAATTCTCCATGGCTCATCAGTGTTGCTAGTAGCAATTCCGATAGAGATATTGTTACTCCTTTAACACTAGGCAACAACAAGACAATACTAGTAACTTCTTTTCTTTTCTTTAAACTTTATATTTTTTTACCAATTGTTTGGGAATAATCCACACTAGTTAGTACATATATTTTTTACACTTTTGGTGTGATTGTAGGCTGCAGGACTTACTAAAGGGATGCAGCAAGCCTTTGCTCCCCTGGTCACTTTTATAAATATAACTAAGTGAGTGAAATGTCCCTATATATTGCATCATCCAATTAATGCACTTCACAACTTATTTATAATATCTGTAGGTTATGGTTTTAAGGGCCAAAAGTGTTTATTCTTAATATTGTTTAAAAAAAGAGAGGTTGGTATTTCGCCAAAAGCACAACAATATAATATTACCCAATATAATTCCTCAAAATAAGGTTTGTGAATGATGGGATGTACGCAGGCCTAACTTCTACTTTAGATGTAAGGTAGAGCAATTGTAGCTTCTCAGCAAAAGCATTTTTCAAATATTGATCGATATATATATATATGTTATTGTTCTAATTGCAGAGGTGAAGAAATTGAGTCTATTGCCGATGGACTAAAAGGAAAAGTTCTAATGCTTTCCTGTGGAAACAACAAAATAGATCCAGTGGCTTCTTTGACGGCTCTAAAGAACACAGGAGTTTTGGCTTATATTTGTGCTATACCCCCTGTTGATCAAATCATTGACTACGCTCAACTTGTTCATATCCCTATACCTTTTTTCACCATTGATTTCGAGCAAGCAAATCAAATTTTTGATTATATTCTACAAAGTACAACCAAGTAAGCATGCACATATTTCTCTTGCTCGATCCCATCCTTCTTTTCCTATTTTAGGGTACGTGTATTATATATAGATCACTGAAAATTGATTCGTCATCATTTGTGACAGCAATCAAGATCCTATAATTAAATATGGACGGACTGAAATTCTTGAGGGAACCAATACATACATAAAGGTGCCTTCATTCTCCTCAAGAGGCCCTAATGCCTTTGCCCCAGAAATTTTAAAGGTAAATATAAAATTATGTATGTTGTTTGGCAAGAAATTGATTTCAAAGATTTAATATACATCAAATTGTTGTTGTCGTTGTTGAATTAATAAAAATTATATTCATATATTATTACAGCCCGATATTGCAGCTCCTGGTGTAAATATACTCGCTGCAGTTCCTCCTCACCTTCTTAAAGGATACAATGGATTCAACATCATGTCAGGAACATCCATGTCAGCCCCTCATGTCTCAGGAATTGTTGCACTCCTCAAAGCTGCACATCCTAATTGGTCTCCTGCAGCTATCAAGTCTGCACTTGTGACAACAGGTAATATCTTATAAATTTAAATTCTATACATTAATAGCACAATTTGACTTATTATAGTACTATACTAACTTAACTTACCGAATTCTATATGAAAAGTTCTCATTGTTATACATCAATTTAACATAAAAGAACACAATCACTGATGACTTTCCAATTGTTTCACTGAGAAAATAATTTACCTTACATTTATTAAGTTTACACCATTAATATATTTTATCCCATTATAACAGGTCGATTTTTACCAAATTAAGCTTATTAGTAGTAATTACATGTTGTTTGTCCCTTTAATTAATCCCATCGTGCACAAAGGTTTACACTCTACACTTTTACACTGTTAAGTGTTATGAACGGATTTGTTTGTCATCTGTGTGTAGCATGGAACGAGGACACATATGCAACTGAAATTTTTTCAGAAGGAAATGGAGCAAAACTTGCTGATCCATTTGACTTTGGAGGTGGCATATGTAATCCAAATGGAGCAGCAGATCCTGGTTTAATCTATGATATGGATAGAAATGATTATTTGAATTATTTTTGCAGCATGGGTTATAGTAATGATAGGATTTACAATGCAACTACCGATCATTCCGACGCGAAAAAATCATCTTCTTCAGCAGGCATTGTGTGTCCCAAAGAAGTACCTTCAAGGTTGGATATGAATCTCCCTTCAATATCTATTCCAAATCTCAAGGATTCAGTTACAATCAAGAGAACTGTCACCAATGTTGGAAATGCTAACTCTTTATACAAATTAGTGGTTAAACCTCCAAGAAATACTGCTATTAAAGTAACTCCAGATGTGTTGAAGTTTAATGCCAAGACAACCAAGATTTCCTTTGAGGTAAAGATCACATCTACTAACCAAAGAAGAAGTAAATTTACCTTTGGAAGTTTGGCATGGAGTGATGGCAAACATTTTGTTAGAATTCCTATTGCTGTGAGAAAGCAATAATTAGATGATTAAAGGAAGAGTACCTAGCTAGATTTAGAAGTAGCAGGTGGAGTGATGACACACATGATGCATGCTAGAAGGAAAAAAGACTTGGTCATTTTGTACAAGGTTGGATTTAGGGGTGAAAGCGTTCATTCGAATCCTCTCCATAAAAAATTCACCTTGACATTTCAAGTTAAAATTCCAAATAAGTACTATATTTGTATTTTTCAAGCTCCCTTAATAAAAATTTTGATTATTTACTTGTATGAGTATAATTTTTTCTCAAGATAGCAAGTGGATGTCCAAACAACTTTATAATAAATGAAATAAAAATGATAGTTTTTTTTTTTTTTTTGGAGTCTATGACTCACTATTGTTCTATGTGGCCTTCAAGTCGTATGGTTTGAACAATATGTATTCCACATGGTAGAGAAAACTTGAAAATATTAACAGTTCTGTGTATCTACAAACTTTTATATATATATATAATGATACTTTTTCTCAGTTGAGCATTTAGTATGGATTTGAAAATGATTGAAAATCAAGAGCATATATTGAGATAATTATTTCCATTTTAAGTCTAGTTCAACTAGGACCTAAAATAGATTTAAATCAGTCCAAACTAATTCATTTCTTTCATTAGTTTTCTTGGTTTTCAAAAAAAGAAAGAAAGAAAGAAAGAGCTATGGATATCGATGTTTGAGAAATGGGGATATAATATCACTCAATACTACAACATATATAAAAGCATATACTCATCATAAACAAATTTAAGATTTGAGTTTTATGAATTCTCAAAAATCTCACATTATTTTAAGAACGTTTATTAATTTCCAAGGAGAATCGAACCTGTATTCAAGAGGTTAGCAATTGCTTCTGGTCTATTTTGTCAATAAGTTTCCAACAAATATTTTATATGTATTTAATAACTCTTTAATGATAAATATAGGTTTAATATAAAAGTTATTGGGTTTTCGAGAACTTGTGAATCGATTTAACTAGACCCTCCTCTAGTTTAAAATATGTTTTTTAAAAATAAGAAAATGTAGTTAAAAAAAATTCTTTTTTGACTCAAGAAACAATAACATATTGACAAGAATTGAAATGAATGGAGTAACTATGACTAGTTCATTTTTGCAAAAAAAAAAAGAAAAATGGAAGAAAATGTAATAGAGGTAGTCACACCAGTTATATATGAGGAGAAAAAACTTCGTGATGGTTAGAAGTTAGAACTCCAAAATCCTTTCCTATTCGTTAATCAAGAAAGTACTCCTTTAAGCTGCAAAAAAATTCTCTCTGTAGAGATGGCGGTCTCTCTCAGTGAAAACTGAAAATGGCAAAGAAATCGAAGCTCGGAGGGACGAATTCACAGAGCCAAACAGTAAATCGGTCCACCAACAACACTACAAAGCAAGTACCACAATCGGGAGATGCAAAAAAAATGAAGAATGTGAATGAATTACAAGGGATAGTGCCGTTCCAGTTACCACACAGTACACCTATGATCAAAACCTCAAATTTGGTGGATACGACGACTTCACAATCAAAGAGCTCAGGCAAAGCGAGCTGGGCGGATATGGTTGAGGAAGACCCAATCATAGACCATAATGACTCACGGGCACTGAAATCTGGTGAGAACAAATGGAGTGAATTGTAAGTGCAGGGCGAAATATAGAGGGATTTGAATTGGATAATCTTGAGGAGCCGAGTACTACAGTTAAAATAACGATGGAAGATATTCAAGAGGAGCTGAATTTTTGGGAGTCAGCGGTAATATGCTATGTGATGGGTTTGAATCCTCTACAATCAGTAATGCAGGGATACTTCAATCGTGTATGGAAGGAAAAAGGAGTAGAGAGAGTGATGGACAAAGATACCGTTTGTCAAATACTCAATTTGCAAACCAAGACATAATTTTTTTCTTTCTGAGATCTTTCATCTCAAATTCTTTCTTTAGGTAATCAATGGCCCTTTGAAGCTCTATTGGAGTTTCAATAAGGTTTATGTCATCGAATAGACAATAAGTATAACAAACTCCGACGTTGTTTTCTTTATAAAAACACATGGGCAAATTTCATCATTCGTATAACCTTCCTTAGATAAATATTCACTAAGACAGTTATACCACATGCATCCAGATTGCTTCAAACCATACAATGATTTTTGCAATCTAATGGAATACATTTTTCGAGGTTTTGAACTATGTGCTTCCGAAATTTTAAATTCTTCGGAAATTTTCATGTATATCTCATTATCAAGTGATCCATATAGATAGGTTGTTACCAAATCCATCAAATGCATTTCAAGTCTCTTATGAACAGTGAAACTAATAAGATAACGCAAAGTTATTGCATCCATAACTGGTGAATATGCCTCGCCATAATTGACACCAGGCCGTTGTGAAAATCCTTATGCAACAAGATGTGCCTTATACCTTTGTATTTTATTTTTCTCATTTCTTTTTCGTACAAAAACCCATTTGTAGCCAACAGGCTTAACACCATTAGGTGTTTGAGCTATAAGTCCAAAAACTCCACGTTTGAGAAGTGAATTCAATTCAAATTGAATTGCTTCTTGCCATTTTGGCCAGTCATTTCTTTGTCGACATTCTGTGATAGATTGAGATTCAATATCTTCACTATCTTGCATGATTTTTGTTGCAACATTATATGCAAAGACATAATCCACTACTATTTTGGATCGATTCAAATTAGTTTCAACATCACTTGAATTTATGGATAGTTCCTCATTTTCTTGAGTCTCAGGCCCAATGATTCCTTTAAGGATATCAACATTTTCAAAATCTTGAATTTCCATATGAGGATCTTTCGTAGTGTCATCTTGATAATTTATTTTTTTTCTAGGATTTCGATCCTTAGAATCTAATGATCTACCACACTTCAAGCGTACTTTGGACTCATTAGCTATGCCACTGGTGGATGATCCTTTAGGGATATCAATTCTAATTGGTACATTCTCTGCAAGAATATGTGATTTGGTGATCCTTTTTAAATCTGTAAATATGTCTGGCATTTGATTTGCAATTTTCTACAGATAAATAATCTTTTGTATTTTTTGCTCACAATTAAAAACACGTGGATCAAGATGAGATATTGATGAATTTTTTCATAAAATTTCTCTTTTGATGTCACTATCTTTTTCCCCTAATTTTTGGAAAAACTATCTCTGTCACGCCCCAAATCCCATTGGAGCGGACTGGCACCCGTAGCCGAGGAGGCCCGGGAGAACCCGTTCATAACCTATACTTTCACATTTACATTACTTATGAAAATTAGTAATTTGGGCAGCACTTCGTTATAAATAGAAGAAAACAGTACCTGTATCAGCCCAGCAGACACGCATATATATATATATAAACAGTAATTGGCCGTCAGAGCCATCACGTCTATCAACCAAACACTCCTATGGCTGTACAATATGTCTACAAAAGCCTCTACATAGATACACAACTGAGTTAGGGTCGGGACAAACTCCCGCCCACAAAAGACTTTTATACAAATACCAAAAATACATATAGAAACGACTTGGGATGCCCCGAAACAACTGGGTCTCACCACTATCAACAGAATGTCCTGGCTCTTACTGCGGAGGTGTACGACCTGAAGTACCTGTTCCTGCAGGCATGAATACAGGTCCCCCGTGAGGGATGTCAGTACGGAAATATGTACTGAGTATGTAAGGCAGTGAGTATCAAGATGAGATACAAAAGATCAACAGAACCCAGATACCAGTGAATAAACAGTATGAGCAGACCACACTTAAAAGAGCTGATGGGATACCTGCACATTACTTTCATATCATTACTTCCCGTATTCCTTATCAATACATAACATATGTCATACAATGGCCAACTGATCAGTGGTACTACTACAATACATCAGGGACCACCCCTGGAATAACATATATACATAATCTTTATAATACAATGGCCAACTGATCAGTGGTACTAATACAATACATCATATCATCAATTTAAAATAAAGACATTCCATTTCTTAATTCAATTAATCTTTGAGATTGGTTACTTTGTGGTCACACCTTATGGAACTTGAAACCATGATACCTCAATAGGAAAAACATGTAAATAGGTAATCAATATCATGACAATGAAGTAGAGAATCATGGATACCTCATTAAACCATTTCGGAGTCAACAATAGTATATGGACATTTTTTTGACTAGCCGGACATCTTAAAAGTGAAAACAAGTTCAATTGGTAGTGTCGAAGATCATATGATGTTATTATGTGTCATGTGTCGTAGGACAATGTTGGAAGCTTACTTGAGAGTGCCATGGGTCATTATTCATGCCAAAGATTAGATAGAGTATGTCTTACATACCTTGATATAACCACTTCAATACAAGTCCAACTTGACTTCCCGTACTCTTCGAACACTTATCTACAATAAGTCATTTGTGGCAAACTAGTATTAGCAACCAAACCTTACCATTTAGGTATTAACTTCACCAAATAATGTCTAGGAAGTAATCCTTTAACTCATCAATAAGAGTGCTACATACATCCTCTTATACTCTTATTACATTCGCATATCATGCATTTTCATGCAATATCCCTCAACATCACTCTTAGCCTTTATTTCCCCTCTTAATCACCATCCAATACCAACATGATCACTAGGCATCCAGAACCACTAATATAATGATATATCACCACAATTCATCCTCCATAATCCAATACAACAACTTCCATAATTTACTACTAACAATTTATACAAACCAATTCATAACTATGTTTCTAGTTATCTTCCAACATCAAGACAATACTCATAATCCTTTATCAATACTTCTTCATGGATAAGAATCAAGAATAAAAAATATTCATACCTTAACAATGAACTCTTGTATTTAGAATCCTCCTTACATAACCATGGGGTGCTTCTCGAAGCTTTCGAGATGGTGAACACAACTACGGAATCAATTCGAATTTTCTACGGTTGAATCACAAAATATTTGAAGTTGAAATTAGGCTAGGGTTTCACCTTCTCTTAATAATTGGATGATATATGATATATATGAGGCTAAGTGTATGTTTATAAAGACCAATTTTCGTCCAAGAGGTAATAGAAAATGACCATTTTGCCCTAAAAATTTAAATAAATCCGAATCTGTCCCCAGTGGACAGTTTTGACAGGCTGAAGTAAATCGATCATAACTCTTTGCTCCGGTATCAGATTTTGGTGAAACCAATTGCATAGGAAAGATAATTCAAAGGTATTTCATTTTCATATAAAGTATACCACCCAGTTCTTCATGTACAAGGAGTTATGGTCGTTTAAAATTGACCCAAAAATCTGTCCCAAAATTCTGTTTTTTTTTGATAGGCTGTAGTAAAACGGGTATAGCTCCTTACTAACACATTGGATTTGGATGAAACCAATTTCATCGGAAAGAAGACTCTCGAAGATTTTCGTCGATATATAGAAGATCACACAGTTCTTTTTGTACAAGGAGTTATGATCGTCTAAAGTTGATCCAAAAAAAATTGCCTAGCTGTAGTAATTTTCCTGCAGATTTACTGTTCACAGGCTTCCCGGCCACCGTTTTGAATTTTCGAATGTGCTCGCTTATATGAAATACTCCTCTGTTTTGGGCAAACTTTATATCGTTGGAAAGCTTATTCCAATACCTACACATACAACTATTTACGGTATACTTCCGAACACCATAAACTTAATTTAACCCATACGCAAGCCTTTAGGACTCCATATAATCGCGATAAGTGTACGAAAAAATTTACGGGGTGTTACAATCTCGTCAAACCAACAATCTACAAATCGAGCAGTTAACATATCTCCCATTCATAATGACCATACCGTGTTCGAAAAGCTGTCTTGGGTATATCTTTATCCTTGACTCTCACTTGATGATAGCCTGATCTCAAGTCAATCTTGGAAAAACACTGGGCACCCTGCAACTGGTCAAATAAATCATCAATTCGGGGAAGAGGGTATTTATTCTTGATAGTCACCTTATTCAATTGCCGATAGTCAATACACATCCTCAGCGAACAATCTTTCTTACGCACAAACAATACTGGTGCTCCCCAAGGGGATATACTAGGCCTGATGAATCCCTTCTCTAGCAAGTCTTTCAGTTGCTCTTTCAATTCTCGCAACTCTGCTGGTGCCATTATATAAGGAGGAATTGAGATTGGCTGTGTGTCTGGCAACATATCAATACCAAACTCCACTTCTCGTTCAGGAGGTAAACCTGGTAGTTCTTCAGGAAATTCATTCACAACCGGAACGGTCTGAAAAGTTGGCGGCTCTGTCTCTGTATCCCTTACTCTAACCAAATGGTATATGTACCCCTTGGAAATCATTTTTCTTGCCTTAAAGTAAGAAATAAATCTACCTCTCGGCGCGCCAACATTACCCTTCCATTCAAGGACTGCCTCATTTGGGAAATGGAAATATACCTTCTTAGAACGGCAATCTACTGTAGCATAACAAGACGCTAACCAATACATGCCCATAATAACATCAAAATCTACCATTTCTAACTCAACAAGATCGGCCATCGTATCACGACCACAAATATTCACAACACAATTTCGATAAATATTCCTAGCTATAAGAGATTCCCCCACTGGCGTTGATACTTCAAATGGCTTGGCTAATAATTCGGGTGTTCTTCCGAACCTTCCCGCAACCAAAGGAGTAGCATACGATAATGTAGAACCAGGATCAATTAAGGCATACACATCAAATGCAAAGATGGACAACGTACCTGTAACCACGTCTGGAGAAGCCTCTAAATTCTGCCGATCTGCTAGGGCATACACACGGTTTTAAGCTCCGCTAGAACTAGCTGCTCCTCTATCACCTCTACCGTGACCCATAGGTTGTGTACCCCTACTCAAAGGAGGCACCGATGATGACGCAACAACTGATCCGGTAGGTTGTGTTATACCACCTGTGGTCCTGCGTGGGCAATCTCTAGCCATATACCCCGGCTTACCGCACCAAAAGCAATTGTTCGTTCCAAGCCGACATTCGCCAAAGTGAAATCTTCTACATATGGGGCACGGGTGTCGTGGAGGTCTCAATTGACTCATACTTCCTTGCCCTTGATACCCCACTGTTTGCGAACTCTAATTTTCACTGCTTTGCCCGAACTGATTACCTCTGAACCTTTGAAATTGCGGTGGAGCACTAATTGCAGGATAAGAAGATAACGGGCTAGGCAATCTATGAGAGAACGAAGGCCTAAAACCTCCCTGAGATGCCATAAACTGCCCTATAGCTCTGGCCCGCTTAGAATATCCTTTTTCTGATTCCTGGGTTCTTCTTCTTTGCCTCTGATCTTCCATTTTCTGAGCGAAAGCTTGTATCCTCGCTATATCCATGTCCTTGTTCAAAGCAGCAATGGTACAATCTCTAACCAAGTATGGTTCCAATCTATCCACATAGTGATGAACTCTGTCATCCATAGTAGCTACCACATTAGAAGCATATCGAGACAAGGAGTTAAATCGAAGACTATACTCCCTTACACTCATATTACCCTGACGAAGATTTAAGAATTGATCTTCATGGGCCTGACGAGTCTCAAATGGAAGATAATGATCAATAAATGTATCTTTGAACTCTCCCCACGTAGTTGGAGGTGCATCAATACCCCTAGATCGTTTCCAATCCTTGTACCATAATATAGTCTCTCCTTTCAGTCTATATGCTGCTAGCTCAACCATCTCTTTACCGGATATGTGTATAACATCTAGAGCCCTTTGGGTTTGATCGACAAAGTCCTGTGGGTCTTCGTTAATATCTGATCCGGTAAAAGTAGGAGGATTCAGTTTCAGAAAATCCTGTGTCCGAAGGCTAGCTGCTCTATCCGTACCACTAGAACCCGTGGTAGGAATAGCTTGCCCTTGAACTTGACCGGCAACTATACGCGTCAGAAGTTGTACTGCATCCCTCAAATCTCGATCAACAGCATTAATAGATGGCCCTTCCGGAGGAGAAGAAGCTCCTGATATATGCTCAGCTTGAGACTCACTTTATTCAGCTTGTGCCGGTGGTGACTTACTAGTACCTTATCCGGCCACTACATCTACTCGCTTCCACTTATTCTTTCTCCTTGTAACCGGCATCGTTACTATAATAAATAAATAAAAAAAACAATTGGATTAAGCGATCGATTATGACTTTATCTCTAATATGGGCTCTATTGCACGATCTAAGAAATGGAGAATAGAAACAATCCCTAAATGTCCAATAGCCTCCTGTTTATAGATGTGGTGCACAACACACCGATAAACGAGATTCTACGTAGACACAGCTTTGTAGACTCACTAGGACGAACTTCTCTGATACCACTTCTGTCACGCCCCAAATCCCATTGGAGCGGACTGACACCCGTAGCCGAGGAGGCCCGGGAGAACCCGTTCATAACCTATACTTTCACATTTACATTACTTATGAAAGTTAGAAATTTGGGCAGCACTTCGTTGTAAATAGAAGAAAACAGTACCTGTATCAGCCCAGCAGACACACACATATATATATATATAAACAGTAATTGGCCGTCAGAGCCATCACGTCTATCAACCAAACACTCCTATGGCTGTACAATATGTCTACAAAAGCCTCTACATAGATACACAACTGAGTTAGGGTCGGGACAAACTCCCGCCCACAAAAGACTTTTATACAAATACCAAAAATACATATAGAAACGACTTGGGATGCCCCGAAACAACTGGAGCTCACCACTATCAACAGAATGTCCTGGCTCTTATTGCGGAGGTGTACGACCTGAAGTACCTGTTCCTGTAGGCATGAATACAGGTCCCCCATGAGGGACGTCAGTACGGAAATATGTACTGAGTATGTAAGGCAGTGAGTATCAAGATGAGATACAAAAGATCAACAGAACCTAGATACCAGTGAATAAACAGTATGAGTAGACCACACTTAAAAGAGCTGATGGGATACCTGCACATTACTTTCATATCATTACTTCCCGTATTCCTTATCAATACATAACATATGTCATACAATGGCCAACTGATCAGTGGTACTAATACAATACATCAGGGACCACCCCTGGAATAGCATATATACATAATCTTTATAATACAATGGCCAACTGATCAGTGGTACTAATACAATACATCATATCAACAATTTAAAATAAAGACATTCCATTTCTTACTTCAATTAATCTTTGAGATTGGTTACTTTGTGGTCACACCTTATGGAACTTGAAACCATGATACCTTAATAGGAAAAACATGTAAATAGGTAATCAATATCATGAAAATGAAGTAGAGAATCATGGATACCTCATTAAACCATTTCGGAGTCAACAATAGTATATGGACATTTTTTTGACTAGCCGGACATCTTAAAAGTGAAAACAAGTTCAATTGGTAGTGTCGAAGATCATATGATGTTATTATGTGTCATGTGTCGTAGGACAATGTTGGAAGCTTACTTGAGAGTGCCATGGGTCATTATTCATGCCAAAGATTAGATAGAGTATGTCTTACATACCTTGATATAACCACTTCAATACAAGTCCAACTTGACTTCCCGTACTCTTCGAACACTTATCTACAATAAGTCATTTGTGGCAAACTAGTATTAGCAACCAAACCTTACCATTTAGGTATTAACTTCACCAAATAATGTCTAGGAAGTAATCCTTTAACTCATCAATAAGAGTGCTACATACATCCTCTTATACTCTTAGTACATTCACATATCATGCATTTTCATGCAATATCCCTCAACATCACTCTTAGCCTTTATTTCCCCTCTTAATCACCATCCAATACCAACATGATCACTAGGCATACATAACCACTAATATAATGTTATATCACCACAATTCATCCTCCATAATCCAATACAACAACTTCCATAATTTACTACTAATAATTTATACAAAACAATTCATAACTATGTTTCTAGTTATCTTCCAACATCAAGACAATACTCATAATCCCTTATCAATACTTATTCATGGATAAGAATCAAGAATAAACAATATTCATACCTTAACAATGAACTCTTGTATTTAGAATCCTCCTTACATAACCATGGGGTGCTTCTCGAAGCTTTCGAGATGGTGAACACATCTACGGAACCAATTCGAATTTTCTACGGTTGAATCACAAAATATTTGAAGTTGAAATTAGGCTAGGGTTTCACCTTCTCTTAATAATTGGATGATATATGATATATATGAGGCTAAGTGTATGTTTATAAAGACCAATTTTCGTCCAAGAGGTAATAGAAAATGACCATTTTGCCCTAAAAATTTAAATAAATCCGAATCTGTCCCCAGTGGACAGTTTTGACAGGCTGAAGTAAATCGATAATAACTCTTTGCTCCGGTATCAGATTTGGGTGAAACCAATTGCATTGGAAATATAATTCAAAGGGATTTAATTTTCATATAAAGTATACCACCCAGTTCTTCCTGGACAAGGATTTATGGTCGTTTAAAGTTGACCCAAAAATCTGTGCCAAAATTCTGTTTTTTTTTTATAGGCTGTAGTAAAACGGGTATAGCTCTTTACTCAGACATTGGATTTGGATGAAACCAATTTCATAGGAAATAAGACTCTCGGAGATTTTCATCGATATATAGCAGCTCACACAGTTCTTTTTGTGCAAGGAGTTATGATCGTCTAAATTTGATCCAAAAAAATTGCCTAGCTGCAGTAATTTTTCTGCAGATTTACTGTTCACAGGCTTCTCGGCCACCGTTTTGAAATTTCGAATGTGCTCGCTTATATGAAATACTCCTCTGTTTTGGGCAAACTTTATATCGTTGGAAAACTTATTCCAATACGTACACATCAACTATTGACGGGATACTTCCGAACACCATAAACTTAATTTAACCCATACGCAAGCCTTTAGGACTCCATATAATCGCGATAAGTGTACGAAAAAATTTACGGGGTGTTACATCTTTTTTGCAAAAAAAAAAGGGGAAGAAAATGTAATAGAGGTAGTCAGACCAGTTATATATGAGGAGAAAAAACTTCGTGATGGTTAGAAGTTAGAACTCCAAAATCCTTTCCTATTCGTTAATCAAGAAAGTACTCCTTTAAGCTGCCAAAAAATTCTCTCTGTAGAGATGGCGATCTCTCTCAGTGAAAACTGAAAATGGCAAAGAAATCGAAGCTCGGAGGGACGAATTCACAGAGCCAAACAGTAAATCGGTCCACCAACAACACTACAAAGCAAGTACCACAATCGGGAGATGCAAAAAAAGAAGAAGAATGTGAATGAATTACAAGGGATAGTGCCGTTCCCGTTACCACACAGTACACCTATGATCAAAACCTCAAATTTGGTGGATACGGCGACTTCACAATCAAAGAGCTCAGGCAAAGCGAGCTGGGCGGATATGGTTGAGGAAGACCCTATCATACACCATAATGACTCACGGGCACTGAAATCTGGTGAGAACAAATGGAGTGAATTGTAAGTGCAGGGCGAAATATAGAGGGATTTGAATTGGATAATCTTGAGGAGCCGAGTACTACAGTTAAAATAACGATGGAAGATATTCAAGAGGAGCTGAATTTTTGGGAGTCAGCGGTAATATGCTATGTAATGGGTTTGAATCCTCTACAATCAGTAATGCAAGGATACTTCAATCGTGTATGGAAGGAAAAAGGAGTAGAGAGAGTGATGGACAAAGATACCGTTTGTCAAATACTCAATTTGCAAACCAAGACATAATTTTGTCTTTCTGAGATCTTTCATCTCAAATTCTTTCTTTAGGTAATCAATGTCCCTTTGAAGCTCTATTGGAGTTCCAATAAGGTTTATGTCATCGAATAGACAATAAGTATAACAAACTCCGACGTTGTTTTCTTTATAAAAACACATGGGAAAATTTCATCATTCGTATATCCTTCCTTAGATAAATATTCACTAAGACGGTTATACCACATGCATCCAGATTGCTTCAAACCATACAATGATTTTTGCAATCTAATGGAATACATTTTTCGAGGTTTTGAACTATGTGCTTCCGAAATTTTAAATTCTTCGGAAATTTTCATGTATATCTCATTATCAAGTGATCCATATAGATAGGTTGTTACCACATCCATCAAATGCATTTCAAGTCTCTTATGAACAGTGAAACTAACAAGATAACACAATGTTATTGCATCCATAACTGGTGAATATGCCTCGCCATAATTGACACCAAGCCGTTGTGAAAATCCTTATGCAACAAGATGTGCCTTATACCTTTGTATTTTATTTTTCTCATTTCTTTTTCGTACAAAAACCCATTTGTAGCCAACAGGCTTAACACCATTAGGTGTTTGAGCTATAGGTACAAAAATTTCACGTTTGAGAAGTGAATTCAATTCAAATTGAATTGCTTCTTGCCATTTTGGCCACTCATTTCTTTGTCGACATTCTATGATAGATTGAGATTCAATATCTTCACTATCTTGCATGATTTTTGTTGCAACATTATATGCAAAGACATAATCCACTACTATTTTGGATCGATTCAAATTAGTTTCAACATCACTTGAATTTATGGATAGTTCCTCATTTTCTTGAGTCTCAGGCCCAATGATTCCTTTAAGGATATCAACATTTTCAAAATCTTGAATTTCCATATGAGGATCTTTCGTAGTGTCATCTTGATAATTTTTTTTTTTTCTAGGATTTCGATCCTTAGAATCCAATGATCTACCACACTTCAAGCGTACTTTGGACTCATTAGCTATGCCACTGGTGGATGATCCTTTAGGAATATCAATTCTAATTGGTACATTCTCTGCAAGAATATGTGATTTGGTGATCCTTTTTAAATCTGTAAATATGTCTGGCATTTGATTTATAATTTTCTACAGATAAATAATCTTTTGTATTTTTTGCTCACAATTAAAAACACGTGGATCAAGATGAGATATTGATGATTTTTTTCATAAAATTTCTCTTTTGATGTCACTATCTTTTCCCCCTAATTTTTGGAAAAACTATCTCGTCAAACCAACAATCTGCAAATCGAGCAGTGAACATATCTCCCATTAATGGTTCAAGATAGCAAATAATGTTGGGTGATTCAAACCCAACATAAATTCCTAACCTACTTTGGGGGCCTATCTTGGTGAGATTTGGTGGTGCTATAGGCACATATACAACACACCCAAAAATTCTCAAATGAGATGTATTAGGCTCTTGAGCCAACTAATTGCAATAGAGAAAATTTATGATGATTTGTCAGTGTAAGACGAACAAGTGTTGCAGCATGGAAAATTGTATGATGTAACGACCCGAGACTACCCCCTAGTCATTACACGGTGCTTACGGTCCCGAGGGACCACAAGCTAACCCATGAGCTGGTACCTGCTGTGAGCACTGAATAATATAATCATGAATGTGGAATAATAACTGAAATGCCATAAGGTTTTAATAATGAAACGACTACTGAATTATGAATCTGGTATAATACTTAAATCTGAATAGCTAACTGTAGTGTCTGAAAAACCTCTAAACTGAATACTGTGAGTTGATGGGACATGCCCCAACTAACTCTACAAACTACTGGGATAAAGACATGAAGTAATATAATTTGTCCTCGGATGATGAGGACTCACCACTGCTACTGTACTGCTGATAATCTGAGAATCTAGGTGCGATCCGGAAACTGAGCGTCAGCACCTATGATATGAGACATCATAGCGCAAAAGAAAAAGTATGCGATCAGTACTTTGAATGTACTGGTATGCTAAATGAGGTAGGCTGACATGCAAGATTTCATGAATAAGAGTAATAAACTATCTGAATATACATGAAAGCATGGAGTACTGAGTATAGGACGTGAAAACTATAGATACCAGAGATATGTAAAGCATGTAAATATTGTATATGTATGAGAGTCTGTAAATATTGAAAATACATGAAAATCTATAGACCCTGAGGATGCATGACCAAGCATATAACATAGACAAAGTAAAATCTGTAAACTAAATTACTGAAAAAATACTGATATCTGTATGCTTTGGTCAAATAACTCTAAGACTGCATAACTGAACAAGGACTATATTTGAGACCGTGAGAGGTATCATCTAACCGACATGCCCTAATCTGAGCTAATTGGGGTCCAACCTATAACCCCAGTTGGATGGGTGTTAATACCGTGTCACGCGTACTAACATTGGCTGTGTGGATCCACTAAACTGATATAATGTCCAAAGGACTAAGGGTGTCAAGCCTAAACAGACGGGTGACCCCTGTGAGATAGTCAAGCCTATCCTGATGGGTGAATTCTAATATCCTATGATGGCTACGTAGTCCTGGAGTATAGGGACTGCTACTAACGACTCTGCCTATCTGACGGAGAAGCCGCCATTCCTACACTCGCTCAGTGCTAAATCCTACTCCTAACTAAAAGACACTGACATACTAGACTGTTCTGAGTTTAACTGAGTGTTCTGATAATACTCATGATATAATCTGAAGTTATTCTGAAGATACTAAAACAACACTAAGTAAACAGCTACGGTTTCTGGTATTCAATACCTCCAGGACTCAAAATAATAATAGTAGCATGACACTAGAACATTGAAGGACATAGCATGAAGGCATCCATAAAACATTTACTCTTGTAGAATTTTATCAAACACTTGTAGTTCATGGTTCAAAAGATTCATAGGAATGTCCTAAAACATATAGAAATAGCATGAATCCAACATAATAGAGTTAAATCATGGTTTTGTTCAGTAAATAATAATATTAAAACGTGGAGGATTGAATAATAACAATAATTTCATGGTGACATGATATGAAATAACTAGTACATGGAGATTCATGGATGAAATCATAATTTAAAATCAAATAAACTTGAAAAGATGATAGATTTGTAATTAAAACGGATACTTGGACTCCATGGATGAAAGGGATCCGTGGATGAACATCCAACATACCTTAATGGATGAATTTCGAAGGATTGATGGTGTGTTATTGAGATTTGACCTTGATTCTTGAGAGCTAGGATTTCTTGTTCTTAAAAAAAGGGATTTTTAATTTGAGAGAAAGTGAATAATGATGAGTATTTAGGTCAATTAGGGGTTAAATTTTGTGTTTAGGATGGGTTTAGGGCTTAGGAAAAGACCCAAATACTCTTAAACGAATTTAAAACACAAGCTGGAAACTGAAATCCCGATTTTTGCCCTTGGCGCGATGCACCACTATCATGCCAAGCCACTGAAAAAGGGACAACTGGGACCTGAATAAACACCGCGATATGCCACTATCGCGGTAAGCCTGTGGATGCTAATTTGTCCACCTCCACATCGTGCCATGATCGCGGAGGTTCACTCGAAATTGACAAACGAGAAATTTTCCTTCTCCGCGACGCGCCATAATCGCGGAGTCACACTTGAAATCAACAATTGTTATTTGGGTTGCCTACGTAACGCGCTAAGGGTTAAAATAATGGTGTTTAACGACTGAAACTTTACATCGCCATAACTTCTTACCCGATTATCGGATTTTAGCAAATTTGATATCATTGGAAAGCAAATTCAATTTTCTATGCAATGGCAGGCTCTAAACTGAAAAATAATGAGTGTTTCAAAAAATATTATAGATATGAATACTTGTGTATTGAGACTTAAATTATGCTAGAGAAATATGGGGTGTTACACATGACCCCAAATAGAAGTGGAAAACTTAGTTCTCATAAGTAATGGTCTTGCTATCAACAGAAAATTTTAATTAATGACTCGGAAAGGCCATTTTGACTGTGAACACGAGCTACGGGATGTTCCACTCTTATACCAATCGATAAGAAATAGTCATTAAATGCTTCGAATGAAAATTTAGCAGCATTATCAAGGTGAATAGATTTTATATGATTATTAGGAAACTGTTCCCGTGATCATATTATTTGTGCCAATAATTTTGCAAATGCGAAGTAGCGAGATAACAATAGGCACACATGAGACCATTTAAAAGAAGCATCTATTAGGACCATAAAGTATCTAAATGACCCATTAGATGGGTGAACGGGTTCACAAATATCCCCATGTATGTGTTCCAAGAGCGTGGGGGACTCAATCCCAACTTTTGTTGGTGATCGCCTCACAATTATCTTGCCTTGATAAAAAACATTACATAAAAATTCACCATTTGAAAGAACCTTCAAGTTCTTTGATGGATACACTTTTTAATTTTCTATAATTCGTCTCATCATTATAGATCAAGGATGTTCCAGACAAGCATGCCAAAGTACAAAAGTACTGGAATTAGTAAAATTCTTGTTTACTAGAGAAAGTACCTCAATTGTACAATTTTTTTTTCAATACATGCCAGAAGATAAAGCAGAGAACTTTGCTATAACACATGTCTTCCCATAGACAATCTTGGTGATACCAATATATTCAAGATTCATCTCATCAATTGTCTTGATATGATAACCATTTTCACGGATATCTTTAAAACTCAACAAGTTTCTCCCAGACTTAAGAAAAAACATAGCATAATTTATGATGAGTTTAGCTTTCTTGAGCAAGATTATAATGGCTTTTCCGAAGCCTTCAATCAAATTAGTGCTACCAAAAATTGTAGTAACATTAATCTAGCCCATGTTTAGATGAGAGAAATATTTATCGTCTTTGAATATCGTATGTGTCGTGCCGGAATCAATCAAATAAATATCTTCACTGGTAGAGTCTCGTGCTGATAACATATTATAAAAAATAAAGTAGAGAAGATCAAGATTAGAGAGAGTAATTATTTTTTCTCTGGAGGAACGATTAACAATAAAGGAAGCCCTTATATAGGGGAAATTTACTCCCAGTTTCTCTCTAAAGATGGCTACTTCAAATACTGATAGATATCAACTTGTCACGACCCGAATCGGGGCCCTGACCATGACGGACATCCTGAATTATGAAGTCCCGAGAGCCCTTCTAACTTGTAATCATATACACCATTCATATATACAAATAGGAAACGCGGAAATAAAATCTGCTACGGAAACATGGTCATAATCTAAATATAGTTTAACAATGAGGAATAAAATCCAATATCAACTAAACATCATCTGAAAACCGTCTGCGAAATCTCTACTACATGATCAAATAACAACTGTCTGAAACTGGGACAAGGCCCCCAGTCCCAGTAGACCAAAACCATAATAAAGGACATAATCTGAAAGAACAGGCCTTCTGGAATATAGAAGGCTCACCACTGCACAACCTGATCTGTTGTCTGAATTATCTACCATTTATCTGGACCCTTAAACTGAGCCTCAGAACCTGGAGGGAGGGGGGGTCAATCCAGATGTACTGGTACGCAAAGTAATCCAAAATAAAGGTTATATATAAATAAAATAATGGAGAGAAATTTGTAAAAACATCATACATGAAATAGTTTTCAAAACACATGGGCACCTTTTTGAAAAATCATAAATCATTCTTGACAATGCAGTTTCTGATCTTTGTATTAATTATGAGTTAGGTGGTACACCCCTACAAGTCTGAAATCCCACGGGCCGTATGGAATCTGCCATTGACTCGGTGGGGAAGCCCCCAACCCGAGTGTGCCGCAAGGATTGGAGTTTCAAATTCTGATACGCCACACGACACTAAGCCAACGTAATATAATATACCCGGATCGAAAAATCACGATTTCGGGCAATGAGTTGTCTGAACTCATGCCTTCTTCGGGGAACCACCTAAGCTCTCTTTATGCCTAATTTTATCCTATTTCGAATCATGCATTTTTCTAGTTTCAACATCTGAAAAGTCTAATTTCAAACGTGCATTCTATTATGTTCTGAATTATCATGGCATAATCTGAATTGGTGTCGTCACACCAAGACTTGCAAGTCCTATTTCTGAGCCATAATGCATCATGCATGATTCTTCCATTAAAACATAGTTCAGACCACCAAAACATGCAAATAGTTTAAGAGATTTCATGTTCCAAAACATAAGTCAAAACTATGCAAGAATTCCTCAAACATATAGTGGTCATGTGCTTTTGGAAAAATCATGCACTCTTTCATTATATGAATATTTTCACATTTATCAACATAAACTACCCTCTCTCTTTTTCAAATCAAAATCATAATCTGAACATGACGTTATTCAAGACCTTTCATATCAAGCTTTTTGAAATACATTCGGAACAATCCATAACATGTCATAAGTAAAGGAATAATTATAACCAGAGAGGGATTTTACATGAATCATGCTCTTAATTCAATCATCAACCTTAAAACACATATATATATACATACATATATCACTTTAAATCAATTTGGGTGAAGGCCTAAAGGCCAAGACAATATCATCAATGCTTCTAAAACATGAATATGTTCATAAGTCTGAAACCCTTTTCCTAAAAACATGATTTCTATGCCCATGAGATTTTAGAAAAATCCCGCATACCTTAAATTATAAGATCTAAAAGATGAAACCCGGATCTAGATAGATGAAACCTGGATCTTGATCCGTTTCTTGAATATCTTCACTTAGAAAGATGAATTCTTGATCTATGGAAGGGAAGGAAACTTGAATCTTGATTTGTTTCTTGGAGGTCTTGAACTTAAGGATTGATTTTCTTGATTTCTTGATCTTGGAGGAAACCCTAGTTTTCATCTTGTTCTTGAGAGTAGAGAGGATTGAGATGTTGTAAAACTGATAATATATGGATTAATAACACTTAAAGGGTGATTTAATTCGTGTGAAAGGTTTTTGGAGTGAGGAAAAGACCAAAATACCCCTACGAAATCACTTTCCAGTTGCTGAAATTTTCAGCTGACGACC
The DNA here is from genome assembly GCA_030864215.1 of Capsicum pubescens. Taxonomy (NCBI): domain Eukaryota; kingdom Viridiplantae; phylum Streptophyta; class Magnoliopsida; order Solanales; family Solanaceae; genus Capsicum; species Capsicum pubescens. The sequence continues at coordinate 21,259,528 of CM061543.1, forward strand.
AAGGCTGATAAGCCGTCAGATCTGTGATAGCCCATCAGCCCAGGTCATCACCTAGGAGCTGAAATTTATGAGTTTTTGCCTAAGGCTGACAACATATTCTGATAAGTCATCATATTTGTGACAAGCCGTTAGAATTGTCGTCACTCAGTTGCCAGGCTGATATGCTGGAGTAAAATGGGCATAACATTTTTATCCGATATCATTTTTGTGCGAAATTGGTATATTTGGAAAGCTAATTCGAAGAGCTTTCATTTGATATATAGTAGGCTACCCATTTCGTCATATATAAGGAGTTATAGTCGATTGAAGTTGACTCAAGTTTCGACGCTGACTAAAACTCGAACGATAGGAAAGCTTTCAACTTGATCTTGAGTTAGGGAAACTCTATGATCTCAATTCATGCTCAAATAGGTTTCCACACTACATAATTGATTAACATACCAAATTTGAATTATATTTATGGCCTTTTGGAACATCTACCCGTAGGAATGACGGTTTATGTTCTACCCTGAAAATGTGGGGTGTTACATTATCTCCCCTTGGGATTATTCATCCCCGAATGATGTGTAGGTGTAATACCCCGTATAATCCTAAGTCTAAAATTCAGCTCGTTAGGCTTCACAAGCTCCAAGACTTAGAAAATTTTGCTAAGTGTTCAACACTTAGTCTTATTTTAGACCTCCGAACTTCGTGTATTTATTTGACGACCTTCCCGACCTTAGTTTTTTAATTTTCAAGTTGTGTTGCGATGGGGCAAGGTCATAGTACATATCAGGTAAGTTTCGAAATTTTTGGAGTAGCGTAAGGGCACATTTGGTGTGCCAAACAAGTAGCAAACGACGTTAAGCCCGCGACGCCCAGGTTTCAGCACCACTGTAGCCAAGGCGCCGCCCTGGTTACAAAACTGTTGTAGCTAGGCGCTGCCCAGGTTATTCCCCTGGGCTAATTTTCAGCAATCCAGTCCGTGTTTCCAAGGGCAAAATTGTAACCTTCCAATCCCTATATAAGCTACTTTAACATGAGATTCCTCATATTTTCACCCAAATATTGTTAGTTTCTCTCAAAAACTCTCAAGAACACAAGCTAGGGTTTTCATAGAATGATCAATTCCAAGGTAATTCAACATCAAATTTCAAGAATCACTCTGTCAATCTTCAATAAATCAAGAGCTAAGGTATGCGTAGTGTTGATTTATGGATCCCTATCATCCATAAAGTTCAAGAACCCTCTTTTAAATTAGGAATCATGAAGTTATGTTGTGGGTTGATTATGTTTGTGTGATTGATTGTTATACAACTCCCAAGTTAGAATCTTTATGTGATTTTATGAAACTAGGATGACATGTAATTTAAAATATATGAATTTTGGGTGGTTTGAATTATTAAAGTGATGAATATGCCTATGCCATAAAGTGTGCATGCAAGGTGTTTGATAAAATACCTAAGAGACTAGAAATCATGCATTATAGCTAGAAATTTCAGTACCTGGTAACTCCAGTAATCTCTGTAATTCAGTACTCTCAGAAATCTCATGAACTCAGTACTCAGTAAGATCAGTAATCTCATGAACTCAACACTCAATAAGATCAGTAATCTCATGAACTCAGCCAGTTATCAGATATCAGTAGTATTTCGTCAGTCACGAAACTCAGTAAACTCAGTCCAGTTCAGTTCTGTTAATCAGAACAGTGTCCTTTCAGTTGGGAGTAGGATTCAGCACCCAGCGAGCCTAGGGATAAGGACTCACCCGCTAGATCGGACTGAGATCCCTAGAAGCAATCCCTAAGTTTCAGAACTATGTAGCCATCGTAGGTATGAGATGTCACCCGTTAGATAGGGCTGACATACTCAGGGATCACCCGTTAGCATATTTATATGTATAGGAATGATCCTAGGGGTCACCTATTAGATTAGGACTGACTCCATAGCAGTTGTCTTTACTGGTGGAGCGGTATTGACACCTTTCCAGTCAGGGCAGAGATTGGACCCCAGTTAGTTTAGCATGGGGCAGTCGGTTAGACGAATACATCCCACTGTTTCAGTTACAGATTCAAGACTGTCAGATATAGTCAATTCAGCTCAGTAGTACAGATTCAAGACTGTTAGATATGGTCAATCCTTATCATTATCAGTAGACTTAGGGATCACCCATTAGATAGGACTGATCTCAACTATGGTCAATCAGTATTTAAATCATCAGATTTAAAGATCACCCGCTAGATAGGACTGATCTCTGACTAAGTCAAATCATCTTTATTATCAGTATACTCAAATGCCACCCACTGATAGGACTGATCTCAGATTCAATTAATCAGATATAGTATGGAACTCAGATAGTTCCATTAGAACTTAGACTGTGAGATACAGTCGCTCAGTATCAGTTACATCGGTCATGCCGACCATCATAGTCATATCAGGTATATCAGTCATCATAGCTTACGTTATCAGTATTCAGTTTCAGGACTGTTAGACATAGTCAATCAGACCAGTTCTTCATAATTCGTACTGTCAGAAATAGTCATTCATCTATTCAGTACCTCAGTACTAGTAAACTAACGTTGTCAGTATTCAGACGTAGCAGCCAGTATCACCACGAGTTCAGTTATAGTTTCCGATGCATGTATGTATTCTCACGTTCATAGCAGTCAATATTGGTCATGCATATAACCCTTTGCATTTAGCCTACCTCACTCGTATACTCAGTGCATTCAGACGTATTGAGACATTTGAGCTATGGTGTTTTATTTTACGCCATAGGTTCAGAGGCACAAGCTCCAGATCAGTAGTAGATTCTAGTCTCAGCAGTCAGAGTTAGAAGTGAGTCCTCATCTTTCGAGGACATGATGATTTCATTACTATTGCAGTTTTCAGTTTATTTCAGTAGTTGGAGTTAGTTGGGGACATGTCCCATCAACTCTTTATTCAGATAGTTAGAGGATTTCAGACTATAGCATGTCAGATAGTTATTTCAGATTTGTTTTGGTATTGTTATACCATTTTCAGACATTGTTCTTATCAGATGTTTATTCAGATTTGAACCTTATGGACTTTCGATTTATGTTTCTGCATCTTACAGTGTTTTATGCAGTATACAGGTACAAATATCAATCATGGATTAGCTTGTGGTCCTTAAGGTATGGAATAACATGAACATGATATGTCTTCTAAGAAAGGATATAGCCGAGCTGAAACAATTAAACTTCTATCATGAAACTGAATTCTGAGCTGACTTGACTTTACTTGCTTCAAGGAGCTAATTCATGTTGAGAATTTTAGGATTCCCTTGAAATGTTCATGATTCGATCATACATATTGAAATTGGGAAGCGATGACTTATGCAAGTACAAATCATGAGACAATAATACTTAGATCGTACTAGGGTATTTGTGCTTCCTGAGCTAAAATATTTGGAAAATTTTGAGATTATACACTAAACTCTTATGCACCGAGTCATGAATAGATAGCTGAATATGAAACATGATGCTTGTATTGAACTGAATTTACAATTTACATGGATGGAATAGATTATATCTTGGGATGGTCATACGCATAAGACTTCGGTTAGTAGGACCGAGTAAAAAGGTAGGAAACCACAATACTTGTCTGCCCGACTGTTAAACTGAATTGTCTGTTATACAGGTTGAATTATACTGAAAACTTATGCTTCACTGGAGTATCGCTTCAACACTCTTTCTAAAGAAGTTGTAGTAGAATTAAGGAGCAAGGAATCTTGGTCCTGAGCTACACAAGACATCCAACTAAGGAATCACAACAATGACATCACTCTATGACATGGAATAGAGACATATGACTCATAAACTAGGATAGAATTACCCGGCCTTAGGCAATGCAACTTCTTACTTTCAAGCTTCACACACTTCTCGAATATCCCTTAACTATATTATCTCCCTCCCCCCCAAATGCCATGCTTATTTGATTCGACTTATAATTCTTATATGGGCATTGATAAATCTTTCTACTAATGTCTAAAGTAGCTTAAATCTTTCATCGTGATCAAGCCTAACTCTAAATCACAAAATACAACATGCCATTCACGATACTATTCTAAACCATATGGTTCAACCTTGCTAATCATTAGGAGTATAGCATGAGTTATAGGAACTAAGCACACTATAAAGCGTGAGTTCATGAGTTATGAGCTGCAAGACCTCAATTTGGAGTTCATAACTTATGGAATGTGATCTCGACTATTGAATGAACTATAATTCCTCATTTAGGAACTGGAAGAGCACATGATTCTCTATCATATACATGAACATGAACTATGATCATGGAACCAAAACGTAAAGCATGAGTAGGTATTGGGATAGCTGAAAAATACTGAGATAAGAATGGGTTGAGTCTTACCCTCACTTTCTAACGTTCTATATCATACTGGCATTACTATCAGAATCTGAGAGCCTGACTTGGTTATTTGATCTATCATCTCCCCCTTAGCTTCAAGCCATCATCTTAAGTTTGATAGATCTCTTTCTAGACTTTAAACTGAACTACACTCATTGCACTTCGGGGTCTGGAAAACGACCATACACGCATATCATAGCCACCTAGCAACTCAGCGGTACAACTAGCCACACGCAATATGTAATAGTCTTAGAAAATGCCGCAACTCCATATCACCTTGGAAATAATTCTACATCATACATACAACATCATACTTCATTATGAATCAAATAAACTTAAGCTCTTGCATAAACCGTTCAAGCCTATTAGATCACTTCCATATAACTAGTATCATTAATCAAGAAATCATCACATCCACCTTCATGGACATCAATTGTTCAAACTTAATGTCTAGTGCTAAACATGATTTTCAACCCAACCTTACATATAATTCTCGCAAAACATACATCATTAATCTTAAGTCACTATTCTTACAACCACATTCTACATTAAATTCAAGCCTATAGTCTAACATCAATCATTTACCTCCAATGAAGAATGCAACACAATATACTAGTCCATCAAATTGGGATATTCCATCCAAATACCTCAAAAATCTACTACATACCTTCTCATAAGTAGTACTAGTTTACAACTACCAACGAAAAGAAGGTCAAGGAGGGGGGGGGGGGGGGCAAAGTCACATAGTAGACATGGTCAACCTTAATCTTATATTATAACCCCATACAATCTTATCTACTTATACGTGTTTCTCACATCACAGTTACTTACCCAAGCGTACATTTAGACTACCTTCATATTCCACAAACAACCACGAGTCTATAATTCTAACTTACTGGCCAATCTAGTCATTTTCATACTTCAGGCAACCAACAATTCACCTTGACTAATAACTCCTTCTCTATCTTCTACTAAACTAACATACAAGGACGTATCACTTCATTACTAACTCAGTCTCATGCAAAAGAAATAAATTCGGCTAAACATATATTCAATAAATAGCCCTTACTACTTTTCTTGCCATTACACCTCTAAAACCCCAGTTCAACCAACACAAGAACAACAAGATGAACAATAAGTTTCTAGTGAATCAAAATAGGCCTCACACGGCTTTACTAGACTTTGATTTTTGTGTGTTTGAACAAGGAAATGAGATGAATGACAAGGCAACTATGCTAGTGAATCGAAAGATCCCCACACGACTTCACTAGACTTTGAGTTTCAACAACACAATGATAACAAGATTACAAGAGGTAGAAACTTGACACACAATAATCAATGATCTAAGAATACACATCTTACTCTGTATAAATAAAAATCTGAGTCAAACACTTCCCCCACAGACTACCATGCAATACACACATGCTACTAGCTACCACATTAGTCTATCACTATAAAGGGGTAGATCATCCTCAAACATTGGTTATGTAAATAAAATATTATTTACACAAAAGTCACCCTCACTCTAACTTCTAACTTTGTGACTTCACATCACCAACTTCTTGGTCCAACATCACTACCAATAGGTCATGACACCGACACTTAACTTATACTACTACTCAGGTGGAAATACAGTTTCAACATTCTTCTACACATCATCCTCCCTTAAGCATGACATCTGCAACATAAAGTTTTGAAAAGAAGACTAAATACACTTACTGAAAAGCACGATTTTATCAAGATCAAGGTTCACACTAGAATAAATACAACCTGAAGCACTAATGGACTCTTCACAAGTCCTTGCATAATTTCAAAATGTTATATGGCTCAATCAGAAAGGACCATACCATTTAAACTCTGAACTTCTGCACTTGAATCACCCCAATAATGAGACATGTCTGAGAACATAATAGTAAGGAAAGAATGAAGATGATTGTTACTTTCGTATGAGCGACACCATTGTATGAATTAGAGTAAGAAAGAGGAACATTCTGACTCCATAGCATGATATAGAACATGAAGAAAGGGAGACATTCCTAAACGTCTAGTAGCCTCCTGCTTATATGTGTGGCGCGCTACACACCCATAAACAAAACTCTACCCGACGTGATTTCGCAGACACCCTGGGACCATAAACCGTGCTCTGATACCAAGTTTGTCATGACCCGAATCGGGGCTTTGGCCGTGACGTATATCCCGAACCATAAAGGCCCGAGAGCCCTTCTAACTTGTAATCATATACACCATTCATATATATATATATATATATATAAATAGGAAATGTGGAAATAAAATCTTTTACGGAAACATGGTCATCATCTAAATTTAGTTGAACAATAAGGAATAAAATCCAATATCAACTAAACACTGTCTGAAAATCGTCTGCGAAATCTCTACTACATGATCAAATAACAACTGTCTGAAACTGGGACAAGGCCCCTAGTAGACCTAAACCATAATAAAGGACATAATCTGAAAGAACAGGCCTTCTGGAATAGAGAAGGCTCTCCACTGCACAACCTGATCTGCTATCCAAATTATCTACCATTTATCTGGATCCCTAGACTAAGCCTCAGAACTTTGAGGGAGGGGGGGAAGGTCAATACAGATGTACTGGTATGCTTTGTAATCCAAAATAAAGGATTTATATAAATAAAATAATGGAGATCAATTTGTCAAAACATCATACATAAAATAGTTTTCAAAACACATAGGCACCTTTCTGAAAATTCATAAATCATTCTTGACAATGCAGTTTCTGATCTTTGTATTAATTCTGAGTTAGGTGGTACACCCCCACAAGTCTAAAATCACACAGGCCGTATGGAATCCACCATTGACTCGGGGAAGCCCCCAACCCGAGTGTGCCGCAAGGGTTGGAGTTTCTAATTCTGATACGCCACACGACACTAGGCCAACGTAATATAATATACCCAAATTGATAAATCACGGTTTTGGGCAATGAGTTGTCTGAACTCGTGCCTTCTTAGGGGAACCACCTAAGCTCTCTTTATGCCTAATTTTATACTGTTCTGAATCATGCATTTTTTTAGTTTCAACACCTGAAAAGTCTGATTTCAAATGTGCATTCTATTCTATTCTGAATTATCATGACATAATCTGAATTGGTGTCGTCACACCAAGACTTGCAAGTCCTATTTCTGAGCCATAATGCATCATTCATGATTCTTCCATTAAAACATAGTTCAGACCACCAAAACATGCAAATAGTTTAAGAGATTTCATGTTCCGAAACATAAGTTAAAACTATGCAAGAATTCCTCAAACATATGGTGGTCATGTGCTTTTGGAAAAATCATGCACTCTTTCATTATATGAATATTTTCACATTTATCAACATAAACTACCCTCTCTCTTTTTCAAATCAAAATTATAATCTGAACGTGACGTTATTCAAGACCTTTCATATCAAGCTTTTCGAAACACATTCGGAACAATCCATAGCATGTCATAAGTAAAGGAAAAATCATAACCAGAGAGGGATTTTACATGAATCATGCTCTCAATTCAATCATCAACCTTAAAACACACATATATATACATATATCACTTTAAATCAATTTGGGGGAAGGCCTAAAGGCCAAAACAATATCATCAATGCTTCTAAAACATGAATATGTTCATAAGTCTGAAACCCTTTTCCTAAAAACATGATTTCTATGCCCATGAGATTTTACGAAAGCCCCGCGTACCTTAAATTATAAGATCTGAAAGATGAAACCCGTATCTAGATAGATGAAACCCGGATCTTGATCCGTTTCTTGAATATCTTCACATAGAAAGATGAATTCTTGATCTATGGAAGGGAAGGAAACTTGAATCTTGATTTGTTTCTTGGAGATCTTGAACTTAAGGATTGATTTTCTTGATCTTGGAGGAAACCCTAGTTTTCATCTTGTTCTTGAGAGTAGAGAGGATTGAGATGTTGTAAAACCGATAATATATGGATTAATAACACTTAAGGGGTGATTTAATTCGTGTGAAAGGTTTTTGGAGTGAGGAAAACACCAAAAATACCTCTACGAAATCACTTTCCAGTTGCTGAAATTTTCAGCTGACGACCAAGGCTGATAAGACGTCAGATCTGTGATAGCCCATCAGCCCAAGTCGTCACCTAGGAGCTGAAATTTATGAGTTTCTGCCTAAGGCTGACGGCATATTCTGATAAGTCGTCAGATTTGTGACAAGCCATCAGAATTGTCGTCACTCAGTTGCCAGGCTGATATGCTGGAGTAAAATGGGCATAACATTTTGATCCGATATCGGGTTTGTGTGAAATTGGTATCGTTGGAAATATAATTCAAAGATCTTTCATTTGATATATAGTAGGCCACCCAGTTCGTCATATATAAATAGTTATGATTGATTGAAGTTGACTCAAGTTTCGACGCTGACTAAAACTCGAACAATAGGAAAGCTTTCAACTTGACCTTGAGTTACGGGACCTCTATGATATCAATTCATGCTCAAATAGGTTTCCACACTGCATAATTGATTAACATACCAAATTTGAATTGTATTTATGGCCTTTTGGAATATCTACGCATTGGAATGACGGTTTATGTTCTAGCCCGAAAATACGGGGTGTTACACAACTAAATCTTGATAGATCTTATTTATATTCTTGATAGACATTTACTACAACTGATATACATCAATATCATAACAAATTAGTAATACTATTATTCTTCAAGTTTTGACTTTTTGGTCGGAGGACTATTTTATCAAATATGAAACCAATTATTAAAAAATGAGAGATTTAATAAGAATATCTGCTTGCACTATACATCAGAAGTCCTTGTCTTGGATTTCCTTTTATATATCTGATAACTCTGAGTGCTGCATTCATGTGAGATTATTTTGGATTCTACAAGAATTGGTTTAGAGTTTGAACACTATAATCTATGTCTGGTCTTGTTACTGTAAGATATAGAAGCTTCCCTATTATTCTTTGATACATTCCCTGGTCATATAGTTTTTCATCATTAGGCCTTACAACTGATGAAACATGTTGATCATAGTTACTGGTTATCAGTTTTTTATAGTGTAACAAGGTGTGGGAGCAGGTTTAGCAACACTAACACCAGATTATGAAACCAACTCAAGGGTACAATTACTTTGGTGCATTACAATCCCTTGTTTAGACCTTGCAAACTTAATACCTAGGAAGTATTTCAATTCTCCTAAGCCTTTAATCTTGAAGGCCTTATGAAGAGTTTCCTTTGTCTCCATTACCTGATCTAGCTTATCCCCAGTTACTAGTATATCATCAACATATACTAGTACAACAATAATTTCATCATTGATTTCCTTAATGTATAATGAATGATCATATTGGATTTATCTGAATTTGCAGTTGATTAATGACTGAGACAATTTTGCATTCCACTGTCTTGGTGCTTGTTTCAATCCATACAAGAATTTAGTAAGTCTGCATACTTGTTTATTCTCCCCCTGCCCTGTAAATCCTTGTGGGAGATTCATGTAGATCATCCTCTAAATATCCTTGTAGGAAGGCATTGATCACATATATTTGATGAATGTGCCAGTGTCTAGTAGTAGCTATTGCCAAAACTGTTCTCAATGTGACCATTTTCGCCACTGGACAAAATGTTTCTTGGTAGTCTATGCCTTCTTTCTGACTAAAACATTTTGCAACCAGTCTTGCCTAAAATCTTTCTACTTTTCCTAAGGCTTATACTTGATCTTGTAGATCTATTTGCACCCTATAGGTTACTTGCCTACTGGAAGATCAACTTCTTACTAGGTATTGTTGTTTTGAAGTGCAACCACTTCAGCTTGCATAGAATCTACCCATCTTGGATCCTTTGCTGCTTCTGCATAAGAGGTAAGCTCCACAATGTTAGAAAAATTGGATATATAGCATTGATACTGAGTAGATATATTATCATAAGAAATATAATTAGATAAAGGGTATAAAACATTGTCATTGATAGTCAATGACACAAAATCTTTTATCCATGCAGGAGGATTTAAACCCCTGGTAAATTTTCTTTGGTCTTGTTGAGAAGCTGGTTGTGGTCTGGTTGTGATCCTAGTTGTGACAGGTTGTTCTGCAACCTGCTGTCTAGTAATAGATCTTGTTATTCTTCTTGTTGGAACAGGTTGTACATGGTGGTCCTGTACAGTGAGTTGTACTGGTTGACTATGTGTAGTACTTGGTTAATCTGTAGTGAAGTCACTTATGGTTCACTGTTGAAGATCAACATCAGGTTGAGGTCTAGTCAATCTAGTGGTATTAGGTGATTCCGCTTCTGGATCATATGGAGCAAACACATGTTATGAAGATTGATCTAGATCGATTATGAATGGAAATGTGTCCTCTCTGAATACCATATCCCTATTTACAAAGAAAATTTTGTTAGTAAGATCACAGAGAATGTAGCCCTTCTTTGTTTCTGAATATCCCATATGAATTGCTTTTCTAGATCTAGGCATTAGTTTATCTGACTCATTGACAGTTTTAGCATAACATAGACATCCTAATACCGTTAGATGATCTAAGGAAGGTTTGCTATTATGCATCTCCTCATTAGGTTTTGTATAGTGTTCCTATCAGAGATACTACTAGAGCCAGTGTGTGTAACAACTGACATATCAACATTTGGTAATGTTACTTTTTGTGGATGTATTGACTCAAATATTGAACCTTTATTTAGAAGTTCAATGTCTGCTGTCATGTGATTTGTAGCACCTGTATAAATAATCCACTCATGTGGTTTATTGTTGACCAAAAGGGCCCTACCAATAACTGTCATATTTGCTACAATAGTAGAGGGCATAAATACTAAAACTTGATTCTGTTGTTCTAGTATTTTGCAAATTTGATCATATTTTTAGGTGTAAACATTGGTGTAATCATCCCATCCTTTGGTAAATTTTGTGAAGTCAGATAAGCACCATGTGATTGAGTCTGTTGAGGTTGTAGCTGCCAGTCTTCAACAATAACATTATGAGCACTAGAAGCAACCTTTCTCTGCTTAATTTTGTTATCAAAGCCACTTCTGAAGTCATTGTTGACTCTTTGATCTCCATGTTTTAGTTGACATGATGGATATCCAACTAACTTGTAGCAATCCATATTATAGTGACCTTTCATCTTGCAATGATCACAAACATCATTTGAGTTATAGGTTGAAACATAGTTCCTTTTTCCATTTTGATAACCACCTTGATATCCACTTTTAGAGTACATTGCAACATCATCAATTGTAGTAGGTGCAACACTAAGAAGACCTATTTCCTGTACTGAATGATCCACAGACTTTTGATTCTCATCACTTATGATCATGGAGTAGTCCATGTTAACAATAGGTAGTGGTGTCATTAACAAAATGTGGCTTTTTGCTTGTGAGTATGAATCATTCAAGCCCATTAGAAACTGATACAACTTTTTCCTTTGAAGAAAAGCTAAAAAATCTCTTGATTTTTCATAGTTACAAGCAGGTGATGGGACTAAAGACTCAAACTCATCCCTTAAGTTTTTCAACTTGGTGAAATAGACAAAACAGATTGAACACCTTGGGACACAGTTGAAATTTCTTGATACAAATTGTAAGTTCTTGATCCATCTGTTTTATCAAATCTTTATTTAAGACCCACCCACACATCATAAGCCTTGAGACATGTACTACCCCTCCAAGAAGGTTACTAGACACTGAATTAATCAGCTGTGACAGTACTATTGCATTAACCTTTTCCCATTGATTAGCTAAGTTTGTAGAGAAGATTTATTTCTTCCAAGAACCATCAACCATTCCAAACTTATTTTTACCTAATAATGCTATCCTAACTATTTTACTCCATACTACATAATTTTCACTTCCTTGTAGCTGAAATGAAATAAGTGAAGTACCTGAAATGTCTGCAGTCGAGAGATATAGAGGGTGATTGATATCTCGAGTAGTAGTTGTAAACTGAAATGAAGTACTAGAATTTGCATTATTCACTGGAGGTACAATTCAACTACCAATTCCATCAACATAGGTCGCCATTGCAATTTATTACTGAGGATTTGCAAAAAAATAAACTCCCAGATTCTATAGTTCTTGATTTCAAGAACAAATGTAGGATCGAGTCTCACGTATTGATTCAATTCAGTGCAAGTTATGATACCATGAAGAATTAGGTGATCTTAATGGTAATCACTATGAACAACTAAGCAAGAAGGCAGGAAAGTAAGAGAGAAGAGAGAAGAAAAGAGAACACAGATAATCATAGAGCATTAGCCAAAACTGTAATTCTTTGTATTCAAGTTGTTATCCAATAGTACATGATACATATGTATATATAGGCAGTTAGTAAGTGGGCTAAGACAACTAGTAGGTTAGTTGGTTGGTTAGTGGTGAGCTAGAGGTTAGTTATAATTAACTTCACTGATTCATTGCAGTAGTAATTTGATATAGGTTGAACACCTTTAACTACCTGCTTCAACACTATCATTTTGCATAATGATTGTCCATCTTTTGATATATATCAGGCATTGCATTCTCCGAATAATTCAAATCGAAGCAATTGGATGTCCAACTCGGGCCTATATGACATAACCGATCAATAGATCCACCTTTGTCATATATTCCATACATCACACTAGATAGATATCGTATTCATGGAATACGATTCACTTTCAAGATGCCTTGGTTGTGAAATGGTAGACACGCGAGATTCAAAATCTCGTGCTAAAGAGCGTGGAGGTTCGAGTCCTCTTCAAGGCATAATATTGAGAATGCTCATTGAATGAGCATTCTGAATTGGAATAAATTCGATAGCGGATCGCGAAATTTTGGTGATCTTCTCTATCTAATAAATGGGGAGTCCGCTTTAAAATCCTCTTTTGGAGTTAAAAAATCCAATGAAAAGAACAAACTATCATTTTTAATAATGAAATTTGAAGTTAAACTCATGCACAAAAGTCATGCTTTCTATGAGGAAAAAATGATTGTTAAACTCTTGATATGAAGGTGCCTTAAAGAGTTGGTTTTGGATTAACTTAGAAAATTAGGTACGGAAAAAAATTGGAAAACTATATATTTTGGTGAATATTGGAAAACTATAAAAACGAATTGGGAGATTTTCTTTTTCTTATTTTGGATCAAGTAGACAGGCAACAAAGAGTTTTATATGCAATTCATTGCACGTCATGATGTTCTATAAGCTAAGTGGACTTGGATACTGAATATTGTATTTGTGACCGTCAAGAAATAAATCTTGGGTCTAATCTAACCCCAAAAGTTAGCTCGTTTGTTCATAAAGGAAGAATTGTTTAAGTCTATCTAAGAAGTCCAATTGTCCATTCCTTTTCCGACATAGGACTCTTAAACTGTGACCTTCTGGTAGCCAAAACCAAGTCTAATAGGTGGTCCTATACTAAACATTGATTATAAGATGGTATTTTAGGGTAGATGATTCTCCCACTGAATGAGTAATGTGTGTGCCACTCACAATAAATTTAAGTCGTGACAATATTATTTTGGATTTTGTTGTAAGAATTTTTGTTAGCAAATATGAATATTTAAGAGGATTAATTCAAGGTCTAAAATAGTTTTATTGTTGAAAGAAAAAAATCTTTCTTTCCTTCTTTTTTTCTTATAAAAGAATTGTACATTTTCTACAAACTTCAATATTTTCTAACCAAAAAATAAATTATAAATTCATTAAATTAAATAATCTAATCGTGCAAAGAAGATGTATGAATGTCCAATGTGGAGGTATGTAAGGCTGAATAAGAAGGTAGATTCAAGAAGTATTAGAGAGAAGTGATTATACAAAGAATAATGACACAATTTCATTTTATCAAGGACGTGACATTAGATAGGAGAGGTTAGAGGACTCAAATAAGAATATATAAGCAGATCACTTGAGTTAAGCAAATCATTGATGAGCTATTTAAAGATTGTCTAACTTAAACTTTAGATGTCCTAAATTATCATTAAAATAATTAGGTGTTGACTCCTTATTTAATTAATTTGAGAGTCATCTATTTAATGTACTCTATTTTTGCCTGATTAACGGTAACACCCTCAAATTTTGCGTATATTATTTTTTGATCTTCCCGTGCTTGAAATATAAAATTTTGACTTAAAATATGTTCGAAAATGTTAAAAGGGTAATCTAAAGGACTTTCAAAATTTTTGGACGAGGTTCGGGAAGTTTCGGGACACGAAGGCAGTAAGCCTCCGCGATAGCCCCGCGTCTTGGAGGTTGGTATCGGTGCTAGACTTGTGTCGTGGAGGCTGGTGTCCGTGATGGACCCCACGTAACGGAGGCTGTATTTTTCTGCGTATTTAATTAAAGTCCAAGGGGGGACTTTTTGTTTTCCCCTTTAAACCCATTTTCCACAACTTAAAACATCCCCTAATCATTATAATCCCTTTTTATAATCTCTAAGCAATCTTTCTCCAACAAGAAAGGAGAAAACTACCTAGGCCTAAGAATTTTGGTATTCAAGGGTCAAATTTCTTTACGTTTTCATCGTTATTGAGGTATGTGGATCCTAAATCTCATGGGCGTAAATTTATCATTTAAATAAATTTTGAAGATATATAATTATGTATATGAAATGAGTTTTGATATTGTTGAATGAGCACGCATTGTAAATCCCGTTTTATGATGAAATCTTGTATAAATTATGTTTTTTTTTTCCTAAACTCGAATTTCTTTTCATATGTACTTATGTTATGAGTTTTGAGAATTGATATGAGAGCAAAACTTACGATTCCCTCTCTATTTATGAACTCCGTTGTCTTAACATGTTGTGGTTGTCAAATGCATGATTTAAAGAGAAGGTATGGTTTGTATTTCAAGAGAGGGTACTTTCTTTACTTCCAAATTATTCATTTGTGTTAAATGGAAGACTTCATGTGATTTAAGTAAGAATTGACCACCACATATTTTAGTACTGCAAAGAGATTGTTTTGCATAAGTTTCATATACTATTTGAATAAGAACTCTCATGTGAAGTTTAAATCTTTTGGGTGATCATTAACATGCTTTGAATAAGAAGGGCTATGGATAAGATATGTCATGATATGAATGAC
Source organism: Capsicum pubescens (assembly GCA_030864215.1). Taxonomy (NCBI): domain Eukaryota; kingdom Viridiplantae; phylum Streptophyta; class Magnoliopsida; order Solanales; family Solanaceae; genus Capsicum; species Capsicum pubescens. The sequence goes on from CM061543.1 coordinate 21,274,970, forward strand.
TTGGAAGTCTGGGTATGACGATACCCTGTTATGATGTACCTTTAACCGAATAAGAAATGAACTGTTTATAAGCATGAAGTATGCTTTTAAGAGGTTAAAATTGGGCTTAAAGAGAGCTAGATGATTACCCGAAGAAGACACGAGTTCAGATAACTCATTGCCCAAAATTGTGTTTTGCCGACACGAGATTATGATGTCCCAGATAGGGATTATATGTTTGCTTTGTGCTTTTGGCGTATTAGATATTAGAGACTCCAGCCCTTATGGCAAACTTGAGTTGGGGGCTTAGCCAACGAGTTAATGACGGACCCACATAGTCCGTGGGTACTAAGTTGTAGGGTGTATTACCTAACTCAGAACTAAAAAAATAAAGATGGTTGAGTTTATATGTTTTGCAAGAATGTTTTGAAGCTTTGAAGTATGCCCATGTGTTTTACCTATATTATGCTAAATTGATTTAGAACTGCTCTCAAATATTTTACTTGAATTATAAGCTTTTTTGGATTGTTTCGCATACCGGTACTTTTTAAGTATTGACCCCTTTTTCCTGCAGGTTCTGAGGCACAGTCCCGTGGCCCAGTTCAACTTTAGATTTTCCTCATATAGTCAGGTTGGCGAGCCTCCCTTACTTCGGAAGGCATCCTATCCATATGTAGTTTTCAGTTGTTTTATGATCCGGTCGGGGGCCTTGTCCCGATTTAGACATACTATTATTCAGCTCAGTAGAGGCTTCGTAGATTGTTTTAGATTGGATTTGGGTCTTCTTATGGTTTGATGTTATGAAGTGTTAAGTTTGATTATGAAACTATCATGTTTTCAGTTTATCTTCCGTACTTCCATTTTATATGAATTATGCTTATGATTACATGTTAAGGGGTCTCTCGAACCTTTATGATCCGAAATACCCGTCGCGGTCAGAGCCTCAATTCGAATCGTGACATTAACTTATTAATCAAAAAGAGATTTGAATAAACACATGTTTTATGATTTGAAAATGAGAGACGATGCATTCATGAAAGGAGCTTTTGCATGCACTTTCCATGAGACTTCATGTAAGATTTATGATGTAGAATAATTTATAAATTATTATTAGTAAGTTGTTAGAAAAACCATACTCCTATATATTTTTTACTTGATTACTTTTAAAAAAAAGAAATTAATCACTTCGTTTCTCCTAATAGTGACGTTTCATTTACGAAAATTTTCGTTAAGAACTTCGTCCAATAATTAATAACGTAAAGCTTTTGGGTTTATAATATCACCATTTTTATATTATAAATAAATAAATGTTAGCATATGGAAATTATGAAAAACAAACTGGTTATTGACAGTTGTTCAACTGAATGGAAAAGGACTACTATCTTATTATTATCTTTGCATAACGAAAATTTGGACTTGGACAAACTAATCTCTAATTAGTTTCTTGGTACAAAAAAAAAAAAGCTACGAATATGATGTTTGAGTAGGAGATCACTCAATACTGCTACATAAATAAATATGCACAAGATGAATTTAAAATTTGAAGATTATGAATTTTTATAAATATAAAATTTATTTTTAAAACATTTATTAATGCCTGAGGAGAATCGAACCCTCATTCAAGAAACCAACAATTGCTTCTAGTCTACTTTGTTAATGAATTTTCAACAAATAATTCTTATATACATCTAATAGATTTTTTAATACTCCTATAAATATAGGATTAACACAATAGTTATTAGATTTTTGAAGACACACACCCCCATTTAACTAAATCCGCCTCTGATTTAAAATATCTTTAAAAATATATATATAAAAAAATTGTAGTCAAAGAAAAAATCAACTTAACTCCACAAACAATAACAAGTTGACAAAAATTGACATGAGACTAGTTCTTTTATGAAAAAAAAGATAAAAAGGGAATTTTTTTTGCAAAATTAGGATTAGATGACATGAAAATATCTAGGGTAGGATCTTTCTTGAGATATCTCAACATGTGAAAAACAGCTTGAAGGTGGGGTTCTCTGGGATCTTGCATGTATTGACTCAGATGTTGCACTCCATATGCTATGTTAAGTCTAGTGTCTGTGAGGAAATTTAGTTTCCCAACTAATTTTCTGTATAAAGTAGGATCACTCAGGGGCTTCCCTTCATGAGCTCTAAGTTTTACTGTGGGATCCAAATGAGATGTTACGGGGGTGAGATTGCTGCAACGAAACTCCCTGAGAAGGTCCTGGACAAATTTTCTTTGAGAGATAAGGATTTCATCATCTTTATACAAGATCTCCAGGCCTAGGAAATAGTGCAGATTTCCAAGGTCCTTAATTTTGAACTGTTCATGAAGAAACTCTTGCGTAGAGAGGTTTCTTTAATATCAGTTCCTGTGAGCAAAATATCATCCATATAAACCCCCAAGAAAACAATGAAAGTGTCCCTCTTTCTATAAAATAAAGAATAGTCATGCAGTGAGTGTAAACCTCTTGAATTGAGAGTTGTAGTTAACTTCTCATACCATTGTCTACTTGCTTGTTTCAAACCATAAAGGGACTTGTTAAGCTTACAAACCACTCCTGCGTGAGGTACAACAATACTCGGAGGGACTTCCATATATACTTCCCATGCAAATCACCATGTAGAAGCATATTATTCACATCAAGTTGATACATATTCCGGTGTTTCTTTGCAGCAATAACAATTAGTGTTCTCACGGTTGTCATTTTGACTACTGGTGAGAAAGTTTCCGTGTAGTCTATGCCATGATGTACAAAATCACGTACAGTAAGTGAGGAAGGATTTGATGAGGTTGAGTGTGAGGTGGGCAGAGAATGCACAAAATCAGATAAGTAACTGGGTACCTTGTGGATACTAGTTGACTTTCTAGGTTCAAAATTAAGTGATGAGGCAGGTTGAGGCAAGGGTGAAGACTCTTGAAGAGGAGGAGGTGAAGAAACAACTGAGGATGAGAACTCCGGAGACATAATAGAAATTGTATCATTTGGCACCCTCTGATCACGTTGGACAAAACTAGAAGAAGTATTTAAGAAGGAATAGGAAGTGGGAAATAAAGAATACTTAGACAAAGAATCAGACTTAAGATGAGAAAAAGGGAAATAAGTAGGATTTGCAAAAGGAAAAATTGTTTCATGAAATGTAACATCTCTGGAGATATGCAGTTTCTTAGTGGCCAATACTTTTGTACCAAAGGAATATCCCACGAACACATGTGGAGATGCTCTAGGATCAAATTTGGTTCTTTGGGATATGATATAATTTAACAAATTATTGAGATAAAATATTATAATCTTTAAACATTTCGAGATTTATGTAACTTACCCAAAAATCAATCTCTAATTAGTTTCTTAGTTAAAAAAGAAAGAAAAAATTATGAATAAGTATGTTTGAAAAGGAGATCACTCAATACTACTACATAAATAAATACGTGCAATCAGAGACGAATTTAAGATTTGAAGTTTATGAATTCTCATAAATATTAAATTATTTTTAAAACATCTATTAATGTCTGAGGAGAATGAAACCTTCATCCAAGAGGCCAACAATTGCTTCTGGTCTACTTTGTTAATGAATTTTCAACAAATAATTCTTATAGATTTTTAATATAAATATAGGATCAACATAAAAGTTATTAGATTTTTGAAGACAGACATACCCATTTAACTAAATCCACCTCTGATTTAAAATATCTTTAAAAATATATTTTTTAAAAAATGTAGTCAAAGAAAAAATCAATTTAACTCCACAAATAATAACAAATTGACAAAAATTGACTTGAGTAACTATGACTAGTTCTTTTATGAAAAAAAAGATAAAAAGGGAAAAAAAAATGCAATAGAGTTAGTTAACACTAGTTATGTGGAAAAAATTTTTGATGGTTAACCGCTACTATAAAATAGAAAGTATATGCGATCTTAAAAAATTCACAAAAGAATTATCATTTTTAAAAGGAGTAAAAGTAGAATAACTAATAATCTACTTGTATTCGAGTGAGTGGCTACTATTTACACTTAATAAACTAGCCACACATTTATTTTTCTATTTTGTGTGGTGAGTTTAGGCTATTTAATGCTAAATAGATTGCAATTATTTTCTCATTATCCAAATTTGATTTTGAATTCATCCAGAAGTTGGGTTATCTTCTCCCTTTCACACATTCTATAGAAAGGAGGGAAGCAAAAAAAGATGAATAATTCAACTTCTTCTCTTGTTATTTTATTTTTCTTGTTAATCTTTACTTGTTTATGTGAAATAATTGCAAAAACAGACAATGCCAATACTAAGGTAAATTTTGGATATTTTTGAATTTAAAATTATTTAATCTCAATTTATTACTATTTGCTCGCACCATATTAATCTCTATCAATATTTATTAAAGTAAGCTAAAATAAATGAAAATTAATCAATTTTTTTCTTAATTTCTAAAATAAAAATATATTTATAATCATTTTTAATAAACATGAAAAGAGGGAGTAGTATCTTTTGACGATGTGAATGAGTGATTTAGTTTTTTTTTTTCTGATTTATAGAATATCATCTCTTTTTTAACGATAATAACAACTATTAATCTCTCTTATTGATTTGTTTTTTCTGTTTTTGATCATATATATAGCTTTACGCCGTCTACTTAGGACACAAACCCCACAATGATCATGAACTTATCACTGATTCACATCATGACCTTTTAGGTCAAGTGGTTGGGAGGTATGTATCTTCTTTATATAATAATCAATATGATTTAATTTAACCAGAGAAATGTAGCAATTACTATTTTAACTAGATTTCTTACTAGCTAATACTAATTATAATTAAATGGCATATATTTCTTCATGCAGCAAGGAAGAAGCTAAAAAACTGATGGTGTATAGTTATAGACATGGTTTCTCTGGATTTGCTGCTAAGCTCACCGATTCCCAAGTCAAAGAAATTGGAGGTAGAAATTTTATAAAAAATAAAATAATGTTATCGAAAATTAAAAAGTTTATTTATTCATTATACTCTTAGTTGATATACTTATGCGTCGTAATTGTGTTTCAGAATTACCTGGTGTGGTTCGAATTATACCAAATAGTCTTTACAAGACTCATACGTCGAGGAGTTGGAATTTCTTGGGTCTTTCTAAACAAGACTCCAACAGTCTTATGAACAAAACAAATCAGGGTGATGGAATAATTATTGGCATATTAGATACAGGTTAAGTATCCTTTCGTTTTCTTTTAACTATTACGACAAAGTGAATTAATAATATTTCTTACAAACTACGTACAATTATAGAAAATTATCTTCAAAGCATGCATGGTGATCATATTTTATATTGCTGCTGCGTGCATATATAAAAGTTAAACTCTATTTTGTAGGTATTGGATGGGGAAATAATTCAGAAGTTTTCAACGATAAAGGCCTAGGTCCAATTCCATCTCGATGGAAAGGTAGCTGCAAAGAAGCAGACAATTTTAGTGCGACTAAATATTGCAACCGAAAAATAATTGGAGCTCGTTGGTACATGAAAGGAATGATGGAAGCCAACGACCTAAATCAGACAATGGCTGAAAAATTACATAAATTATCAGCATTAGATGACGCAGGGCATGGTACTCATGTTGCTTATACTGCTGCTGGTTCTTATGTTAACAATGTGAAATATTATGATCTTAATATGGGAACAACACATGGAGGAGCACCACTTGCACGGTTAGCTATTTATAAGGTATCATCAATATTGAATTGTTTGTGTAATTATCTTTCTTAATCTAAAAGTTTAAGATGTTAGATAATCGAAACACAATTTTATTTACTTATTTAATTATATATATTTTTGACAGGTGGGTTGGAAATCAAGAGGAACATCGATTAGTAATATCGATGTTCTTGCTGCCATTGATGATGCTATAAAAGATGGGGTTGACATATTATCAGCATCTCTTGGTGGCTCTATTAACGTTGCAGACATTGATCAGAGCAATGTTTTAGGGATGGGATCTTTTCATGCAGTATCCCATGGCATTCCTTTTATTGCGGCCGTAGGAAATAGCGGACCTGACTCTTCCACAGTCGATAATAATTCTCCATGGCTCATCAGTGTTGCTAGTAGCAATTCCGATAGAGATATTGTTACTCCTTTAACACTAGGCAACAACAAGACAATACTAGTAACTTCTTTTCTTTTCTTTAAACTTTATATTTTTTTACCAATTGTTTGGGAATAATCCACACTAGTTAGTACATATATTTTTTACACTTTTGGTGTGATTGTAGGCTGCAGGACTTACTAAAGGGATGCAGCAAGCCTTTGCTCCCCTGGTCACTTTTATAAATATAACTAAGTGAGTGAAATGTCCCTATATATTGCATCATCCAATTAATGCACTTCACAACTTATTTATAATATCTGTAGGTTATGGTTTTAAGGGCCAAAAGTGTTTATTCTTAATATTGTTTAAAAAAGAGAGGTTGGTATTTCGCCAAAAGCACAACAATATAATATTACCCAATATAATTCCTCAAAATAAGGTTTGTGAATGATGGGATGTACGCAGGCCTAACTTCTACTTTAGATGTAAGGTAGAGCAATTGTAGCTTCTCAGCAAAAGCATTTTTCAAATATTGATCGATATATATATATATGTTATTGTTCTAATTGCAGAGGTGAAGAAATTGAGTCTATTGCCGATGGACTAAAAGGAAAAGTTCTAATGCTTTCCTGTGGAAACAACAAAATAGATCCAGTGGCTTCTTTGACGGCTCTAAAGAACACAGGAGTTTTGGCTTATATTTGTGCTATACCCCCTGTTGATCAAATCATTGACTACGCTCAACTTGTTCATATCCCTATACCTTTTTTCACCATTGATTTCGAGCAAGCAAATCAAATTTTTGATTATATTCTACAAAGTACAACCAAGTAAGCATGCACATATTTCTCTTGCTCGATCCCATCCTTCTTTTCCTATTTTAGGGTACGTGTATTATATATAGATCACTGAAAATTGATTCGTCATCATTTGTGACAGCAATCAAGATCCTATAATTAAATATGGACGGACTGAAATTCTTGAGGGAACCAATACATACATAAAGGTGCCTTCATTCTCCTCAAGAGGCCCTAATGCCTTTGCCCCAGAAATTTTAAAGGTAAATATAAAATTATGTATGTTGTTTGGCAAGAAATTGATTTCAAAGATTTAATATACATCAAATTGTTGTTGTCGTTGTTGAATTAATAGAAATTATATTCATATATTATTACAGCCCGATATTGCAGCTCCTGGTGTAAATATACTCGCTGCAGTTCCTCCTCACCTTCTTAAAGGATACAATGGATTCAACATCATGTCAGGAACATCCATGTCAGCCCCTCATGTCTCAGGAATTGTTGCACTCCTCAAAGCTGCACATCCTAATTGGTCTCCTGCAGCTATCAAGTCTGCACTTGTGACAACAGGTAATATCTTATAAATTTAAATTCTATACATTAATAGCACAATTTGACTTATTATAGTACTATACTAACTTAACTTACCGAATTCTATATGAAAAGTTCTCATTGTTATACATCAATTTAACATAAAAGAACACAATCACTGATGACTTTCCAATTGTTTCACTGAGAAAATAATTTACCTTACATTTATTAAGTTTACACCATTAATATATTTTATCCCATTATAACAGGTCGATTTTTACCAAATTAAGCTTATTAGTAGTAATTACATGTTGTTTGTCCCTTTAATTAATCCCATCGTGCACAAAGGTTTACACTCTACACTTTTACACTGTTAAGTGTTATGAACGGATTTGTTTGTCATCTGTGTGTAGCATGGAACGAGGACACATATGCAACTGAAATTTTTTCAGAAGGAAATGGAGCAAAACTTGCTGATCCATTTGACTTTGGAGGTGGCATATGTAATCCAAATGGAGCAGCAGATCCTGGTTTAATCTATGATATGGATAGAAATGATTATTTGAATTATTTTTGCAGCATGGGTTATAGTAATGATAGGATTTACAATGCAACTACCGATCATTCCGACGCGAAAAAATCATCTTCTTCAGCAGGCATTGTGTGTCCCAAAGAAGTACCTTCAAGGTTGGATATGAATCTCCCTTCAATATCTATTCCAAATCTCAAGGATTCAGTTACAATCAAGAGAACTGTCACCAATGTTGGAAATGCTAACTCTTTATACAAATTAGTGGTTAAACCTCCAAGAAATACTGCTATTAAAGTAACTCCAGATGTGTTGAAGTTTAATGCCAAGACAACCAAGATTTCCTTTGAGGTAAAGATCACATCTACTAACCAAAGAAGAAGTAAATTTACCTTTGGAAGTTTGGCATGGAGTGATGGCAAACATTTTGTTAGAATTCCTATTGCTGTGAGAAAGCAATAATTAGATGATTAAAGGAAGAGTACCTAGCTAGATTTAGAAGTAGCAGGTGGAGTGATGACACACATGATGCATGCTAGAAGGAAAAAAGACTTGGTCATTTTGTACAAGGTTGGATTTAGGGGTGAAAGCGTTCATTCGAATCCTCTCCATAAAAAATTCACCTTGACATTTCAAGTTAAAATTCCAAATAAGTACTATATTTGTATTTTTCAAGCTCCCTTAATAAAAATTTTGATTATTTACTTGTATGAGTATAATTTTTTCTCAAGATAGCAAGTGGATGTCCAAACAACTTTATAATAAATGAAATAAAAATGATAGTTTTTTTTTTTTTTTTGGAGTCTATGACTCACTATTGTTCTATGTGGCCTTCAAGTCGTATGGTTTGAACAATATGTATTCCACATGGTAGAGAAAACTTGAAAATATTAACAGTTCTGTGTATCTACAAACTTTTATATATATATATAATGATACTTTTTCTCAGTTGAGCATTTAGTATGGATTTGAAAATGATTGAAAATCAAGAGCATATATTGAGATAATTATTTCCATTTTAAGTCTAGTTCAACTAGGACCTAAAATAGATTTAAATCAGTCCAAACTAATTCATTTCTTTCATTAGTTTTCTTGGTTTTCAAAAAAAGAAAGAAAGAAAGAAAGAGCTATGGATATCGATGTTTGAGAAATGGGGATATAATATCACTCAATACTACAACATATATAAAAGCATATACTCATCATAAACAAATTTAAGATTTGAGTTTTATGAATTCTCAAAAATGTCACATTATTTTAAGAACGTTTATTAATTTCCAAGGAGAATCGAACCTGTATTCAAGAGGTTAGCAATTGCTTCTGGTCTATTTTGTCAATAAGTTTCCAACAAATATTTTATATGTATTTAATAACTCTTTAATGATAAATATAGGTTTAATATAAAAGTTATTGGGTTTTCGAGAACTTGTGAATCGATTTAACTAGACCCTCCTCTAGTTTAAAATATGTTTTTTAAAAATAAGAAAATGTAGTTAAAAAAAATTCTTTTTTGACTCAAGAAACAATAACATATTGACAAGAATTGAAATGAATGGAGTAACTATGACTAGTTCATTTTTGCAAAAAAAAAAAGAAAAATGGAAGAAAATGTAATAGAGGTAGTCACACCAGTTATATATGAGGAGAAAAAACTTCGTGATGGTTAGAAGTTAGAACTCCAAAATCCTTTCCTATTCGTTAATCAAGAAAGTACTCCTTTAAGCTGCAAAAAAATTCTCTCTGTAGAGATGGCGGTCTCTCTCAGTGAAAACTGAAAATGGCAAAGAAATCGAAGCTCGGAGGGACGAATTCACAGAGCCAAACAGTAAATCGGTCCACCAACAACACTACAAAGCAAGTACCACAATCGGGAGATGCAAAAAAAATGAAGAATGTGAATGAATTACAAGGGATAGTGCCGTTCCAGTTACCACACAATACACCTATGATCAAAACCTCAAATTTGGTGGATACGACGACTTCACAATCAAAGAGCTCAGGCAAAGCGAGCTGGGCGGATATGGTTGAGGAAGACCCAATCATAGACCATAATGACTCACGGGCACTGAAATCTGGTGAGAACAAATGGAGTGAATTGTAAGTGCAGGGCGAAATATAGAGGGATTTGAATTGGATAATCTTGAGGAGCCGAGTACTACAGTTAAAATAACGATGGAAGATATTCAAGAGGAGCTGAATTTTTGGGAGTCAGCGGTAATATGCTATGTGATGGGTTTGAATCCTCTACAATCAGTAATGCAGGGATACTTCAATCGTGTATGGAAGGAAAAAGGAGTAGAGAGAGTGATGGACAAAGATACCGTTTGTCAAATACTCAATTTGCAAACCAAGACATAATTTTTTTCTTTCTGAGATCTTTCATCTCAAATTCTTTCTTTAGGTAATCAATGGCCCTTTGAAGCTCTATTGGAGTTTCAATAAGGTTTATGTCATCGAATAGACAATAAGTATAACAAACTCCGACGTTGTTTTCTTTATAAAAACACATGGGCAAATTTCATCATTCGTATAACCTTCCTTAGATAAATATTCACTAAGACAGTTATACCACATGCATCCAGATTGCTTCAAACCATACAATGATTTTTGCAATCTAATGGAATACATTTTTCGAGGTTTTGAACTATGTGCTTCCGAAATTTTAAATTCTTCGGAAATTTTCATGTATATCTCATTATCAAGTGATCCATATAGATAGGTTGTTACCAAATCCATCAAATGCATTTCAAGTCTCTTATGAACAGTGAAACTAATAAGATAACGCAAAGTTATTGCATCCATAACTGGTGAATATGCCTCGCCATAATTGACACCAGGCCGTTGTGAAAATCCTTATGCAACAAGATGTGCCTTATACCTTTGTATTTTATTTTTCTCATTTCTTTTTCGTACAAAAACCCATTTGTAGCCAACAGGCTTAACACCATTAGGTGTTTGAGCTATAAGTCCAAAAACTCCACGTTTGAGAAGTGAATTCAATTCAAATTGAATTGCTTCTTGCCATTTTGGCCAGTCATTTCTTTGTCGACATTCTGTGATAGATTGAGATTCAATATCTTCACTATCTTGCATGATTTTTGTTGCAACATTATATGCAAAGACATAATCCACTACTATTTTGGATCGATTCAAATTAGTTTCAACATCACTTGAATTTATGGATAGTTCCTCATTTTCTTGAGTCTCAGGCCCAATGATTCCTTTAAGGATATCAACATTTTCAAAATCTTGAATTTCCATATGAGGATCTTTCGTAGTGTCATCTTGATAATTTATTTTTTTTCTAGGATTTCGATCCTTAGAATCTAATGATCTACCACACTTCAAGCGTACTTTGGACTCATTAGCTATGCCACTGGTGGATGATCCTTTAGGGATATCAATTCTAATTGGTACATTCTCTGCAAGAATATGTGATTTGGTGATCCTTTTTAAATCTGTAAATATGTCTGGCATTTGATTTGCAATTTTCTACAGATAAATAATCTTTTGTATTTTTTGCTCACAATTAAAAACACGTGGATCAAGATGAGATATTGATGAATTTTTTCATAAAATTTCTCTTTTGATGTCACTATCTTTTTCCCCTAATTTTTGGAAAAACTATCTCTGTCACGCCCCAAATCCCATTGGAGCGGACTGGCACCCGTAGCCGAGGAGGCCCGGGAGAACCCGTTCATAACCTATACTTTCACATTTACATTACTTATGAAAATTAGTAATTTGGGCAGCACTTCGTTATAAATAGAAGAAAACAGTACCTGTATCAGCCCAGCAGACACGCATATATATATATATATAAACAGTAATTGGCCGTCAGAGCCATCACGTCTATCAACCAAACACTCCTATGGCTGTACAATATGTCTACAAAAGCCTCTACATAGATACACAACTGAGTTAGGGTCGGGACAAACTCCCGCCCACAAAAGACTTTTATACAAATACCAAAAATACATATAGAAACGACTTGGGATGCCCCGAAACAACTGGGTCTCACCACTATCAACAGAATGTCCTGGCTCTTACTGCGGAGGTGTACGACCTGAAGTACCTGTTCCTGCAGGCATGAATACAGGTCCCCCGTGAGGGATGTCAGTACGGAAATATGTACTGAGTATGTAAGGCAGTGAGTATCAAGATGAGATACAAAAGATCAACAGAACCCAGATACCAGTGAATAAACAGTATGAGCAGACCACACTTAAAAGAGCTGATGGGATACCTGCACATTACTTTCATATCATTACTTCCCGTATTCCTTATCAATACATAACATATGTCATACAATGGCCAACTGATCAGTGGTACTACTACAATACATCAGGGACCACCCCTGGAATAACATATATACATAATCTTTATAATACAATGGCCAACTGATCAGTGGTACTAATACAATACATCATATCATCAATTTAAAATAAAGACATTCCATTTCTTAATTCAATTAATCTTTGAGATTGGTTACTTTGTGGTCACACCTTATGGAACTTGAAACCATGATACCTCAATAGGAAAAACATGTAAATAGGTAATCAATATCATGACAATGAAGTAGAGAATCATGGATACCTCATTAAACCATTTCGGAGTCAACAATAGTATATGGACATTTTTTTGACTAGCCGGACATCTTAAAAGTGAAAACAAGTTCAATTGGTAGTGTCGAAGATCATATGATGTTATTATGTGTCATGTGTCGTAGGACAATGTTGGAAGCTTACTTGAGAGTGCCATGGGTCATTATTCATGCCAAAGATTAGATAGAGTATGTCTTACATACCTTGATATAACCACTTCAATACAAGTCCAACTTGACTTCCCGTACTCTTCGAACACTTATCTACAATAAGTCATTTGTGGCAAACTAGTATTAGCAACCAAACCTTACCATTTAGGTATTAACTTCACCAAATAATGTCTAGGAAGTAATCCTTTAACTCATCAATAAGAGTGCTACATACATCCTCTTATACTCTTATTACATTCGCATATCATGCATTTTCATGCAATATCCCTCAACATCACTCTTAGCCTTTATTTCCCCTCTTAATCACCATCCAATACCAACATGATCACTAGGCATCCAGAACCACTAATATAATGATATATCACCACAATTCATCCTCCATAATCCAATACAACAACTTCCATAATTTACTACTAACAATTTATACAAACCAATTCATAACTATGTTTCTAGTTATCTTCCAACATCAAGACAATACTCATAATCCTTTATCAATACTTCTTCATGGATAAGAATCAAGAATAAAAAATATTCATACCTTAACAATGAACTCTTGTATTTAGAATCCTCCTTACATAACCATGGGGTGCTTCTCGAAGCTTTCGAGATGGTGAACACAACTACGGAATCAATTCGAATTTTCTACGGTTGAATCACAAAATATTTGAAGTTGAAATTAGGCTAGGGTTTCACCTTCTCTTAATAATTGGATGATATATGATATATATGAGGCTAAGTGTATGTTTATAAAGACCAATTTTCGTCCAAGAGGTAATAGAAAATGACCATTTTGCCCTAAAAATTTAAATAAATCCGAATCTGTCCCCAGTGGACAGTTTTGACAGGCTGAAGTAAATCGATCATAACTCTTTGCTCCGGTATCAGATTTTGGTGAAACCAATTGCATAGGAAATATAATTCAAAGGTATTTCATTTTCATATAAAGTATACCACCCAGTTCTTCATGTACAAGGAGTTATGGTCGTTTAAAATTGACCCAAAAATCTGTCCCAAAATTCTGTTTTTTTTTGATAGGCTGTAGTAAAACGGGTATAGCTCCTTACTAACACATTAGATTTGGATGAAACCAATTTCATCGGAAAGAAGACTCTCGAAGATTTTCGTCGATATATAGCAGATCACACAGTTCTTTTTGTACAAGGAGTTATGATCGTCTAAAGTTGATCCAAAAAAAATTGCCTAGCTGTAGTAATTTTCCTGCAGATTTACTGTTCACAGGCTTCCCGGCCACCGTTTTGAAATTTCGAATGTGCTCGCTTATATGAAATACTCCTCTGTTTTGGGCAAACTTTATATCGTTGGAAAGCTTATTCCAATACCTACACATACAACTATTTACGGTATACTTCCGAACACCATAAACTTAATTTAACCCATACGCAAGCCTTTAGGACTCCATATAATCGCGATAAGTGTACGAAAAAATTTACGGGGTGTTACAATCTCGTCAAACCAACAATCTACAAATCGAGCAGTGAACATATCTCCCATTCATAATGACCATACCGTGTTCGAAAAGCTGTCTTGGGTATATCTTTATCCTTGACTCTCACTTGATGATAGCCTGATCTCAAGTCAATCTTGGAAAAACACTGGGCACCCTGCAACTGGTCAAATAAATCATCAATTCGGGGAAGAGGGTATTTATTCTTGATAGTCACCTTATTCAATTGCCGATAGTCAATACACATCCTCAGCGAACAATCTTTCTTACGCACAAACAATACTGGTGCTCCCCAAGGGGATATACTAGGCCTGATGAATCCCTTCTCTAGCAAGTCTTTCAGTTGCTCTTTCAATTCTCGCAACTCTGCTGGTGCCATTATATAAGGAGGAATTGAGATTGGCTGTGTGTCTGGCAACATATCAATACCAAACTCCACTTCTCGTTCAGGAGGTAAACCTGGTAGTTCTTCAGGAAATTCATTCACAACCGGAACGGTCTGAAAAGTTGGCGGATCTGTCTCTGTATCCCTTACTCTAACCAAATGGTATATGTACCCCTTGGAAATCATTTTTCTTGCCTTAAAGTAAGAAATAAATCTACCTCTCGGCGCGCCAACATTACCCTTCCATTCAAGGACTGCCTCATTTGGGAAATGGAAATATACCTTCTTAGAACGGCAATCTACTGTAGCATAACAAGACGCTAACCAATACATGCCCATAATAACATCAAAATCTACCATTTCTAACTCAACAAGATCGGCCATCGTATCACGACCACAAATATTCACAACACAATTTCGATAAATATTCCTAGCTATAAGAGATTCCCCCACTGGCGTTGATACTTCAAATGGCTTGGCTAATAATTCGGGTGTTCTTCCGAACCTTCCCGCAACCAAAGGAGTAGCATACGATAATGTAGAACCAGGATCAATTAAGGCATACACATCAAATGCAAAGATGGACAACGTACCTGTAACCACGTCTGGAGAAGCCTCTAAATTCTGCCGATCTGCTAGGGCATACACACGGTTTTAAGCTCCGCTAGAACTAGCTGCTCCTCTATCACCTCTACCGTGACCCATAGGTTGTGTACCCCTACTCAAAGGAGGCACCGATGATGACGCAACAGCTGATCCGGTAGGTTGTGTTATACCACCTGTGGTCCTGCGTGGGCAATCTCTAGCCATATACCCCGGCTTACCGCACCAAAAGCAATTGTTCGTTCCAAGCCGACATTCGCCAAAGTGAAATCTTCTACATATGGGGCACGGGTGTCGTGGAGGTCTCAATTGACTCATACTTCCTTGCCCTTGATACCCCACTGTTTGCGAACTCTGATTTTCACTGCTTTGCCCGAACTGATTACCTCTGAACCTTTGAAATTGCGGTGGAGCACTAATTGCAGGATAAGAAGATAACGGGCTAGGCAATCTATGAGAGAACGAAGGCCTAAAACCTCCCTGAGATGCCATAAACTGCCCTATAGCTCTGGCCCGCTTAGAATATCCTTTTTCTGATTCCTGGGTTCTTCTTCTTTGCCTCTGATCTTCCATTTTCTGAGCGAAAGCTTGTATCCTCGCTATATCCATGTCCTTGTTCAAAGCAGCAATGGTACAATCTCTAACCAAGTATGGTTCCAATCTATCCACATAGTGATGAACTCTGTCATCCATAGTAGCTACCACATTAGAAGCATATCGAGACAAGGAGTTAAATCGAAGACTATACTCCCTTACACTCATATTACCCTGACGAAGATTTAAGAATTGATCTTCATGGGCCTGACGAGTCTCAAATGGAAGATAATGATCAATAAATGTATCTTTGAACTCTCCCCACGTAGTTGGAGGTGCATCAATACCCCTAGATCGTTTCCAATCCTTGTACCATAATATAGTCTCTCCTTTCAGTCTATATGCTGCTAGCTCAACCATCTCTTTACCGGATATGTGTATAACATCTAGAGCCCTTTGGGTTTGATCGACAAAGTCCTGTGGGTCTTCGTTAATATCTGATCCGGTAAAAGTAGGAGGATTCAGTTTCAGAAAATCCTGTGTCCGAAGGCTAGCTGCTCTATCCGTACCACTAGAACCCGTGGTAGGAATAGCTTGCCCTTGAACTTGACCGGCAACTATACGCGTCAGAAGTTGTACTGCATCCCTCAAATCTCGATCAACAGCATTAATAGATGGCCCTTCCGGAGGAGAAGAAGCTCCTGATATATGCTCAGCTTGAGACTCACTTTATTCAGCTTGTGCCGGTGGTGACTTACTAGTACCTTATCCGGCCACTACATCTACTCGCTTCCACTTATTCTTTCTCCTTGTAACCGGCATCGTTACTATAATAAATAAATAAAAAAAACAATTGGATTAAGCGATCGATTATGACTTTATCTCTAATATGGGCTCTATTGCACGATCTAAGAAATGGAGAATAGAAACAATCCCTAAATGTCCAATAGCCTCCTGTTTATAGATGTGGTGCACAACACACCGATAAACGAGATTCTACGTAGACACAGCTTTGTAGACTCACTAGGACGAACTTCTCTGATACCACTTCTGTCACGCCCCAAATCCCATTGGAGCGGACTGACACCCGTAGCCGAGGAGGCCCGGGAGAACCCGTTCATAACCTATACTTTCACATTTACATTACTTATGAAAGTTAGAAATTTGGGCAGCACTTCGTTGTAAATAGAAGAAAACAGTACCTGTATCAGCCCAGCAGACACACACATATATATATATATAAACAGTAATTGGCCGTCAGAGCCATCACGTCTATCAACCAAACACTCCTATGGCTGTACAATATGTCTACAAAAGCCTCTACATAGATACACAACTGAGTTAGGGTCGGGACAAACTCCCGCCCACAAAAGACTTTTATACAAATACCAAAAATACATATAGAAACGACTTGGGATGCCCCGAAACAACTGGAGCTCACCACTATCAACAGAATGTCCTGGCTCTTATTGCGGAGGTGTACGACCTGAAGTACCTGTTCCTGTAGGCATGAATACAGGTCCCCCATGAGGGACGTCAGTACGGAAATATGTACTGAGTATGTAAGGCAGTGAGTATCAAGATGAGATACAAAAGATCAACAGAACCTAGATACCAGTGAATAAACAGTATGAGTAGACCACACTTAAAAGAGCTGATGGGATACCTGCACATTACTTTCATATCATTACTTCCCGTATTCCTTATCAATACATAACATATGTCATACAATGGCCAACTGATCAGTGGTACTACTACAATACATCAGGGACCACCCCTGGAATAGCATATATACATAATCTTTATAATACAATGGCCAACTGATCAGTGGTACTAATACAATACATCATATCAACAATTTAAAATAAAGACATTCCATTTCTTACTTCAATTAATCTTTGAGATTGGTTACTTTGTGGTCACACCTTATGGAACTTGAAACCATGATACCTTAATAGGAAAAACATGTAAATAGGTAATCAATATCATGAAAATGAAGTAGAGAATCATGGATACCTCATTAAACCATTTCGGAGTCAACAATAGTATATGGACATTTTTTTGACTAGCCGGACATCTTAAAAGTGAAAACAAGTTCAATTGGTAGTGTCGAAGATCATATGATGTTATTATGTGTCATGTGTCGTAGGACAATGTTGGAAGCTTACTTGAGAGTGCCATGGGTCATTATTCATGCCAAAGATTAGATAGAGTATGTCTTACATACCTTGATATAACCACTTCAATACAAGTCCAACTTGACTTCCCGTACTCTTCGAACACTTATCTACAATAAGTCATTTGTGGCAAACTAGTATTAGCAACCAAACCTTACCATTTAGGTATTAACTTCACCAAATAATGTCTAGGAAGTAATCCTTTAACTCATCAATAAGAGTGCTACATACATCCTCTTATACTCTTAGTACATTCACATATCATGCATTTTCATGCAATATCCCTCAACATCACTCTTAGCCTTTATTTCCCCTCTTAATCACCATCCAATACCAACATGATCACTAGGCATACATAACCACTAATATAATGTTATATCACCACAATTCATCCTCCATAATCCAATACAACAACTTCCATAATTTACTACTAATAATTTATACAAAACAATTCATAACTATGTTTCTAGTTATCTTCCAACATCAAGACAATACTCATAATCCCTTATCAATACTTATTCATGGATAAGAATCAAGAATAAACAATATTCATACCTTAACAATGAACTCTTGTATTTAGAATCCTCCTTACATAACCATGGGGTGCTTCTCGAAGCTTTCGAGATGGTGAACACATCTACGGAACCAATTCGAATTTTCTACGGTTGAATCACAAAATATTTGAAGTTGAAATTAGGCTAGGGTTTCACCTTCTCTTAATAATTGGATGATATATGATATATATGAGGCTAAGTGTATGTTTATAAAGACCAATTTTCGTCCAAGAGGTAATAGAAAATGACCATTTTGCCCTAAAAATTTAAATAAATCCGAATCTGTCCCCAGTGGACAGTTTTGACAGGCTGAAGTAAATCGATAATAACTCTTTGCTCCGGTATCAGATTTGGGTGAAACCAATTGCATTGGAAATATAATTCAAAGGGATTTAATTTTCATATAAAGTATACCACCCAGTTCTTCCTGTACAAGGATTTATGGTCGTTTAAAGTTGACCCAAAAATCTGTCCCAAAATTCTGTTTTTTTTTTATAGGCTGTAGTAAAACGGGTATAGCTCTTTACTCAGACATTGGATTTGGATGAAACCAATTTCATAGGAAATAAGACTCTCGGAGATTTTCATCGATATATAGCAGCTCACACAGTTCTTTTTGTGCAAGGAGTTATGATCGTCTAAATTTGATCCAAAAAAATTGCCTAGCTGCAGTAATTTTCCTGCAGATTTACTGTTCACAGGCTTCCCGGCCACCGTTTTGAAATTTCGAATGTGCTCGCTTATATGAAATACTCCTCTGTTTTGGGCAAACTTTATATCGTTGGAAAACTTATTCCAATACGTACACATACAACTATTGACGGGATACTTCCGAACACCATAAACTTAATTTAACCCATACGCAAGCCTTTAGGACTCCATATAATCGCGATAAGTGTACGAAAAAATTTACGGGGTGTTACATCTTTTTTGCAAAAAAAAAAAAGGGGAAGAAAATGTAATAGAGGTAGTCAGACCAGTTATATATGAGGAGAAAAAACTTCGTGATGGTTAGAAGTTAGAACTCCAAAATCCTTTCCTATTCGTTAATCAAGAAAGTACTCCTTTAAGCTGCCAAAAAATTCTCTCTGTAGAGATGGCGATCTCTCTCAGTGAAAACTGAAAATGGCAAAGAAATCGAAGCTCGGAGGGACGAATTCACAGAGCCAAACAGTAAATCGGTCCACCAACAACACTACAAAGCAAGTACCACAATCGGGAGATGCAAAAAAAGAAGAAGAATGTGAATGAATTACAAGGGATAGTGCCGTTCCCGTTACCACACAGTACACCTATGATCAAAACCTCAAATTTGGTGGATACGGCGACTTCACAATCAAAGAGCTCAGGCAAAGCGAGCTGGGCGGATATGGTTGAGGAAGACCCTATCATACACCATAATGACTCACGGGCACTGAAATCTGGTGAGAACAAATGGAGTGAATTGTAAGTGCAGGGCGAAATATAGAGGGATTTGAATTGGATAATCTTGAGGAGCCGAGTACTACAGTTAAAATAACGATGGAAGATATTCAAGAGGAGCTGAATTTTTGGGAGTCAGCGGTAATATGCTATGTAATGGGTTTGAATCCTCTACAATCAGTAATGCAAGGATACTTCAATCGTGTATGGAAGGAAAAAGGAGTAGAGAGAGTGATGGACAAAGATACCGTTTGTCAAATACTCAATTTGCAAACCAAGACATAATTTTGTCTTTCTGAGATCTTTCATCTCAAATTCTTTCTTTAGGTAATCAATGTCCCTTTGAAGCTCTATTGGAGTTCCAATAAGGTTTATGTCATCGAATAGACAATAAGTATAACAAACTCCGACGTTGTTTTCTTTATAAAAACACATGGGAAAATTTCATCATTCGTATAACCTTCCTTAGATAAATATTCACTAAGACGGTTATACCACATGCATCCAGATTGCTTCAAACCATACAATGATTTTTGCAATCTAATGGAATACATTTTTCGAGGTTTTGAACTATGTGCTTCCGAAATTTTAAATTCTTCGGAAATTTTCATGTATATCTCATTATCAAGTGATCCATATAGATAGGTTGTTACCACATCCATCAAATGCATTTCAAGTCTCTTATGAACAGTGAAACTAACAAGATAACACAATGTTATTGCATCCATAACTGGTGAATATGCCTCGCCATAATTGACACCAAGCCGTTGTGAAAATCCTTATGCAACAAGATGTGCCTTATACCTTTGTATTTTATTTTTCTCATTTCTTTTTCGTACAAAAACCCATTTGTAGCCAACAGGCTTAACACCATTAGGTGTTTGAGCTATAGGTACAAAAATTTCACGTTTGAGAAGTGAATTCAATTCAAATTGAATTGCTTCTTGCCATTTTGGCCACTCATTTCTTTGTCGACATTCTATGATAGATTGAGATTCAATATCTTCACTATCTTGCATGATTTTTGTTGCAACATTATATGCAAAGACATAATCCACTACTATTTTGGATCGATTCAAATTAGTTTCAACATCACTTGAATTTATGGATAGTTCCTCATTTTCTTGAGTCTCAGGCCCAATGATTCCTTTAAGGATATCAACATTTTCAAAATCTTGAATTTCCATATGAGGATCTTTCGTAGTGTCATCTTGATAATTTATTTTTTTTCTAGGATTTCGATCCTTAGAATCCAATGATCTACCACACTTCAAGCGTACTTTGGACTCATTAGCTATGCCACTGGTGGATGATCCTTTAGGAATATCAATTCTAATTGGTACATTCTCTGCAAGAATATGTGATTTGGTGATCCTTTTTAAATCTGTAAATATGTCTGGCATTTGATTTATAATTTTCTACAGATAAATAATCTTTTGTATTTTTTGCTCACAATTAAAAACACGTGGATCAAGATGAGATATTGATGAATTTTTTCATAAAATTTCTCTTTTGATGTCACTATCTTTTCCCCCTAATTTTTGGAAAAACTATCTCGTCCAACCAACAATCTGCAAATCGAGCAGTGAACATATCTCCCATTAATGGTTCAAGATAGCAAATAATGTTGGGTGATTCAAACCCAACATAAATTCCTAACCTACTTTGGGGGCCTATCTTGGTGAGATTTGGTGGTGCTATAGGCACATATACAACACACCCAAAAATTCTCAAATGAGATGTATTAGGCTCTTGAGCCAACTAATTGCAATAGAGAAAATTTATGATGATTTGTCAGTGTAAGACGAACAAGTGTTGCAGCATGGAAAATTGTATGATGTAACGACCCGAGACTACCCCCTAGTCATTACACGGTGCTTACGGTCCCGAGGGACCACAAGCTAACCCATGAGCTGGTACCTGCTGTGAGCACTGAATAATATAATCATGAATGTGGAATAATAACTGAAATGCCATAAGGTTTTAATAATGAAACGACTACTGAATTATGAATCTGGTATAATACTTAAATCTGAATAGCTAACTGTAGTGTCTGAAAAACCTCTAAACTGAATACTGTGAGTTGATGGGACATGCCCCAACTAACTCTACAAACTACTGGGATAAAGACATGAAGTAATATAATTTGTCCTCGGATGATGAGGACTCACCACTGCTACTGTACTGCTGATAATCTGAGAATCTAGGTGTGATCCGGAAACTGAGCGTCAGCACCTATGATATGAGACATCATAGCGCAAAAGAAAAAGTATGCGATCAGTACTTTGAATGTACTGGTATGCTAAATGAGGTAGGCTGACATGCAAGATTTCATGAATAAGAGTAATAAACTATCTGAATATACATGAAAGCATGGAGTACTGAGTATAGGACGTGAAAACTATAGATACCAGAGATATGTAAAGCATGTAAATATTGTATATGTATGAGAGTCTGTAAATATTGAAAATACATGAAAATCTATAGACCCTGAGGATGCATGACCAAGCATATAACATAGACAAAGTAAAATCTGTAAACTAAATTACTGAAAAAATACTGATATCTGTATGCTTTGGTCAAATAACTCTAAGACTGCATAACTGAACAAGGACTATATTTGAGACCGTGGGAGGTATCATCTAACCGACATGCCCTAATCTGAGCTAATTGGGGTCCAACATATAACCCCAGTTGGATGGGTGTTAATACCGTGTCACGCGTACTAACATTGGCTGTGTGGATCCACTAAACTGATATAATGTCCAAAGGACTAAGGGTGTCAAGCCTAAACAGACGGGTGACCCCTGTGAGATAGTCAAGCCTATCCTGATGGGTGAATTCTAATATCCTATGATGGCTACGTAGTCCTGGAGTATAGGGACTGCTACTAACGACTCTGCCTATCTGACGGAGAAGCCGCCATTCCTACACTCGCTCAGTGCTAAATCCTACTCCTAACTAAAAGACACTGACATACTAGACTGTTCTGAGTTTAACTGAGTGTTCTGATAATACTCATGATATAATCTGAAGTTATTCTGAAGATACTAAAACAACACTAAGTAAACAGCTACGGTTTCTGGTATTCAATACCTCCAGGACTCAAAATAATAATAGTAGCATGACACTAGAACATTGAAGGACATAGCATGAAGGCATCCATAAAACATTTACTCTTGTAGAATTTTATCAAACACTTGTAGTTCATGGTTCAAAAGATTCATAGGAATGTCCTAAAACATATAGAAATAGCATGAATCCAACATAATAGAGTTAAATCATGGTTTTGTTCAGTAAATAATAATATTAAAACGTGGAGGATTGAATAATAACAATAATTTCATGGTGACATGATATGAAATAACTAGTACATGGAGATTCATGGATGAAATCATAATTTAAAATCAAATAAACTTGAAAAGATGATAGATTTGTAATTAAAACGGATACTTGGACTCCATGGATGAAAGGGATCCGTGGATGAACATCCAACATACCTTAATGGATGAATTTCGAAGGATTGATGGTGTGTTATTGAGATTTGACCTTGATTCTTGAGAGCTAGGATTTCTTGTTCTTAAAAAAAGGGATTTTTAATTTGAGAGAAAGTGAATAATGATGAGTATTTAGGTCAATTAGGGGTTAAATTTTGTGTTTAGGATGGGTTTAGGGCTTAGGAAAAGACCCAAATACTCTTAAACGAATTTAAAACACAAGCTGGAAACTGAAATCCCGATTTTTGCCCTTGGCGCGATGCACCACTATCATGCCAAGCCACTGAAAAAGGGGCAACTGGGACCTGAATAAACACCGCGATATGCCACTATCGCGGTAAGCCTGTGGATGCTAATTTGTCTACCTCCACATCGTGCCATGATCGCGGAGGTTCACTCGAAATTGACAAACGAGAAATTTTCCTTCTCCGCGACGCGCCATAATCGCGGAGTCACACTTGAAATCAACAATTGTTATTTGGGTTGCCTACGTAACGCGCTAAGGGTTAAAATAATGGTGTTTAACGACTGAAACTTTACATCGCCATAACTTCTTACCCGATTATCGGATTTTAGCAAATTTGATATCATTGGAAAGCAAATTCAATTTTCTATGCAATGGCAGGCTCTAAACTGAAAAATAATGAGTGTTTCAAAAAATATTATAGATATGAATACTTGTGTATTGAGACTTAAATTATGCTAGAGAAATATGGGGTGTTACACATGACCCCAAATAGAAGTGGAAAACTTAGTTCTCATAAGTAATGGTCTTGCTATCAACAGAAAATTTTAATTAATGACTCGGAAAGGCCATTTTGACTGTGAACACGAGCTACGGGATGTTCCACTCTTATACCAATCGATAAGAAATAGTCATTAAATGCTTCGAATGAAAATTTAGCAGCATTATCAAGGTGAATAGATTTTATATGATTATTAGGAAACTGTTCCCGTGATCATATTATTTGTGCCAATAATTTTGCAAATGCGAAGTAGCGAGATAACAATAGGCACACATGAGACCATTTAAAAGAAGCATCTATTAGGACCATAAAGTATCTAAATGACCCATTAGATGGGTGAACGGGTTCACAAATATCCCCATGTATGTGTTCCAAGAGCGTGGGGGACTCAATCCCAACTTTTGTTGGTGATCGCCTCACAATTATCTTGCCTTGATAAAAAACATTACATAAAAATTCACCATTTGAAAGAACCTTCAAGTTCTTTGATGGATACACTTTTTAATTTTCTATAATTCGTCTCATCATTATAGATCAAGGATGTTCCAGACAAGCATGCCAAAGTACAAAAGTACTGGAATTAGTAAAATTCTTGTTTACTAGAGAAAGTACCTCAATTGTACAATTTTTTTTTCAATACATGCCAGAAGATAAAGCAGAGAACTTTGCTATAACACATGTCTTCCCATAGACAATCTTGGTGATACCAATATATTCAAGATTCATCTCATCAATTGTCTTGATATGATAACCATTTTCACGGATATCTTTAAAACTCAACAAGTTTCTCCCAGACTTAAGAAAAAACATAGCATAATTTATGATGAGTTTAGCTTTCTTGAGCAAGATTATAATGGCTTTTCCGAAGCCTTCAATCAAATTAGTGCTACCAAAAATTGTAGTAACATTAATCTAGCCCATGTTTAGATGAGAGAAATATTTATCGTCTTTGAATATCGTATGTGTCGTGCCGGAATCAATCAAATAAATATCTTCACTGGTAGAGTCTCGTGCTGATAACATATTATAAAAAATAAAGTAGAGAAGATCAAGATTAGAGAGAGTAATTATTTTTTCTCTGGAGGAACGATTAACAATAAAGGAAGCCCTTATATAGGGGAAATTTACTCCCAGTTTCTCTCTAAAGATGGCTACTTCAAATACTGATAGATATCAACTTGTCACGACCCGAATCGGGGCCCTGACCATGACGGACATCCTGAATTATGAAGTCCCGAGAGCCCTTCTAACTTGTAATCATATACACCATTCATATATACAAATAGGAAACGCGGAAATAAAATCTGCTACGGAAACATGGTCATAATCTAAATATAGTTTAACAATGAGGAATAAAATCCAATATCAACTAAACATCATCTGAAAACCGTCTGCGAAATCTCTACTACATGATCAAATAACAACTGTCTGAAACTGGGACAAGGCCCCCAGTCCCAGTAGACCAAAACCATAATAAAGGACATAATCTGAAAGAACAGGCCTTCTGGAATATAGAAGGCTCACCACTGCACAACCTGATCTGTTGTCTGAATTATCTACCATTTATCTGGACCCTTAGACTGAGCCTCAGAACCTGGAGGGAGGGGGGGTCAATCCAGATGTACTGGTACGCAAAGTAATCCAAAATAAAGGTTATATATAAATAAAATAATGGAGAGAAATTTGTAAAAACATCATACATGAAATAGTTTTCAAAACACATGGGCACCTTTTTGAAAAATCATAAATCATTCTTGACAATGCAGTTTCTGATCTTTGTATTAATTATGAGTTAGGTGGTACACCCCTACAAGTCTGAAATCCCACGGGCCGTATGGAATCTGCCATTGACTCGGTGGGGAAGCCCCCAACCCGAGTGTGCCGCAAGGATTGGAGTTTCAAATTCTGATACGCCACACGACACTAAGCCAACGTAATATAATATACCCGGATCGAAAAATCACGATTTCGGGCAATGAGTTGTCTGAACTCATGCCTTCTTCGGGGAACCACCTAAGCTCTCTTTATGCCTAATTTTATCCTATTTCGAATCATGCATTTTTCTAGTTTCAACATCTGAAAAGTCTAATTTCAAACGTGCATTCTATTATGTTCTGAATTATCATGGCATAATCTGAATTGGTGTCGTCACACCAAGACTTGCAAGTCCTATTTCTGAGCCATAATGCATCATGCATGATTCTTCCATTAAAACATAGTTCAGACCACCAAAACATGCAAATAGTTTAAGAGATTTCATGTTCCAAAACATAAGTCAAAACTATGCAAGAATTCCTCAAACATATAGTGGTCATGTGCTTTTGGAAAAATCATGCACTCTTTCATTATATGAATATTTTCACATTTATCAACATAAACTACCCTCTCTCTTTTTCAAATCAAAATCATAATCTGAACATGACGTTATTCAAGACCTTTCATATCAAGCTTTTTGAAATACATTCGGAACAATCCATAACATGTCATAAGTAAAGGAATAATTATAACC
Organism: Capsicum pubescens; assembly: GCA_030864215.1. Classification (NCBI taxonomy): domain Eukaryota; kingdom Viridiplantae; phylum Streptophyta; class Magnoliopsida; order Solanales; family Solanaceae; genus Capsicum; species Capsicum pubescens. The sequence continues at coordinate 21,301,558 of CM061543.1, forward strand.
AGAGAGGGATTTTACATGAATCATGCTCTTAATTCAATCATCAACCTTAAAACACATATATATATACATACATATATCACTTTAAATCAATTTGGGTGAAGGCCTAAAGGCCAAGACAATATCATCAATGCTTCTAAAACATGAATATGTTCATAAGTCTGAAACCCTTTTCCTAAAAACATGATTTCTATGCCCATGAGATTTTAGAAAAATCCCGGATACCTTAAATTATAAGATCTAAAAGATGAAACCCGGATCTAGATAGATGAAACCTGGATCTTGATCCGTTTCTTGAATATCTTCACTTAGAAAGATGAATTCTTGATCTATGGAAGGGAAGGAAACTTGAATCTTGATTTGTTTCTTGGAGGTCTTGAACTTAAGGATTGATTTTCTTGATTTCTTGATCTTGGAGGAAACCCTAGTTTTCATCTTGTTCTTGAGAGTAGAGAGGATTGAGATGTTGTAAAACTGATAATATATGGATTAATAACACTTAAAGGGTGATTTAATTCGTGTGAAAGGTTTTTGGAGTGAGGAAAAGACCAAAATACCCCTACGAAATCACTTTCCAGTTGCTGAAATTTTCAGCTGACGACCAAGGCTGATAAGCCGTCAGATCTGTGATAGCCCATCAGCCCAGGTCATCACCTAGGAGCTGAAATTTATGAGTTTTTGCCTAAGGCTGACAACATATTCTGATAAGTCATCATATTTGTGACAAGCCGTTAGAATTGTCGTCACTCAGTTGCCAGACTGATATGCTGGAGTAAAATGGGCATAACATTTTTATCCGATATCATTTTTGTGCGAAATTGGTATATTTGGAAAGCTAATTCGAAGAGCTTTCATTTGATATATAGTAGGCTACCCATTTCGTCATATATAAGGAGTTATAGTCGATTGAAGTTGACTCAAGTTTCGACGCTGACTAAAACTCGAACGATAGGAAAGCTTTCAACTTGATCTTGAGTTAGGGAAACTCTATGATCTCAATTCATGCTCAAATAGGTTTCCACACTACATAATTGATTAACATACCAAATTTGAATTATATTTATGGCCTTTTGGAACATCTACCCGTAGGAATGACGGTTTATGTTCTACCCTGAAAATGTGGGGTGTTACATTATCTCCCCTTGGGATTATTCATCCCCGAATGATGTGTAGGTGTAATACCCCGTATAATCCTAAGTCTAAAATTCAGCTCGTTAGGCTTCACAAGCTCCAAGACTTAGAAAATTTTGCTAAGTGTTCAACACTTAGTCTTATTTTAGACCTCCGAACTTCGTGTATTTATTTGACGACCTTCCCGACCTTAGTTTTTTAATTTTCAAGTTGTGTTGCGATGGGGCAAGGTCATAGTACATATCAGGTAAGTTTCAAAATTTTTGGAGTAGCGTAAGGGCACATTTGGTGTGCCAAACAAGTAGCAAACGACGTTAAGCCCGCGACGCCCAGGTTTCAGCACCACTGTAGCCAAGGCGCCGCCCTGGTTACAAAACTGTTGTAGCTAGGCGCTGCCCAGGTTATTCCCCTGGGCTAATTTTCAGCAATCCAGTCCGTGTTTCCAAGGGCAAAATTGTAACCTTCCAATCCCTATATAAGCTACTTTAACATGAGATTCCTCATATTTTCACCCAAATATTGTTAGTTTCTCTCAAAAACTCTCAAGAACACAAGCTAGGGTTTTCATAGAATGATCAATTCCAAGGTAATTCAACATCAAATTTCAAGAATCTCTCTGTCAATCTTCAATAAATCAAGAGCTAAGGTATGCGTAGTGTTGATTTATGGATCCCTATCATCCATAAAGTTCAAGAACCCTCTTTTAAATTAGGAATCATGAAGTTATGTTGTGGGTTGATTATGTTTGTGTGATTGATTGTTATACAACTCCCAAGTTAGAATCTTTATGTGATTTTATGAAACTAGGATGACATGTAATTTAAAATATATGAATTTTGGGTGGTTTGAATTATTAAAGTGATGAATATGCCTATGCCATAAAGTGTGCATGCAAGGTGTTTGATAAAATACCTAAGAGACTAGAAATCATGCATTATAGCTAGAAATCTCAGTACCTGGTAACTCCAGTAATCTCTGTAATTCAGTACTCTCAGAAATCTCATGAACTCAGTACTCAGTAAGATCAGTAATCTCATGAACTCAACACTCAATAAGATCAGTAATCTCATGAACTCAGCCAGTTATCAGATATCAGTAGTATTTCGTCAGTCACGAAACTCAGTAAACTCAGTCCAGTTCAATTCTGTTAATCAGAACAGTGTCCTTTCAGTTGGGAGTAGGATTCAGCACCCAGCGAGCCTAGGGATAAGGACTCACCCGCTAGATTGGACTGAGATCCCTAGAAGCAATCCCTAAGTTTCAGAACTATGAAGCCATCGTAGGTATGAGATGTCACCCGTTAGATAGGGCTGATATACTCAGGGATCACCCGTTAACATATTTATATGTATAGGAATGATCCCAGGGGTCACCCATTAGATTAGGACTGACTCCATAGCAGTTGTCTTTACTGGTGGCGCGGTATTGACACCTTTCCAGTCAGGGCAGAGATTGGACCCCAGTTAGCTTAGCATGGGGCAGTCGGTTAGACGAATACATCCCACTGTTTCAGTTACAGATTCAAGACTGTCAGATATGGTCAATTCAGCTTAGTAGTACAGATTCAAGACTGTTAGATACGGTCAATCCTTATCATTATCAGTAGACTTAGGGATCACCCATTAGATAGGATTGATCTCAACTATGGTCAATCAGTATTTAAATCATCAGATTTAAAGATCACCCGCTAGATAGGACTGATCTCAGACTAAGTCAAATTATCTTTATTATCAGTATACTCAAATGTCACCTACTGATAGGACTGATCTCAGATTCAATTAATCAGATATAGTATGGAACTCAGATAGTTCCATTACTTAGACTGTGAGATAGAGTCGCTCAGTATCAGTTACATCGGTCATGCCGACCATCATAGTCATATCAGGTATATCAGTCATCATAGCTTACGTTATCAGTATTCAGTTTCAGGACTGTTAGACACAGTCAATCAGACCAGTTCTTCATAATTCGTACTGTCAGAAATAGTCATTCATCTATTCAGTACCTCAGTACTAGTAAACTAACGTTGTCAGTATTCAGACGTAGCAGCCAGTATCACCACGAGTTCAGTTATAGTTACCGATGCATGTATGTATTCTCACGTTCATATCAGGCAATATTGTTCATGCATATAACCCTTTGCATTTAGCCTACCTCACTCGTATACTCAGTGCATTCAGACGTATTGAGACATTTGAGCTATGGTGTTTTATTTTACGCCATAGGTTCAGAGGCACAAGCTCCAGATCAGTAGTAGATTCCAGTCTCAGCAGTCAGAGTTAGAAGTGAGTCCTCATCTTTCGAGGACATGATGATTTCATTACTATTGCAGTTTTCAGTTTATTTCAGTAGTTGGAGTTAGTTGGGGACATGTCCCATCAACTCTTTATTCAGATAGTTAGAGGATTTCAGACTATAGCATGTCAGATAGTTATTTCAGATTTGTTTTGGTATTGTTATACCATTTTCAGACATTGTTCTTATCAGATGTTTATTCAGATTTGAACCTTATGGACTTTCGATTCATGTTTCTGCATCTTACAGTGTTTTATGCAGTATACAGGTACAAATATCAATCATGGATTAACTTGTGGTCCTTCGGGGTCATGATCACCGTGTCGCATTCCGGTTCAAAAAATTAGGGCGTTACAGTAGGAATGTTGAAGTCTTTAAGGTATGGAATAACATGAACATGATATGTCTTCTAAGAAAGGATATAGCCGAGCTGAAACAATTAAACTTCTATCATGAAACTGAATTCTGAGCTGACTTGACTTTACTTGCTTCAAGGAGCTAATTCATGCTGAGAATTTTAGGATTCCCTTGAAATGTTCATGATTCGATCATACATATTGAAATTGGGAAGCGATGACTTATGCAAGTACAAGTCATGAGACAATAATACTTAGATCGTACTAGGGTATTTGTGCTTCCTGAGCTAAAATATTTGGAAAATTTTGAGATTATACACTAAACTCTTATGCACCGAGTCATGAATAGATAGCTGAATCTGAAACATGATGCTTGTATTGAACTGAATTTGCAATTTACATGGATGGAATAGATTATATCTTGGGATGGTAATACGCATAAGACTTCGGTTAGTAGGACCGAGTAAAAAGGTAAGAAACCACAATACTTGTCTGCCCGACTGTTAAACTGAATTGTCTGTTATACAGGCTGAATTATACTGAAAACTTATGCTTAACTGGAGTATCTCTTCAACACTCTTTCTAAAGAAGTTGTAGTAGCATTAAGGAGCAAGGAATCTTGGTCCTGAGCTACACAAGACATCCAACTAAGGAATCACAACAATGACATCACTCTATGACATGGAATAGAGACATATGACTCATAAACTAGGATAGAATTACCCGGCCTTAGGCAATGCAACTTCTTACTTTCAAGCTTCACACACTTCTCGAATATCCCTTAACTATATTATCTCCCTCCCCCCCAAATGCCATGCTTATTTGATTCAAATTATAATTCTTATATGGGCATTGATAAATCTTTCTACTAATGTCTAAAGTAGCTTAAATCTTTCATCGTGATCAAGCCTAACTCTAAATCACAAAATACAACATGCCACCCACGATACTATTCTAAACCATATGGTTCAGCCTTGCTAATCATTAGGAGAATAGCATGAGTTATAGGAACTAAGCACACTATAAAGCGTGAGTTCATGAGTTATGAGCTGCATGACCTCAATTTGGAGTTCATAACTTATGGAATGTGATCTCGACTATTGAATGAACTATAATTCCTCATTTAGGAACTGGAAGAGCACATGATTCTCTATCATATACATGAACATGAACTATGATCATGGAACCAAAACGTAAAGCATGAGTAGGTATTGGGATAGCTGAAAAATACTGAGATAAGAATGGGTTGAGTCTTACCCTCACTTTCTAACGTTCTATATCATACTGGCATTACTATCAGAATCTGAGAGCCTGACTTGGTTATTTGATCTATCATCTCCCCCTTAGCTTCAAGCCATTATCTTAAGTTTGATAGATCTCTTTCTAGACTTTAAACTGAACTACACTCATTGCACTTCGGGGTCTGGAAAACGACCATACACGCATATCATAGAACTTAAACCGAATGACTACACCTAAAAGTGAAAAACCCACTGTTAATACTACCTTCTGAGATACACTTTATCTTTCTATAGCCATCAATAGTCATCATATAATACTTGCACACTTAATAACTTCGGGTCTTCATAAGTATCCCTATAGTCGGAGTGTACACCTTCTAGTGCCTCAACTTTTATTTCTATTAACTCAATCTTCAAAAACTCAAACTTAGATTCTAACACTTAGAATGGATATCACCAAGCCTTTGATGAACCATACTACTTCCGTCATAGCCTACCAATAGCGCGACTCCAAACTTATATCTCTATACTATGCGAATCAAGATCATATCATAAGGCTCAACACTATCAATTAAAACTCCGTAACTTGGCTATTTAGAACACCATATACCATCTACTAGTATTTCCCCACCTAGCAACTCAGCGGTACAACTAGCCACACGCAACATGTAATAGTCTTAGAAAATGCCGCAACTCCATATCACCTTGGAAATAATTCTACATCATACATACAACATCATACTTCATTATGAATCAAATAAACTTAAGCTCTTTCATAAACCGTTCAAGCCTATTAGATCACTTCCATATAACTAGTATCATTAATCAAGAAATCATCACATCCACCTTCATGGACATCAATTGTTCAAACTTAATGTCTAGTGCTAAACATGATTTTCAACCCAACCTTACATATAATTCTCGCAAAACATACATCATTAATCTTAAGTCACTATTCTTACAACCACATTCTACATTAAATTCAAGCCTATAGTCTAACATCAATCATTTACCTCCAATGAAGAATGCAACACAATATACTAGTCCATCAAATTGGGATATTCCATCCAAATACCTCAAAAATCTACTACATACCTTCTCATAAGTAGTACTAGTTTACAACTACCAACGAAAAGAAGGTCAAGGAGGGGGGGGGCAAAGTCACATAGTAGACATGGTCAACCTTAATCTTATATTATAACCCCATACAATCTTATCTACTTATACGTCTTTCTCACATCACACTTACTTACCCAAGCGTACATTTAGACTACCTTCATATTCCATAAACAACCACGAGTCTATAATTATAACTTACTGGCCAATCTAGTCATTTTCATACTTCAGGCAACCAACAATTCACCTTGACTAATAACTCCTTCTCTATCTTCTACTAAACTAACATACAAGGACGTATCACTTCATTACTAACTCAGTCTCATACAAAAAAAATAAATTCGGCTAAACATATATTCAATAAATAGCCCTTACTACTTTTCTTGCCATTACACCTCTAAAACTCCAGTTCAACCAACACAAGAACAACAAGATGAACAACAAGTTTCTAGTGAATCAAAATAGGCCTCACACGGCTTTACTAGACTTTGATTTTTGTGTGTTTGAACAAGGAAATGAGATGAATGACAAGGCAACTATGCTAGTGAATCGAAAGATCCCCACACGACTTCACTAGACTTTGAGTTTCAACAACACAATGATAACAAGATAACAAGATTACAAGAGTTAGAAACTTGACACACAATAATCAATGATCTAAGAATACACATCTTACTCTGTATAAATAGAAATCTGAGTCAAACACTTCCCCCACAGACTACCATGCAATACACACATGCTACTAGCTACCACATTAGTCTATCACTATAAAGGGGTAGATCATCCTCAAACATTGGTTATGCAAATAAAATATTATTTACTCAAAAGTCACCCTCACTCTAACTTCTAACTTTGTGACTTCACATCACCAACTTCTTGGTCCAACATCACTACCAATAGGTCATGACACCGACACTTAACTTATACTACTACTCAGGTGGAAATACAGTTTCAACATTCTTCTACACATTATCCTCCCTTAAGCATGACATCTGCAACATAAAGTTTTGAAAAAAAGACTAAATACACTTACTGAAAAGCACGATTTTATCAAGATCAAGGTTCACACTAGAATAAATACAACCTGAAGCACTAATGGACTCTTCACAAGTCCTTGCATAATTTCAAAATGTTATATGGCTCAATCAGAAAGGACCATACCATTCAAACTCTGAACTTCTGCACTTGAATCACCCCAATAATGAGACATGTCTGAGAACATCATAGTAAGGAAAGAATGGAGATGACTGTTACTTTCGTATGAGCGACACCATAGTATGAATTAGAGTAAGAAAGAGGAACATTCTGACTCCATAGCATGATATAGAACATGAAGAAAGGGAGACATTCCTAAACGTCTAGTAGCCTCCTGCTTATATGTGTGGCACGCTACACACCCATAAACAAAACTCTACCCGACGTGATTTCGCAGACACCCTGGGACCATAAACCGTTCTCTGATACCAAGTTTTTCATGACCCGAATCGAGGCTTTGGCCGTGACGTACATCCCGAACCATAAAGGCCCGAGAGCCCTTCTAACTTGTAATCATATACACCAGATGATAGGCGAATTTACGCGCCTATATCAATATATTTTGCCCATATTTTAGCCTAGTTTTGAGAACAAATTATATATTTCATGCACTTTTAGTCCTTTTTCCTGTAAATGAGCTAACGAACATGATTAGTAAAGTTTCAGGTATAAATGATGCATAATTCAGCATTTTATGGCTTACTTGACGCTAAAGAAAGCTCACGAAGGAAGGAAAGGGAGTTTGGACGCCTAAAGGACCAAAAGTGATGCATGGAGAATCTGTCCCGGGCTAAAACAACAATTCTGAAGACTTTGGGGACTTACAGACACAAAGCTGGATTTGGACAATGATACATTAACCTAGTACAATTAGGTTATGTATTTCATTATTTTATGTGGATTATGATAATGTTACCTTAACCTAGTACATTTGGGTTAAGGATTTCATTAGTCTAGTAGGATTTGGTTATTTATTTCATTAGCTTAGTAGGATTAGGATATGGGTATTATAAATACCCTATCATGCTAGTGATTTTAGAACATCTTCTTAACATCTCATCTTACAATTCAATTCTATTTTTCTTCTTCTACTCTTCTATTCTTAAATTCCACAACAAGAGAATCGTTACTTTGCCTAGGAAATCACGCCTCACGCCTATCACTTGATCTACACGCCATTACTCAATATCGTGTATAATAACAATGTCAATCGTGATTTCCTTCGCATTCATGGGTAACTAAACTTCTCTGTTGGGGTTATGGAAGCCGAATGAGTTACTATCTATTGCTGTGAGTTTGTGAGTTCGAGGCACGTATATTGCTTATATCATTATTCTCTTCATCTTAAATCTACATTCTTTGCGGTTGCAAACGCAAGAATACGCCAGTCTAACATTTAACTTGTTCGAGAGAAAAGTTATTTGTCTGGAAAAAAGATAATGTCAAGGTAGTAGGACACTATTTCCTACTAAAAAGCTAGTGCCGTAACTGGACTAACCTCTTGGAGAATTCGTACCGTTAGACACGCTTTAAGCTCGAGAGAGTTAAAGTGAAATAGTCCTTGTTTAGGTCGAGAGACGCTTGGAGTTACCATCGACTACAATCCTCTATAAGCAATTGCATGTCAGAATTCTACACACTCATAGCCAATAGAGACGTATACCTCAGAAGGTGGACATAACCCCAACGCTTCAATTCTCATTGTTTACAACCAACGTAACAATCTCTCTCTTTTTACTTTATTATTTTCAGCTTTTGTTTACATTACTTGCAAAACAAGAATCCCCCCTTCTTACGAGACTTGCACCAAAAGTTTAGTAATTTTACTTACTTGTTGGCCAAGCTATTCCCTGTGGGATCGACACCCAACCCAGGTTGGGTTCTATATTTGCTAACGACCGCTTTACACTCAAACGAGAGCTGTAGATTGAGCGTTATAAAAAATTAGCGCCGTTGCCGGGGAATACAAGTGTCAATTAAGTTCGTAATAATTACTAGACCCTTTGGTCGAAGACTCTCGTACTTTTACTTTTAGTTTTTGTTTTTGTTTACTGCAGGTTTTTGTTCAGTGCATCAATGGATGCACAACGTGAAATACCGTTCGATGATGTTGATGATGATCTTGATGGTGCCGGAGCCACTGGAGCTATAATTCCACCACCATTAGCGCCCGGAGCCAAGTTCAACATCACAAGCACCATGATTCAGTTATTGCAACTCAAGGGATTATTTGGTGGACTAGCAGGCGATGATCCGAATATGCATCTCATCAACTTTATTTCCACATGCAAGTCTTTTGACAATCCTGGTGTTGGTCAGAATGCAATTCGATTACGTCTATTTCCATTGTCTCTGTCTGGGGAGACAACACTATGGTTGAATGGGCTGACTCCTGATTCAATTACAAATTGGAGGCAATTGAGAGACGCTTTCCTAGAAAGATTCTTTCCGCCTTCCAAAACAGCACAATTGAGAGATGAAATCAGCAACTTTCGTCAGCTTCCCACTGAAGCTCTTCATGAAACATGGGAGAGGTTCAAGACAAAGCTAGCGAGATGCCCAAACCATCACATGACTAATGTTCACCTCATGGAGATATTGTATAGATCCTTGAATTCAATAACTAAGCCAGTGGTGGATAACGCAGCTGGAGGATCTTTTATGGACCTCACCTTTGGTCAAGCAAGAAATATGCTAGATCTCATGACGAAACAAAGTAGAGCTTGGCATACCAGGGATTCCGAGGTAGCAAGCGCCACTTTATCTATAGGCATGACTGCAGACCAAAGGAGAAGAGAAGAAGAACGTGATCAAGATATGGCACACATGAAAACACAAGAGGATCTTCTTACAAAGCATCTATTATCAGGGAAGACCGAAAAAGTCAAAGCTGTTGCGTCAAAAGGAAGAAACGAATCTGATTCGGATGAAGAAGCCAACTACTTAAACAATCAGGGGGGTTTCCGAGGTAATACCCAAGGAAACCAAGGTCAGAACTATTATGATAATTCTGGAAACAAGGACCAAGGTAGTTGGAGAAAAAACAATGAAAAGAGTGGTGTTTATGTTCCCTCTGGAAGACGTGACACCACCACATCTAATTCGGGAAGTATGGAAGACATGATGGTTAAACTACTGAAAGGAGTGGAAGCAACTAGCACGGGAGTAACGGAGGTAATAAATGATTTTTCCTCTATGAAGCAATTAGTTGATTCTTATTCCACTTCAATCAAGCAAATAGAGCAGCAATTGAGCCAACTTTCAGCAGCACTCAATCAAAGAAAGACTGGCACTTTACCTAGCGACACCGTGAAAAACCCAAGGAATGATGGGTCATGCATGGCCATTACTACCAGAAGTGGTAAAGTGCTGGAAACTTCAGAAAAAGGCAAGCAAGTGGCTGACGAAGAGGCGGAAATTGATGATAAGGCGAAAGGGGAAGATGCCGCAGCAGCCGATCCTAATGTCCTTAACATCACTCCTCACAACATGCAGCCTGGAAAAGCTGAAAAACGGAAGCAAGAGGAGAAGAAATCCATGGAGAGAACAATTCCATTCCATCTCCTCATTAGGTTTTGTATAGTGTTCCTATCAGAGATACTACTAGAGCCAGTGTGTGTAACAACTGACATATCAACATTTGGTAATGTTACTTTTTGTGGATGTATTGACTCAGATATTGAACCGTTATTTAGAAGTTCAATGTCTGCTGTCATGTGATTTGTAGCACCTGTATAAATAATCCACTCATGTGGTTTATTGTTGACCAAAAGGGCCCTACCAATAACTGTCATATTTGCTACAATAGTAGAGGGCATAAATACTAAAACTTGATTCTGTTGTTCTAGTATTTTGCAAATTTGATCATATTTTCAGGTGTAAACATTGGTGTAATCATCCCATCCTTTGGTAAATTTTGTGAAGTCAGATAAGCACCATGTGATTGAGTCTGTTGAGGTTGTAGCTGCCAGTCTTCAACAATAACATTATGAGCACTAGAAGCAACCTTTCTCTGCTTAATTTTGTTATCAAAGCCACTTCTGAAGTCATTGTTGACTCTTTGATCTCCATGTTTTAGTTGACATGATGGATATCCAACTAACTTGTAGCAATCCATATTATAGTGACCTTTCATCTTGCAATGATCACAAACATCATTTGAGTTATAGGTTGAAACATAGTTCCTTTTTCCATTTTGATAACCACCTTGATATCCACTTTTAGAGTACATTGCAACATCATCAATTGTAGTAGGTGCAGCACTAAGAAGACCTATTTCCTGTACTGAATGATCCACAGACTTTTGATTCTCATCACTTATGATCATGGAGTAGTCCATGTTAACAATAGGTAGTGGTGTCATTAACAAAATGTGGCTTTTTGCTTGTGAGTATGAATCATTCAAGCCCATTAGAAACTGATACAACTTTTTCCTTTGAAGAAAAGCTAAAAAATCTCTTGATTTTTCATAGTTACAAGCAGGTGATGAGACTAAAGACTCAAACTCATCCCTTAAGTTTTTCAACTTGGTGAAATAGACAAAACAGATTGAACACCTTGGGACACAGTTGAAATTTCTTGATACAAATTGTAAGTTCTTGATCCATCTGTTTTATCAAATCTTTATTTAAGACCCACCCACACATCATAAGCCTTGAGACATGTACTACCCCTCCAAGAAGGTTACTAGACACTGAATTAATCAGCTGTGACAGTACTATTGCATTAACCTTTTCCCATTGATTAGCTAAGTTTATAAAGAAGATTTATTTCTTCCAAGAACCATCAACCATTCCAAACTTATTTTTACCTAATAATGCTATCCTAACTATTTTACTCCATACTACACAATTTTCACTTCCTTGTAGCTGAAATGAAATAAGTGAAGTACCTGAAATGTCTGCAGTCGAGAGATATAGAGGGTGATTGATATCTCGAGTAGTAGTTGTAAACTGAAATGAAGTACTAGAATTTGCATTATTCACTGGAGGTACAATTCAACTACCAATTCCATCAACATAGGTCGCCATTGCAATTTATTACTAAGGATTTGCAAAAAAATAAACTCCCAGATTCTATAGTTCTTGATTTCAAGAACAAATGTAGGATCGAGTCTCACGTATTGATTCAATTCAGTGCAAGTTATGATACCATGAAGAATTAGGTGATCTTAATGGTAATCACTATGAACAACTAAGCAAGAAGGCAGGAAAGTAAGAGAGAAGAGAGAAGAAAAGAGAACACAGATAATCATAGAGCATTAGCCAAAACTGTAATTCTTTGTATTCAAGTTGTTATCCAATAGTACATGATACATATGTATATATAGGCAGTTAGTAAGTGGGCTAAGACAACTAGTAGGTTAGTTGGTTGGTTAGTGGTGAGCTAGAGGTTAGTTATAATTAACTTCACTGATTCATTGCAGTAGTAATTTGATATAGGTTGAACACCTTTAACTACCTGCTTCAACACTATCATTTTGCATAATGATTGTCCATCTTTTGATATATATCAGGCATTGCATTCTCCGAATAATTCAAATCGAAGCAATTGGATGTCCAACTCGGGCCTATATGACATAACCGATCAATAGATCCACCTTTGTCATATATTCCATACATCACACTAGATAGATATCGTATTCATGGAATACGATTCACTTTCAAGATGCCTTGGTTGTGAAATGGTAGACACGCGAGATTCAAAATCTCGTGCTAAAGAGCGTGGAGGTTCGAGTCCTCTTCAAGGCATAATATTGAGAATGCTCATTGAATGAGCATTCTGAATTGGAATAAATTCGATAGCGGATCGCGAAATTTTGGTGATCTTCTCTATCTAATAAATGGGGAGTCCGCTTTAAAATCCTCTTTTGGAGTTAAAAAATCCAATGAAAAGAACAAACTATCATTTTTAATAATGAAATTTGAAGTTAAACTCATGCACAAAAGTCATGCTTTCTATGAGGAAAAAATGATTGTTAAACTCTTGATATGAAGGTGCCTTAAAGAGTTGGTTTTGGATTAACTTAGAAAATTAGGTACGGAAAAAAATTGGAAAACTATATATTTTGGTGAATATTGGAAAACTATAAAAACGAATTGGGAGATTTTCTTTTTCTTATTTTGGATCAAGTAGACAGGCAACAAAGAGTTTTATATGCAATTCATTGCACGTCATGATGTTCTATAAGCTAAGTGGACTTGGATACTGAATATTGTATTTGTGACCGTCAAGAAATAAATCTTGGGTCTAATCTAACCCCAAAAGTTAGCTCGTTTGTTCATAAAGGAAGAATTGTTTAAGTCTATCTAAGAAGTCCAATTGTCCATTCCTTTTCCGACATAGGACTCTTAAACTGTGACCTTCTGGTAGCCAAAACCAAGTCTAATAGGTGGTCCTATACTAAACATTGATTATAAGATGGTATTTTAGGGTAGATGATTCTCCCACTGAATGAGTAATGTGTGTGCCACTCACAATAAATTTAAGTCGTGACAATATTATTTTGGATTTTGTTGTAAGAATTTTTGTTAGCGAATATGAATATTTAAGAGGATTAATTCAAGGTCTAAAATAGTTTTATTGTTGAAAGAAAACAATCTTTCTTTCCTTCTTTTTTTCTTATAAAAGAATTGTACATTTTCTACAAACTTCAATATTTTCTAACCAAAAAATAAATTATAAATTCATTAAATTAAATAATCTAATCGTGCAAAGAAGATGTATGAATGTCCAATGTGGAGGTATGTAAGGCTGAATAAGAAGGTAGATTCAAGAAGTATTAGAGAGAAGTGATTATACAAAGAATAATGACACAATTTCATTTTATCAAGGACGTGACATTAGATAGGAGAGGTTAGAGGACTCAAATAAGAATATATAAGCAGATCACTTGAGTTAAGCAAATCATTGATGAGCTATTTAAAGATTGTCTAACTTAAACTTTAGATGTCCTAAATTATCATTAAAATAATTAGGTGTTGACTCCTTATTTAATTAATTTGAGAGTCATCTATTTAATGTACTCTATTTTTGCCTGATTAACGGTAACACCCTCAAATTTTGCGTATATTATTTTTTGATCTTCCCGTGCTTGAAATATAAAATTTTGACTTAAAATATGTTCGAAAATGTTAAAAGGGTAATCTAAAGGACTTTCAAAATTTTTGGACGAGGTTCGGGAAGTTTCGGGACACGGAGGCAGTAAGCCTCCGCGATAGCCCCGCGTCTTGGAGGTTGGTATCGGTGCTAGACTTGTGTCGTGGAGGCTGGTGTCCGTGATGGACCCCACGTAACGGAGGCTGTATTTTTCTGCGTATTTAATTAAAGTCCAAGGGGGGACTTTTTGTTTTCCCCTTTAAACCCATTTTCCACAACTTAAAACATCCCCTAATCATTATAATCCCTTTTTATAATCTCTAAGCAATCTTTCTCCAACAAGAAAGGAGAAAACTACCTAGGCCTAAGAATTTTGGTATTCAAGGGTCAAATTTCTTTACGTTTTCATCGTTATTGAGGTATGTGGATCCTAAATCTCATGGGCGTAAATTTATCATTTAAATAAATTTTGAAGATATATAATTATGTATATGAAATGAGTTTTGATATTGTTGAATGAGCACGCATTGTAAATCCCGTTTTATGATGAAATCTTGTATAAATTATGTTTTTTTTTTCCTAAACTCGAATTTCTTTTCATATGTACTTATGTTATGAGTTTTGAGAATTGATATGAGAGCAAAACTTACGATTCCCTCTCTATTTATGAACTCCGTTGTCTTAACATGTTGTGGTTGTCAAATGCATGATTTAAAGAGAAGGTATGGTTTGTATTTCAAGAGAGGGTACTTTCATTACTTCCAAATTATTCATTTGTGTTAAATGGAAGACTTCATGTGATTTAAGTAAGAATTGGCCACCACATATTTTAGTACTGCAAAGAGATTGTTTTGCATAAGTTTCATATACTATTTGAATAAGAACTCTCATGTGAAGTTTAAATCTTTTGGGTGATCATTAACATGCTTTGAATAAGAAGGGCTATGGATAAGATATGTCATGATATGAATGACTTGGAAGTCTGGGTATGACGATACCCTGTTATGATGTACCTTTAACCGAATAAGAAATGAACTGTTTATAAGCATGAAGTATGCTTTTAAGAGGTTAAAATTGGGCTTAAAGAGAGCTAGATGATTACCCGAAGAAGACACGAGTTCAGATAACTCATTGCCCAAAATTGTGTTTTGCCGACACGAGATTATGATGTCCCAGATAGGGATTATATGTTTGCTTTGTGCTTTTGGCGTATTAGATATTAGAGACTCCAGCCCTTATGGCAAACTTGAGTTGGGGGCTTAGCCGACGAGTTAATGAAGGACCCACATAGTCCGTGGGTACTAAGTTGTAGGGTGTATTACCTAACTCAGAACTAAAAAAATAAAGATGGTTGAGTTTATATGTTTTGCAAGAATGTTTTGAAGCTTTGAAGTATGCCCATGTGTTTTACCTATATTATGCTAAATTGATTTAGAACTGCTCTCAAATATTTTACTTGAATTATAAGCTTTTTTGGATTGTTTCGCATACCGGTACTTTTTAAGTATTGACCCCTTTTTCCTGCAGGTTCTGAGGCACAGTCCCGTGGCCCAGTTCAACTTTAGATTTTCCTCATATAGTCAGGTTGGCGAGCCTCCCTTACTTCGGAAGGCATCCTATCCATATGTAGTTTTCAGTTGTTTTATGATCCGGTCGGGGGCCTTGTCCCGATTTAGACAGACTATTATTCAGCTCAGTAGAGGCTTCGTAGATTGTTTTAGATTGGATTTGGGTCTTCTTATGGTTTGATGTTATGAAGTGTTAAGTTTGATTATGAAACTATCATGTTTTCAGTTTATCTTCCGTACTTCCATTTTATATGAATTATGCTTATGATTACATGTTAAGGGGTCTCTCGAACCTTTATGGTCCGAAATACCCGTCGCGGTCAGAACCTCAATTCGAATCGTGACATTAACTTATTAATCAAAAAGAGATTTGAATAAACACATGTTTTATGATTTGAAAATGAGAGACGATGCATTCATGAAAGGAGCTTTTGCATGCACTTTCCATGAGACTTCATGTAAGATTTATGATGTAGAATAATTTATAAATTATTATTAGTAAGTTGTTAGAAAAACCATACTCCTATATATTTTTTACTTGATTACTTTTAAAAAAAAGAAATTAATCACTTCGTTTCTCCTAACAGTGACGTTTCATTTACGAAAATTTTCGTTAAGAACTTCGTCCAATAATTAATAACGTAAAGCTTTTGGGTTTATAATATCACCATTTTTATATTATAAATAAATAAATGTTAGCATATGGAAATTATGAAAAACAAACTGGTTATTGACAGTTGTTCAACTGAATGGAAAAGGACTACTATCTTATTATTATCTTTGCATAACGAAAATTTGGACTTGGACAAACTAATCTCTAATTAGTTTCTTGGTACAAAAAAAAAAAAGCTACGAATATGATGTTTGAGTAGGAGATCACTCAATACTGCTACATAAATAAATATGCACAAGATGAATTTAAAATTTGAAGATTATGAATTTTCATAAATATAAAATTTATTTTTAAAACATTTATTAATGCCTGAGGAGAATCGAACCCTCATTCAAGAAACCAACAATTGCTTCTAGTCTACTTTGTTAATGAATTTTCAACAAATAATTCTTATATACATCTAATAGATTTTTTAATACTCCTATAAATATAGGATTAACACAATAGTTATTAGATTTTTGAAGACACACACCCCCATTTAACTAAATCCGCCTCTGATTTAAAATATCTTTAAAAATATATATATAAAAAAATTGTAGTCAAAGAAAAAATCAACTTAACTCCACAAACAATAACAAGTTGACAAAAATTGACATGAGACTAGTTCTTTTATGAAAAAAAAGATAAAAAGGGATTTTTTTTTGCAAAATTAGGATTAGATGACATGAAAATATCTAGGGTAGGATCTTTCTTGAGATATCTCAACATGTGAAAAACAGCTTGAAGGTGGGGTTCTCTGGGATCTTGCATGTATTGACTCAGATGTTGCACTCCATATGCTATGTTAAGTCTAGTGTCTGTGAGGAAATTTAGTTTCCCAACTAATTTTCTGTATAAAGTAGGATCACTCAGGGGCTTCCCTTCATGAGCTCTAAGTTTTACTGTGGGATCCAAATGAGATGTTACGGGGGTGAGATTGCTGCAACGGAACTCCCTGAGAAGGTCCTGGACAAATTTTCTTTGAGAGATAAGGATTTCATCATCTTTATACAAGATCTCCAGGCCTAGGAAATAGTGCAGATTTCCAAGGTCCTTAATTTTGAACTGTTCATGAAGAAACTCTTGCGTAGAGAGGTTTCTTTAATATCAGTTCCTGTGAGCAAAATATCATCCATATAAACCCCCAAGAAAACAATGAAAGTGTCCCTCTTTCTATAAAACAAAGAATAGTCATGCAGTGAGTGTAAACCTCTTGAATTGAGAGTTGTAGTTAACTTCTCATACCATTGTCTACTTGCTTGTTTCAAACCATAAAGGGACTTGTTAAGCTTACAAACCACTCCTGCGTGAGGTACAACAATACCCGGAGGGACTTCCATATATACTTCCCATGCAAATCACCATGTAGAAGCACATTATTCACATCAAGTTGATACATATTCCGGTGTTTCTTTGCAGCAATAACAATTAGTGTTCTCACAGTTGTCATTTTGACTACTGGTGAGAAAGTTTCCGTGTAGTCTATGCCATGATGTACAAAATCACGTACAGTAAGTGAGGAAGGATTTGATGAGGTTGAGTGTGAGGTGGGCAGAGAATGCACAAAATCAGATAATTAACTGGGTACCTTGTGGATACTAGTTGACTTTCTAGGTTCAAAATTAAGTGATGAGGCAGGTTGAGGCAAGGGTGAAGACTCTTGAAGAGGAGGAGGTGAAGAAACAACTGGGGATGAGAACTCCGGAGACATAATAGAAATTGTATCATTTGGCACCCTCTGATCACGTTGGACAAAACTAGAAGAAGTATTTAAGAAGGAATAGGAAGTGGGAAATAAAGAATACTTAGACAAAGAATCAGACTTAAGATGAGAAAAAGGGAAATAAGTAGGATTTGCAAAAGGAAAAATTGTTTCATGAAATGTAACATCTCTGGAGATATGCAGTTTCTTAGTGGCCAATCCTTTTGTACCAAAGGAATATCCCACGAACACATGTGGAGATGCTCTAGGATCAAATTTGGTTCTTTGGGATATGATATAATTTAACAAATTATTGAGATAAAATATTATAATCTTTAAACATTCCGAGATTTATGTAACTTACCCAAAAATCAATCTCTAATTAGTTTCTTAGTTAAAAAAGAAAGAAAAAATTATGAATAAGTATGTTTGAAAAGGAGATCACTCAATACTACTACATAAATAAATACGTGCAATCAGAGACGAATTTAAGATTTGAAGTTTATGAATTCTCATAAATATTAAATTATTTTTAAAACATCTATTAATGTCTGAGGAGAATGAAACCTTCATCCAAGAGGCCAACAATTGCTTCTGGTCTACTTTGTTAATGAATTTTCAACAAATAATTCTTATAGATTTTTAATATAAATATAGGATCAACATAAAAGTTATTAGATTTTTGAAGACAGACATACCCATTTAACTAAATCCACCTCTGATTTAAAATATCTTTAAAAATATATTTTTTAAAAAATGTAGTCAAAGAAAAAATCAATTTAACTCCACAAATAATAACAAATTGACAAAAATTGACTTGAGTAACTATGACTAGTTCTTTTATGAAAAAAAAGATAAAAAGGGAAAAAAAAATGCAATAGAGTTAATTAACACTAGTTATGTGGAAAAAATTTTTGATGGTTAACCGCTACTATAAAATAGAAAGTATATGCGATCTTAAAAAATTCACAAAAGAATTATCATTTTTAAAAGGAGTAAAAGTAGAATAACTAATAATCTACTTGTATTCGAGTGAGTGGCTACTATTTACACTTAATAAACTAGCCACACATTTATTTTTCTATTTTGTGTGGTGAGTTTAGGCTATTTAATGCTAAATAGATTGCAATTATTTTCTCATTATCCAAATTTGATTTTGAATTCATCCAGAAGTTGGGTTATCTTCTCCCTTTCACACATTCTATAGAAAGGAGGGAAGCAAAAAAAGATGAATAATTCAACTTCTTCTCTTGTTATTTTATTTTTCTTGTTAATCTTTACTTGTTTATGTGAAATAATTGCAAAAACAGACAATGCCAATACTAAGGTAAATTTTGGATATTTTTGAATTTAAAATTATTTAATCTCAATTTATTACTATTTGCTCGCACCATATTAATCTCTATCAATATTTATTAAAGTAAGCTAAAATAAATGAAAATTAATCAATTTTTTTCTTAATTTCTAAAATAAAAATATATTTATAATCATTTTTAATAAACATGAAAAGAGGGAGTAGTATCTTTTGACAATGTGAATGAGTGATTTAGTTTTTTTTTTTCTGATTTATAGAATATCATCTCTTTTTTAACGATAATAACAACTATTAATCTCTCTTATTGATTTGTTTTTTCTGTTTTTGATCATATATATAGCTTTACGCCGTCTACTTAGGACACAAACCCCACAATGATCATGAACTTATCACTGATTCACATCATGACCTTTTAGGTCAAGTGGTTGGGAGGTATGTATCTTCTTTATATAATAATCAATATGATTTAATTTAACCAGAGAAATGTAGCAATTACTATTTTAACTAGATTTCTTACTAGCTAATACTAATTATAATTAAATGGCATATATTTCTTCATGCAGCAAGGAAGAAGCTAAAAAACTGATGGTGTATAGTTATAGACATGGTTTCTCTGGATTTGCTGCTAAGCTCACCGATTCCCAAGTCAAAGAAATTGGAGGTAGAAATTTTATAAAAAATAAAATAATGTTATCGAAAATTAAAAAGTTTATTTATTCATTATACTCTTAGTTGATATACTTATGCGTCGTAATTGTGTTTCAGAATTACCTGGTGTGGTTCGAATTATACCAAATAGTCTTTACAAGACTCATACGTCGAGGAGTTGGAATTTCTTGGGTCTTTCTAAACAAGACTCCAACAGTCTTATGAACAAAACAAATCAGGGTGATGGAATAATTATTGGCATATTAGATACAGGTTAAGTATCCTTTCGTTTTCTTTTAACTATTACGACAAAGTGAATTAATAATATTTCTTACAAACTACGTACAATTATAGAAAATTATCTTCAAAGCATGCATGGTGATCATATTTTATATTGCTGCTGCGTGCATATATAAAAGTTAAACTCTATTTTGTAGGTATTGGATGGGGAAATAATTCAGAAGTTTTCAACGATAAAGGCCTAGGTCCAATTCCATCTCGATGGAAAGGTAGCTGCAAAGAAGCAGACAATTTTAGTGCGACTAAATATTGCAACCGAAAAATAATTGGAGCTCGTTGGTACATGAAAGGAATGATGGAAGCCAACGACCTAAATCAGACAATGGCTGAAAAATTACATAAATTATCAGCATTAGATGACGCAGGGCATGGTACTCATGTTGCTTATACTGCTGCTGGTTCTTATGTTAACAATGTGAAATATTATGATCTTAATATGGGAACAACACATGGAGGAGCACCACTTGCACGGTTAGCTATTTATAAGGTATCATCAATATTGAATTGTTTGTGTAATTATCTTTCTTAATCTAAAAGTTTAAGATGTTAGATAATCGAAACACAATTTTATTTACTTATTTAATTATATATATTTTTGACAGGTGGGTTGGAAATCAAGAGGAACATCGATTAGTAATATCGATGTTCTTGCTGCCATTGATGATGCTATAAAAGATGGGGTTGACATATTATCAGCATCTCTTGGTGGCTCTATTAACGTTGCAGACATTGATCAGAGCAATGTTTTAGGGATGGGATCTTTTCATGCAGTATCCCATGGCATTCCTTTTATTGCGGCCGTAGGAAATAGCGGACCTGACTCTTCCACAGTCGATAATAATTCTCCATGGCTCATCAGTGTTGCTAGTAGCAATTCCGATAGAGATATTGTTACTCCTTTAACACTAGGCAACAACAAGACAATACTAGTAACTTCTTTTCTTTTCTTTAAACTTTATATTTTTTTACCAATTGTTTGGGAATAATCCACACTAGTTAGTACATATATTTTTTACACTTTTGGTGTGATTGTAGGCTGCAGGACTTACTAAAGGGATGCAGCAAGCCTTTGCTCCTCTGGTCACTTTTATAAATATAACTAAGTGAGTGAAATGTCCCTATATATTGCATCATCCAATTAATGCACTTCACAACTTATTTATAATATCTGTAGGTTATGGTTTTAAGGGCCAAAAGTGTTTATTCTTAATATTGTTTAAAAAAGAGAGGTTGGTATTTCGCCAAAAGCACAACAATATAATATTACCCAATATAATTCCTCAAAATAAGGTTTGTGAATGATGGGATGTACGCAGGCCTAACTTCTACTTTAGATGTAAGGTAGAGCAATTGTAGCTTCTCAGCAAAAGCATTTTTCAAATATTGATCGATATATATATATATGTTATTGTTCTAATTGCAGAGGTGAAGAAATTGAGTCTATTGCCGATGGACTAAAAGGAAAAGTTCTAATGCTTTCCTGTGGAAACAACAAATTAGATCCAGTGGCTTCTTTGACGGCTCTAAAGAACACAGGAGTTTTGGCTTATATTTGTGCTATACCCCCTGTTGATCAAATCATTGACTACGCTCAACTTGTTCATATCCCTATACCTTTTTTCACCATTGATTTCGAGCAAGCAAATCAAATTTTTGATTATATTCTACAAAGTACAACCAAGTAAGCATGCACATATTTCTCTTGCTCGATCCCATCCTTCTTTTCCTATTTTAGGGTACGTGTATTATATATAGATCACTGAGAATTGATTCGTCATCATTTGTGACAGCAATCAAGATCCTATAATTAAATATGGACGGACTGAAATTCTTGAGGGAACCAATACATACATAAAGGTGCCTTCATTCTCCTCAAGAGGCCCTAATGCCTTTGCCCCAGAAATTTTAAAGGTAAATATAAAATTATGTATGTTGTTTGGCAAGAAATTGATTTCAAAGATTTAATATACATCAAATTGTTGTTGTCGTTGTTGAATTAATAGAAATTATATTCATATATTATTACAGCCCGATATTGCAGCTCCTGGTGTAAATATACTCGCTGCAGTTCCTCCTCACCTTCTTAAAGGATACAATGGATTCAACATCATGTCAGGAACATCCATGTCAGCCCCTCATGTCTCAGGAATTGTTGCACTCCTCAAAGCTGCACATCCTAATTGGTCTCCTGCAGCTATCAAGTCTGCACTTGTGACAACAGGTAATATCTTATAAATTTAAATTCTATACATTAATAGCACAATTTGACTTATTATAGTACTATACTAACTTAACTTACCGAATTCTATATGAAAAGTTCTCATTGTTATACATCAATTTAACATAAAAGAACACAATCACTGATGACTTTCCAATTGTTTCACTGAGAAAATAATTTACCTTACATTTATTAAGTTTACACCATTAATATATTTTATCCCATTATAACAGGTCGATTTTTACCAAATTAAGCTTATTAGTAGTAATTACATGTTGTTTGTCCCTTTAATTAATCCCATCGTGCACAAAGGTTTACACTCTACACTTTTACACTGTTAAGTGTTATGAACGGATTTGTTTGTCATCTGTGTGTAGCATGGAACGAGGACACATATGCAACTGAAATTTTTTCAGAAGGAAATGGAGCAAAACTTGCTGATCCATTTGACTTTGGAGGTGGCATATGTAATCCAAATGGAGCAGCAGATCCTGGTTTAATCTATGATATGGATAGAAATGATTATTTGAATTATTTTTGCAGCATGGGTTATAGTAATGATAGGATTTACAATGCAACTACCGATCATTCCGACGCGAAAAAATCATCTTCTTCAGCAGGCATTGTGTGTCCCAAAGAAGTACCTTCAAGGTTGGATATGAATCTCCCTTCAATATCTATTCCAAATCTCAAGGATTCAGTTACAATCAAGAGAACTGTCACCAATGTTGGAAATGCTAACTCTTTATACAAATTAGTGGTTAAACCTCCAAGAAATACTGCTATTAAAGTAACTCCAGATGTGTTGAAGTTTAATGCCAAGACAACCAAGATTTCCTTTGAGGTAAAGATCACATCTACTAACCAAAGAAGAAGTAAATTTACCTTTGGAAGTTTGGCATGGAGTGATGGCAAACATTTTGTTAGAATTCCTATTGCTGTGAGAAAGCAATAATTAGATGATTAAAGGAAGAGTACCTAGCTAGATTTAGAAGTAGCAGGTGGAGTGATGACACACATGATGCATGCTAGAAGGAAAAAAGACTTGGTCATTATGTACAAGGTTGGATTTAGGGGGCGAAAGCGTTCATTCGAATCCTCTCCATAAAAAATTCACCTTGACATTTCAAGTTAAAATTCCAAATAAGTACTATATTTGTATTTTTCAAGCTCCCTTAATAAAAATTTTGATTATTTACTTGTATGAGTATAATTTTTTCTCAAGATAGCAAGTGGATGTCCAAACAACTTTATAATAAATGAAATAAAAATGATAGTTTTTTTTTTTTTTTTTGGAGTCTATGACTCACCATTGTTCTATGTGGCCTTCAAGTCGTATGGTTTGAACAATATATATTCCACATGGTAGAGAAAACTTGAAAATATTAACAGTTCTGTGTATCTACAAACTTTTATATATATATATAATGATACTTTTTCTCAGTTGAGCATTTAGTATGGATTTGAAAATGATTGAAAATCAAGAGCATATATTGAGATAATTATTTCCATTTTAAGTCTAGTTCAACTAGGACCTAAAATAGATTTAAATCAGTCCAAACTAATTCATTTCTTTCATTAGTTTTCTTGGTTTTCCAAAAAAAAAAAAAAAAGAAAGAAAGAAAGAGCTATGGATATCGATGTTTGAGAAAGGGGGATATAATATCACTCAATACTACAACATATATAAAAGCATATACTCATCATAAACAAATTTAAGATTTGAGTTTTATGAATTCTCAAAAATCTCACATTATTAATTTCCAAGGAGAATCGAACCTGTATTCAAGAGGTTAGCAATTGCTTCTAGTCTATTTTGTCAATAAGTTTCCAACAAATATTTTATATGTATTTAATAACTCTTTAATGATAAATATAGGGTTAATATAAAAGTTATTGGATTTTCGAGAACTTGTGAATCGATTTAACTAGACCCTCCTCTAGTTTAAAATATGTTTTTTAAATATAAGAAAATGTAGTTAAAAAAAATTCTTTTTTGACTCCACAAACAATAACATATTGACAAGAATTGAAATGAATGGAGTAACTATGACTAGTTCTTTTGTCACGCCCCAAATCCCATTGGAGCGGACTGGCACCCATAGCCGAGGAGGCCCGGGAGAACCCGTTCATAACCTATACTTTCACATTTACATTACTTATGAAAGTTAGAAATTTGGGCAACACTTCGTTGTAAATAGAAGAAAACAGTACCATTATTAGCCCAGCAGACACGCATATATATATATATATATAAACAGTAATTGGCCGTCAGAGCCATCACGTCTATCAACCAAACACCCCTATGGCTGTACAATATGTCTACAAAAGCCTCTACATAGATAGACAACTGAGTTAGGGTCGGGACAAACTCCCGCCCACAAAAGACTTTTATACAGATACCAAAAATACATATAGAAACGACTTGGGATGCCCCGAAACAACTGGAGCTCACCACTATCAACAGAATGTCCTGGCTCTTGCTGCGGAGGTGTACGACCTGAAGTACCTGTTCCTGCAGGCATGAATACAGGTCCCCCGTGAGGGACGTCAGTACGGAAATATGTACTGAGTATGTAAGGCAGTGAGTATCAAGATGAGATACAAAAGATCAACAGAACCCAGATACCAGTGAATAAACAGTATGAGTAGACCACACTTAAAAGAGCTGATGGGATACCTGCACATTACTTTCATATCATTACTTCCCGTATTCCTTATCAATACATAACATATGTCATACAATGGCTAACTGATCAGTGGTACTAATACAATACATCAGGGACAAGCCCTGGAATAGCATATATACATAATCTTTATAATACAATGGCCAACTGATCAGTGGTACTAATACAATACATCATATCAACAATTTAAAATAAAGACATTCCATTTCTTACTTCAATTAATCTTTGAGATTGGTTACTTTGTGGTCACACCTTATGGAACTTGAAACCATGATACCTCAATAGGAAAAACATGTAAATAGGTAATCAATATCATGAAAATGAAGTAGAGAATCATGGATACCTCATTAAACCATTTCGGAGTCAACAATAGTATATGGACATTTTTTTGACTAGCCGGACATCTTAAAAGTGAAAACAAGTTCAATTGGTAGTGTCGAAGATCATATGATGTTATTATGTGTCATGTGTCGTAGGACAATGTTGGAAGCTTACTTGAGAGTGTCATGGGTCATTATTCATGCCAAAGATTAGATAGAGTATGTCTTACATACCTTGATATAACCACTTCAATACAAGTCCAACTTGACTTCCCGTACTCTTCGAACACTTATCTACAATAAGTCATTTGTGGCAAACTAGTATTAGCAACCAAACCTTACCATTTAGGTATTAACTTCACCAAATAATGTCTAGGAAGTAATCCTTTAACTCATCAATAAGAGTGCTACATACATCCTCTTATACTCTTATTACATTCACATATCATGCATTTTCATGCAATATCCCTCAACATCACTCTTAGCCTTTATTTCCCCTCTTAATCACCATCCAATACCAACATGATCACTAGGCATACATAACCACTAATATAATGTTATATCACCACAATTCATCCTCCATAATCCAATACAACAACTTCCATAATTTACTACTAACAATTTATACAAAACAATTCATAACTATGTTTCTAGTTATCTTCCAACATCAAGACAATACTCATAATCCCTTATCAATACTTATTCATGGATAAGAATCAAGAATAAACAATATTCATACCTTAACAATGAACTCTTGTATTTAGAATCCTCCTTACATAACCATGGGGTGCTTCTCGAAGCTTTCGAGATGGTGAACACAACTACGGAACCAATTCGAATTTTCTACGGTTGAATCACAAAATATTTGAAGTTGAAATTAGGCTAGGGTTTCACCTTCTCTTAATAATTGGATGATATATGATATATATGAGGCTAAGTGTATGTTTATAAAGACCAATTTTCGTCCAAGAGGTAATAGAAAATGACCGTTTTGCCCTAAAAATTTAAATAAATCCGAATCTGTCCCCAGTGGACAGTTTTGACAGGCTGAAGTAAATCGATCATAACTCTTTGCTCCGGTATCGTATTTGGGTGAAACCAATTGCATTGGAAATATAATTCAAAGGGATTTCATTTTCATATAAAGTATACCACCCAGTTCTTCCTGTACAAGGAGTTATGGTCGTTTAAAGTTGACCCAAAAATCTGTCCCAATTTTTTTTTTTATTTTTGATAGGCTGTAGTAAAACGGGTATAGCTCTTTACTCAGACATTGGATTTGGATGAAACCAATTTCATCGGAAAGAAGACTCTCGGAGATTTTTGTCGATATATAGCATCTCACACAGTTCTTTTTGTATAAGGAGTTATGATCGTCTAAAGTTGATCCAAAAAAATTGCCTAGCTGCAGTAATTTTCCTGCAGATTTACTGTTCACAGGCTTCCCGGCCACCGTTTTGAAATTTCGAATGTGCTCGCTTATATGAAATACTCCTCTGTTTTGGGAAAACTTTATATCGTTGGAAATCTTATTCCAATACGTACACATACAACTATTGACGGGATACTTCCGAACACCATAAACTTAATTTAACCCATACGCAAGCCTTTAGGACTCTATATAATCGCGATAAGTGTACGAAAAAATTTACGGGGTGTTACATTCTCCCCCCCTTAAGAACATTCGTCCTCGAATGTTAGAATAGTTACTCAATTAAGACATGTCCAAGCTTACAATTAACTTTTTCATCATCATAACATACTTGCATAAAAATAAACACTTACCTGTTATTGTTCTTCTTCCGTCTCATGAACTTCCTGCTCATCGTTGAATAGGTAAGGGTACTTAATCTTCATCGCTTCCTCAGCTTCCCATGTGATCTCCTCAACTTGTTGATTCCTCCAAAGTACTTTTACCGATGCTATCTCTTTATTCCTTATCTTTTTAATTTGGCGATCAAGAATAGCAATAGGCATTTCTTCAAAAGTGAGATCTTCTGTAACTTGTACATCTTCCGCAGTAGTGATGTGCGATGGATCTCCGATGTACTTGCGAAGCATCGAAACATGAAATATGGGATGAACTGCTGAGAGCTCTTGAGGTAGCTCTAACTCATAAGCAACTTGTCCAAATCTTTGAATGATCTTGTACGGACCTATGTATCGTGGACTTAACTTTCCTTTCTTTCCAAACCTCATCACTCCTTTCATTGGTGATACTTTCAAGAATACCCAATCGTCGATAGAAAACTCAAGTCCTCTTCTTCTAACATCTGCATAAGATTTGTGTCGACTTTGAGCTGTTTCAAGCCGTTGTTGGATCACTTTAACCTTCTCCATTGCTTGATAAACAAGATCCGGTCCAAACAAGACCGCATCACCTGGTTCAAACCATCCTATTGGCGATCTACACTTTCTTCCATACAATGCTTCATATGGTGCCATTTTGATACTTGAATGATAGCTATTATTGTAGGCAAACTCAATAAGAGGTAGGTGATCATCCCAGTTGCCTTTGAAATCTAATACACATGCTCGTAGCATATCTTCAAGTGTCTGGATGGTACGTTCCGCTTGTCCATCCGTTTGAGGATGAAAAGCCGTACTTAGATTTACTTGTGTCCCCAAACTCCTTTGAAAAGACTTCCAGAAATTCGTGGTAAATTGGGCTCCTCGTTCGGATATAATGGAAATTGGAACTCCATGTAACCGAACGATCTCCTTAATATACAACTTCGCATACTCTTCCGCCGTATAAGTTGTCTTAACTGGTAAGAAGTGCGCGGATTTGGTAAGCCTATCAATGATCACCCATATGGAATCAAACTTCCGAAATGTACGAGGCAAACCCGTGATGAAATCCATATTGATCTTGTCCCACTTCCAGACTGGAAGATCTATACATTGCATGTAACCACCGAGTTTCTGGTGTTCTACTTTGACTCTTTGACAATTCGGACATTCAGCTACAAATTCGGCAATATTCTTCTTCATGTCATTCCACCAATATATTGCTTTCAAATCTTGATACATCTTAGTCGACCCTGGATGGATGGAATACCTTGAACAGTGTGCTTCTGTCATAATTCTCTTTCTTAGCTCAACTACATCAGGTACACATAAACGATTCTGACACTGAAGCACTCCTTCTCGCGTAAGCTTAAATACCTTTGTCGTGCCACTCTGCACATCCTCCTTAAGCTGCAATAAAATTGGATCTGCATACTGCTTCTCTTTCACTTCAGCTATCAATGAAGATTCCGCTGCATTACGTACAATAACCTCTTCATCTGGAGTTTCGAGAAGTCGAACTCCCAAATTAGCTAGTTGGTGAAGATCCTTAATCATCCCCTGCTTTTCTATAGATGCCATTTTAGACTTACGACTCAGTGCATCCGCTACCACATTCGCTTTCCCTGGATGATACAAGATATCAACATCGTAATCTTTCAACAATTCAAGCCATCTCCGCTGCCTCAAGTTTAGATCTTTCTGACTGAAGATATATTGCAGGATCTTATGATCGGTATATATGTCAACATGAACCCCATATAAGTAGTGGCTCCATATCTTCAAAGCAAATACAACTGCAGCTAGCTCAAGATCATGCGTGGGATAATTCCTCTCATGTGGTCGCAACTATCTAGAGCCATAGGCTATTACTCTACCATATTGCATTAATACGCATCCTAAGCCAATTCTCGAAGCATCACAGTACACTGCATACCCTTCTGTGCCTTCAGGAAGTACCAATACCGGTGTAGAAGTCAACTTGCTCTTCAGATCTTGGAATCTCTTTTCACAGGCATCATTCCATTGAAACTTGGAGGCTTTATGCGTCAACTTAGTCAAGGGTGCAGAAATAGAAGAAAAACCTTCAACAAACCTTCTATAATAACCTGCCAACCCGAGGAAACTACGAATCTCCGTAGGCGTCGTGGGTCTTGGCCAATTCTTCACAGCCTCAATCTTCTGAGTGTCAACTTTTATGCCTTCACTGGATACAATATGGCCCAAAAATGCCACTGACTTGAGCCAAAACTCACATTTAGAAAACTTCGCATACAGCTTACGATCACGAAGAATCTGCAACGGCTGCCTTAAGTGATTAACATGATCCTCTTCTGATCTAGAGTAGACCAGAATATCATCTATGAAAACTATCACGAACACATCTAGAAACGGCTTAAACAGCCTATTCATCAGATCCATAAAAACTGCGGGTGCATTTGTCAGCCCGAATGACATAACCAGGAATTCATAATGACCATACTGTGTTTGGAAAGCTTTCTTGGGTATATCTTTATCCTTGACTATCACTTGATGATAGCCTGATCTCAAGTCAATCTTGGAAAAACACTGGGCACCCTGCAACTGGTCAAATAAATCATCAATTCGGGGAAGAGGGTATTTATTCTTGATAGTCACCTTATTCAATTGCCGATAGTCAATACACATCCTCAGCAAACTATCTTTCTTACGCACAAACAATACTGGTGCTCCCCAAGGGGACATACTAGGCCTGATGAATCCCTTCTCTAGCAAGTCTTTCAGTTGCTCTTTCAATTCTCGCAACTCTGCTGGTGCCATTCTATAAGGAGGAATTGAGATTGGCTGTGTGTCTGGCAACATATCAATACCAAACTCCACTTCTCGTTCAGGAGGTAAACCTGGTAGTTCTTCAGGAAATTCATTCACAACCGGAACGGTCTGAAAAGTTGGCGGCACTGTCTCTGTATCCCTTACTCTAACCAAATGGTATATGTACCCCTTGGAAATCATTTTTCTTGCCTTAAAGTAAGAAATAAATCTACCTCTCGACGCGCCAACATTACCCTTCCATTCAAGGACTGCCTCATTTGGGAAATGGAAATATACCTTCTTAGAACGGCAATCTACTGTAGCATAACAAGACGCTAACCAATACATGCCCATAATAACATCAAAATCTACCATTTCTAACTCAACAAGATCGGCCATCGTATCACGACCACAAATATTCACAACACAATTTCGATAAACATTCCTAGCTATAAGAGATTCCCCCACTGGCGTTGATACTTCAAATGGCTTGGCTAATAATTCGGGTGTTCTTCCGAACCTTCCCGCAACCAAAGGAGTAGCATACGATAATGTAGAACCAGGATCAATTAAGGCATACACATCAAATGCAAAGATGGACAACGTACCTGTAACCACGTCTGGAGAAGCCTCTAAATTCTGCCGATCTGCTAGGGCATACACACGGTTCTGAGCTCCACTAGAACTAGCTGCTCCTCTATCACCTCTACCGTGACCCATAGGTTGTGTACCCCTACTCAAAGGAGGCACCGATGATGACATAACAGCTGATCCGGTAGGTCGTGTTATACCACCTGTGGTCCTGCGTGGGCAATCTCTAGCCATATGCCCCGACTTACCGCACCAAAAGCAATTGTTCGTTCCAAGCCGACATTCGCCAAAGTGAAATCTTCTACATATGGGGCACGAGTGTCGTGGAGGTCTCAATTGACTCATACTCCCTTGCCCTTGATACCCCACTGTTCGCGAACTCTGATTTTCACTGCTTTGCCCGAACTGATTACCCCTGAAGCTTTGAAATTACGGTGGAGCACTAATTGCAGGATAAGAAGATAACGGGCTAGGCAATCTATGAGAGAACGAAGGCCTAAAACCTCCCTGAGATGCCATAAACTGCCCTATAGCTCTGGCCCGCTTAGAATATCCTTTTTCTGATTCCTGGGTTCTTCTTCTTTGCCTCTGATCTTCCATTTTCTGAGCGAAAGCTTGTATCCTCGCTATATCCATGTCCTTGTTCAAAGCAGCAATGGTACAATCTCTAACCAAGTATGGTTCCAATCTATCCACATAGTGATGAACTCTGTCATCCATAGTAGCTACCACATTAGAAGCATATCGAGACAAAGAGTTAAATCGAAGACTATACTCCCTTACACTCATATTACCCTGACGAAGATTTAAGAATTGATCTGCATGGTCCTGACGAGTCTCAAATGGAAGATAATGATCAATAAATGCATCTTTGAACTCTCCCCACGTAGTTGGAGGTGCATCAATACCCCTAGATCGTTTCCAATCCTCGTACCACAATATAGCCTCTCCTTTCAGTCTATATGCTGCTAGCTCAACCATCTCTTTAACGGATATGTGCATAACATCTAGAGCCCTTTGGGTTTGATCGACAAAGTCCTGCGGGTCTTCGTTAATATCTGATCCGGTAAAAGTAGGAGGATCCAGTTTTAGAAAATCCTGTGTCCGAAGGCTAGCTGCTCTATCCGTACCACTAGAACCCGTGGTAGGAATAGCTTGCCCTTGAACTTGTCCGGCAACTATACGCGTCAGAAGTTGTACTGCATCCCTCAAATCTCGATCAACAGCATTAATAGATGGCCCTTCTGAAGGAGAAGAAGCTCCTGATATATGCTCAGCTTGAGACTCACTTTGTTCAGCTTGTGCCGGTGGTGACTTACTAGTACCTTATCCGGCCACTACATCTACTCGCTTCCACTTATTCTTTCTCCTTGTAACCGGCATCGTTACTATAATAAATAAAAAAAAAACAATTGGATTAAGCGATCGATTATGACTTTATCTCTAATATGGGCTCTAATGCACGATCTAAGAAATGGAGAATGGAAACAATCCCTAAATGTCCAATAGCCTCCTGTTTATAGATGTGGTGCACAACACACCGATAAATGAGATTCTACGTAGACACGGCTTTGTAGACTCACTAGGACGAACTTCTCTGATACCACTTCTGTCACGTCCCAAATCCCATTGGAGCGGACTGGCACCCGTAGCCGAGGAGGCCCGGGAGAACCCGTTCATAACCTATACATTCACATTTACATTACTTATGAAAGTTAGAAATTTGGGCAGCACTTCGTTGTAAATAGAAGAAAACAGTACCATTATTAGCCCAGCAGACACGCATATATATATATATATAAACAGTAATTGGCCGTCAGAGCCATCACGTCTATCAACCAAACACTCCTATGGCTGTACAATATGTCTACAAAAGCCTCTACATAGATAGACAACTGAGTTAGGGTCGGGACAAACTCCCGCCCACAAAAGACTTTTATACAGATACCAAAAATACATATAGAAACGACTTGGGATGCCCCGAAACAACTGGAGCTCACCACTATCAACAGAATATCCTGGCTCTTGCTGCGGAGGTGTACGACCTGAAGTACCTGTTCCTGCAGGCATGAATACAGGTCCCCCGTGAGGGACGTCAGTACGGAAATATGTACTGAGTATGTAAGGCAGTGAGTATCAAGATGAGATACAAAAGATCAACAGAACCCAGATACCAGTGAATAAACAGTATGAGTAGACCACACTTAAAAGAGCTGATGGGATACCTGCACATTACTTTCATATCATTACTTCCCGTATTCCTTATCAATACATAACATATGTCATACAATGGCCAACTGATCAGTGGTACTAATACAATACATCAGGGACCACCCCTGGAATAGCATATATACATAATCTTTATAATACAATGGCCAACTAATCAGTGGTACTAATACAATACATCATATCAACAATTTAAAATAAAGACATTCCATTTCTTACTTCAATTAATCTTTGAGATTGGTTACTTTGTGGTCACACCTTATGGAACTTGAAACCATGATACCTCAATAGGAAAAACATGTAAATAGGTAATCAATATCATGAAAATGAAGTAGAGAATCATGGATACCTCATTAAACCATTTCGGAGTCAACAATAGTATATGGACATTTTTTTGACTAGCCGGACATCTTAAAAGTGAAAACAAGTTCAATTGGTAGTGTCGAAGATCATATGATGTTATTATGTGTCATGTGTCGTAGGACAATGTTGGAAGCTTACTTGAGAGTGCCATGGTTCATTATTCATGCCAAAGATTAGATAGAGTATGTCTTACATACCTTGATATAACCACTTCAATACAAGTCCAACTTGACTTCCCGTACTCTTCGAACACTTATCTACAATAAGTCATTTGTGGCAAACTAGTATTAGCAACCAAACCTTACCATTTAGGTATTAACTTCACCAAATAATGTCTAGGAAGTAATCCTTTAATAAGAGTGCTACATACATCCTCTTATACTCTTATTACATTCACATATCATGCATTTTCATGCAATATCCCTCAACATCACTCTTAGCCTTTATTTCCCCTCTTAATCACCATCCAATACCAACATGATCACTAGGCATACATAACCACTAATATAATGTTATATCACCACAATTCATCCTCCATAATCCAATACAACAACTTCCATAATTTACTCTAACAATTTATACAAAACAATTCATAACTATGTTTCTAGTTATCTTCCAACATCAAGACAATACTCATAATCCCTTATCAATACTTATTCATGGATAAGAATAAAAAATAAACAATATTCATACCTTAACAATGAACTCTTGTATTTAGAATCCTCCTTACATAACCATGGGGTGCTTCTCGAAGCTTTCAAGATGGTGAACACAACTACGGAACCAATTCGAATTTTCTACGGTTGAATCACAAAATATTTGAAGTTGAAATTAGGATAGGGTTTCACCTTCTCTTAATAATTGGATGATATATAATATATATGAGGCTAAGTGTATGTTTATAAAGACCAATTTTCGTCCAAGAGGTAATAGAAAATGACCGTTTTGCCCTAAAAATTTAAATAAATCCGAATCTGTCCCCAGTGGACAGTTTTGACAGGCTGAAGTAAATCGATCATAACTCTTTGATCCGGTATCGTATTTGGGTGTAACCAATTGCATTGGAAATATAATTCAAAGGGATTTTATTTTCATATAAAGTATACCACGCAGTTCTTCCTGTACAAGGAGTTATGGTCGTTTAAAGTTATCCAAAAATCTGTCCCAAAATTCTGTTAGTTTTTTGATAGGCTGTAGTAAAACGGGTATAGCTCTTTACTCAGACATTGGATTTGGATGAAACCAATTTCATCGGAAAGAAGACTCTCGGATCTTTTCGTCGATATATATCATCTCACACAGTTCTTTTTGTACAAGGAGTTATGATCATCTAAAGTTGATCCAAAAAAATTGCCTAGCTGCAGTAATTTTCCTGCAGATTTACTGTTCACAGGCTTCCCGACCACCGTTTTGAAATTTCGAATGTGCTCGCTTATATGAAATACTCCTCTGTTTTGGGCAAACTTTATATTGTTGGAAAGCTTATTCCAATACGTACACATACAACTATTGACGGGATACTTCCGAACACCATAAACTTAATTTAATCCATACGCAAGCCTTTAGGACTCCATATAATCGCGATAAGTGTACGAAAAAATTTACGGGGTGTTACATCTTTTTTGCAAAAAAAAAATGGGGAAGAAAATGTAATAGAGGTAGTCAGACCAGTTATATATGAGGAGAAAAAACTTCGTGATGGTTTGAAGTTAGAACTCCAAAATCCTTTCCTATTCGTTAATCAAGAAAGTACTCCTTTAAGCTGCCAAAAAATTCTCTCTGTAGAGATGGCGGTCTCTCTCAGTGAAAACTGAAAATGGCAAAGAAATCGAAGCTCGGAGGGACGAATTCACAGAGCCAAACAGTAAATCGGTCCACCAACAACACTACAAAGCAAGTACCACAATCGGGAGATGCAAAAAAAATGAAGAATGTGAATGAATTACAAGGGATAGTGCCGTTCCAGTTACCACACAGTACACCTATGATCAAAACCTCAAATTTGGTGGATACGACGACTTCACAATCAAAGAGCTCAGGCAAAGCGAGCTGGGCGGATATGGTTGAGGAAGACCCAATCATACACCATAATGACTCACGGGCACTGAAATCTGGTGAGAACAAATGGAGTGAATTGTAAGTGCAGGGCGAAATATAGAGGGATTTGAATTGGATAATCTTGAGGAGCCGAGTACTACAGTTAAAATAACGATGGAAGATATTCAAGAGGAGCTGAATTTTTGGGAGTCAGCGGTAATATGCTATGTGATGGGTTTGAATCCTCTACAATCAGTAATGCAGGGATACTTCAATCGTGTATGGAAGGAAAAAAGAGTAGAGAGAGTGATGGACAAAGATACCGTTTGTCAAATACTCAATTTGCAAACCAAGACATAATTTTGTCTTTCTGAGATCTTTCATCTCAAATTCTTTCTTTAGGTAATCAATGGCCCTTTGAAGCTCTATTGGAGTTCCAATAAGGTTTATGTCATCGAATAGACAATAAGTATAACAAACTCCGACGTTGTTTTCTTTATAAAAACACATGGGCAAATTTCATCATTCGTATAACCTTCCTTAGATAAATATTCGCTAAGACGGTTATACCACATGCATCTAGATTGCTTCAAACCATACAATGATTTTTGCAATCTAATGAAATACATTTTTCGAGGTTTTGAACTATGTGCTTCCGAAATTTTAAATTCTTCGGAAATTTTCATGTATATCTCATTATCAAGTGATCCATATAGATAGGTTGTACCACATCCATCAAATGCATTTCAAGTCTCTTATGAACAGTGAAACTAATAAGATAACGCAATGTTATTGCATCCATAACTGGTGAATATGCCTCGCCATAATTGACACCAGGCCGTTGTGAAAATCCTTATGCAACAAGATGTGCCTTATACCTTTGTATTTTATTTTTCTCATTTCTTTTTCTTACAAAAACCCATTTGTAGCCAACAGGCTTAACACCATTAGGTGTTTGAGCAATAGGTCCAAAAACTTCACGTTTGAGAAGTGAATTCAATTCAAATTGAATTGCTTCTTACCATTTTGGCCAGTCATTTCTTTGTCGACATTCTGTGATAGATTGAGATTCAATATCTTCACTATCTTGCATGATTTTTGTTGCAACATTATATGCAAAGACATAATCCACTACTATTTTGGATCGATTTAAATTAGTTTCAACATCACTTGAATTTATGGATAGTTCCTCATTTTCTTGAGTCTCAGGCCCAATGATTCCTTTAAGGATATCAACATTTTCAAAATCTTGAATTTCCATATGAGGATCTTTCGTAGTGTCATCTTGATAATTTATTTTTTTTCTAGGATTTCGATCCTTAGAATCCAATGATCTACCACACTTCAAGCGTACTTTGGACTCATTAGCTATGACACTGGTGGATGATCCTTTAGGGATATCAATTCTAATTGGTACATTCTCTGCAAGAATAAGTGATTTGGTGATCCTTTTTAAATCTTTAAATATGTCTGGCATTTGATTTGCAATTTTCTACAGATAAATAATCTTTTGTATTTTTTGCTCACAATTAAAAACACGTGGATCAAGATGAGATATTGATGAATTTTTTCATAAAATTTCTCTTTTGATGTCACTATCTTTTCCCCCTAATTTTTGGAAAAACTATCTCGTCAAACCAGCAATCTGCAAATCGAGCAGTGAACATATCTCCCATTAATGGTTCAAGATAGCAAATAATGTTGGGTGATTCAAACCCAACATAAATTCCTAACCTACTTTGGGGGCCTATCTTGGTGAGATTTGGTGGTGCTATAAGCACATATACAACACACCCAAAAATTCTCAAATGAGATGTATTAGGCTCTTGAGCCAACTAATTGCAATAGAGAAAATTTATGATGA
Source organism: Capsicum pubescens (assembly GCA_030864215.1). NCBI lineage: Eukaryota > Viridiplantae > Streptophyta > Magnoliopsida > Solanales > Solanaceae > Capsicum > Capsicum pubescens. The sequence goes on from CM061543.1 coordinate 21,338,899, forward strand.
TTTGTCAGTCTAAGACGAACAAGTGTTGCAGCATGCAAAATTGCATGATGTAACGACCCGAGACTACCCCCTAGTCATTACACGGTGCTTACGGTCCCGAGGGACCACAAGCTAACCCATGAGCTGGTACCTGCTGTGAGCACTGAATAATATAATCATGAATGTGGAATAATAACTGAAATGCCATAAGGTTTTAATAATGAAACGACTACTGAATTATGAATCTGGTATAATACTGAAATCTGAATAATCTGAATAGCTAACTGTAGTGTCTGAAAAACCTCTAAACTGAATACTGTGAGTTGATGGGACAGGCCCCAACTAACTCTACTAACTACTGGGATAAAGACATGAAGTAATATAATTTTTCCTCAGATGATGAGGACTCACCACTGCTACTGTACTGCTGATAATCTGAGAATCTAGGTGTGATCCGGAAACTGAGCGTCAGCACCTATGATATGAGACATCATAGCGCAAAAGAAAAAGTATGCGATCAGTACTTTGAATGTACTGGTATGCTAAATGAGGTAGGCTGACATGCAAGATTTCATGAATAGGAGTAATAAACTATCTGAATATACATGAAAGCATGGAATACTGAGTATAGGACGTGAAAACTATAGATACCAGAGATATGTAAAGCATGTAAATATTGTATATGTATGAGAGTCTGTAAATATTGAAAATACATGAAAATCTATAGACCCTGAGGATGCATGACCAAGCATATAACATAGACAAAGTAAAATCTGTAAACTGAATTACTGAAAAAATACTGATATCTGTATGCTTTGGTCAAATAACTCTAAGACTGCATAACTGAACAAGGACTATATCTGAGACTGTGGGAGGTATCATCTAACCGGCATGCCCTAATCTGAGCTAATCGGGGTCCAACCTATAACTCCAGTTGGATGGGTGTTAATACCGTGTCACGCGTACTAACATTGGCTGTGTGGATCCACTAAACTGATATAATATCCAAAGGACTAAGGGTGTCAAGCCTAAACAGACGGGTGACCCCTGTGAGATAGTCAAGCCTATCCTGATGGGTGAATTCTAATATCCTATGATGGCTACGTAGTCTTGGAGTATAGGTACTGCTACTAACGACTCTGCCTATCTGACGGAGAAGCCTCCATTCCTACACTCGCTCAGTGCTAAATCCTACTCCTAACTAAAAGACACTGACATACTAGACATTTCTGAGTTTAACTGAGTGTTCTGATAATACTCATGATATAATCTGAATTTATTCTGAAGATACTAAAACAACACTAAGTAAACAGCTACGATTTCTGGTATTCAATACCTCCAGGACTCAAAATAATAATAGTAGCATGACACTAGAACATTGAAGGACATAGCATGAAGGCATCCATAAAACATTTACTCTTGTTGAATTTTATCAAACACTTGTAGTTCATGGTTCAAAACAATCATAGGAATGTCCTAAAACATATAGAAATAGCATGAATCCGACATAATAGAGTTAAATCATGGTTTTGTTCAGTAAATAATAATATTAAAACGTGGAGGATTGAATAATAACAATAATTTCATGGTGACATGATATGAAATAACTAGTACATGGAGATTCATGGATGAAATCATAATTTAAAATCAAATAAACTTGAAAAGATGATAGATTTGTAATTAAAATGGATACTTGGACTCCATGGATGAAAGGGATCCGTGGATGAACATCCAACATACCTTAATGGATGAATTTCGAAGGATTGATGGTGTGTTATTGAGATTTGACCTTGATTCTTGAGAGCTAGGATTTCTTGTTCTTAAAAAAACGGATTTTTAATTTGAGAGAAAGTGAATAATGATGAGTATTTATGTCAATTAGGGGTTAAATTTCGTGTTTAGGACGGGTTTAGGGCTTAGGAAAAAGACCCAAATACTCTTAAACGAATTTAAAACACAAGCTGGAAACTGAAATCCCGATTTTTGCCCTTGGCGCGATGCACCACTATCATGCCAAGCCACTGAAAAAGGGACAACTGGGACCTGAATAAACACCGCGTTATGCCACTATCGCGGTAAGCCTGTGGATGCTAATTTGTCCACCTCCACGTCGTGCCATGATCGCGGAGGTTCACTGGAAATTGACAAACGAGAAATTGGCCTTCTCCGCGACGCGCCATAATCGCGGAGTCACACTTGAAATCAGCAATTGTTATTTGGGCTGCCTACGTAACGCGATAAGGGTTAAAATAATGGTGTTTAACGACTGAAACTTTACATCGCCATAACTTCTTACCCGATTATCGGATTTTGGCAAATTTGATATCATTGGAAAGCTAATTCAATTTTCTATGCAATGGCAGGCTCTAAACTGAAAAATAATGAGTGTTTCAAAAAATATTATAGATATGAATACTTGTGTATTGAGACTTAAATTATGCTAGAGAAATATGGGGTGTTACACATGACCCCAAATAGAAGTGGAAAACTTAGTTCTCATAAGTAATGGTCTTGCTATCAACTGAAAATTTTAATTAATGACTCGGAAAGGCTATTTTGACTGTGAACACGAGCTACAGGATGTTCCACTCTTATACCAATCGATAAGAAATAGTCATTAAATGCTTGGAATGAAAATTTTGCAGCATTATCAAGGTGAATAGATTTAATATGATTATTAGGAAACTGTTCCCGTGATCATATTATTTGTGCCAATAATTTTGCAAATGCGAAGTTGCGAGATAACAATAGGCACACATGAGACCATTTAAAAGAAGCATCTATTAGGACCATAAAGTATCTAAATGACCCATTAGATGGGTGAACGGGTTCACAAATATCCCCATGTATGTGTTCCAAGAGCGTGGGGGACTCAATCCTAACTTTTGTTGGTGATCGCCTCACAATTATCTTGCCTTGATAAAAAACATTACATAAAAATTCACCATTTGAAAGAACCTTCAAGTTCTTTGATGGATACACTTTTGAATTTTCTATAATTCGTCTCATCATTATAGATCAAGGATGTTCCAGACAAGCATGCCAAAGTACAAAAGTACCGGAATTAGTAAAATTCTGGTTTACTAGAGAATGTACCTCAATTGTAAAAATTTTTGTTCAATACATGCCAGAAGATAAAGCAGAGAACTTTGCTATAACACATGTCTTCCCATAGACAATCTTGGTGATACCAATATATTCAAGATTCATCTCATCAATTGTCTTGATATGATAACCATTTTCACGGATATCTTTAAAACTCAACAAGTTTCTCCCAGACTTAAGAGAAAACATAGCATAATTTATGATGAGTTTAGCTTTCTTGAGCAAGATTATAATGGCTTTTCCGAAGCCTTCAATCAAATTAGCGCTACCAAAAATTGTAGTAACATTAATCTAGCCCATGTTTAGATGAGAGAAATATTTATCGTCTTTGAATATCGTATGTGTCGTGCCGGAATCAATCAAATAAATATCTTCATTGGTAGAGTCTCGTGCCGATAACATATTATAAAAAATAAAGTAGAGAAGATCAAGATTAGAGAGAGTAATTATTTTTTCTCTGGAGGAACGATTAACAATAAAGGAAGCCCTTATATAGGGGAAATTTACTCCCAGTTTCTCTCTAAAAGATGGCTACTTCAAATACTGATAGATATCAACTTGTCACGACCCGAACCGGAGCCCTGACCATGACGGACATCCTGAATTATGAAGTCCCGAGAGCCCTTCTAACTTGTAATCATATACACCATTCACATATACAAATAGAAAATGCGGAAATAAAATCTGCTACGGAAACATGGTCATAATCTAAATATAGTTTAACAATGAGGAATAAAATCCAATATCAACTAAACATCATCTGAAAACCGTCTGCGAAATCTCTACTACATGATCAAATAACAACTGTCTGAAGCTGGGACAAGGCCCCCAGTAGACCAAAACCATAATAAAGGACATAATCTGAAAGAACAGGCCTTCTGGAATATAGAAGGCTCACCACTGCACAACCTGATCTGTTGTCTGAATTATCTACCATTTATCTGGACCCTTAGACTGAGCCTCAGAACCTGGAGGGAGGGGGGGTCAATACAGATGTACTGGTACGCAAAGTAATCCAAAATAAAGGTTTTATATAAATAAAATAATGGAGAGAAATTTGTAAAAACATCATACATAAAATAATTTTCAAAACACATGGGCACCTTTTTAAAAAATCATAAATCATTCTTGACAATGCAGTTTCTGATCTTTGTATTAATTATGAGTTAGGTGGTACACCCCTACAAGTCTTAAATCCCACGGGCCGTATGGAATCTGCCATTGACTCGGTGGGGAAGCCCCCAACCCGAGTGTGCCGCAAGGGTTGGAGTTTCTAATTCTGATACGCCACACGACACTAAGCCAACGTAATATAATATACCCGGATCGACAAATCACGATTTCAGGCAATGAGTTGTCTGAACTCGTGCTTTCTTCGGGGAACCACCTAAGCTCTCTTTATGCCTAATTTTATCCTATTTTGAATCATGCATTTTTCTAGTTTCAACATCTGAAAAGTCTGATTTCAAACGTGCATTCTATTATGTTCTGAATTATCATGGCATAATCTGAATTGGTGTCGTCACATCAAGACTTGCAAGTCCTATTTCTGAGCCATAATGCATCATGCATGATTCTTCCATTAAAACATAGTTCAGACCACCAAAACATGCAAATAGTTTAAGAGATTTCATGTTCCAAAACATAAGTCAAAACTATGCAAGAATTCCTCAAACATGTAGTGGTCATGTGCTTTTGGAAAAATCATGCACTCTTTCATTATATGAATATTTTCACATTTATCAACATAAACTACCCTCTCTCTTTTTCAAATCAAAATCATAATTTGAACATGACGTTATTCAAGACCTTTCATATCAAGCTTTTTGAAATACATTCGGAACAATCCATAACATGTCATAAGTAAAGGAATAATTATAACCAGATAGGGATTTTACATGAATCATGCTCTCAATTCAATCATCAACCTTAAAACACATATATATATACATACACATATCACTTTAAATCAATTTGGGGGAAGGCCTAAAGGCCAAAACAATATCATCAATGCTTCTAAAACATGAATATGTTCATAAGTCTGAAACCCTTTTCCTAAAAACATGATTTCTATGCCCATGAGATTTTAGAAAAATCCCGCATACCTTAAATTATACGATCTGAAAGATGAAACCCGGATCTAGATAGATGAAACCTGGATCTTGATCCGTTTCTTGAATATCTTCACTTAGAAAGATGAATTCTTGATCTAGGGAAGGGAAGGAAACTTGAATCTTGATTTGTTTCTTGGAGGTCTTGAACTTAAGGATTGATTTTCTTGATTTCTTGATCTTGAAGGAAATCCTAGTTTTCATCTTGTTCTTGAGAGTAGAGAGGATTGAGATGTTGTAAAACCGATAATATATGGATTAATAACACTTAAGGGGTGATTTAATTCGTGTGAAAGGTTTTTGGAGTGAGGAAAAGACCAAAATACCCCTACGAAATCACTTTCCAGTTGCTGAAATTTTCAGCTGACGACCAAGGCTGATAAGCCGTCAGATCTGTGATAGCCCATCAGCCCAGGTCGTCACCTAGGAGCTGAAATTTATGAGTTTTTGCCTATGGCTGACAACATATTCTGATAAGTCATCATATTTGTGACAAGCCGTTAGAATTGTCGTCACTCAGTTGCCAGGCTGATATGCTGGAGTAAAATGTGCATAACATTTTTATCCGATATCGTTTTTGTGCGAAATTGGTATATTTGTAAAGCTAATTCGAAGAGCTTTCATTTGATATATAGTAGGCTACCTATTTCATCATATATAAGGAGTTATAGTCGATTGAAGTTGACTCAAGTTTCGACGCTGACTAAAACTCGAACGATAGGAAAGCTTTCAACTTGATCTTGAGTTAGGGAAACTCTATGATCTCAATTCATGCTCAAATAGGTTTCCACACTACATAATTGATTAACATACCAAATTTGAATTATATTTATTGCCTTTTGGAACATCTACCCGTAGGAATGACGGTTTATGTTCTACCCCGAAGATGTGGGGTGTTACATTATCTCCCCTTGGGATTATTCATCCCCGAATGATGTGTAGGTGTAATACCCCGTATAATCCTAAGTCTAAAATTCAGCTCGTTAGGCTTCACAAGCTCCAAGACTTAGAAAATTTTGCTAAGTGTTCAACACTTAGTCTTAGTTTAGACCTCCGAACTTCGTGTATTTATTTGACGACCTTCCCGACCTTAGATTTTTAATTTTCAAGTTGTGTTGCGATGGGGCAAGGTCATAGTACATATCAGGTAAGTTTCGAAATTTTTGGAGTAGCGTAAGGGCACATTTGGTGTGCCAAACCATTAGCAAACGGCGTTAAGCCCGCGACGCCCAGGTTTCAGCACCACTGTAGCCAAGGCGCCTCCCTGGTTACAAAACTGCTGTAGCTAGGCGCTGCCCAGGTTATTCCCCTGGGCTAATTTTCAGCAATCCAGTCCGTGTTTCCAAGGGAAAAATTGTAACCTTCCAACCCCTATATAAGCTACTTTAACACGAGATTCCTCATATTTTCACCCAAATATTGTTAGTTTCTCTCAAAAACTCTCAAGAACACAAGCTAGGGTTTTCATAGAATGATCAATTCCAAGGTAATTCAACATCAAATTTCAAGAATCTCTCTGTCAATCTTCAATAAATCAAGAGCTAAGGTATGAGTAGTATTGATTTATGGATCCCTATCATCCATAAAGTTCAAGAACCCTCTTTTAAATTAGGAATCATGAAGTTATGTTGTGGGTTGATTATGTTTGTGTGATTGATTGTTATACAACTCCCAAGTTAGAATCTTTATGTGATTTTATGAAACTAGGATGACATGTAATTTAAAATATATGAATTTTGGGTGGTTTGAATTATTAAAGTGATGAATATGCCTATGCCATAAAGTGTGCATGCAAGGTGTTTGATAAAATACCTAAGAGACTAGAAATCATGCATTATAGCTAGAAATCTCAGTACCTGGTAACTCCAGTAATCTCTGTAATTCAGTACTCTCAGAAATCTCATGAACTCAGTACTCAGTAAGATCAGTAATCTCATGAACTCAACACTCAATAAGATCAGTAATCTCATGAACTCAGCCAGTTATCAGATATCAGTAGTATTTCGTCAGTCACGAAACTCAGTAAACTCAGTCCAGTGCAGTTCTGTTAATTAGAACAGTGTCCTTTCAGTTGGGAGTAGGATTCAGCACCCAGCGAGCCTAGGGATAAGGACTCACCCGCTAGATCGGACTGAGATCCCTAGAAGCAATCCCTAAGTTTCAGAACTATGAAGCCATCGTAGGTATGAGATGTCACCCGTTAGATAGGGCTGACATACTCAGGGATCACCCGTTAGCATATTTATATGTATAGGAATGATCCCAGGGGTCACCCATTAGATTAGGAATGACTCCATAGCAGTTGTCTTTACTGGTGGCACGGTATTAACACCTTTCCAGTCAGGGCAGAGATTGGACCCCAGTTAGCTTAGCATGGGGCAGTCGGTTAGACGAATACATCCCACTGTTTCAGTTACAGATTCAAGACTGTCAGATATGGTCAATTCAGCTTAGTAGTACAGATTCAAGACTGTTAGATACGGTCAATCCTTATCATTATCAGTAGACTTAGGGATCACCCATTAGATAGGACTGATCTCAACTATGGTCAATCAGTATTTAAATCATCAGATTTAAAGATCACCCGCTAGATAGGACTGATCTCAGACTATGTCAAATTATCTTTATTATCAGTATACTCAAATGTCACCCACTGATAGGACTGATCTCAGATTCAATTAATCAGATATAGTATGGAACTCAGATAGTTCCATTAGAACTTAGACTGTGAGATAGAGTCGCTCAGTATCAGTTACATCGGTCATGCCGACCATCATAGTCATATCAGGTATATCAGTCATCATAGCTTACGTTATCAGTATTCAGTTTCAGGACTGTTAGACACAGTCAATCAGACCAGTTCTTCATAATTCGTACTGTCAGAAATAGTCATTCATCTATTCAGTACCTCAGTACTAGTAAACTAACGTTGTCAGTATTCAGACGTAGCAGCCAGTATCACCACGAGTTCAGTTATAGTTACCGATGCATGTATGTATTCTCACGTTCATATCAGACAATATTGTTCATGCATATAACCCTTTGCATTTAGCCTACCTCACTCGTATACTCAGTGCATTCAGACGTATTGAGACATTTGAGCTATGGTGTTTTATTTTACGCCATAGGTTCAGAGGCACAAGCTCCAGATCAGTAGTAGATTCCATTCTCAGCAGTCAGAGTTAGAAGTGAGTCCTCATCTTTCGAGGACATGATGATTTCATTACTATTGCAGTTTTCAGTTTATTTCAATAGTTGGAGTTAGTTGGGGACATGTCCCATCAACTCTTTATTCAGATAGTTAGAGGATTTCAGACTATAGCATGTCAGATAGTTATTTCAGATTTGTTTTGGTATTGTTATACCATTTTCAGACATTGTTCTTATCAGATGTTTATTCAGATTTGAACCTTATGGACTTTCGATTCATGTTTCTGCATCTTACAGTGTTTTATGCAGTATACAGGTACAAATATCAATCATGGATTAGCTTGTGGTCCTTCGGGGTCATGATCACCGTGTCGCATTCCGGTTCAAAAAATTAGGGCGTTACAGTAGGAATGTTGAAGTCTTTAAGGTATGGAATAACATGAACATGATATGTCTTCTAAGAAAGGATATAGCCAAGCTGAAACAATTAAACTTCTATCATGAAACTGAATTCTGAGCTGACTTGACTTTACTTGCTTCAAGGAGCTAATTCATGCTGAGAATTTTAGGATTCCCTTGAAATGTTCATGATTCGATCATACATATTGAAATTGGGAAGCGATGACTTATGCAAGTACAAGTCATGAGACAATAATACTTAGATCGTACTAGGGTATTTGTGCTTCCTGAGCTAAAATATTTGGAAAATTTTGAGATTATACACTAAACTCTTATGCACCAAGTCATGAATAGATAGCTGAATCTGAAACATGATGCTTGTATTGAACTGAATTTGCAATTTACATGGATGGAATAGATTATATCTTGGGATGGTAATACGCATAAGACTTCGGTTAGTAGGACCGAGTAAAAAGGTAGGAAACCACAATACTTGTCTGCCCGACTGTTAAACTGAATTGTTTGTTATACTGGCTGAATTATACTGATAACTTATGCTTAACTGGAGTATCTCTTCAACATTCTTTCTAAAGAAGTTGTAGTAGCATTAAGGAGCAAGGAATCTTGGTCCTGAGCTACACAAGACATCCAACTAAGGAATCACAACAATGACATCACTCTATGACATGGAATAGAGACATATGACTCATAAACTAGGATAGAATTACCCGGCCTTAGGCAATGCAACTTCTTACTTTCAAGCTTCACACACTTCTCGAATATCCCTTAACTATATTATCTCCCTCCCCCCCAAATGCCATGCTTATTTGATTCAACTTATAATTCTTATATGGGCATTGATAAATCTTTCTACTAATGTCTAAAGTAGCTTAAATCTTTCATCGTGATCAAGCCTAACTCTAAATCACAAAATACAACATGCCACCCACGATACTATTCTAAACCATATGGTTTAGCCTTGCTAATCATTAGGAGTATAGCATGAGTTATAGGAACTAAGCACACTATAAAGCGTGAGTTCATGAGTTATGAGCTGCATGACCTTAATTTGGAGTTCATAACTTATGGAATGTGATCTCGACTATTGAATGAACTATAATTCCTCATTTAGGAACTGGAAGAGCACATGATTCTCTATCATATACATGAACATGAACTATGATCATGGAACCAAAACGTAAAGCATGAGTAGGTATTGGGATAGCTGAAAAATACTGAGATAAGAATGGGTTGAGTCTTACCCTCACTTTCTAACGTTCTATATCATACTGGCATTACTATTAGAATCTGAGAGCCTGACTTGGTTATTTGATCTATCATCTCCCCCTTAGCTTCAAGCCATCATCTTAAGTTTGATAGATCTCTTTCTAGACTTTAAACTGAACTACACTCATTGCACTTCGGGGTCTGGAAAACGACCATACACGCATATCATAGAACTTAAACCGAATGACTACACCTAAAAGTGAAAAACCCACTGTTAATACTACCTTCTGAGATACACTTTATCTTTCTATAGCCATCAATAGTCATCATATAATACTTGCACACTTACTAACTTCGGGTCTTCATAAGTATCCCTATAGTCGGAGTGTACACCTTCTAGTGCCTCAACTTTTATTATTATTAACTCAATCTTCAAAAACTCAAACTTAGATTCTAACACTTAGAATGGATATCACCAAGCCTTTGATGAACCATACTACTTCCGTCATAGCCTACCAATAGCGCGACTCCAAACTTATATCTCTATACTATGCGAATCAAGATCATATCATAAGGCTCAACACTATCAATTAAAACTCCGTAACTTGGCTATTTAGAACACCATATACCATCTACTAGTATTTCCCCACCTAGCAACTCAGCGGTACAACTAGCCATACGCAACATGTAATAGTCTTAGAAAATGCCGCAACTCCATATCACCTTGGAAATAATTCTACATCATACATACAACATCATACTTCATTATGAATCAAATAAACTTAAGCTCTTTCATAAACCGTTCAAGCCTATTAGATCACTTCCATATAACTAGTATCATTAATCAAGAAATCATCACATCCACCTTCATGGACATCAACTGTTCAAACTTAATGTCTAGTGCTAAACATGATTTTCAACCCAACCTTACATATAATTCTCGCAAAACATACATCATTAATCTTAAGTCACTATTCTTACAACCACATTCTACATTAAATTCAAGCCTATAGTCTAACATCAATTATTTACCTCCAATGAAGAATGCAACACAATATACTAGTCCATCAAATTGGGATATTCCATCCAAATACCTCAAAAATCTACTACATACCTTCTCATAAGTAGTACTAGTTTACAACTACCAACGAAAAGAAGGTCAAGGAGGGGGGGGGGGCAAAGTCACATAGTAGACATGGTCAACCTTAATCTTATATTATAACCCCATACAATCTTATCTACTTATACGTCTTTCTCACATCACACTTACTTACCCAAGCGTACATTTAGACTACCTTCATATTCCATAAACAACCACGAGTCTATAATTATAACTTACTGGCCAATCTAGTCATTTTCATACTTCAGGTAACCAACAATTCACCTTGACTAATAACTCCTTCTCTATCTTCTACTAAACTAACATACAAGGACATATCACTTCATTACTAACTCAGTCTCATACAAAAAAAATAAATTCGGCTAAACATATATTCAATAAATAGCCCTTACTACTTTTCTTGCCATTACACCTCTAAAACCCCAGTTCAACCAAAACAAGAACAACAAGATGAACAACAAGTTTCTAGTGAATCAAAATAGGCCTCACATGTCTTTACTAGACTTTGATTTTTGTGTGTTTGAACAAGGAAATGAGATGAATGACAAGGCAACTATGCTAGTGAATCGAAAGATCCCCACACGACTTCACTAGACTTTGAGTTTCAACAACACAATGATAACAAGATTACAAGAGTTAGAAACTTGACACACAATAATCAATGATCTAAGAATACACATCTTACTCTGTATAAATAGAAATCTGAGTCAAACACTTCCCCCACAGACTACCATGCAATACACACATGCTACTAGTTACCACATTAGTCTATCACTATAAAGGGGTAGATCATCCTCAAACATTGGTTATGCAAATAAAATATTATTTACACAAAAGTCACCCTCACTCTAACTTCTAACTTTGTGACTTCACATCACCAACTTCTTGGTCCAACATCACTACCAATAGGTCATGACACCGACACTTAACTTATACTACTACTCAGGTGGAAATACAGTTTCAGCATTCTTCTACACATTATCCTCCCTTAAGCATGACATCTGCAACATAAAGTTTTGAAAAAAAGACTAAATACACTTACTGAAAAGCACGATTTTATCAAGATCAAGGTTCACACTAGAATAAATACACCCTGAAGCACTAATGGACTCTTCACAAGTCCTTGCATAATTTCAAAATGTTAGATGGCTCAATCAGAAAGGACCATACCATTCAAACTCTGAACTTCTGCACTTGAATCACCCCAATAATGAGACATGTCTGAGAACATCATAGTAAGGAAAGAATGGAGATGACTGTTACTTTCGTATGAGCGACACCATAGTATGAATTAGAGTAAGAAAGAGGAACATTCTGACTCCATAGCATGATATAGAACATGAAGAAAGGGAGACATTCCTAAACGTCTAGTAGCCTCCTGCTTATATGTGTGGCACGCTACACACCCATAAACAAAACTCTACCCGACGTGATTTCGCAGACACCCTGGGACCATAAACCGTTCTCTGATACCAAGTTTGTCATGACCCAAATCGAGGCTTTGGCCGTGACGTACATCCCGAACCATAAAGGCCCGAGAGCCCTTCTAACTTGTAATCATATACACCTGATGATAGGAGAATTTACGCGCCTATATCAATATATTTTGCCCATATTTTAGCCTAGTTTTGAGAACAAATTATATATTTCATGCACTTTTAGTCCTTTTTCCTGTAAATGAGCTAATGAACATGATTAGTAAAGTTTCAGGTATAAATGATGCATAATTCAGCATTTTATGGCTTACTTGACGCTAAAGAAAGCTCACGAAGGAAGGAAAGGGAGTTTGGACGCCTAAAGGACCAAAAGTGATGCATGGAGAATCTGTCCCGGGCTAAAACAGCAATTCTGAAGACTTTGGGGACTTAGAGACACAAAGTTGGATTTGGACAATGATACATTAACCTAGTACAATTAGGTTATGTATTTCATTATTTTATGTGGATTATGATAATGTTACCTTAACCTAGTACATTTGGGTTAAAGATTTCATTAGTCTAGTAGGATTTGGTTATTTATTTCATTAGCTTAGTAGGATTAGGATATGGGTATTATAAATACCCTATCATGCTAGAGATTTTAGAACATCTTCTTAACATCTCATCTTACAATTCAATTCTATTTTTCTTCTTCTACTCTTCTATTCTTAAATTCCACAACAAGAGAATCGTTACTTTGCCTAGGAAATCACGCCTCACGCCTATCACTTGATCTACACGCCATTACTCAATATCGTGATGTAATAACAATGTCAATCGTGATTTCCTTCGCATTCATGGGTAACTAAACTTCTCTGTTGGGGTTATGGAAGCCGAATGAGTTACTATCTATTGCTGTGAGTTTGTGAGTTCGAGGCACGTATATTGCTTATATCATTATTCTCTTCATCTTAAATCTACATTCTTTGCGGTTGCAAATGCAAGAATACGCCAGTCTAACATTTAACTTGTTTGAGAGAAAAGTTATTTGTCTGGAAAAGAGATAATGTCAAGGTAGTAGGACACTATTTCCTACTAAAAAGCTAGTGCCGTAACTGGACTAACCTCTTGGAGAATTCGTACCGTTAGACACGCTTTAAGCTCGAGAGAGTTAAAGTGAAATAGTCCTTGTTTAGGTCGAGAGACGCTTGGAGTTACCATCGACTACAATCCTCTATAAGCAATTGCATGTCAGAATTCTACACACTCATAGCCAATAGAGACGTATACCTCAGAAGGTGGACATAACCCCAACGCTTCAATTCTCATTGTTTACAACCAACGTAACAATCTCTCTCTTTTTACTTTATTATTTTCAGCTTTTGTTTACATTACTTGCAAAACAAGAATCCCCCCTTCTTACGAGACTTGCACCAAAAGTTTAGTAATTTTACTTACTTGTTGGCCAAGCTATTCCCTGTGGGATCGACACCCAACCCAGGTTGGGTTTTATATTTTCTAACGACCGCTTTACACTCAAACGAGAGCTGTAGATTGAGCGTTATCAAAAATTGGCACCGTTACCGGGGAATACAAGTGTCAATTAAGTTCGTAATAATTACTAGACCCTTTGGTCGAAGACTCTCGTACTTTTACTTTTAGTTTTTGTTTTTATTTACTGCAGGTTTTTGTTCAGTGCATCAATGGATGCACAACGTGAAATACCGTTCGATGATGTTGATGATGATCTTGATGGTGCCGGAGCCACTGGAGCTATAATTCCACCACCATTAGCGCCCGGAGCCAAGTTCAACATCACAAGCACCATGATTCAGTTATTGCAACTCAAGGGATTATTTGGTGGACTAGCAGGCGATGATCCGAATATGCATCTCATTAACTTTATTTCCACATGCAAGTCTTTTGACAATCCTGGTGTTGGTCAGAATGCAATTCGATTACGTCTATTTCCATTGTCTCTGTCTGGGGAGGCAACACTATGGTTGAATGGGCTGACTCCTGATTCAATTACAAATTGGAGGCAATTGAGAGACGCTTTCCTAGAAAGATTCTTTCCGCCTTCCAAAAGAGCACAATTGAGAGATGAAATCAGTAACTTTCGTCAGCTTCCCACTGAAGCTCTTCATGAAACATGGGAGAGGTTCAAGACAAAGCTAGCGAGATGCCCAAACCATCACATGACTAATGTTCACCTCATGGAGATATTGTATAGAGCCTTGAATTCAATAACTAAGCCAGTGGTGGATAACGCAGCTGGAGGATCTTTTATGGACCTCACCTTTGGTCAAGCAAGCAATATGCTAGATCGCATGACGAAACAAAGTAGAGCTTGGCATACCAGGGATTCCGAGGTAGCAAGCCCCACTTTATCTATAGGCATGACTGCAGACCAAAGGAGAAGAGAAGAAGAACGTGATCAAGATATGGCAAACATGAAAACACAAGTGGATCTTCTTACAAAGCATCTATTATCAGGGAAGACCGAAAAAGTCAAAGCTGTTACGTCAAAAGGAAGAAACGAATCTGATTCGGATGAAGAAGCCAACTACTTAAACAATCAGGGGGGTTTCCGAGGTAATACCCAAGGAAACCAAGGTCGGAACTTTTATGATAATTCTGGAAACAAGGACCAAGGTAGTTGGAGAAAAAACAATGAAAAGAGTGGTGTTTATGTTCCCCCTGGAAGACGTGACACCACCACATCTAATTCGGGAAGTATGGAAGACATGATGGCTAAACTACTGAAAGGAGTGGAAGCAACTAGCACGGGAGTAACGGAGGTAATAAATGATTTGTCCTCTATGAAGCAATTAGTTGATTCTTATTCCACTTCAATCAAGAAAATAGAGCAGCAATTGAGCCAACTTTCAGCAGCACTCAATCAAAGAAAGACTGGCACTTTACCTAGCGACACCGTGCAAAACCCAAGGAATGATGGGTCATGCATGGCCATTACTACCAGAAGTGGTAAGGTGCTGGAAACTTCAGAAAAAGGCAAGCAAGTGGCTGACGAAGAGGCGAAAATTGATGATAAGGCGAAAGGGGAAGATGCCGCAGCAGCCGATCCTAATGTCCTTAACATCACTCCTCACAACATGCAGCCTGGAAAAGCTGAAAAACGGAAGCAAGAGGAGAAGAAAGCCATGGAGAGAACAATTCCATACCCACCACCACCTTTTCCTCAAAGATTGAAGAAGGTGGCGGATGATACAAAGTTCGGCAAATTTATGACTATGTTAAAGCAGCTGACCATTAATGTTCCGTTGGTGGAGGCACTAGAACAAATGCCTGGGTATGCAAAATTTATGAAGGATCTTTTGACAAAGAAGCGGGCAGTAAGCTATGAGCCGGCAGATAATATTCATCATTGCAGTGCAATTGCCACAAGGTCCTTAGTACAGAAGAAGGCAGACCCTGGTGCTTTCACTATTCCTTGTACGGTTGGATCTATGAATTTTGCCAAAGCATTGTGTGATTTGGGAGCTAGCATCAATTTGATGCCACTATCCGTCTACAGAAAGTTAGGGTTGGGCGACCCTACACCAACCAATATGCGGCTCGTGATGGCGGATAGGTCAGTAAAACGACCTGTGGGTATCTTGAATAATGTGTTGGTGAAGGTGTCTACCTTCATTTTTCCTGCAGACTTTGTGATTTTGGATTGCGAGGTGGATTCTGAAGTACCCATAATCTTGGGACGTCCTTTCCTTGCAACGGGAAGTGTTCTTATTGACATGAGAGCTAATGAGCTTTTATTTCGGTTGAATGACGAAGTGGTCCGCTTTGATATATGCAAAGAAATGAAGCAGCCCAGCGATATGGATGTGTTCTCTGTAGCTGATGTTCATTATGAAGATAAGAAAGCATTATCTGTAGAGAAACAGCTTACTGTTGAGCCATTGTTTGCTGCGCCACTAAATGTTGAGCATGAGGACACTAAAAATTATGAAGAACTTATGGGTGCTCTAACAAAAATAGAGTCCTATTCCCATACTCCTAAGCAACCGGACCGTGATCTTAAGAATCAAACTTCACCAGCAGCGAAGACTTCCCTTGAAGAGCCACCAATGCTAGAATCGAAAGAGCTCCCCGATTATCTAAGGTATGTGTTCTTGGAAAGTATAAAGATACTTCCGGTGAGTGCGGATGATTTAAGTAAAAAGCACGTAGACGCTCTCATCTCTACTCTGAAGAGATACATGAGAGCTATGGGTTGGACTATTGATGATATAATTGGTATCCCTCCTACAAGTAAGCCTCATTGTCGTCTGAATCCATTCAGAAAATGATCCACCATCTATCTCGACGAAGTCTAAGTACTCGAGGTAACTATGTCGTGCCGCGATAATAAATCAAGCGCTAGATGGGAGGCAACCCATCGTTTATCGTTTTTTTCATTTTTCATTTCGTTCTAGTATGTGTTTTGCCTTTTAAAAATCCAAAAATAAGAGTCGTGCCACGACCAAAACTAAGGCGCTTGGTGGGAGGCAACCCATCGTACTAATCGTTTTCATTTGTTTGAGCGAATATAGGTGCAAGAAGTAGTCAACGAGGAGATTGATTTCAATTGACGATTTGGACGCATTGTATGGTAAAGTTGGTAAGTTAGGAAGGGTGATGCATAAGGCTATGGATTGAGCCTTTGTCACGCCAAAATAGGCTTCGAGGAAGGCTAGGCCTTGGTAAAACTATGCCACGAACGATGCACAACCTATCCTATAGCCTAAGGTCTCGGAATCTAGTGTGCTATACACTATGCACCGCCTATTCCTAGGTATGCTTTTGACTATGCGCCGCCTATGCTATGGCATTTGGTCTCAGTATCTCATATGCCATAGACTATGCGGCGCATATGTCTACAAATGCCATAGACTATGCGGCGCATATGTCCCATTATGCCATAGACAATGCGCCGCATATGTCATTGATATGCCGAGTATTATGCGCCGCATATGTAGGATTTTTATCTCCAAAACCAATTGTAAATGGGTCATAACCCGACCCATACTCTTCCTATATAAAGGGGACTTAGTTTTATAACACAACCACAATAGAAAATACCCTAAAGGCGCCGCATACTCTTCCAAATCTTCTCAAAATTTTCTTTTTTTGCTCTTCCAATTCACAAAACCATCTCCACAAGTTTCAAGCAAGTAAGTACTCTCTTATTCTTCATTTATTTCTCGTAAGTACTACGTTGCTATGGCTATTATGAATTGCTAAATTATATAAGATTGTTGGTGATGTTCATGTGTTTGGATTGTTGTTGCAAAATCATGTGAGTGAACATGAACGTTAGGATACTCTTAACTTGTTTCCGACTTGAAATTGATTTTGATGCATTGTTATACTACTTGCGGAATTGCTATAGTCATGAACATTGCATACTCTTGTCACTTGAATACTTACATGTTGGGATGTCTCGCTCATCGGAATAAGACTTATAGTTGCCTACCGACATAAGGAGATTGTGATTATTGATAGAAACTATACCATGATGTAATCCCTATGTAGAAGTCTTGATATACCTAACATGAAAGTATTGCAAAGATTGCAAGAAGTGTTACATATCTGAATTTCTTGTTGGAATATAGCCCCTAAAACGTATGTCGATGAAGTCTGAGTAATCGACCACTTTCACTTCACTAGTCTGTACCAACAAACTAAGTGTGGGGTGGTGCCACTACTGCTTGTTTATAGATTGTATCCATCGAGATGATGCTAACATGAACATTTTTTTTAGTCTCAGGTACAATGGCACCCAAAGCAAGACCACTTCACAAAAAGGCAAGAAAAGAGGTCGAAAAGAGCAAAGAGAACCCTCCTCGCTGCAAATACCTCGACTCACTCTTGGAATTAGGTGGGATACTTATGAGGAACTTCTGAGAATGACGACTCTGATGATGATTCCGATGCAAAGGGTATGACCCCCGACATTGAGGACGAGTCCGACTGACCAGGTTCTTCGTATTTATTTTCCATTGAGGACAGTGTCCCGACTAAGTGTGGGGTGGTGGTATTGCATGCTATACTTCTATACTCACATCTATGTTTGCTTGCTTTGTTTTTGTTTCGTTTTTTTCATTTTTTTAGTAGTAAATTTTTTCTAGCTTCGCATGAGATTATTTTGATAGGCAGCATGAGATTATAACAAGAGTATGTGCTACAATTGTGACTATTGAGACGTTTAGGCTCTAGTTGTGACTCATTATGTGATATTGTGTGGTTCAATTCCTTCACTTGTTGGATCGAGAGTCTATATTACTTCCAAGCAAGTCGACCATGTGCCTTGTGTGTGTGAGATAATCGTATATTCTATGTGTGTGGCTGATGCTAGAACTTGCCTAGTATGTATGTAAAGCGAAAATAAGGAGTGTAAGTTTAGGATATGATTTAGGCATTTCTTTGGCAACCTATATTTGTTTACCTTCAGTTTTACCTACCCATGGACATCATCCTAGTTAAACCCTTTTGAGCCTTTAGCCTATTTTCTTTGACAACCTTGTATGTAAGCCTAATCCATTTTTTTCAAGACCGTAATTTGATCCAAACTCCTAAGTTCTTTAAAGTGAAAAAGTCATGTGACAACATAAGAGGAAATTGGGTGAGTATGATGCTATAAATTGTAATGGTGCTTGAATGTGTTATGAAAAAGAAAGTGCTATCATAAGAGGTATGTTGTGAAAAGAAAAAGGAAAAGAAAGCTGAAAAGCGAGTTGTGCTTAAAATTGAAAAACAAAAGAGGAGAACAAGGGTGGTAGAATAAAAGAAAGAAAGGTTGAAAGAAAAAAAAAAGTGTCAATGATACAAAGTGATGTATTAAAGCGCTTAGGAACTTAGTCACTATTCCTGGCCAAAATAGTCCTACCTTTCCCTTAGCCTACATTACAACCATCAAAAGACCTAGTTGATCCTAAGCTTGGCATTCTGACATTTAGTGGAGCATTACACTAAGGGCAAGCCTATGGTCATCAGTTGCTTCATATGAATTCTTTGTGAGAGCGAGAGCAAGGATATTTTGATACCCATGTTTGAAAAATATGCTATACTTGTGAGTGATTATGGGTAATATATTGTGAGACACACATGGTTGATGAGTTTTGGGTAGTCGTGTATGATTCTTTGTGCCTTAACCTTTGAATATGAGTTGACCACCATCACGAGTCTATGCTAGAGGTTAAACTGTTTCTACTAATGATCGAAAAACTACTCTTTGTTGATAATTATTGTGCTTGTCTTGACGAATATTTTGTGTTGTTGCTGTAAAACCCTAAGTTGATGTTTAGAAGGACACGATAGTTTGTTCGAGGACGAACAAAGCTCTAAGTTTGGGGTGTTGATGATAGGCGAATTTACGCGCCTATATCAATATATTTTGCCCATATTTTAGCCTAGTTTTGAGAACAAATTATATATTTCATGCACTTTTAGTCCTTTTTCCTGTAAATGAGCTAACGAACATGATTAGTAAAGTTTCAGGTATAAATGATGCATAATTCAGCATTTTATGGCTTACTTGACGCTAAAGAAAGCTCACGAAGGAAGGAAAGGGAGTTTGGACGCCTAAAGGACCAAAAGTGATGCATGGAGAATCTGTCCCGGGCTAAAACAACAATTCTGAAGACTTTGGGGACTTACAGACACAAAGCTGGATTTTGACAATGATACATTAACCTAGTACAATTAGGTTATGTATTTCATTATTTTATGTGGATTATGATAATGTTACCTTAACCTAGTACATTTGGGTTAAGGATTTCATTAGTCTAGTAGGATTTGGTTATTTATTTCATTAGCTTAGTAGGATTAGGATATGGGTATTATAAATACCCTATCATGCTAGAGATTTTAGAACATCTTCTTAACATCTCATCTTACAATTCAATTCTATTTTTCTTCTTCTACTCTTCTATTCTTAAATTCCACAACAAGAGAATCGTTACTTTGCCTAAGAAATCACGCCTCACGCCTATCACTTGATCTACACGCCATTACTCAATATCGTGATATAATAACAATGTCAATCGTGATTTCCTTCGCATTCATGGGTAACTAAACTTCTCTGTTGGGGTTATGGAAGCCGAATGAGTTACTATCTATTGCTGTGAGTTTGTGAGTTCGAGGCACGTATATTGCTTATATCATTATTCTCTTCATCTTAAATCTACATTCTTTGCGGTTGCAAACACAAGAATACGCCAGTCTAACATTTAACTTGTTCGAGAGAAAAGTTATTTGTCTGGAAAAGAGATAATGTCAAGGTAGTAGGACACTATTTCCTACTAAAAAGCTAGTGCCGTAACTGGACTAACCTCTTGGAGAATTCGTACCATTAGACACGCTTTAAGCTCGAGAGAGTTAAAGTGAAATAGTCCTTGTTTAGGTCGAGAGACGCTTGGAGTTACCATCGACTACAATCCTCTATAAGCAATTGCATGTCAGAATTCTACACACTCATAGCCAATAGAGACGTATACCTCAGAAGGTGGACATAACCCCAACGCTTCAATTCTCATTGTTTACAACCAACGTAATAATCTCTCTCTTTTTACTTTATTATTTTCATCTTTTGTTTACATTACTTGCAAAACAAGAATCCCCCCTTCTTACGAGACTTGCACCAAAAGTTTAGTAATTTTACTTACTTGTTGGCCAAGCTATTCCCTGTGGGATCGACACCCAACCCAGGTTGGGTTCTATATTTGCTAACGACCGCTTTACACTCAAACGAGAGCTGTAGATTGAGCGTTATCAACACCATTCATATATATATATATATATATATATATATATATATATATAAATAGGAAATGTGGAAATAAAATCTTTTACGGAAACATGGTCATCATCTAAATTTAGTTGAACAATAAGGAATAAAATCCAATATCAACTAAACACCGTCTGAAAATCGTCTGCGAAATCTCTACTACATGATCAAATAACAACTGTCTAAAACTGGGACAAGGCCCCTAGTAGACCAAAACCATAATAAAGGACATAATCTGAAAGAACAGGCCTTCTAGAATAGAGAAGGCTCACCACTGCACAACCTGATCTGCTATCTGAATTATCTACCATTTATCTGGACCCCTAGACTAAGCCTCAGAACTTGGAGGGAGGGGGGAGGGTCAATACAGATGTACTAGTATGCTTTGTAATCCAAAATAAAGGATTTATATAAATAAAATAATGGAGATCAATTTGTCAAAACATCATACATAAAATAGTTTTCAAAACACATAGGCACCTTTCTGAAAAATCATAAATCATTCTTGACAATGCAGTTTCTGATCTTTGTATTAATTCTGAGTTAGGTGGTACACCCCCACAAGTCTAAAATCACATAGGCCGTATGGAATCCACCATTGACTCGGGGAAGCCCCCAACCTGAGTGTGCCGCAAGGGTTGGAGTTTCTAATTATGATACACCACACGACACTAGGCCAACGTAATATAATATACCCAAATCGATAAATCACGGTTTTGGGCAATGAGTTGTCTGAACTCGTGCCTTCTTAAGGGAACCACCTAAGCTCTCTTTATGCCTAATTTTATACTGTTCTGAATCATGCATTTTTCTAGTTTCAACACCTGAAAAGTCTGATTTCAAATGTGCATTCTATTCTATTCTGAATTATCATGACATAATCTGAATTGGTGTCGTCACACCAAGACTTGCAAGTCCTATTTCTGAGCCATAATGCATCATGCATGATTCTTCCATTAAAACATAGTTCAGACCACCAAAACATGCAAATAGTTTAAGAGATTTCATGTTTCGAAACATAAGTTAAAACTATGCAAGAATTCCTCAAACATATGGTGGTCATGTGCTTTTGGAAAAATCATGCACTCTTTCATTATATGAATATTTTCACATTTATCAACATAAACTACCCTCTCTCTTTTTCAAATCAAAATTATAATCTGAACGTGACGTTATTCAAGACCTTTCATATCAAGCTTTTCGAAACACATTCGGAACAATCCATAGCATGTCATAAGTAAAGGAAAAATCATAACCAGAGAGGGATTTTACATGAATCATGCTCTCAATTCAATCATCAACCTTAAAACACACATATATATACATATATCACTTTAAATCAATTTGGGGGAAGGCCTAAAGGACAAAACAATATCATCAATGCTTCTAAAACATGAATATGTTCATAAGTCTGAAACCCTTTTCCTAAAAACATGATTTCTATGCCCATGAGATTTTACGAAAGCCCCGCGTACCTTAAATTATAAGATCTGAAAGATGAAACCCGTATCTAGATAGATGAAACTCGGATCTTGATCCGTTTCTTGAATATCTTCACTTAGAAAGATGAATTCTTGATCTATGGAAGGGAAGGAAACTTGAATCTTGATTTGTTTCTTGGAGATCTTGAACTTAAGGATTGATTTTCTTGATTTCTTGATCTTGGAGGAAACCCTAGTTTTCATCTTGTTCTTGAGAGTAGAGAGGATTGAGATGTTGTAAAACCGATAATATATGGATTAATAACACTTAACGGGTGATTTAATTCGTGTGAAAGGTTTTTTCGAGTGAGGAAAACACCAAAAATACCTCTACGAAATCACTTTCCAGTTGCTGAAATTTTCAGCTGACGACCAAGGCTGATAAGCCGTCAGATCTGTGATAGCCCGTCAGCCCAAGTCGTCACCTAGGAGCTGAAATTTATGAGTTTCTGTCTAAGGCTGACGGCATATTCTGATAAGTCGTCAGATTTGTGACAAGCCATCAGAATTGTCGTCACTCAGTTGCCAGGCTGATATGCTGGAGTAAAATGGGCATAACATTTTGATCCGATATCGGGTTTGTGTGAAATTGGTATCGTTGGAAATATAATTCAAAGATCTTTCATTTGATATATAGTAGGCCACCCAGTTCGTCATATATAAATAGTTATGATTGATTGAAGTTGACTCAAGTTTCGACGCTGACTAAAACTCGAACGATAGGAAAGCTTTCAACTTGACCTTGAGTTACGGGACCTCTATGATATCAATTCATGCTCAAATAGGTTTCCACACTGCATAATTGATTAACATACCAAATTTGAATTGTATTTATGGCCTTTTGGAATATCTACGCATTGGAATGACGGTTTATGTTCTAGCCCGAAAATACGGGGTGTTACACAACTAAATCTTGATAGATCTTATTTATATTCTTGATAGACATTTACTACAACTGATATACATCAATATCATAACAAAATAGTAATACTATTATTCTTCAAGTTTTGACTTTTTGGTCGGAGGACTATTTTATCAAATATGAAACCAATTATTAAAAAATGAGAGATTTAATAAGAATATCTGCTTGCACTATACATCAGAAGTCCTTGTCCTGGATTTCCTTTTATATATCTGATAACTCTGAGTGCTGCATTCATGTGAGATTATTTTGGATTCTACAAGAATTGGTTTAGAGTTTGAACACTATAATCTATGTCTGGTCTTGTTACTGTAAGATATAGAAGCTTCCCTATTATTCTTTGATACATTCCCTGGTCATATAGTTTTTCATCATTAGGCCTTACAACTGATGAAACATGTTGATCATAATTACTGGTTATCAGTTTTTTATAGTGTAACAAGGTGTGGGAGAAGGTTTAGCAACACTAACACCAGATTATGAAACCAACTCAAGGGTACAATTACTTTGGTGCATTACAATCCCTTGTTTATACCTTGCAATCTTAATACCTAGGAAGTATTTCAATTCTCCTAAGCCTTTCATCTTGAAGGCCTTATGAAGAGTTTCCTTTGTCTCCATTACCTGATCTAGCTTATCCCCAGTTACTAGTATATCATCAACATATACTAGTACAACAATAATTTCATCATTGATTTCCTTAATGTATAATGAATGATCATATTGGATTTACCTGAATTTGCAGTTGATTAATGACTGAGACAATTTTGCATTCCACTGTCTTGGTGCTTGTTTCAATCCATACAAGAATTTAGTAAGTCTGCATACTTGTTTATTCTCCCCCTGCCCTGTAAATCCTTGTGGGAGATTCATGTAGATCATCCTCTAAATATCCTTGTAGGAAGGCATTGATCACATATATTTAATGAATGTGCCAATGTCTAGTAGTAGCTATTGCCAAAACTGTTCTCAATGTGACCATTTTCGCCACTGGACAAAATGTTTCTTGGTAGTCTATGCCTTCTTTCTGACTAAAACATTTTGCAACCAGTCTTGCCTAAAATCTTTCTACTTTTCCTAAGGCTTATACTTGATCTTGTAGATCTATTTGCACCCTATAGGTTACTTGCCTACTGGAAGATCAACTTCTTACTAGGTATTGTTGTTTTGAAGTGTAGCCACTTCAGTTTGCATAGAATCTACCCATCTTGGATCCTTTGCTGCTTCTGCATAAGAGGTAAGCTTCACAATGTTAGAAAAATTGGATATATAGCATTGATACTGAGTAGATATATTATCATAAGAAATATAATTAGATAAAGGGTATAAAACATTGTCATTGATAGTCAATGACACAAAATCTTTCATCCATGCAGGAGGATTTAAACCCCTGGTAAATTTTCTTTGGTCTTGTTGAGCAGCTGGTTGTGGTCTGGTTGTGATCCTAGTTGTGACAGGTTGTTCTGCAACCTGCTGTCTAGTAATAGATCTTGTTATTCTTCTTGTTGGAACAGGTTGTACATGGTGGTCCTGTGCAGTGAGTTGTACTGGTTGACTATGTGTAGTACTTGGTTAATATGTAGTGAAGTCACTTATGGTTCACTGTTGAAGATCAACATCAGGTTGAGGTCTAGTCAATCTAGTGGTATTAGGTGATTCCGCTTCTGGATCATATGGAGCAAACACATGTTATGGAGATTGATCTAGATCGATTATGAATGGAAATGTGTCCTCTCTGAATACCATATCCCTATTTACAAAGAAAATTTTGTTAGTAAGATCACAGAGAATGTAGCCCTTCTTTGTTTCTGAATATCCCATATGAATTGCTTTTCTAGATCTAGGCATTAGTTTATCTGACTCATTGATAGTTTTAGCATAACATAGACATCCTAATACCGTTAGATAATCTAAGGAAGGTTTTCTATTATGCATCTCCTCATTAGGTTTTGTATAGTGTTCCTATCAGAGATACTACTAGAGCCAGTGTGTGTAACAACTGACATATCAACATTTGGTAATGTTACTTTTTGTGGATTTATTGACTCAGATATTGAACCTTTATTTAGAAGTTCAATGTCTGCTGTCATGTGATTTGTAGCACCTGTATAAATAATCCACTCATGTGGTTTATTGTTGACCAAAAGGGCCCTACCAATAACTGTCATATTTGCTACAATAGTAGAGGGCATAAATACTAAAACTTGATTCTGTTGTTCTAGTATTTTGCAAATTTGATCATATTTTCAGGTGTAAACATTGGTGTAATCATCCCATTCTTTGGTAAATTTTGTGAAGTCAGATAAGCACCATGTGATTGAGTCTGTTGAGGTTGTAGCTGCCAGTCTTCAACAATAACATTATGAGCACTAGAAGCAACCTTTCTCTGCTTAATTTTGTTATCAAAGCCACTTCTGAAGTCATTGTTGACTCTTTGATCTCCATGTTTTATTTGACATGATGGATATCCAACTAACTTGTAGCAATCCATATTATAGTGACCTTTCATCTTGCAATGATCACAAACATCATTTGAGTTATAGGTTGAAACATAGTTCCTTTTTCCATTTTGATAACCACCTTGATATCCACTTTTAGAGTACATTGCAACATCATCAATTGTAGTAGGTGCAGCACTAAGAAGACCTATTTCCTGTACTTAATGATCCACAGACTTTTGATTCTCATCACTTATGATCATGGAGTAGTCCATGTTAACAATAGGTAGTGGTGTCATTACCAAAATGTGGCTCTTTGCTTGTGAGTATGAATCATTCAAGCCCATTAGAAACTGATACAACTTTTTCCTTTGAAGAAAAGCTAAAAAATCTCTTGATTTTTCATAGTTACAAGCAGGTGATGGGACTAAAGACTAAAACTCATCCCTTAAGTTTTTCAACTTAGTGAAATAGACAAAACAGATTGAACACCTTGGGACACAGTTGAAATTTCTTGATACAAATTGTAAGTTCTTGATCCATATGTTTTATCAAATCTTTATTTAAGACCCACCCACACATCATAAGCCTTGAGACATGTACTACCCCTCCAAGAAGGTTACTAGACACTGAATTAATCAGCTATGACAGTACTATTGCATTAACCTTTTCCAATTGATTAGCTAAGTTTGTAGAGAAGATTTATTTCTTCCAAGAACCATCAACCATTCCAAACTTATTTTTACCTAATAATGCTATCCTAACTATTTTACTCCATACTACATAATTTTCACTTCCTTGTAGCTGAAATGAAATAAGTGAAGTACCTGAAATGTCTGCAGTCGAGAGATATAGAGGGTGATTGATATCTCGAGTAGTAGTTGTAAACTGAAATGAAGTACTGGAATTTGCATTATTCACTGGAGGTACAATTCAACTACCAATTCCATCAACATCGATCGCCATTGCAATTTATTACTGAGGATTTGCAAAAAAATAAACTCCCAGATTCTATAGTTCTTGATTTCAAGAACAAATGTAGGATCGAGTCTCACGTATTGATTCAATTCAGTGCAAGTTATGATACCATGAAGAATTAGGTGATCTTAATGGTAATCACTATGAACAACTAAGCAAGAAGGCAGGAAAGTAAGAGAGAAGAGAGAAGAAAAGAGAACACAGATAATCATAGAGCATTAGCCAAAACTGTAATTCTTTGTATTCAAGTTGTTATCCAATAGTACATGATACATATGTATATATAGGCAGTTAGTAAGTGGGCTAAGACAACTAGTAGGTTAGTTGGTTGGTTAGTGGTGAGCTAGAGGTTAGTTATAATTAACTTCACTGATTCATTGCAGTAGTAATTTGATATAGGTTGAACACCTTTAACTACCTGCTTCAACACTATCATTTTGCATAATGATTGTCCATCTTTTGATATATATCAGGCATTGCATTCTCCGAATAATTCAAATCGAAGCAATTGGATGTCCAACTCGGGCCTATATGACATAACCGATCAATAGATCCACCTTTGTCGTATATTCCATACATCACACTAGATAGATATCGTATTCATGGAATACGATTCACTTTCAAGATGCCTTGGTTGTGAAATGGTAGACACACAAGATTCAAAATCTCGTGCTAAAGAGCGTGGAGGTTCGAGTCCTCTTCAAGGCATAATATTGAGAATGCTCATTCAATGAGCATTCTGAATTGGAATAAATTCGATAGCGGATCGCGAAATTTTGGTGATCTTCTCTATCTAATAAATGGGGAGTCCACTTTAAAATCCTCTTTTGGAGTTAAAAAATCCAATGAAAAGAACAAACTATCATTTTTAATAATGAAATTTGAAGTTAAACTCATGCACAAAAGTCATGCTTTCTATGAGGAAAAAATGATTGTTAAACTCTTGATATGAAGGTGACTTAAAGAGTTGGTTTTGGATTAACTTAGAAAATTAGGTACGGAAAAATTTTGGAAAACTATATATTTTGGTGAATATTGGAAAACTATAAAAACGAATTGGGAGATTTTCTTTTTCTTATTTTGGATCAAGTAGACAGGCAACAAAGAGTTTTATATGCAATTCATTGCACGTCATGATGTTCTATAAGCTAAGTGGACTTGGATACTGAATATTGTATTTGTGACCGTCAAGAAATAAATCTTGGGTCTAATCTAACCCCAAAAGTTAGCTCGTTTGTTCATAAAGGAAGAATTGTTTAAGTCTATCTAAGAAGTCCAATTGTCCATCCCTTTTCCGACATAGGACTCTTAAACTGTGACCTTCTGGTAGCCAAAACCAAGTCTAATAGGTGGTCCTATACTAAACATTGATTATAAGATGGTATTTTAGGGTAGATGATTCTCCCAATGAGTAATGTGTGTGCCACTCACAATAAATTTAAGTCGTGACAATATTATTTTGGATTTTGTTGTAAGAATTTTTGTTAGCGAATATGAATATTTAAGAGGATTAATTCAAGGTCTAAAATAGTTTTATTGTTGAAAGAAAACAATCTTTCTTTCCTTCTTTTTTTCTTATAAAAGAATTGTACATTTTCTACAAACTTCAATATTTTCTAACCAAAAAATAAATTATAAATTCATTAAATTAAATAATCTAATCGTGCAAAGAAGATGTATGAATGTCCAATGTGGAGGTATGTAAGGCTGAATAAGAAGGTAGATTCAAGAAGTATTAGAGAGAAGTGATTATACAAAGAATAATGACACAATTTCATTTTATCAAGGACGTGACATTAGATAGGAGAGGTTAGAGGACTCAAATAAGAATATATAAGCAGATCACTTGAGTTAAGCAAATCATTGATGAGCTATTTAAAGATTGTCTAACTTAAACTTCAGATGTCCTAAATTATGATTAAAATAATTAGGTGTTGACTCCTTATTTAATTAATTTGAGAGTCATCTATTTAATGTACTCTATTTTTGCCTGATTAACGGTAACACCCTCAAATTTTGCGTACATTATTTTTTGATCTTCCCGTGCTTGAAATATAAAATTTTGACTTAAAATATGTTCGAAAATGTTAAAAGGGTAATCTAAAGGACTTTCAAAATTTTTGGACGAGGTTCGGGAAGTTTCGGGACACGGAGGCAGTAAGCCTCCGCGATAGCCCTGCGTCTTGGAGGTTGGTATCGGTGCTAGACTTGTGTCGTGGAGGATGGTGTCCGTGATGGACCCCACGTAGCGGAGGCTGTATTTTTCTGCGTATTTAATTAAAGTCCAAGGGGGGACTTTTTGTTTTCCCCTTTAAACCCATTTTCCACAACTTAAAACATCCCCTAATCATTATAATCCCTTTTTATAATCTCTAAGCAATCTTTCTCCAACAAGAAAGGAGAAAACTACCTAGGCCTAAGAATTTTGGTATTCAAGGGTCAAATTTCTTTACGTTTTCATCGTTATTGAGGTATGTGGATCCTAAATCTCATGGGCGTAAATTTATCATTTAAATAAATTTTGAAGATATATAATTATGTATATGAAATGAGTTTTGATATTGTTGAATGAGCACGCATTGTAAATCCCGTTTTATGATGAAATCTTGTATAAATTATGTTTTTTTTTTCCTAAACTCGAATTTCTTTTCATATGTACTTATGTTATGAGTTTTGAGAATTGATATGAGAGCAAAACTTACGATTCCCTCTCTATTTATGAACTTCGTTGTCTTAACATGTTGTGGTTGTCAAATGCATGATTTAAAGAGAAGGTATGGTTTGTATTTCAAGAGAGGGTACTTTCTTTACTTCCAAATTATTCATTTGTGTTAAATGGAAGACTTCATGTGATTTAAGTAAGAATTGGCCACCAGATATTTTAGTACTGCAAAGAGATTGTTTTGCATAAGTTTCATATACTATTTGAATAAGAACTCTCATGTGAAGTTTAAATCTTTTGGGTGATCATTAACATGCTTTGAATAAGAAGGGCTATGGATAAGATATGTCATGATATGAATGACTTGGAAGTCTGGGTATGACGATACCCTGTTATGATGTACCTTTAACCGAATAAGAAATGAACTGTTTATAAGCATGAAGTATGCTTTTAAGAGGTTAAAATTGGACTTAAAGAGAGCTAGATGATTACTCGAAGAAGACACGAGTTCAGATAACTCATTGCCCAAAATTGTGTTTTGCCGACACGAGATTATGATGTCCCAGATAGGGATTATATGTTTGCTATGTGCTTTTGGCGTATTAGATATCAGAGACTCCAGCCCTTATGGCAAACTTGAGTTGGGGGCTTAGCCGACGAGTTAATGACGGACCCACATAGTCCGTGGGTACTAAGTTGTAGGGTGTATTACCTAACTCAGAACTAAAAAAATAAAGATGGTTGAGTTTATATGTTTTGCAAGAATGTTTTGAAGCTTTGAAGTATGCCCATGTGTTTTACCTATATTATGCTAAATTGATTTAGAACTGCTCTCAAATATTTTACTTGAATTATAAGCTTTTTTGGATTGTTTCGCATATCGGTACTTTTCAAGTATTGACCCCTTTTTCCTGCAGGTTCTGAGGCACAGTCCCGTGGCCCAGTTCAACTTTAGATTTTCCTCATATAGTCAGGTTGGCGAGCCTCCCTTACTTCGGAAGGCATCCTATCCATATGTAGTTTTCAGTTGTTTTATGATCCGGTCGGGGGCCTTGTCCCGATTTAGACAGACTATTATTCAGCTCAGTAGAGGCTTCGTAGATTGTTTTAGATTGGATTTGGGTCTTCTTATGGTTTGATGTTATGAAGTGTTAAGTTTGATTATGAAACTATCATGTTTTTAGTTTATCTTCCGTACTTTCATTTTATATGAATTATGCTTATGATTACATGTTAAGGGGTCTCTCGAACCTTTATGGTCCGAAATACCCGTCGCGGTCAGAGCCTCAATTCGAATCGTGCCATTAACTTATTAATCAAAAAGAGATTTGAATAAACACATGTTTTATGATTTGAAAATGAGAGACGATGCATTCATGAAAGGAGCTTTTGCATGCACTTTCCATGAGACTTCATGTAAGATTTATGATGTAGAATAATTTATAAATTATTATTAGTAAGTTGTTAGAAAAATCATACTCCTATATATTTTTTACTTGATTACTTTAAAAAAAAGAAATTAATCACTTCGTTTCTCTTAACAGTGACGTTTCATTTACGAAAATTTTCGTTAAGAACTTCGTCCAATAATTAATAACGTAAAGCTTTTGGGTTTATAATATCACCATTTTTATATTATAAATAAATAAATGTTAGCATATGGAAATTATGAAAAACAAACTGGTTATTGACAGTTGTTCAACTGAATGGAAAAGGACTACTATCTTATTATTATCTTTGCATAACGAAAATTTGGACTTGGACAAACTAATCTCTAATTAGTTTCTTGGTACAAAAAAAAAAAAGCTACGAATATGATGTTTGAGTAGGAGATCACTCAATACTGCTACATAAATAAATATGCACAAGATGAATTTAAAATTTGAAGATTATGAATTTTCATAAATATAAAATTTATTTTTAAAACATTTATTAATGCCTGAGGAGAATCGAACCCTCATTCAAGAAACCAACAATTGCTTCTAGTCTACTTTGTTAATGAATTTTCAACAAATAATTCTTATATACATCTAATAGATTTTTTAATACCCCTATAAATATAGGATTAACACAATAGTTATTAGATTTTTGAAGACACACACCCCCATTTAACTAAATCCGCCTCTGATTTAAAATATCTTTAAAAATATATATATAAAAAAATTGTAGTCAAAGAAAAAATCAACTTAACTCCACAAACAATAGCAAGTTGACAAAAATTGACATGAGACTAGTTCTTTTATGAAAAAAAAAGATAAAAAGGGAAAATTTTTTGCAAAATTAGGATTAGATGACATGAAAATATCTAGGGTAGGATCTTTCTTGAGATATCTCAACATGTGAAAAACAGCTTGAAGGTGGGGTTCTCTGGGATCTTGCATGTATTGACTCAGATGTTGCACTCCATATGCTATGTTAAGTCTAGTGTCTGTGAGGAAATTTAGTTTCCCAACTAATTTTCTGTATAAAGTAGGATCACTCAGGGGCTTCCCTTCATGAGCTCTAAGTTTTACTGTGGGATCCAAATGAGATGTTACGGGGGTGAGATTGCTGCAACGGAACTCCCTGAGAAGGTCCTGGACAAATTTTCTTTGAGAGATAAGGATTTCATCATCTTTTTACAAGATCTCCAGGCCTAGGAAATAGTGCAGATTTCCAAGGTCCTTAATTTTGAACTGTTCATGAAGAAACTCTTGCGTAGAGAGGTTTCTTTAATATCAGTTCCTGTGAGCAAAATATCATCCATATAAACCCCCAAGAAAACAATGAAAGTGTCCCTCTTTCTATAAAACAAAGAATAGTCATGCAGTGAGTGTAAACCTCTTGAATTGAGAGTTGCAGTTAACTTCTCATACCATTGTCTACTTGCTTGTTTCAAACCATAAAGGGACTTGTTAAGCTTACAAACCACTCCTGCGTGAGGTACAACAATACCCGGAGGGACTTCCATATATACTTCCCATGCAAATCACCATGTAGAAGCACATTATTCACATCAAGTTGATACATATTCCGGTGTTTCTTTGCAGCAATAACAATTAGTGTTCTCACGGTTGTCATTTTGACTACTGGTGAGAAAGTTTCCGTGTAGTCTATGCCATGATGTACAAAATCACGTACAGTAAGTCATGAAGGATTTGATGAGGTTGAGTGTGAGGTGGGCAGAGAATGTACAAAATCAGATAAGTAACTGGGTACCTTGTGGATACTAGTTGACTTTCTAGGTTCAAAATTAAGTGATGAGGCAGGCTGAGGCAAGGGTGAAGACTCTTGAAGAGGAGGAGGTGAAGAAACAACTGGGGATGAGAACTCCGGAGACATAATAGAAATTGTATCATTTGGCACCCTCTGATCACGTTGGACAAAACTAGAAGAAGTATTTAAGAAGGAATAGGAAGTGGGAAATAAAGAATACTTAGACAAAGAATCAGACTTAAGATGAGAAAAAGGGAAATAAGTAGGATTTGCAAAAGGAAAAATTGTTTCATGAAATGTAACATCTCTGGAGATATGCAGTTTCTTAGTGGCCAATCCTTTTGTACCAAAGGAATATCCCACGAACACATGTGGAGATGCTCTAGGATCAAATTTGGTTCTTTGGGATATGATATAATTTAACAAATTGTTGGGATAAAATATTATAATTCTTAAACATTCCGAGATTTATGTAACTTACCCAAAAATCAATCTCTAATTAGTTTCTTAGTTAAAAAAGAAAGAAAAAATTATGAATAAGTATATTTGAAAAGGAGATCACTCAATACAAATACATAAATAAATACGTGCAATCAGAGACGAATTTAAGATTTGGTGTTTATGAATTTTCATAAATATTAAATTATTTTTAAAACATCTATTAATGTCTGAGGAGAATGAAACCTTCATCCAAGAGGCCAACAATTGCTTCTGGTCTACTTTGTTAATGAATTTTCAACAAATAATTCTTATAGATTTTTAATATAAATATAGAATCAACATAAAAGTTATTAGATTTTTGAAGACAGACATACCCATTTAACTAAATCCATCTCTGATTTAAAATATCTTTAAAAATATATTTTTTTAAAAATGTAGTCAAAGAAAAAATCAATTTAACTCCACAAATAATAACAAATTGACAAAAATTGACTTGAGTAACTATGACTAGTTCTTTTATGAAAAAAAAAATATAAAAAGGGAAAAAAATGCAATAGAGTTAGTTACACTAGTTATGTGGAAAAAAAATTTGATGGTTAACCGCTACTATAAAATAGAAAGTATATGCGATCTTAAAAAATTCACAAAAGAATTATCATTTTTAAAAGGAGTAAAAGTAGAATAACTAATAATCTACTTGTATTCGAGTGAGTGGCTACTATTTACACTTAATAAACTAGCCACACATTTATTTTTCTATTTTGTGTGGTTAGTTTAGGCTATTTAATGCTAAATAGATTGCAATTATTTTCTCATTATCCAAATTTGATTTTGAATTCATCGAGAAGTTGGGTTATCTTCTCCCTTTCACATATTCTATAGAAAGGAGGGAAGCAAAAAAAGATGAATAATTCAACTTCTTCTCTTGTTATTTTATTTTTCTTGTTAATCTTTACTTGTTTATGTGAAATAATTGCAAAAACAGACAATGCCAATACTAAGGTAAATTTTGGATATTTTTGAATTTAAAATTATTTAATCTCAATTTATTACTATTTGCTCGCACCATATTAATCTCTATCAATATTTATTAAAGTAAGCTAAAATAAATGAAAATTAATCAATTTTTTTTCTTAATTTCTAAAATAAAAATATATTTATAATCATTTTTAATAAACATGAAAAGAGGGAGTAGTATCTTTTGACGATGTGAATGAGTGATTTAGTTTTTTTTTTTTTTTTTTTCTGATTTATAGAATATCATCTCTTTTTTAACGATAATAACAACTATTAATCTCTCTTATTGATTTGTTTTTTCTGTTTTTGATCATATATATAGCTTTACGCCGTCTACTTAGGACACAAACCCCACAATGATCATGAACTTATCACTGATTCACATCATGACCTTTTAGGTCAAGTGGTTGGGAGGTATGTATCTTCTTTATATAATAATCAATATGATTTAATTTAACCAGAGAAATGTAGCAATTACTATTTTAACTAGATTTCTTACTAGCTAATACTAATTATAATTAAATGGCATATATTTCTTCATGCAGCAAGGAAGAAGCTAAAAAACTGATGGTGTATAGTTATAGACATGGTTTCTCTGGATTTGCTGCTAAGCTCACCGATTCCCAAGTCAAAGAAATTGGAGGTAGAAATTTTATAAAAAATAAAATAATGTTATCGAAAATTAAAAAGTTTATTTATTCATTATACTCTTAGTTGATATACTTATGCGTCGTAATTGTGTTTCAGAATTACCTGGTGTGGTT
Organism: Capsicum pubescens; assembly: GCA_030864215.1. Taxonomy (NCBI): domain Eukaryota; kingdom Viridiplantae; phylum Streptophyta; class Magnoliopsida; order Solanales; family Solanaceae; genus Capsicum; species Capsicum pubescens. The sequence continues at coordinate 21,374,094 of CM061543.1, forward strand.
CGAATTATACCAAATAGTCTTTACAAGACTCATACGTCGAGGAGTTGGAATTTCTTGGGTCTTTCTAAACAAGACTCCAACAGTCTTATGAACAAAACAAATCAGGGTGATGGAATAATTATTGGCATATTAGATACAGGTTAAGTATCCTTTCGTTTTCTTTTAACTATTACGACAAAGTGAATTAATAATATTTCTTACAAACTACGTACAATTATAGAAAATTATCTTCAAAGCATGCATGGTGATCATATTTTATATTGCTGCTGCGTGCATATATAAAAGTTAAACTCTATTTTGTAGGTATTGGATGGGGAAATAATTCAGAAGTTTTCAACGATAAAGGCCTAGGTCCAATTCCATCTCGATGGAAAGGTAGCTGCAAAGAAGCAGACAATTTTAGTGCGACTAAATATTGCAACCGAAAAATAATTGGAGCTCGTTGGTACATGAAAGGAATGATGGAAGCCAACGACCTAAATCAGACAATGGCTGAAAAATTACATAAATTATCAGCATTAGATGACGCAGGGCATGGTACTCATGTTGCTTATACTGCTGCTGGTTCTTATGTTAACAATGTGAAATATTATGATCTTAATATGGGAACAACACATGGAGGAGCACCACTTGCACGGTTAGCTATTTATAAGGTATCATCAATATTGAATTGTTTGTGTAATTATCTTTCTTAATCTAAAAGTTTAAGATGTTAGATAATCGAAACACAATTTTATTTACTTATTTAATTATATATATTTTTGACAGGTGGGTTGGAAATCAAGAGGAACATCGATTAGTAATATCGATGTTCTTGCTGCCATTGATGATGCTATAAAAGATGGGGTTGACATATTATCAGCATCTCTTGGTGGCTCTATTAACGTTGCAGACATTGATCAGAGCAATGTTTTAGGGATGGGATCTTTTCATGCAGTATCCCATGGCATTCCTTTTATTGCGGCCGTAGGAAATAGCGGACCTGACTCTTCCACAGTCGATAATAATTCTCCATGGCTCATCAGTGTTGCTAGTAGCAATTCCGATAGAGATATTGTTACTCCTTTAACACTAGGCAACAACAAGACAATACTAGTAACTTCTTTTCTTTTCTTTAAACTTTATATTTTTTTACCAATTGTTTGGGAATAATCCACACTAGTTAGTACATATATTTTTTACACTTTTGGTGTGATTGTAGGCTGCAGGACTTACTAAAGGGATGCAGCAAGCCTTTGCTCCCCTGGTCACTTTTATAAATATAACTAAGTGAGTGAAATGTCCCTATATATTGCATCATCCAATTAATGCACTTCACAACTTATTTATAATATCTGTAGGTTATGGTTTTAAGGGCCAAAAGTGTTTATTCTTAATATTGTTTAAAAAAGAGAGGTTGGTATTTCGCCAAAAGCACAACAATATAATATTACCCAATATAATTCCTCAAAATAAGGTTTGTGAATGATGGGATGTACGCAGGCCTAACTTCTACTTTAGATGTAAGGTAGAGCAATTGTAGCTTCTCAGCAAAAGCATTTTTCAAATATTGATCGATATATATATATATGTTATTGTTCTAATTGCAGAGGTGAAGAAATTGAGTCTATTGCCGATGGACTAAAAGGAAAAGTTCTAATGCTTTCCTGTGGAAACAACAAAATAGATCCAGTGGCTTCTTTGACGGCTCTAAAGAACACAGGAGTTTTGGCTTATATTTGTGCTATACCCCCTGTTGATCAAATCATTGACTACGCTCAACTTGTTCATATCCCTATACCTTTTTTCACCATTGATTTCGAGCAAGCAAATCAAATTTTTGATTATATTCTACAAAGTACAACCAAGTAAGCATGCACATATTTCTCTTGCTCGATCCCATCCTTCTTTTCCTATTTTAGGGTACGTGTATTATATATAGATCACTGAAAATTGATTCGTCATCATTTGTGACAGCAATCAAGATCCTATAATTAAATATGGACGGACTGAAATTCTTGAGGGAACCAATACATACATAAAGGTGCCTTCATTCTCCTCAAGAGGCCCTAATGCCTTTGCCCCAGAAATTTTAAAGGTAAATATAAAATTATGTATGTTGTTTGGCAAGAAATTGATTTCAAAGATTTAATATACATCAAATTGTTGTTGTCGTTGTTGAATTAATAGAAATTATATTCATATATTATTACAGCCCGATATTGCAGCTCCTGGTGTAAATATACTCGCTGCAGTTCCTCCTCACCTTCTTAAAGGATACAATGGATTCAACATCATGTCAGGAACATCCATGTCAGCCCCTCATGTCTCAGGAATTGTTGCACTCCTCAAAGCTGCACATCCTAATTGGTCTCCTGCAGCTATCAAGTCTGCACTTGTGACAACAGGTAATATCTTATAAATTTAAATTCTATACATTAATAGCACAATTTGACTTATTATAGTACTATACTAACTTAACTTACCGAATTCTATATGAAAAGTTCTCATTGTTATACATCAATTTAACATAAAAGAACACAATCACTGATGACTTTCCAATTGTTTCACTGAGAAAATAATTTACCTTACATTTATTAAGTTTACACCATTAATATATTTTATCCCATTATAACAGGTCGATTTTTACCAAATTAAGCTTATTAGTAGTAATTACATGTTGTTTGTCCCTTTAATTAATCCCATCGTGCACAAAGGTTTACACTCTACACTTTTACACTGTTAAGTGTTATGAACGGATTTGTTTGTCATCTGTGTGTAGCATGGAACGAGGACACATATGCAACTGAAATTTTTTCAGAAGGAAATGGAGCAAAACTTGCTGATCCATTTGACTTTGGAGGTGGCATATGTAATCCAAATGGAGCAGCAGATCCTGGTTTAATCTATGATATGGATAGAAATGATTATTTGAATTATTTTTGCAGCATGGGTTATAGTAATGATAGGATTTACAATGCAACTACCGATCATTCCGACGCGAAAAAATCATCTTCTTCAGCAGGCATTGTGTGTCCCAAAGAAGTACCTTCAAGGTTGGATATGAATCTCCCTTCAATATCTATTCCAAATCTCAAGGATTCAGTTACAATCAAGAGAACTGTCACCAATGTTGGAAATGCTAACTCTTTATACAAATTAGTGGTTAAACCTCCAAGAAATACTGCTATTAAAGTAACTCCAGATGTGTTGAAGTTTAATGCCAAGACAACCAAGATTTCCTTTGAGGTAAAGATCACATCTACTAACCAAAGAAGAAGTAAATTTACCTTTGGAAGTTTGGCATGGAGTGATGGCAAACATTTTGTTAGAATTCCTATTGCTGTGAGAAAGCAATAATTAGATGATTAAAGGAAGAGTACCTAGCTAGATTTAGAAGTAGCAGGTGGAGTGATGACACACATGATGCATGCTAGAAGGAAAAAAGACTTGGTCATTTTGTACAAGGTTGGATTTAGGGGGTGAAAGCGTTCATTCGAATCCTCTCCATAAAAAATTCACCTTGACATTTCAAGTTAAAATTCCAAATAAGTACTATATTTGTACTTTTCAAGCTCCCTTAATAAAAATTTTGATTATTTACTTGTATGAGTATAATTTTTTCTCAAGATAGCAAGTGGATGTCCAAACAACTTTATAATAAATGAAATAAAAATGATAGTTTTTTTTTTTTTTGGAGTCTATGACTCACTATTGTTCTATGTGGCCTTCAAGTCGTATGGTTTGAACAATATATATTCCACATGGTAGAGAAAACTTGAAAATATTAACAGTTCTGTGTATCTACAAACTTTTATATATATATAATGATACTTTTTCTCAGTTGAGCATTTAGTATGGATTTGAAAATGATTGAAAATCAAGAGCATATATTGAGATAATTATTTCCATTTTAAGTCTAGTTCAACTAGGACCTAAAATAGATTTAAATCAGTCCAAACTAATTCATTTCTTTCATTAGTTTTCTTGGTTTTCCAAAAAAAAAAAAAGAAAGAAAGAAAGAAAGAGCTATGGATATCGATGTTTGAGAAAGGGGGATATAATATCACTCAATACTACAACATATATAAAAGCATATACTCATCATAAACAAATTTAAGATTTGAGTTTTATGAATTCTCAAAAATCTCACATTATTAATTTCCAAGGAGAATCGAACCTGTATTCAAGAGGTTAGCAATTGCTTCTGGTCTATTTTGTCAATAAGTTTCCAACAAATATTTTATATGTATTTAATAACTCTTTAATGATAAATATAGGGTTAATATAAAAGTTATTGGATTTTCGAGAACTTGTGAATCGATTTAACTAGACCCTCCTCTAGTTTAAAATATGTTTTTTAAATATAAGAAAATGTAGTTAAAAAAAAATCTTTTTTGACTCCACAAACAATAACATATTGACAAGAATTGAAACGAATGAAGTAACTATGACAAGTTCTTTTTTGCAAAAAAAAAAAAGGGAAGAAAATGTAATAGAGGTAGTCAGACCAGTTATATATGAGGAGAAAAAACTTCGTGATGGTTAGAAGTTAGAACTCCAAAATCCTTTCCTATTCGTTAATCAAGAAAGTACTCCTTTAAGCTGCCAAAAAATTCTCTCTGTAGAGATGGCGGTCTCTCTCAGTGAAAACTGAAAATGGCAAAGAAATCGAAGCTCGGAGGGACGAATTCACAGAGCCAAACAGTAAATCGGTCCACCAACAACACTACAAAGCAAGTACCACAATCGGGAGATGCAAAAAAAATGAAGAATGTGAATGAATTACAAGGGATAGTGCCGTTCCAGTTACCACACAGTACACCTATGATCAAAACCTCAAATTTGGTGGATACGACGACTTCACAATCAAAGAGCTCAGGCAAAGCGAGCTGGGCGGATATGGTTGAGGAAGACCCAATCATACACCATAATGACTCACGGGCACTGAAATCTGGTGAGAACAAATGGAATGAATTGTAAGTGCAGGGCGAAATATAGAGGGATTTGAATTGGATAATCTTGAGGAGCCGAGTACTACAGTTAAAATAACGATGGAAGATATTCAAGAGGAGCTGAATTTTTGGGAGTCAGCGGTAATATGCTATGTGATGGGTTTGAATCCTCTACAATCAGTAATGCAGGGATACTTCAATCGTGTATGGAAGGAAAAAAGAGTAGAGAGAGTGATGGATAAAGATACCGTTTGTCAAATACTCAATTTGCAAACCAAGACATAATTTTGTCTTTCTGAGATCTTTCATCTCAAATTCTTTCTTTAGGTAATCAATGGCCCTTTGAAGCTCTATTGGAGTTCTAATAAGGTTTATGTCATCGAATAGACAATAAGTATAACAAACTCCGACGTTGTTTTCTTTATAAAAACACATGGGCAAATTTCATCATTCGTATAACCTTCCTTAGATAAATATTCACTAAGACGGTTATACCACATGCATCCAGATTGCTTCAAACCATACAATGATTTTTGCAATCTAATGAAATACATTTTTCGAGGTTTTGAACTATGTGCTTCCGAAATTTTAAATTCTTCGGAAATTTTCATGTATATCTCATTATCAAGTGATCCATATAGATAGGTTGTTACCACATCCATCAAATGCATTTCAAGTCTCTTATGAACTGTGAAACTAATAAGATAACACAATGTTATTGCATCCATAACTGGTGAATATGCCTCGCCATAATTGACACCAGGCCGTTGTGAAAATCCTTATGCAACAAGATGTGCCTTATACCTTTGTATTTTATTTTTCTCATTTCTTTTTCTTACAAAAACCCATTTGTAGCCAACAGGCTTAACACCATTAGGTGTTTGAGCAATAGGTCCAAAAACTTCACGTTTGAGAAGTGAATTCAATTCAAATTGAATTGCTTCTTACCATTTTGGCCAGTCATTTCTTTGTCGACATTCTGTGATAGATTGAGATTCAATATCTTCACTATCTTGCATGATTTTTGTTGCAACATTATATGCAAAGACATAATCCACTACTATTTTGGATCGATTTAAATTAGTTTCAACATCACTTGAATTTATGGATAGTTCCTCATTTTCTTGAGTCTCAGGCCCAATGATTCCTTTAAGGATATCAACATTTTCAAAATCTTGAATTTCCATATGAGTATCTTTCGTAGTGTCATCTTGATAATTTATTTATTTTCTAGGATTTCGATCCTTAGAATCCAATGATCTACCACACTTCAAGCGTACTTTGGACTCATTAGCTATGACACTGGTGGATGATCCTTTAGGGATATCAATTCTAATTGGTACATTCTCTGCAAGAATATGTGATTTGGTGATCCTTTTTAAATCTGTAAATATGTTTGGCATTTGATTTGCAATTTTCTACAGATAAATAATCTTTTGTATTTTTTTCTCACAATTAAAAACACGTGGATCAAGATGAGATATTGATGAATTTTTTCATAAAATTTCTCTTTTGATGTCACTATCTTTTCCCCCTAACTTTTGGAAAAACTATCTCGTCAAATCAACAATCTGCAAATCGAGCAGTGAACATATCTCCCATTAATGGTTCAAGATAGCAAATAATGTTGGGTGATTCAAACCCAACATAAATTCCTAACCTACTTTAGGGGCCTATCTTGGTGAGATTTGGTGGTGCTATAGGCACATATACAACACACCCAAAAATTCTCAAATGAGATGTATTAGGCTCTTGAGCCAACTAATTGCAATAGAGAAAATTTATGATGATTTGTCAGTCTAAGACGAACAAGTGTTTCAGCATGCAAAATTGCATGATGTAACGACCCGAGACTACCCCCTAGTCATTACACGGTGCTTACGGTCCCGAGGGACCACAAGCTAACCCATGAGCTGGTACCTGCTGTGAACACTAAATAATATAATCATGAATGTGGAATAATAACTGAAATGCCATAAGGTTTTAATAATGAAACGACTACTGAATTATGAATCTGGTATAATACTGAAATCTGAATAATCTGAATAGCTAACTGTAGTGTCTGAAAAACCTCTAAACTGAATACTGTGAGTTGATGGGATAGGCCCCAACTACCTCTACTAACTACTGGGATAAAGACATAAAGTAATATAATTTGTCCTCGGATGATGAGGACTCACCACTACTATTGTACTGCTGATAATCTGAGAATCTAGGTGCGATCCGGAAACTGAGCGTCAGCACCTATGATATGAGACATCATAGCGCAAAAGAAAAAGTATGCGATCAGTACTTTGAATGTACTGGTATGCTAAATGAGGTAGGCTGACATGCAAGATTTCATGAATAGGAGTAATAAACTATCTGAATATACATGAAAGCATGGAGTACTGAGTATAGGACGTGAAAACTATAGATACCAGAGATATGTAAAGCACGTAAATATTGTATATGTATGAGAGTCTATAAATACTGAAAATACATGAAAATCTATAGACCCTGAGGATGCATGACCAAGCATATAACATAGAAAAAGTAAAATCTGTAAACTGAATTACTGAAAAAATACTGATATCTGTATGCTTTGGTCAAATAACTCTAAGACTGCATAACTGAACAAGGACTATATCTGAGACTGTGGGAGATATCATCTAACCGACATGCCCTAATCTGAGCTAATCGGGGTCCAACCTATAACCCCAGTTGGATGGGTGTTAATACCGTGTCACGGGTACTAACATTGGCTGTGTGGATCCACTAAACTGATATAATGTCCAAAGGACTAAGGGTGTCAAGCCTAAACAGACGGGTGACCCCTGTGAGATAGTCAAGCATATCCTGATGGGTGAATTCTAATATCCTATGATGGCTACGTAGTCCTGGAGTATAGGAACTGCTACTAACGACTCTGCCTATCTGACGGAGAAGCCGTCATTCCTACACTCGCTCGGTGCTAAATCCTACTCCTAACTGAAAGACACTGACATACTAGACTGTTTTGAGTTTAACTGAGTGTTCTGATAATACTCATGATATAATCTGAAGTTATTCTGAAGATACTAAAACAACACTAAGTAAACAGCTACGGTTTCTGGTATTCAATACCTCCAGGACTCAAAATAATAATAGTAGCATGACACTAGAACATTGAAGGACATAGCATGAAGGCATCCATAAAACATTTACTCTTGTAGCATTTTATCAAACACTTGTAGTTCATGGTTCAAAACAATCATAGGAATGTCCTAAAACATATAGAAATAGCATGAATCCGACATAATAGAGTTAAATCATGGTTTTGTTCAGTAAATAATAATATTAAAACGTGGAGGATTGAATAATAACAATAATTTCATGGTGACATGATATGAAATAACTAGTACATGGAGATTCATGGATGAAATCATAATTTAAAATCAAATAAACTTGAAAAGATGATAGATTTGTAATTAAAACGGATACTTGGACTCCATGGATGAAAGGGATCTGTGGATGAACATTCAACATACCTTAATGGATGAATTTCGAAGGATTGATGGTGTGTTATTGAGATTTGACCTTGATTCTTAAGAGCTAGGATTTCTTGTTCTTCAAAAAAAGGGATTTTTAATTTGAGAGAAAGTGAATAATGATGAGTATTTAGGTCAATTAGGGGTTAAATTTCGTGTTTAGGACGGGTTTAGGGCTTAGGAACCAAATACTCTTAAACGAATTTAAAACACAAGCTGGAAACTGAAATCCCGATTTTTGGCCTTGGCGCGATGCACCACTATTATGCCAAGCCACTGAAAAAGGGACAACTGGGACCTGAATAAACACCGCGATATGCCACTATCGCGGTAAGCCTGTGGATGCCAATTTGTCCACCTCCACGTCGCGCCATGATCGCGGAGGTTCACTGAAAACTGACAAACAAGAAATTGGCCTTCTCTGCGACGCGCCATAATCGCGGAGTCACACTTGAAATCAAAAATTGTTATTTGGGCTGCCTACGTAATGTGCTAAGGGTTAAAATAATGGTGTTTAACGACTGAAACTTTACATCGCCATAACTTCTTACCCGATTATCGGATTTTGGCAAATTTGATATCATTGAAAAACTAATTCAATTTCCTATGCAATGGCAGGCTCTAAACTGAAAAATAATGAGTGTTTCAAAAAATATTATAGATATGAATACTTGTGTATTGGGACTTAAATTATGCTAGAGAAATATGGGGTGTTACACATGACCCCAAATAGAAGTGGAAAACTTAGTTCTCATAAGTAATGGTCTTGCTATCAACAGAAGATTTTAATTAATGACTCGGAAAGGACATTTTGACTGTGAACACGAGCTACAGGATGTTCCATTCTGATACCAATCGATAAGAAATAGTCATTAAATGCTTGGAATGAAAATTTTACAGCATTATCAAGGTGAATAGATTTAATATGATTATTAGGAAACTGTTCCCGTGATCATATTATTTGTTCCAATAATTTTGCAAATGCGAAGTTGTGAGATAACAATAGGCACACATGAGACCATTTAAAAGAAGCATCTATTAGGACCATAAAGTATCTAAACGACCCATTAGGTGGGTGAACGGGATCACAAATATCCCCATGTATGTGTTCCAAGAGCGTGGGGGACTCAATCCCAACTTTTGTTGGTGATCGCCTCACAATTATCTTGCCTTGATAAAAAACATTACATAAAAATTCACCATTTGAAAGAACCTTCAAGTTCTTTGATGGATACACTTTTGAATTTTCTATAATTCGTCTCATCATTATAGATAAAGGATGTTCCAGACAAGCATGCCAAAGTACAAAAGTACTGGAATTAGTAAACTTCTGGTTTACTAGAGAATGTACCTCAATTGTACAAATCTTTGTTCAATACATGCCAGAAGATAAAGCAGAGAACTTTTCTATAACACATGTCTGCCCATAGACATTCTTGGTGATACCAATATATTCAAGATTCATCTCATCAATTGTCTTGATATGATAACCATTTTCACGGATATCTTTAAAACTCAACAAATTTCTCCCAGACTTAAGAGAAAACATAGCTTAATTTATGATGAGTCTAGCTTTCTTGAGAAAGATTATAATGGCTTTTCCGAAGCCTTCAATCAAATTAGCGCTACCAAAAATTGTAGTAACATTAATCTAGCTCATGTTTAGATGAGAGAAATATTTATCGTCTTTGAATATCGTATGTGTCGTGCTGGAATCAATCAAATAAATATCTTCACTGGTAGAGTCTCGTGCTGATAACATATTATAAAAAATAAAGTAGAGAAGACCAAGATTAGAGAGAGTAATTATTTTTTCTCTGGAGGAACGATTTACAATAAAGAAAGCCCTTATATAGGGGAAATTTACTCCCAGTTTCTCTCTAAAAGATGGCTACTTCAAATACTGATAGATATCAACTTGTCACAACCCGAACCGGGGCCCTGACCATGACGAACATCCTGAATTATGAAGTACCGAGAGCCCTTCTAACTTGTAATCATATACACCATTCATATATATAAATAGGAAATGCGGAAATAAAATCTGCTACGAAAACATGGTCATAATCTAAATATAGTTTAACAATGAGGAATAAAATCCAACATCAACTAAACATCATCTGAAAACCGTCTGCGAAATCTCTACTACATGATCAAATAACAACTGTCTGAAACTGGGACAAGGCCCCCAGTAGACCAAAACCATAATAAAGGACATAATCTGAAAGAACAGGCCTTCAGGAATATAGAAGGCTCACCACTGCACAACCTGATCTGTTGTCTGAATTATCTACCATTTATCTGGACCCTTAGATTGAGCCTCAGAACCTGGAGGGAGGGAGGGTCAATACAGATGTACTGGTACGCAAAGTCATCAAAAATAAAGGTTTTATATAAATAAAATAATGGAGAGAAATTTGTAAAAACATCATACATAAAATAGTTTTCAAAACACATGGCCACCTTTTTGTAAAATCATAAATCATTCTTGACAATGCAGTTTCTGATCTTTGTATTAATTATGAGTTAGGTGGTACACCCCTACAAGTCTAAAATCCCACGGGCCGTATGGAATCTGCCATTGACTCTCGTGCAATGAGTTGTCTGAACTCGTGCCTTCTTCGGGGAACCACCTAAGCTCTCTTTATGCCTAATTTTATCCTGTTTTGAATCATGCATTTTTCTAGTTTCAACATTTGAAAAGTCTGATTTCAAACGTGCATTCTATTATATTCTAAATTATCATGGCATAATCTGAATTGGTGTCGTCACACCAAGACTTGCAAGTACTATTTCTGAGCTATAATGCATCATGCATGATTCTTCCATTAAAACATAGTTCAGACCACCCAAACATGCAAATAGTTTAAGAGATTTCATGTTCCAAAACATAAGTCAAAACTATGCAAGAATTCCTCAAACATATGGTGGTCATGTGCTTTTGGAAAAATCATGCACTCTTTCATTGTATGAATATTTTCACATTTATCAACATAAACTACCCTCTCTCTATTTCAAATCAAAATCATAATCTGAATATGACGTTATTCAAGACCTTTCATATCAAGCTTTTTGAAATACATTCGGAACAATCCATAGCATGTCATAAGTAAAGGAAAAATTATAACCAGAGAGGGATTTTACATGAATCATGCTCTCAATTCAATCATCAACCTTAAAACACACACACACACATATATATATATACATATATCACTTTAAATCAATTTGGGGGAAGGCCTAAAGGCCAAAACAATATCATCAATGCTTCTAAAACATGAATATGTTCATAAGTCTGAAACCTTTTTCCTAAAAACATGATTTCTATGCCCATGAGATTTTAGAAAACCCCCGCATACCTTAAATTATAAGATCTAAAAGATGAAACCCGGATCTAGATAGATTAAACCCGGATCTTGATCCGTTTCTTGAATATCTTCACTTAGAAAGATGAATTCTTGATCTATGGCAGGGAAGGAAACTTGAATCTTGATTTGTTTCTTGGAGGTCTTGAACTTAAGGATTGATTTTCTTGATTTCTTGATCTTGGAGGAAACCCTAGTTTTCATCTTGTTCTTGAGAGTAGAGAGGATTGAGATGTTGTAAAACTGATAATATATGGTTTAATAACACTTAAGGGGTGATTTAATTCGTGTGAAAGGTTTTTGGAGTGAGGAAAAGACCAAAATACCCCTACAAAATAACTTTCCAGTTGCTGAAATTTTCAGCTGACGACCAAGGCTGATAAGGGAGCTAAAATTTATGAGTTTTTGCCTAAGGCTGACGACATATTTTGATAAGTCGTCAGATTTGTGACAAGCCGTCAGAATTGCCGTCACTCAGTTGCCAGGCTGATATGCTGGAGTAAAATGGGCATAATATTTTGATCCGATATCATTTTTGTGAGAAATTGGTATCTTTGGAAAGCTAATTCAAAGAGATTTCATTTGATATATAGTAGGCTACCCATTTCTTCATATATAAGGAGTTATTGTCGATTGAAGTTGACTCAAGTTTCGACGCTCACTAAAACTCGAACGATAGGAAAGCTTTCAACTTGATCTTGAGTTAGGGAAACTCTATTATCTCAATTCATGCTCAAATAGGTTCCCACACTACATAATTGATTAACATACCAAATTTGAATTGTATTTATGGCCTTTTGGAACATCTACCCGTAGGAATGACGGTTTATGTTCTATCCCGAAAATGTGGGGTGTTACATTATCTCCCCTTGGGATCATTCGTCCCCGAATGATGGATAGGTGTAATACCCCGTAAAATCTCAAGTCTAAAATTCATCTCGTTAAGCTTCACAATCTCCAGGACTTAGAAAATTTTGCTAAGTGTTCAACACTTAGTCTTATTTTAGACCTCCGAACTTCGTGGATTTATTTGACGACCTTCCCGACCTTAGTTTTCTAATTTTCAAGTTGTGTTACGATGGGGCAAGGTCATAGTCCATATCAGGTAAGTTTCGAAATTTTTGGAGTAGCGTAAGGGCACATTTGGTGTGCCAAACCAGTAGCAAAAGACGTTAAGCCCGCGACGCCCAGCTTTCAGCACCACTGTAGCCAAGGTGCCTCCCTGGTTACTGATGATAGGCGTATTTACACGCCTAAAGTACTATAATTGACCCATATTTTAGCTAAGTTTTGAGGACAAAATATATAATTCATGCACTTTTAGTCCTTTTTCCTATAAGTGAGCTAACAAACGTGATTAGAAAGCTTTCAGGTATAAATGATGCAGATTTCAGCATTTTATGGATAACTTGACGCCCAAGGAAGCTTCACGAAAGAAGAAAGGGAAAGCTTGGACGCCAAGGACCAAAAGTGACGCATGGAATATCTGTCCCGGGCAAAAACAACATTTCCAAAGACTTTGGGGATCAGCAGTAACTTAGTAGGATTAGGATAATGATGCAGTAACCTAGTAGGACTAGGATAAGTAATGCAGTATCCTAGTAGGAATAGGATATGGGTGTTATAAATACCCTATGTTGCTGAAGTTTTTATTATCATCTCTCTCCATTCATACAATTAATTCGGGAGTTCCGAAAACAATTCTCTTTCAATTAATTACTTTCTCTTCATCTATTCAATTCTTAATTTCCACAACAAGAGAACCGCTATTCTAAAAGGGAATTCACACCTAACGCCATACCAAACCCTACTACACGTGAGATCTTTATTTTTGTATAATGATAAAGTCTATTGTGATTTCCGTTGCACTCATGAATAGCTAAACTTCTCTGTTGTGGTTATGGAAGCCTTATGAGATACTATCTATTGCTATGAGTTTGTGAATCCGTGACACGTATGCTGCTTATATCATTATTCTCTTCATCTTAATGCAAATTCTTGTGGTTGCAAACACATAGAATACACCAGTATAGCATTAACTTGTTCGAAAGAAAAGTTATATGTCTGGAAAAGAGATAATGTCAAGGTAATAGGGCACCAACCCCTGTTAAAAAGTTAGTGTCGTAACTGGATTAACCTCTTGGAGAATTTGTACCATTAGACACGCTTTAAGCTCGAAAGAGTTAAAGTGAAATAATCCTTGATGGTCGAAAGACGCCTGGATTTACCATAGAATACAATGCTCTATAAGCACATGCATGTCTAAATTCCGCATAACTCATAGCCAATAGAGACGTATAACTCATACGGTGGACATAACCCCAACTTTCAATTCTCATTGGTTAAACATCTTACTGAACATTCTTTCCTTTTTACTTTGCTATTTTCCATTTTTACTCTACTATTTTGTTACATTATTGCACGCTACAAAATCCCCCCTTTTACGAGACTTGCACCAAAAGTCTAATAATCTTTGCTTACTTAGTGAACGGCTATTCTCTGTGGGATCGATACCCAACCCAGTTGGGTTATATATTTGACAACGACCGCTTACACTCTTACGAGAGCTGTAGTTTGAGCGTTATCAAAAATTGGCGCCGTTGTCGGGGAATACGGTTGTCAACTAAGTTTGTGATAGTTACTAGACCCTTTGGTCAAAAGTTCTCAGATTTTACTTTTAGCTGTTGTTTTTGTTCTATTTAGGTTCTATTGGCAGGATGGATGCACAACGTGACATTGACAGAAGGGCGGCTCAACAGGAGCAGGCTAGACTAGCTGCACTGGCAGCTGCTCAAGTGCATCAACAGAATATTGATAACCCATGTCGGGCAACAAATCCTGATGATGAGGACCTGGGTGATGAGGAGATACTAAATCCTAGGCGTACTGATGAGGTGGCGGCACCTATGCATAGGAGAGATCATCAAGCTAGAATGAGACCTGACCACCGAGCTGTGCAGGCTCCTTTTGATGATGATGATGACGATCTGGATGGAGCTGGTGCTACAGGAGCTATTATTCCCCCGCCCTTGGCACCTGGAGCAAAGTTCAATATCACTAGCACCATGATTCAGCTATTGCAACTCAAAGGTTTATTTGGTGGACTCGCAGGCGATGATCCGAATATGCACCTGATCAACTTCATCTCTACATACAAGTCATTCGACAATTCAGGAGTTGGACAGAATGTAATTCGGCTGTGCTTATTTCCATTGTCTCTATCTGGGGAGGCAACTCTATGGTTGAATGGGCTGACTCCTGATTCTATCACCAATTGGAGGCAATTGAAAGACGTTTTCCTAGAAAGATTCTTTCCGCCATCCAAGAGAGCACAGTTGAGAGATGAGATCAACAACTTCCGACA
This sequence comes from Capsicum pubescens, assembly GCA_030864215.1. Taxonomy (NCBI): domain Eukaryota; kingdom Viridiplantae; phylum Streptophyta; class Magnoliopsida; order Solanales; family Solanaceae; genus Capsicum; species Capsicum pubescens. The sequence goes on from CM061543.1 coordinate 21,389,266, forward strand.
GCTTCCAACTGAAGTTCTCCACGAAACATGGGAGAGATTCAAGAAGAAGCTTATGCGGTGCCCAAACCATCATATGACCAATTTCCACTTGATGGAGATATTATACAGGGCTTTGAACTCAGTGACTAAGCCAGTGGTGGATAATGCGGCTGGAAGATCATTCATGGACCTTAATTTTATTGAGGCAAGTGATATGCTAGATCGTATGACAAAGCAGAGCAGATCTTGGCATACCAGGGATTCTGAGGTAGCAAGCTCTACTATATCTATTTGCATGACTGCAGAACAAAGGCGAAGAGAAGAGAAACATGATCAAGATATGGCTCACATGAAAACGCAGATGGATCTTCTTACCAAGCACTTATTATCAGGGAAGACCGAAAAGGTTAAGGCCATTGTATCACAGGGAAGAGATGAATCCGACTCTGAGGAAGAAGCGAACTACTTGAATAATCAGGGGGGTTTCCGAGGCAATGCCCAAGGAAACCAAGGTCGGAACTATTATGATAAATCTGGATACAAGGACCGTGATCAAAGTAGTTGGAAGAATAAGACTGACAGGAGTGGTTTGTATATTCATCCTGGAAATCATGAGGCCACGACATCTGGTTCGGGGAAGATGTCTATGGAAGATATGATGGCAAAGCTGCTGAAAGGAGTGGAGGCAACTAATACGGGAGTGAATGAGGTGAAGAACGATTTGTCTTCAATAAATCAATTGGTTAACTCACATTCCACTTCAATAAAACAGCTGGAGCAACAATTGAGTCAACTTTCAGCGGCATTCAATCAAAGAAAAACTGGAACACTACCTAGCGACACAGTACAAAATCCAAGGAATGATGGATCGTGTATGGCTATTACTACCCGAAGTGGTAAAGTGTTGGAAAATCCATATAAAGGCAAGCAGGTAGTTGATGATATAACGGATAATGTTATTGATGCAGAATGTGAAGAGGACGAAGAAGCTGAAGAGTGTGTTCATGAAGTCACCCCTAGACGTCTGCAGCCTGAAAAGATTGATAGTTGGAAGCAAGGTAAAAAGAAAGTGGTGGAGAAAACTATTCCCCTTCCACCACCACCTTTTCCTCAGAGACTGAAGAAGAAGGCTGACGACACTCCTGAAAAGGTTGATAATCGGAAGCAAGATAAAAAGAAAGTGGTGGAGAAAACAATTCCCCTTCCACCACCACCTTTTCCTCAGAGATTGAAGAAGAAAGCTGACGATACTAGGTTCAATAAGTTTATGACTATGTTAAAGCAGCTGACCATTAATGTTCCTTTGGTAGAGGCGCTAGAGCAAATACCCGGATACGCTAAATTCATGAAGGACCTTTTAACAAAGAAACGGGCAGTAAGCTATGAGCCGACATATAATATTCATCATTGCAGTGCAATTGCCACAAGGTCCTTGTTACAGAAGAAGGCAGACCCTGGTGCTTTCACTATTCCTTACACGGTTGGATCTATGAATTTTGCTAAGGCATTGTGCGATTTGGGAGCTAGCATCAATTTGATGCCACTATCCGTCTACAGAAAGTTGGGGTTGGGCGACCCTACACCAACCAATATGCGGCTCGTGATGGCAGATAGGTCGGTAAAATGACCTGTGGGTATCTTGAATAATGTGTTGGTGAAGGTGTCTACCTTCATTTTTCCTGCAGACTTTGTGATTTTGGATTGCGAGGTGGATTCTGAAGTTCCCATAATCTTGGGACGTCCTTTTCTTGCAACAGCAAGTGTGCTTATTGACATGAGAGCTAATGAGCTTTTATTTCGATTGAATGACGAAGTGGTCCGCTTTGATATATGCAAAGCAATGAAGCAGCCCAGCGATATGAATGTGTTCTCCGTAGCTGATGTTCATTATGAGGATAAGAAAGCATTATCTGTAGAGAAATAGCTTACTGTTGAGCCATTGTCTGCTGCGCTGCTGAATGTTGAGCATGAGGACGATGAAGATTATAAAGAAACTATGTGTTCTCTAACAGAAATAGGGTCCTATTCTCATACTCCTAAGCAGCCGGACCTTGATCTTAAGAATCAACCGTCACCAACAGCGAAGACTTCCATTGAAGAGCCCCCAGTGCTAGAATCGAAAGAGCTTCCTAATTATCTAAGGTATGCGTTCTTGGGAAGTGGAAATACACTTTCGATGAGTGTGGCGGATGATTTAAGTGAACAGCACGTAGAGGCTCTCATCTCTGCTCTGAAGAGATACAAGAGAGCTATGGGTTGGACTATTGATGATATAATTGGTATCCCTCCTGGGATATGTATGCACAAGAGTCATATCGAAGAAGATTGCATGCCTATAAGTAAGCATCAGCGTCGTCTGAATCCATTCAGAAAATGATGTCCCATCTATCTCGATGAAGTCTAAGTAATCGAGATAGCAATGTCGTGCCGCGATAATAAATCAAGCGCTTGGTGGGAGGCAACCCATCATTTTTAATTGTTTTGTTTTCTTAAGATTTTGTCGAGCCACGACCAAAACTAAGGCGCTTGGTGGGAGGCAACCCATCGTTCTAATCGTTTTTGTTGTTTTTGAGTAAGTATAGGTGCAAGAGGTATAAAGGAGAAGATTGGTTTCAAATTTTGATTTGGAAGTATTGCATGTTGAAGGTGGTAAGTTAGGAATGAAGAAGCAAAAGGCTATGGGTTAGGCATTGTCTATGAAAATATAGGCAAAGAACAAGGCAAGGCCTATGTAAATCTAGGCCACGAACAAGGCATGGCCTATTCTATGACCTAAGATCTCGGATTCTAGAGTGCCATAGCATAGGCGCCGCCTATGCTCAACAATGCCATAGCATAGGCGCCGCCTATGCAAAAGCATTTTGTCTCTGAATCTAGTATGCCATGGCATAGGCGCCGCCTATGCCTAACAATGCCATAGCATAGGCGCCGCCTATGCCAAGCATAGGCAAAGCATTAGGCGCCGCCTATGGTCACTTTTGGTCTCCAAATCTGATTCCAAATGGGTCAAAACCCGACCCAAGCTTGTCCTATAAATAGAACCTTAGTCTTAGAACAAAAATGCATTGCAAAGTCAACCTAAGTGCCGCCTACCTCTCCAAAATCTCTCAAAAATTTTCCTTTTGCTCTTTTACTTTGCAAGAACATCTTCCGAGGCCATCAACCAAGTACAATGGCACCAAAATCACGCCAAGGAAAAGACAAAGCAACCACCTCACAGAAAGGCCAGAAAAGGGGAAGAAAAGAGCAAGCTGAATCCTCCTCGCTACAAATACCTCAATGCACTTTTGGATCAAGTGGGGTACAATTTGAGGAAACTCTGAGGATGACGACTCTGATGATGATTCCGACGCAGGGGGAATGACCCCAGACATAGAAGAGGAGTCCGACTAATCAGGTTTTCCGTATTTATTTTCCACTGAGGGAAGTGTGTCCCGTCTAAGTGTGGGGTGCTGGTATTCGTATGTTGTACTTCTTTGCCTACATTTATGGTCATATTTTTTGTTTGTTTTAATTAGTCGTAAATTTTTTTTAGATTTTGATGCATGAAATTGTTCTGATAAGCGGCATGGTGTTATGACAAGAGTTTGTGCCAGAATCATTACTATTGAGACATTTAGGCTCTAAATGTGACTCATTATGTGATAAGTGTGTGGTTTAATTCCTTCATCTGTTGGGTCAAGAGTCTGTACTGCTCCCAATAAAGTCGACCATGTGCCTTGTGTATGTGAGGTGATAGTATATTCTGTGTTTGCTACTGATGCTAGAACATGCCTGGTGTGTGTGTAAAGTGAAATAAAGAGTGTGAGTTTAGGAGATGATTTAGGCATTTCTTTGGCAGCCTGTGATTGTTTACCTTCTGTTTACCTACTCGTGGACATTATCCTAGTCAACCTTTTTGAGCCTTTAAGCCATTTTCTTTGACAGCCTCATATGTAAGCCTAATCCATTTTTTTCAAGACCATAATTTGATCCAAATTCCTAAGTGCTTTAAATTGTGAAGTCATGTGACAAAATAAGAGGAAATTGGGTGAGAGTGATTCCTTAGAGTGTATTGGTACTTGAATTTGTTATGAAAAAGAGTGGCTATCATGGAGGTGTGTTATAAAAAAAAAAGAGAAAAGAAAAAGAAATAGAAAAACAAAAAGATAAATTGTGTTTATGATTAAATAAAAAGATAGTTATGCTTGAATGGCAAAATAGGTGAAAAGGGGTGATAGATGAAAGAAAGGTAGCAGGATTGATTAAAAAAGAGTGTTAATGGCATAATGTGATGTATTAAAGCGCTTAGGAACTTAGTCACTATTTCTGGCCAAAATAGTCCTACCCGTCCCTTAGCCTACATTACAACCTGTAAAGACCTATTTGATCCTAAGCTTAGCATTCTGATATTTAGTGGAGCATTACATTAAGGGCAAGCCTATGGTCATCAGTTGCAAACATATGAATTCTTTGTGAGAGTGAGAGCAAAGATAATATTATACCCATGTTTTGAAAAATGAAATACTTGTGAGTAATTATGGGTGACATATTGTGAGACACACATGGTTGATGAGTTTTGGGTAAGTCGTATATGATTCTTTGTGCCTTAACTTTTGGATACGAATTAACCATCATCATGAGTCTATGTTGGAGGTTGAATTGTTTCTAGAAGTGATTAGAAAACTACTCTTTGTTAATGATTGTCGTGCCTGTCTTGACGAATATTTTGTGTTGTTGTTGTGAAACCCTAAGTAGATGTTTAGATGGACATGATATTTTGTTCGAGGACGAACAAAGCTTTAAGTATGGGGTGTTGATGATAGGCGTATTTACACGCCTAAAGTACTATAATTGACCCATATTTTAGCTAAGTTTTGAGGACAAAATATATAATTCATGCACTTTTAGTCCTTTTTTCCTGTAAGTGAGCTAACAAACGTGATTAGAAAGATTTCAGGTATAAATGATGCAGATTTCAGTATTTTATGGATAACTTGACGCCCAAGGAAGCTTCACGAAAGAAGGAAGGGAAAGCTTGGACGCCAAGGACCAAAAGTGACGCATGGAATATCTGTCCCGGGCAAAAACAGCATTTCCAAAGACTTTGGGGATCAGCAGTAACTTAGTAGGATTAGGATAATGATGCAGTAACCTAGTAGGACTAGGATAAGTAATGCAGTATCCTAGTAGGAATAGGATATGGGTGTTATAAATAACCTATGTTGCTGAAGTTTTTATTATCATCTCTCTCCATTCATACAATTAATTCTGGAGTTCCGAAAACAATTCTCTTTCAATTAATTACTTTCTCTTCATCTATTCAATTCTTAATTTCCACAACAAGAGAACCGCTATTCTAAAAGGGAATTCACACCTAACGCCATACCAAACCCTACTACACGTGAGATCTTTATTTTGGTATAATGATAAAGTCTATTGTGATTTCCGTTGCACTTATGAATAGCTAAACTTCTCTGTTGGGGTTATGGAAGCCTTATGAGATACTATCTATAGCTATGAGTTTGTGAATTCGTGACACGTATGCTGCTTATATCATTATTCTCTTCATCTTAATGCAAATTCTTGTGGTTGCAAACACATAGAATACGCCAGTATAGCATTAACTTGTTCAAAAGAAAAGTTATATGTCTGGAAAAGAGATAATGTCAAGGTAATAGGGCACCAACCCCTGTTAAAAAGTTAGTGCCGTAACTGGATTAACCTCTTGGAGAATTTGTACCATTAGACACGCTTTAAGCTCGAAAGAGTTAAAGTGAAATAATCCTTGATGGTCGAAAGACGCCTGGATTTACCATAGAATACAATGCTCTATAAGCACATGCATGTCTGAATTCCGCATAACTCATAGCCAATAGAGACGTATAACTCATACGGTGGACATAACCCCAACTCTCAATTCTCATTGGTTAAACATCTTACTGAACATTCTTTCCTTTTTACTTTGCTATTTTCCGTTTTTACTCTACTATTTTGTTACATTATTGCACGCTACAAAATCCCCCCTTTTACGAGACTTGCACCAAAAGTCTAATAATCTTTGCTTACTTAGTGACCGGCTATTCTCTGTGGGATCGATACCCAACCCAGTTGGGTTATATATTTGACAACGACCGCTTACACTCTTACGATAGTTGTAGTTTGAGCGTTATCAGTTACAACACTACTGTAGCTAGGCGCTGCCCAGGTTATTCCCCTGGGCTAGGCAGGGCGCCGCCCAGGCTATAGCCTTGGGCCAATTTTCAGCAATCCAGTCCGTGTTTCCAAGGGCAAAATTGTAACCTTTCAACCCCTATATAAACTACTTTAACACGAGATTCCTCATACTTTCACCCAAATATTGTTAGTTTCTCTCAAAAACTCTCAAGAACACAAGCTAGAATTTTCATAGAATGATCAATTCCAAGGTAATGCATCATCAAATTTCAAGAATCTCTCTGTCAATCTTCAATAAATCAAGAGCTAAGGTATGCGTAGTGTTGATTTATGGATCCCTTTCATCCATAAAGTTCAAGAACCCTCTTTTAAATTAGGAATCATGAAGTTATGTTGTGGGTTGATTATGTTTGTGAGATTGATTGTTATACAACTCCCAAGTTAGAATCTTTATGTGATTTTATGAAACCAGGATGACATGTAAATTAAAATATATGAATTTTGGGTGGTTTGAATTATTAAAGTGATGAATATTCCTATGCCATAAGGTGTGCATGCAAGGTGTTTGATAAAATACCTAAGAGACTAGAAATCATGCATTATAGCTAAGTAGAGCCTAAATGACAAGTCCATGCTCTATCCCTTATGACTCAACATGAATTTCATGCAAATTGTTATGTATTGTTGTTGTGATATGGAATGCTTATGAAAATGGAACCATGCAAGTATGTACATGTTATATGCATTATCTTCCATGTTCAAGATTATGATGACCATGTACTTCATAAAATCCCCAACTTATGACATTATGAATTGTGGACTTTACTCCTATGATCAAGTAAGTCATGTTGTGCCAGTTTCCTTCCATCGAGTCCTGGGGGTACTTGTACCCGAAAAAAATATAGTTGTGTGCCTAGAGCCATGTCATGTTATCATGATACTCTCAGTCAAGTCATGATCTACAGAATTCAGTCAGTCGTGTGACTCAGGAAAACTCAGAAACCTCAGCAGTCACAGTAGTTCAGTAATCTTAGTTAATCTCAGTTAATTTTTGAAATCTCAGTACCTGGTAACTCCAGTAATCTCTGTAATTCAGTACTCTTAGAAATCTCATGAACTCAGTACTCAGTAAGATCAGTAACCTTATGAACTCAGCACTCAATAAGATCAGTAATCTCATGAACTCAGCCAGTTATCAGATATCAATAGTATTCCGTCAGTCACGGAACTCAGTAAACTCAGTCCAGTTCAGTTCAGTTAATTAGAACAGTGTCCTTTCAGTTGGGAGTAGGATTCAACACCCAGCGAGCCTAAGGATAGGGACTCACCCGCTAGATCGGACTGACATCCCTAGAAGCAATCCCTAAGTTTCAGAACTATGTAGCAAGCGTAGGTATGAGATGTCACCCGTTAGATAGGGCTGACATACTCAGGGATCACCCGTTAGCATATTTATATGTATAGGAATGATCCCAGGGGTCACCCGTTAGATTAGGACTGACTCCATAGCATTTGTCTTTATTGGTGGCGCAGTATTGACAACTTTCCAGTCAGGGCAGAGATTGGACCCTAGTTAGCTTAGCATAGGGCAGTCGGTTAGACGAATACATTCCACAATTTCAGTTACAGATTCAGGACTGTCAGATACAGTCAATTCAGCTCAGTAGTACAGATTCAGGACTGTTAGATACGGTCAATCCTTATCATTATCAGTAGACTTAGGGATCACCCATTAGATAGGACTGATCTCAACTATGGTCAATCGGTATTTAAATCATCAGATTTAAAGATCACCCGCTAGATAGGATTGATCTCAGACTAAGTCAAATCATCTTTATTATCAGTATACTCAAACATCACCCACTGATAGGACTGATCTCAGATTCAATTAATCAGATATAGTACAAAACTCAGATAGTTCCATCTGAACTTAGACTGTGAGATACAGTCGCTCAGTATCAGTTACATCGGTCATGCCGACCATCATAGTCATATCAAGTATATCAATCATCATAGCATACGTTTTCAGTATTCAGTTTCAGGGCTGTTAGACACAGTCAATCAAACCAGTTCTTCATAATTCGTACTGTCATAAATAGTCATTCATTTATTCAGTACCTCAGTACTAGTAAACTAACGTCGTCAGTATTAAGATGTAGTAGTCAGTATCACCACGAGTTCAGTTATAGTTTCCGATGCATGTATGTATTCTCACGTTTATATCAGTCAACATTGTTCATGCATATAACCCTTTGCATTTAGCCTACCTCACTCGTATACTCAGTACATTCAGACGTACTGAGATATTTGTGCTATGGTGTTTTATTTTACACCATAGGTTCAAAGGCACAAACTCCAGATCAGTAGTAGATTCCAGTCTCAGCAGTCAGAGTTAGAAGTGAGTCCTCATCTTTCGAGGACATGATGATTTCATTACTATTGCAGTTTTCAATTTATTTCAGTAGTTGGAGTTAGTTGGGGACATGTCCCATCAACTCTTTATTCAGATAGTTAGAGGATTTCATACTATAGCATGTCAAATAGTTATTTCAGATTTGTTTTGGTATTGTTATACCATTTTCAGACATTGTTCTTATCAGATGTTTATTCATATTTGAACCTTATGGACTTTCGGTTCATGTTTCTGCATTATACAGTGTTTTATGCAGTATACAGGTACAGATATCAGTCATGGGTTAGCTTGTGGTCCTTCGGGGTCATGATCACCATGTCGCATTCTGGTTCAAAAAATTAGGGCATTACAGTAGGAATGTTGAAGTCTTTAAGGTATGGAATAACATGGACATGATATGTCTTCTAAGAAAGGATATAGCCGAGCTGAAACAATTAAACTTCTATCATGAAACTAAATTCTGAGCTGACTTGACTTTACTTGCTTCAAGGAGCTAATTCATGCTGAGAATTTTAGGATTCCCTTGAAATGTTCATGATTCGATCATACATATTGAAATTGGGAAGCGATGACTTATGCAAGTACAAATCATGAGACAATAAGACTTAGATCGTACTAGGGTATTTGTGCTTCCTGAGCTAAAATATTTGGAAAATTTTGAGATTATACACTAAACTCTTATGCACCGAGTCATGAATAGATAGCTAAATCTGAAACATGATGCTTGTATTGAACTGAATTTGCAATTTACATGGATGGAATAGATTATATCTTGGGATGGTCATACGCATAAGACTTCGGTTAGTAGGACCGAGTAAAAAGGTAGGAAACCACAATACTTGTCTGCCCGACTGTTAAACTGAATTGTCTGTTATACAGGCTGAATTATACTAGAAACTTATACTTAACTGGAGTATCTCTTCAACACTCTTTCTAAAGAAGTTGTAGTAGCATTAAGGAGCAAGAAATCTTGGTCCTGAGCTACACAAGACATCCAACTAAGGAATCACAACAATGACATCACTCTATGACATGGAATAGAGACATATGACTCATAAACTAGGATAGAATTACCAGGCCTTAGGCAATGCAACTTCTTACTTTCAAGCTTCACACACTTCTCGAATATCCCTTAACTATATTATCTCCCTCCTCCCCAAATTCCATGCTTATTTGATTCAACTTATAATTCTTATATGGGCATTGATAAATCTTTCTACTAATGTCTAAAGTAGCTTAAATCTTTCATCGTGATCAAGCCTAACTCTAAATCACAAAATACAACATGCCACCCACGATACTATTCTAAACCATATGGTTTAACCTTGCCAATCATTAGGAGTATAGCATGAGTTATAGGAACTAAGCACACTATAAAGCGTGAGTACATGAGTCATGAGCTGCATGACCTCAATTTGGAGTTCATAACTTATGGAATGTGATCTCGACATGATTCTCTATCATATACATGAACATGAACTATGATCATGGAGCCAAAATGCAAAGCATGAGTAGGTATTGGGATAGCTGAAAAATACTGAGATAAGAATGGGTTGAGTCTTACCCTCACTTTCTAACGTTCTATATCATACTGGCATTACTATCAGAATCTGAGAGTCTGACTTGGTTATTTAATCTATCATCTCCCCCTTAGCTTCAAGCCATTATCTTAAGTTTGATAGATCTCTTTCTAGACTTTAAACTGAACTACACTCAATGCACTTCGGGGTCTGGAAAACGACCATACACTCATATCATAGAACTTAAACCGAATGACTACACCTAAAAGTGAAAAACCCACTGTTAATACTACCTTCTAAGATACACTTCATCTTTCTATAGCCATCAATAGTCATCATATAATACTTGCACACTTACTAACTTCGGGTCTTCATAAGTATCCCTATAGTCGGAGTGTGCACCTTCTAGTGCCTCAACTCTTATTTCTATTAGCTCAATCTTCAAAAACTCAAACTTAGATTCTAACACTTAGCATGGATATTACCAAGCCTTTGATGAACCATTCTACTTCCGTCATAGCCTACCAATAGCGCGACTCCAAACTTATATCTCTATACCATGTGAATCAAGATCATATCATAAGGCTCAACACTATCAATTAAAACACCTTAACTTGGCTATTTAGAACACCATATACCATCTACTAGTATTTCCCCACCTAGCAACTCAGCAGTACAACTAGCCACACGCAATATGTAATAGTCTTAGAAAATGCCGCAACTCCATATCACCTTGGGAATAATTCTACATCATACATACAACATCATACTTCATTACGAATCAAATAAACTTAAGCTCTTGCATAAACCGTTCAAGCCTATTAGATCACTTCCATATAACTAGTATCATTAATCAAGAAATCATCACATCCACCTTCATGGACATCAACTGTTCAAACTTAATGTCTAGTGCTAAACATGATTTACAACCCAACCTTACATATAATTCTCGCAAAACATACATCATTAATCTTAAGTCACTATTCTTACAACCACATTCTACATTAAATTCAAGCCTATAGTTTAACATCAATCATTTACCTCCAATGAAGAATGCAACACAATATACTAGTCCATCAAATTGGGATATTCCATCCAGATACCTCAAAAATCTACTACATACCTTCTCATAAGTAGTACTAGTTTACAACTACCAATGAAAAGAAGGTCAAGGGGGGGGAGTAAAGTCACATAGTAGATATGGTCAACCTTAATCTTATATTATAACCCCATACAATCTTATCTACTTATACGTCTTTCTCACATCACACTTACTTACCCAAGCGTACATTTAGACTACCTTCATATTCCACAAACAACCACGAGTCTATAATTATAACTTACTGGCCAATCTAGTCATTTTCATACTTCAAGCAACCAACAATTCACCTTGACTAATAACTCCTTCTCTAGCTTCTACTAAACTAACATACAAGGACATATCACTTCATTACTAACTCAGTCTCATGCAAAAAAAATAAATTCGGCTATACATATATTCAATAAATAGCCCTTACTACTTTTCTTGCCATTACGCCTCTAAAACCCCAGTTCCAACCAACACAAGAACAACAAGATGAAAAACAAGTTGCTAGTGAATCAAAATAGGCCTCACATGACTTCACTAGACTTTGATTTTTGTGTTTTGAACAAGGAAATGAGATGAATGACAAGGCAACTATGCTAGTGAATCGAAAGATCCCCACACGGCTTCACTAGACTTTGAGTTTCAACAACACAATGATAACAAGATTACAAGAGTTAGAAACTTGACACACAATAATCAATGATCTAAGAATTCACATCTTACTCTGTATAAATAAAAATCTGAGTCAAACACTTCCCCCACAGACTACCATGCAATACACACATGCTACTAGCTACCACATTAGTCTATCACTATAAAGGGGTAGATCATCCTCAAACATTTGTTATGCAAATAAAATATTATTTACACAAAAGTCACCCTCACTCTAACTTCTAACATTGTGACTTCACATCACCAACTTCTTGGTCCAACATCACTACGAATAGGTCATGACACCGACACTTAACTTATACTACTACTCAGGTAGAAATACAGTTTCAACATTCTGCTACACATCATCCTCCCTTAAGCATGACATCTGCAACATAAAGTTTTGAAAAAAAGACTAAATACACTTAATACCGCAGGCTGAAAAGCACGATTTTATCAAGATCAAGGTTCACACTAGAATAAATACAACCTGAAGCACTAATGGACTCTTCACAAGTCCTTGCATAATTTCAAAATGTTATATGGCTCAATCAGAAAGGACCATACCATTTAAACTCTGAACTTCTGCACTTGAATCACCCCAATAATGAGACATTTCTGAGAACATCATAGTAAGGAAAGAATGGAGATGACTGTTACTTTCGTATGAGCGACACCATAGCATGAATTAGAGTAAAAAAGAGGACCATTCTGACTCCATAGCACGATATAGAACATGAAGAAAGGGAGACATTCCTAAACGTCTAGTAGCCTCCTACTTATATGTGTGGCGCGCTACACACCCATAAATAAAACTCTACCCGATGCGATTTCGCAGATACCCTGGGACCATAAACCGTGCTCTGATACCAAGTTTTTCATGACCCGAATTGGGGCTTTGGCCGTGACGTACATCCCGAACCATAAAGGCCCGAGAGCCCTTCTAACTTGTAATCATATACACCATTCATATATATATATATAAATAGGAAATGCGGAAATAAAATCTTTTACGAAAATATGGTCATCATCTAAATTTAGTTTAACAATAAGGAATAAAATCCAATATCAACTAAACACCTTCTGAAAACCGTCTGCGAAATCTCTACTACATGATCAAATAACAACTGTCTGAAACTGGGACAAGGCCCCTAGTAGACCAAAATCATAATAAAGGACATAATCTGAAAGAACAGGCCTTCTGGAATAGAGAAGGCTCACCACTGCACAACCTGATCTGCTGTCTGAATTATCTACCATTTATCTGGACCCCTAGACTAAGCCTCAAAACTTGGAGAGAGGGGGGAGGGTCAATACAAATATACTGGTATGCAAAGTAATCCAAAATAAAGGATTTATATAAATAAAATAATGGATATCAATTTTTCAAAACATCATACATAAAATAGTTTTCAAAACACATAGGCACCTTTCTGAAAAATCATAAATCATTCTTGATAATGCAGTTTCTGATCTTTGTATTAATTCTGAGTTAAGTGGTACACCCCTACAAGTCTAAAATCACACGGGCCGTATGGAATCCACCATTGACTCGGGGAAGCCCCTAACCCGAGTGTGCCTCAAGGGTTGGAGTTTTTAATTTTGATACGCCACACGACACTAGGCCAACGTAATATAATATACCCGAATAAAAAAATCACGGTTTTGGACAATGAGTTGTATGAACTCGTGCCTTCTTAGGGGAACCACCTAAGCTCTCTTTATGCCTAATTTTATCCTGTTCTGAATCATGCATTTTTCTAGTTTCAACATCTGAAAAATCTGATTTCAAATGTGCATTCTATTCTATTCTGAATTATCATGACATAATCTGAATTGGTGTCGTCATACCAAGACTTGCAAGTCCTATTTCTGAGCCATAATGCATCATGCATGATTCTTTCATTAAAACATAGTTCAGACCACCAAAACATGCAAATAGTTTAAGAGATTTCATGTTTCGAAACATAAGTCAAAACTATGCAAGAATTCCTCAAACATATGATGGTCATGTGCTTTTGGCAAGATCGTGCACTCTTTCATTATATGAATATTTTCACATTTATCAACATAAACTACCCTCTCTTTTTTTCAAATCAAAATTATAATCTGAACGTGACGTTATTCAAGACCTTTCATATCAAGCTTTTCGAAACACATTCGGAACAATCCATAGCATGTCATAAGTAAAGGAAAAATCATAACCAGAGAGGGATTTTACATGAATCAGGCTCTCAATTCAATCATCAACCTTAAAACACACATATATATACATATATCACTTTAAATCAATTTGGGGGAAGGCCTAAAGGCCAAAACAATATCATCAATGCTTCTAAAACATGAATATGTTCATAAGTCTGAAACCCTTTTTCTAAAAACTTGATTTCTATGCCCATGAGATTTTACGAAAGCCCCGCGTACCTTAAATTATAAGATCTGAAAGATGAAACCTGGATCTAGATAGATGAAACCCGGATCTTGATTCGTTTCTTGAATATATTCACTTAGAAAGATGAATTCTTGATCTATGGAAGGGAAGAAAACTTGAATCTTGATTTGTTTATTGGAGATCTTGAACTTAAGGATTGATTTTCTTGATTTCTTGATCTTGGAGGAAACCCTAGTTTTCATCTTGTTCTTGAGAGTAGAGAGGATTGAGATGTTGTAAAACTAATAATATATGGATTAATAACACTTAAGGGGTGATTTAATTCGTGTGAAAGGTTTTTGGAGTGAGGAAAACACCAAAAATACCTCTACGAAATCACTTTCCAGTTGCTGAAATTTTCAGCTGACGACCAAGGCTGATAAGCCGTCAGATCTGTGATAGCCCGTCAGCCCAAGTCATCACCTAGGAGATGAAATTTATGAGTTTCTGCCTAAGGCTGACGGCATATTCTGATAAGTCGTCAGATTTATGACAAGCCATCAGAATTGTCGTCACTCAGTTGCCAGGCTGCCAGACTGATATGCTGGAGTAAAATGGGCATAACATTTTGATCCAATATCGGGTTTGTGTGAAATTAGTATCGTTAGAAAGATAATTCAAAGTTCTTTAATTTGATATATATTAGGCCACCTAGTTCGTCATATATAAGGAGTTATGATTGATTGAATTTGACTCAAGTTTCGACGCTCACTAAACCTCGAACGATAGGAAAGCTTTCTACTTGACCTTGAGTTACGGGAACTCTATGATCTCAATTCATGATCAAATAAGTTTCCACACTGCATAATTGATTAGCATACCAAATTTGAATTGTATATATGGCCTTTTGGAATATCTACGCATAAGAATGACGGTTTATGTTCTAGCCCGAAAATGCGGGGTGTTACACAACTAAATCTTGATAGATTTTATTTATATTCTTGATAGACATTTACTACAACTGATATACATCAATATCATAACAAAATAGTAATACTATTATTCTTCAAGTTTTGACTTTTTGGTCGGAGGACTATTTTATCAAATATGAAACCAATTATTAAAAAATGAGAGATTTAATAAGAACATCTGCTTGCACTATACATCAGAAGTCCTTGTCCTGGATTTCCTTTTATATATCTGATAACTCTGAGTGCTGCATTCATGTGAGATTATTTTGGATTCTACAAGAATTGGTTTAGAGTTTGAACACTATAAGCTATGTCTGGTCTTGTTACTGTAAGATATAGAAGCTTCCCTATTATTCTTTGATACATTCCCTGGTCATATAGTTTTTCATCATTAGGCCTTACAACTGATGAAACATGTTGATCATAGTTACTGGTTATCTATTTTTTTATAGTGTAACAAGGTGTGGGAGTAGGTTTAGCAACACTAACACCAGATTATGAAACCAACTCAAGGGTACAATTACTTTGGTGCATTACAATCCCTTGTTTAGGCCTTGCAAACTTAATACCTAGGAAGTATTTCAATTCTCCTAACCCTTCCATCTTGAAGGCCTTATGAAGAGTTTCCTTTGTCTCCATTACCTGATCTAGCTTATCCCCAGTTACTAGTATATCATCAACATATACTAGTACAACAATAATTTCATCATTGATTTCCTTAATGTATAATGAATTATCATATTGGCTTTACCTGAATTTGCAGTTGATTAATGACTGAGACAGCTTTGCATTCCACTGTCTTGGTGCTTGTTTCAATCCATACAAGAATTTAGTAAGTCTGCACACTTGTTTATTCTCCCCCTGCCCTATAAATCCTTGTGGGAGATTCATGTAGATCATCCTCTAAATATCCTTGTAGGAAATCATTGAACACATATATTTGATGAATGTGTCAGTGTCTAGTAGTAGCTATTGCCAAAACTGTTCTCAATGTGACCATTTTTGCCACTGGACAAAATGTTTCTTGGTAGTCTATGCCTTCTTTCTGACTAAAACCTTTTGCAACCAGTATTGCCTAAAATCTTTCTACTTTTCCTAAGGCTTATACTTGCCTGCTGGAAGATCAACTTCTTACTAGGTATTGTTGTTTTGAAGTGTAGCCACTTCAGTTTGCATAGAATCTATCCATCTTGGATCTTTTGCTGCTTCTGCATAAGAGGTAAGCTCCACAATATTAGAAAAATTGGATATATAGCATTGATACTGAGTAGATATATTATCATAAGAAATATAATTAGATAAAGGCTATAAAACATTGTCATTGATAGTCAATGACACAAAATCTTTCATCCATGCAGGAGGATTTGAACCCCTGGTAGATTTTCTTTGGTCTTGTTGAGCAGCTGGTTGTGGTCTGGTTGTGATCCTAGTTGTGACAGGTTGTTCTGCAACCTGCTGTCTAGTAATAGATCTTGTTATTTTTCTTATTGGAACAGGTTGTACATGGTGGTCCTGTGCAATGAGTTGTACTGGTTGACTATGTGTAGTACTTGGTTAATTTGTAGTGAAGTCACTTATGGTTCACTGTTGAAGATCAACATTAGGTTGAGGTCTAGTCAATCCAGTGGTATTAGGTGATTCCGTTTCTGGATCATTTGTAGCAAACACATATTATGGAGATTGATCTAGATCGATTATGAATGGAAATGTGTCCTCTCTGAACACCATATCACTATTTATAAATAAAATTTTGTTAGTAAGATCACAGAGAATGTAGCCCTTCTTTGTTTTTGAATATCCCATATGAATTGCTTTTCTAGATCTAGGCATTAGTTTATCGGACTCATTGACAGTTTTAGCATAACATAGACATCCTAATACCGTTAGATGATCTAAGGAAGGTTATCTATTATGCATCCCCTCATTAGGTGTTGTATAGTGTTCCTATCAGAGATACTACTAGAGCCAGTGTGTGTAACAACTGACATATCAACATTTGGTAATGTTACTTTTTGTGGATGTATTGACTCAGATATTGAACCTTTATTTAGAAGTTCAATGTCTGCTGTCATGTGATTTGTAGCACCTGTATAAATAATCCACTCATGTGGTTTATTATTGACCAACAGGGCCCTACCAATAACTGTCATATTTGCTACAATAGTAGAGGGCATAAATGCTAAAACTTGATTCTGTTGTTCTAGTATTTTGCAAATTTAATCATATTTTCAGGTGTAAACATTGGTGTAATCATCCCATCCTTTGGTAAATTTTGTGAAGTCAGATAAGAACCATGTGATTGATTCTGTTGAGGTTGTAGCTACCAGTCTTCAACCATAACATTATGAGCACTAGAAGCAACCTTTCTCTGCTTAATTTTGTTATCAAAGCCACTTCTGAAGTCATTGTTGACTCGTTGATCTCCATGTTTTAGTTGACATGATGGATATCCAACTAAATTGTAGCAATCCATATTATAGTGACCTTTCATCTTGTAATGATCACAAACATCATTTGAGTTATAGGTTGAAACATAGTTCCTTTTTCCATTTTGACAACCACCTTGATATCCACTTTTAGAGTACATTGCAACATCATCAATTGTAGTAGGTGCAGCACTAAGAAGACCTATTTCCTGTACTGAATGATCCACAAACTTTTGATTCTCATCACTTATGATCATGGAGTAGGCCATATTAACAGTAGGTAGTGGTGTCATTAACAAGATGTGGCTTTTTGCTTGTGAGTATGAATCATTCAAGCCCATTAGAAACTAATACAACTTTTACCTTTGAAGAAAAGCTAAAAAATCTCTTGATTTTTCATAGTTACAAGCAGGTGATGGGACTAAAGACTCAAACACATCCCTTAAGTTTTTCAACTTAGTGAAATAGACGAAACAGATTGAACACCTTGGGACACAGTTGAAATTTCTTGATACAAATTGTAAGTTCTTGATCCATCTGTTTTATCAAATCTTTATTTAAGACCCACCCACACATCATAAGCCTTGAGACATGTACTACCCCTCCAAGAAGGTTAGTAGACACTGAATTAATCAGCTATGACAGTACTATTGCATTAACCTTTTCCCATTAATTAGCTAAGTTTGTAGAGAAGATTTATTTCTTCCAAGAACCATCAACCATTCCAAACTTATTTTTACCTAATAATGCTATCCTAACTATTTTACTCCATACTACATAATTTTCACTTCCTTGTAGCTGAAATGAAATAAGTGAAGTACCTGAAATGTCTGCAGTTGAGAGATATAGAGGGTGAATGATATCTCGAGTAGTAGTTGTAAACTGAAATGAAGTACTGGAATTTGCATTATTCACTGGAGGTACAATTCAACTACCAATTCCATAAACATCGGTCGCCATTGCAATTTATTACAGAGGATTTGCAAAAAAAATTAACTCCCAAATTCTATAGTTCTTGATTTCAAGAACAAATGTAGGATCGAGTCTCACGTATTGATTCAATTCAGTGCAAGTTATGATACCATGAAGAATTAGGTGATCTTAATGGTAATCACTATGAAAAACTAAGCAAGAAGGCAGGAAAGTAAGAGAGAAGAGAGAAGAAAAGAGAACACAGATAATCATAGAGCATTAGCCAAAACTGTAATTCTTTGTATTCAAGTTGTTATCCAATAGTACATGATACATATGTATATATAGGCAGTTAGTAAGTGGGCTAAGACAACTAGTAGGTTAGTTGGTTGGTTAGTGGTGAGCTAGAGGTTAGTTATAATTAACTTCACGGATTCATTGCAGTAGTAATTTGATATAGTTGGAACACCTTTAACTACCTGCTTCAACACTATCATTTTGCATAATGATTGTCCATCTTTTGATATATATCAGGCATTGCATTCTCCGAATAATTCAAATCGAAGCAATTGGATGTCCAACTCGGGCCTATATGACATAACCGATCAATAGATCCACCTTTGTCATATATTCCATACATCACACTAGATAGATATCGTATTCATGGAATACAATTCACTTTCAAGATGCCTTGGTTGTGAAATGGTAGACACGCGAGATTCAAAATCTCGTGCTAAAGAGCGTGGAGGTTCGAGTCCTCTTCAAGGCATAATATTGAGAATGCTCATTGAATGAGCATTCTGAATTGGAATAAATTCGATAGCAGATCGCGAAATTTTGGTGATCTTCTCTATCTAATAAATGGAGAGTCCGCTTTAAAATCCTCTTTTGGAGTTAAAAAATCCAATGAAAAGAACAAACTATCATTTTTAATAATGAAATTTGAAGTTACACTCATGCACAAAAGTCATGCTTTCTATGAGGAAAAAATGATTGTTAAACTCTTGATATGAAGGTGCCTTAAAGAGTTGGTTTTGGATTAACTTAGAAAATTAGGTACGGAAAAAATTTGGAAAACTATATATTTTGGTGAATATTGGAAAACTATAAAAACGAATTGGGAGATTTTCTTTTTCTTATTTTGGATCAAGTAGACAGGCAACAAAGAGTTTTATATGCAATTCATTGCACGTCATGATGTTCTATAAGCTAAGTGGACTTGGATACTGAATATTGTATTTGTGACCGTCAAGAAATAAATCTTAGGTCTAATCTAACCCCAAAAGTTAGCTCGTTTGTTCATAAAGGAAGAATTGTTTAAGTCTATCTAAGAAGTCCAATTGTCCATCCCTTTTCCGACATAGGACTCTTAAACTGTGACCTTCTGGTAGCCAAAACCAAGTCTAATAGGTGGTCCTATACTAAACATTGATTATAAGATGGTATTTTAGGGTAGATGATTCTCCCACTGAATGAGTAATGTGTGTGCCACTCACAATAAATTTTAGTCATGACAATATTATTTTGGATTTTGTTGTAAGAATTTTTGTTAGCGAATATGAATATTTAAGAGGATTAATTCAAGGTCTAAAATAGTTTTATTGTTGAAAGAAAAAAATCTTTCTTTCCTTCTTTTTTCTTATAAAAGAATTGTACATTTTCTACAAACATCAATATTTTCTATCCAAAAAATAAATTATAAATTCATTAAATTAAATAATCTAATCGTGCAAAGAAGATGTATGAATGTCCAATGTGGAGGTATGTAAGGCTGAATAAGAAGGTAGATTCAAGAAGTATTAGAGAGAAGTGATTATACAAAGAATAATGACACAATTTCATTTTATCAAGGACGTGACATTAGATAGGAGAGGTTAGAGGACTCAAATAAGAATATATAAGCAGATCACTTGAGTTAAGCAAATCATTGATGAGCTATTTAAAGATTGTCTAACTTAAACTTTAGGTGTCCTAAATTATCATTAAAATAATTAGGTGTTGACTCCTTATTTAATTAATTTGAGAGTCATCTATTTAATGTACTCTATTTTTTCCTGATTAACTGTAACACCCTCAAATTTTGCGTACATTGTTTTTTGATCTTCCCGTTCTTGAAATATAAAATTTTGACTTAAAATATGTTCGAAAATGTTAAAAGGGTAATCTAAAGGACTTTCAAAAATTTTGGACGAGGTTCGGGAAGTTTCGGGACACGGAGGCAGTAAGCCTCCGCGATAGCCCCGCGTCTTAGAGGTTGGTATCGGTGCTAGACTTGTGTCGTGGAGGCTGGTGTCCGTGATGGACCCCACATAGTGGAGGCTGTATTTTTCTGCGTATTTAATTAAAGTCCAAGGGGGGACTTTTTGTTTTCCCCTTTAAACCCATTTTCCACAACTTAAAACATCCCCTAATCATTATAATCCCTTTTTATAATCTCTAAGCAATCTTTCTCCAACAAGAAAGGAGAAAACTACCTAGGCCTAAGAATTTTGGTATTCAAGGGTCAAATTTCTTTACGTTTTCATCGTTATTGAGGTATGTGGATCCTAAATCTCATGGGCGTAAATTTATCATTTAAATAAATTTTGAAGATATATAATTATGTATATGAAATGAGTTTTGATATTGTTGAATGAGCACGCATTGTAAATCCCGTTTTATGATGAAATCTTGTATAAACTATGATTTTTTTTTCCTAAACTCGAATTTCTTTTCATATGTACTTATGTTATGAGTTTTGAGAATTGATATGAGAGCAAAACTTACGATTCCCTCTCTATTTATGAACTCCGTTGTCTTAACATGTTGTGGTTGTCAAATGCATGATTTAAAGAGAAGGTATGGTTTGTATTTCAAGAGAGGGTACTTTCTTTACTTCCAAATTATTCATTTGTGTTAAATGGAAGACTTCATGTGATTTAAGTAAGAATTGGCCACCACATATTTTAGTACTGCAAAGAGATTGTTTTGCATAAGTTTCATATACTATTTGAATAAGAACTCTCATGTGAAGTTTAAATCTTTTGGGTGATCATTAACATGCTTTGAATAAGAAGGGCTATGGATAAGATATGTCATGATATGAATGACTTGGAAGTCTGGGTATGACGATACCCTGTTATGATGTACCTTTAACCGAATAAGAAATGAACTGTTTATAAGCATGAAGTATGCTTTTTAAGAGGTTAAAATTGGGCTTAAAGAGAGCTAGATGATTACCCGAAGAAGACACGAGTTCAGATAACTCATTGCCCAAAATTGTGTTTTGCCGACACGAGATTATGATGTCCCAGATAGGGATTATATGTTTGCTATGTGCTTTTGGCGTATTAGATATCAGAGACTCCAGCCCTTATGGCAAATTTAAGTTGGGGGCTTAGCCGACGAGTTAATGACGGACCCACATAGTCCGTGGGTACTAAGTTGTAGGTGTCACACCCTTTTTTTCATCACGTACTCCAAAAACATGGAGTATTTTTAAAGTTCGAAAGGGTTTTATTATTTAAGTGACAAGAAATAAAATTTTATTTCGGAAAAGGATTATTTACATTTTTATTCAGAGTCGCCACTTGGCATAATCCGGTGTGCCAAGTCACCTTTGGAAAATCCCTTTTTCGAAACCAATTGACTCTTAAACCGGTTTGCGCACAGAGATTCCGGCTAAGGAATTCTGTTGACCGAGGGGAAGGTGTTAGGCACCCCTCGATCCCGTGGTTCGACCACGGTCGCTTGGTGGAGTGTATCGACTATTTTGGCATTATGAAGTGTATAAACTACAGAAAAAGCACGCCAAAACAATTAAACAAAACAAAGCAAAATAAACCGAAATATAAATCCAGTCCAATTATTACAACCCGAAATAGAAAGGGACTGAAAATAAACCTACGCTAATCCTAAACTAATGCTTTACCCGATGCCTCGGGCCTTCATCACGGACGTCCTCCGGGTACAAGGTACTTCGGGGCATTCCCCGGATAAATCAATATAAATCCTTCGGGGCATTCCCCGGCCAAATAAGTACAATTTAAACTTTTCGTGCAATAAAGTAGAAAGTATCATTCAAGCATATATTCAAAACACTCCAACAAATTGTTATTCCTAAATTTTCCTACCCGGCCTACGTTTGCCTATGCGTTCTCGACTAAAGACATAATTCCATCATTGATTCATACCAACAATATATCAAATATTAACCGAATCTATCCTTTTGTCAATTTTTCAATTTCATCCCCCGACTTTCTTTCTATTCATCCATTAGAACATGATCAAGTTTATGCCTTAATCTACCAAAACCAAGCAACCAAGCATTACAATCATAACATCAACATAAACAAAAATCCAACAAAACCATAATCACCACTCGCAATCGCAACTAATCAAAACCAAACAACCACACACACACACACACACATATATATATATATATATATAAAAGACGAGTTAAGAAATGGACCTCGATAGCACGCTGTGTCGATAATAAGGAAATCCGAAGACCAAAATTCTCGATCGGAGATCCTCACAACGAACCAACCAAACTCGGTATTAAAATAATAACCGGACAGCTCCAAAAACCGCGAATAACAAAAAAAACTTTACTATACAACACCCAACCGAGAATGACGACGAGATTCGATAAAAGCGACTCGAAACCCCACTATCGATGTCGAAACATGAAATAGTCAAAATCAACCAAAGACAACGGAAACCAAAAACCAAACAGATCGAGCTCCGGGGAGCTCCGGGGATGGAGAAGCGGCGGCGGCTGTTGTCGACGTCGGCACCGGTTCACCGGCTGTTTCGCCGGATGGTGAGCCGCGACCGCTGGCGGCGGAGATCTGGTCGGATCTTAGCCGACGCGCCGCGGTCGGAGCTGGTCGATTTTGGACTGTCGGCGAACGAAGATCTGTCGGGGGAGGATGTTGACGGCGGCGGACGTGCCGACGCCGATAGGACGGCGGCGCCGCTGTTTTCTATCTTTTTTTTTTTTTTTTTTTTTTTAGTTTTTGAGGGAGAGAGATGGTAGAGGGAAGGGAAAAATGGTGGTATTGTGGTGGCCGGAGCTCCGGTCGGTCGCCGGCGACGTTTAGAGAGAGAGAGTGTGAGTATAGAGAGAGAGAGAAAGTTTTGAGAGAGAGAGCAAAATCTGATGATTTTCTCTTCTTTTTTTATTTTTGTTCACTCTTCTTCTTTTGTGTGTATGTGTGGGTATATATTGTGTTGAGTCTTTTCTTTGTTGACAAGAAAAAGAGAGGGGGGTGGGGTAACGTAGGGTAGGGGGTAGTGGTGAGGTGTTATCTTTTTATTGGGTGAGTGGTTAGGATAAGATAGGGCTAGTTATTTTTTGTCATTTTGTGGAGGGATTATCACACGGGTGAGGGTACACGGTAGGATAAAAAATAAAAATGGGTAAAAATGACATCGGAGAGGGACAAAATTAGGTGTCTACATCATGCCCCCTTTGAATGTAAACACGCAGTGTTTTCAGACAAAGAAGTAGACAGCAAGACCAAATTTTGACCCGACCATTATTCAAAGAAAAAAATAGAAGGAAGAAGGACTATCAGGTCTTGAATTAGGACAGACTACCCATCCAAGTTATGAAGGGATCAAGTGATAAGTATCTCCAAGGATTGGACGGAGATGGACTATACCGAGTTGGAGAGTCAAGTGAGGTTCCGTCGAGGTTCTGGTCTGCGGCTCTGTTATTACATCAAAAATGAAAATTACGAGTTAAAACATAAATGAAATTACAAAAATCCTATCTATACAGCTTCTGTTGATTCTTGACTCGACTTTTAATCACCCTATTCTTCAGGCGGGCTCCTGACTTGCAATTTCTTTAACCTTGTTGCTTGGCTTTCAATTGCTTCACATTGTGGCTTGACTCTTTTGTTTCTTCACCCTATTCTCCACGCGGGCTCCTGACTTGCTATATCATCACTTTGTTGCTTGACTTTTCATTTTCTTCACTCTGTTCTCCCGGTGGGCTTCGAACTTGCTATTTCATCACCCTGTTCTTCAGGCAGGCTCCTGCCTTGCTATTTCATCACCCTGTTCTTCAGGCGGGCTCCTGAAACTCAAAATTAAAAATAGAACGAAAATTATCCCAAACAAGAATTATAAATAAGTAGTATTTCATTTTTGAAAGCGTTGTCCCATTTTCCAGGAGGGTCCTGAACATAAAGTAAATTCCCATTTTTCAGGAGGGTCCTGAACAGAAAGTAAAGTCCCATTTTTCAGGAGGGTCCTGAACAGAAAGTAAAATCCCATTTTTCAGGAGGGTCCTGAACATAAAGTAAAATCCCATTTTTCAGGAGGGTCCTGAACAGAAAGTAAAATCCTATTTTTCAGGAGGGTCCTGAACAAAAAGTAAAATCCCATTATTCAGGAGGGTCCTGAACAGAAAGTAAAATCCCATTTTTCAGGAGGGTCCTGAACAGAAAGTAAAATCCCATTTTTCAGGAGGGTCCTGAACATAAAGTAAAATCCAATTTTTCAGGAGGGTCCTAAACAGAAGGTAAAATTCCATTTTTCAGGAGGGTCCTGAACTGAAAGTAAATTCCCATTTTTCAGGAGGGTCCTGAACATAAAGTAAATTCCCATTTTTCAGGAGGGACCTGAACAGAAAGTAGAATCCCATTTTTCAGGAGGGTCCTGAACTGAAAGTAAATTCCCATTTTTCAAGAGGGTCCTGAACATAAAGTAAAATCCCATTTTTCAGGAAGGTCCTGAACATAAAGTAAAATCCAATTTTTCAGGAGGGTCCTGAACATAAAGTAAAATCCCATTTTTCAGGAGGGTCCTGAACTGAAAGTAAATTCCCATTTTTCAGGAGGGTCCTAAACTAAAAGTAAATTCCCATTTTTCAGGAGGGCCCTGAACATAAAGTAAAATCCCATTTTTCAGGAGGGTCCTGAACAGAAAGTAAAAATCCCATTTTGCAGGAGGGTCCTGAACAGAAGGTAAAATCCCATTTTTCAGGAGGGTCCTGAACATAAAGTAAAATCCCATTTTTCAGGAGGGTCCTGAACTGAAAGTAAATTCCCATATTTCAGGAGGGTCCTGAACATAAAGTAAATTCCCATTTTTCAGGAGGGTCCTGAACAGAAAGTAAATTCCTATTTTTCAGGAGGGTGCTGAACTGAAAGTAAATTCCCATTTTTCAGGAGGGTCCTGAACATAAAGTAAAATCCCATTTTTCAGGAGGGTCCTGAACAGAAAGTAAAATCCCATTTTTCAGGAGGGTCCTGAACAGAAAGTAAAATCCCATTTTTCAGGAGGGTCCTGAATAGAAAGTAAATTCCCATATTTCAGGAGGGTCCTGAACATAAAGTAAAATCCCATTTTTCAGGAGGGTCCTAAACATAAAGTAAAATCCCATTTTTCAGGAGGGTCCTAAACAGAAAGTAAAATCCCATTTTTCAGGAGGGTCCTGAACAGAAAGTAAAATCCCATTTTGCAGGAGGGTCCTGAACAGAAAATAAAATCCCATTTTTCAGGAGGGTCCTGAACATAAAGTAAAATCCCATTTTTCAGGAGGGTCCTGAACAAAAGGTAAAATCCCATTTTCAGGAGGGTCCTGAACTGAAAGTAAATTCCCATTTTTCAGGAGGGTCCTGAACATAAAGTAAATTCCCATTTTTCAGGAGGGACCTGAACAGAAAGTAAAATCCCATTTTTCAGGAGGGTCCTGAACTGAAAGTAAATTCCCATTTTTCAGGAGGGTCCTGAACATAAAGTAAAATCCCATTTTTTAGGAGGGTCCTGAAAATAACGTAAAATCCCATTTTTCAAGAGGGTCCTGAACATAAAACAAAATCCCATTTTTCAGGAGGGTCCTGAACATAAAGTAAAATCCCATTTTTCTGGAGGGTCCTGAACTGAAAGTAAAATCCCATTTTTCAGGAGGGTCCTGAACATAAAACAAAATCCCCATTTTTCAGGAGGGTCCTGAACATAAAGTAAAATACCATTTTTCAGGAGGGTCCTAAATAGAAAGTAAAAATCCCATTTTGCAGGAGGGTCCTGAACAGAAGGTAAAATCCCATTTTTCAGGAGGGTCCTGAACATAATGTAAAATCCCATTTTTCAGGAGGGTCCTGAACATAAAGTAAAATCCCCTTTTTCAGGAGGGTCCTGAACTAAAAGTAAATTCCCATTTTTCAGGAGGGTCCTGAACATAAAGTAAAATCTCATTATTCAGGAGGGTCCTGAACAGAAAGTAAAAATCCTATTTCGTAGGAGGGTCCTGAACAGAAGGTAAAATCCCTTTTTTCAGGAGGTTCCTGAACATAAAGTAAAATCCCATTTTTCAGGAAGGTCCTGAACAGAAAGTAAAATCCCATTTTTCAGGAGGGTCCTGAACATAAAGTAAAATCCGATTTTTCAGGAGGGTCATGAACATAAAGTAAAATCCCATTTTTCAGGAGGGTCCGAAACAGAAAGTAAAATCCCATTTTTCAAGAGGGTCCTGAAAATAAAGTAAAATCTCATTTTTCAAGAGGGTCCTGAGCATAAAGTAAAATCTCATTTTTCAGAAGGGTCCTGAACAGAAGGTAAAATCCCATTTTTCAGGAGGGTCCTGAGCATAAAGTAAAATCCCATTTTTCAGGAGGGTCCTGAACTAAAAGTAAATTCCCATTTTTCAGGAGGGTCCTGAACTGAAAGTAAATTCCCATTTTTCAGGAGGGTCCTGAACATAATGTAAAATCCCATTTTTCAGGAGGGTCCTGATAGAAGGTAAAATCCTATTTTTCAGGAGGGTCCTGATAGAAGGTAAAATCCTATTTTTCAGGAGGGTCCTGAACATATAGTAAAATCCCATTTTTCAGGAGGGTCCTGAACTGAAAGTAAATTCCCATTTTTCAGGAGGGTCCTGAACATAAAGTAAATTCCCATTTTTCAGGAGCGTCTAGAACAGAAAGAAAAATTCCATTTTTCTGGAGGTTCCTGAACTAAAAGTAAATTCCCATTTTTCAGGAGGGTCCTGAACATAAAGTAAAATCCCATTTTTAAGGAGGGTCCTGAACATAAAGTAAAATCCCATTTTTCAGGAGGGTCCTGAACAGAAAGTAAATTCCCATTTTTCAGGAGGGTACTAAACATAAAGTAAAATCTCATTTTTCAGGAGGGTCCTGAACATAAAGTAAAAACCCATTTTTTAGGAGGGTCCTGAACAAAAGTAAAATCCCATTTTTCAGGAGGGTCCTGAACAGAAAGTAGATCCCATTTTTCAGGAGGGTCCTGAACAGAAGGTAAAACTCTATTTTTGAGGAGGGTCCTGAAAATAAAGTAAAATCCCATTTTTCAGGAGTGTCCTGAACAGAAAGTAAAATCCCATTTTGTAGGAGGGTCCTGAACAGAAAGTAAAATCCCATTTTTTAGGAGGGACCTGAACATAAAGTAAAATCCCATTTTTCAGGAGTGTCCTGAACAGAAGGTAAAATCTCATATTTCAAGAGGGTCCTGAGCTGAAAGTAAATTCACATTTTTCAGGAGGGTCCTGAACATAAAGTAAATTCCCATTTTCCAGGAGGGACCGGAACAGAAAGTAAAATCCCATTTTTCAGGAGGGTCCTGAACTGAAAGTAAATTCCCATTTTTCAGGAGGGTCCTGAAAATAAAGTAAAATCCCAGTTTTCAGGATGGTCCTGGTCATAAAGTAAAATCCCATTTTTCAGGAGGGTCCTGAACTTAAAGTAAATTCCCATTTTTCAGGAGGGTCCTGAACATAATGTAAATTCCCATTTTTCAGGAGAGTCCTGAACAGAAAGTAAAATTCCATTTTTCAGGAGGGCCTGAACTGAAAGTAAATTCCCATTTTTCAGGAGGGTCCTGAACATAAAGTAAAATCCCATTTTTCTGGAGAGTCATGAACATAAAGTAAATTCCCATTTTTCAGGAGGGTCCAGAACAAAAAGTAAAATTCCATTTTTCAAGAGGTTCCTGAACTGAAAGTAAATTCTCATTTTTCAGGAGGGTCCTGAACATAAAGTAATATCCCATTTTTCAGGAGGGTCCTGAACATAAAGTAAATTCCCATTTTTCAGGAAGGTCCTGAACAGAAAGTAAAATTCCATTTTTCAGGAGGGTCCTGAACAGAAAGTAAATTCCCTTTTTTCAGGAGGGTCCTGAACATAAAGTAAATTCCCATTTTTCAGGAGGGTCCTGAACAGAAAGTAAAATTTCATTTTTCAGGATGGTCCTGAACAGAAAGTAAAATCCCATTTTTCAGGAGGGTCCTGAACAGAAGGTAAAATCCCATTTTTCAGGAGGATCCTGAACATAAAGTAAAATCCCATTTTTCAGGAGGGTTCTGAACTTAAAGTAAATTCCCATTTTTCAGGAGGGTCATGAATTAAAAGTAAATTCCCATTTTTCTGGAGGGTCCTGAACATAAAGTAAAATTCCATTTTTCAGGAGGGTCCTAAAAAGAAAGTAAAAATCCCATTTTGCAGGAGGGTCTTGATCAGAAGGTAAAATCCCATTTTTCAGGAGGGTCCTGAACATAAAGTAAAATCTCATTTTTCAGGATGGTCCTGAACTGAAATTAAATTCCCATTTTTCAGGAGGGTCCTGAACATAGAGTAAATTCCCATTTTTCAGGAAGGTCCTGAACAGAAAGTAAAATTCCATTTTTCAGGAGGGTCCTGAACAGAAAGTAAATTCCCATTTTTCAGGAGGGTCCTGAACATAAAGTAAATTCCCATTTTTCAGGAGGGTCCTGAACAGAAAGTAAAATTTCATTTTTCAAGATGGTCCTGAACAGAAAGTAAATTCCCATTTTTAATGGGGGATCCTGAATATAAAGTTAAATCCCATTTTTCAGGAGGATCCTAAACATAAAGTAAAATCCCATTTTTCAGGAGTGTCCTGAACAGAAGGTAAAATCTCATATTTCAAGAGGGTCCTGAGCTGAAAGTAAATTCACATTTTTCATGAGGGTCCTGAACATAAAGTAAATTCCCATTTTTCAGGAGGGACCGGAACAGAAAGTAAAATCCCATTTTTCAGGAGGGTCCTGAACTGAAAGTAAATTCCCATTTTTCAGGAGGGTCCTGTAAATAAAGTAAAATCCCATTTTTCAGGATGGTCCTGGTCATAAAGTAAAATCCCATTTTTCAGGAGGGTCCGGAACTTAAAGTAAATTCCCATGTTTCAGGAGGGTCCTGAACATAATGTAAATTTCCATTTTTAAGGAGGGTCCTGAACAGAAAGTAAAATTCCATTGTTCAGGAGGGCCTGAACTGAAAGTAAATTCCCATTTTTCAGGAGGGTCCTGAACATAAAGTAAAATCCCATTTTTCTGGAGAGTCCTGAACATAAAGTAAATTCCCATTTTTCAGGAGGGTCCAGAACAGAAAGTAAAATTCCATTTTTCAGGAGGTTCCTGAACTGAAAGTAAATTCTCATTTTTCAGGAGGGTCCTGAACATAAAGTAAAATTCCATATTTCAGGAGGGTCCTGAACAGAAAGTAAAATCCCATTTTTCAAGAGGGTCCTGAACAGAAAGTAAATTCCCATTTTTCAGGAGGGTCCTGAACATAAAGTAAAATCCCATTTTTCAGGAGGGTCCTGAACATAAAGAAAAATCCCATTTTTCAGGAGGGTCCTGAACATAAAGTAAAATCCCATTTTTCAGGAGGGTCCTGAACAAAAAGTAAAATCCCATTTTTCAGAAGGGTCCTGAACAGAAGGTAAAATCCCATTTTTCAGGAGGATCCTGAACATAAAGTAAAATCCCATTTTTCAGGAGGGTTCTGAACTGAAAGTAAATTCCCATTTTTCAGGAGGGTCCTGAATTAAAAGTATATTCCCATTTTTCTGGAGGATCCTGAACATAAAGTAAAATTCCATTTTTCAGGAGGGTCCTAAA
This sequence comes from Capsicum pubescens, assembly GCA_030864215.1. Lineage (NCBI taxonomy): Eukaryota > Viridiplantae > Streptophyta > Magnoliopsida > Solanales > Solanaceae > Capsicum > Capsicum pubescens. Next base: position 21,419,627 of record CM061543.1, read on the forward strand.
AAGAAAGTAAAAATCCCATTTTGCAGGAGGGTCTTGATCAGAAGGTAAAATCCCATTTTTCAGGACGGTCCTGAACATAAAGTAAAATCCCATTTTTCAGGATGGTCCTGAACTGAAATTAAATTCCCATTTTTCAGGAGGGTCCTGAACATAAAGTAAATTCCCATTTTTCAGGAAGGTCCTGAACAGAAAGTAAAATTCCATTTTTCAGGAGGGTCCTGAACAGAAAGTAAATTCCCTTTTTTCAGGAGGGTCCTGAACATAAAGTAAATTCCCATTTTTCAGGAGGGTCCTGAACAGAAAGTAAAATTTCATTTTTCAGGATGGTCCTGAACAGAAAGTAAAATCCCATTTTTCAGGAGGGTCCTGAACAGAAAGTAAAATCCCATTTTTCAGGAGGATCCTGAATTGAAAGTAAAATCCCATTTTTCAGGAGGGTCCTGAACAAAAGTAAAATCCCATTTTTCAAGAGGGTCCTGAACTGAAAGTAGATCCTATTTTTCAGGAGGGTCCTGAATAGAAGGTAAAACCCCATTTTTTAAGAGGGTCCTGAACACAAAGTAAAATCCTATTTTTCAGGAGTGTCCTGAACTGAAAGTAAAATCCCATATTTCAGTAGGGTCTTGAACTGAAAGTAAAATCCCATTTTTCAGAAGGGTCCTGAACTGAATGCAAATTCCCATTTTTCAGGAGGGTCCTGAACATAAAGTAAAATCCTATTTGTTAGGAGGGTCCTGAACAGAAAGTAAAATCCTATTTTTCAGGAGGGTCCTGAACTTAAAGTAAAATCCCATTTTTCAAGAGGGTCCTGAACAGAAGGTAAAATCCCATTTTTCAGGAGGGTCCTGAACATAAAGTAAAATTCCATTTTTCAGGAGGGTCCTGAACATAAAGTAAAATCCCATTTTTCTGGAGAGTCCTGAACATAAAGTAAATTCCCATTTTTCAGGAGGGTCCAGAACAGAAAGTAAAATTCCATTTTTCAGGAGGTTCCTGAACTGAAAGTAAATTCTCATTTTTCAGGAGGGTCCTGAACATAAAGTAATATTCCATATTTCAGGAGGGTCCTGAACAGAAAGTAAAATCCCATTTTTCAAGAGGGTCCTGAACAGAAAGTAAATTCCCATTTTTCAGGAGGGTCCTGAACATAAAGTAAAATCCCATTTTTCAGGAGGGTCCTGAACATAAAGAAAAATCCCATTTTTCAGGAGGGTCCTGAACAGAAAGTAAAATCCCATTTTTCAGGAGGGTCCTGAACAAAAAGTAAAATCCCATTTTTCAGGAGGGTCCTGAACAGAAGGTAAAATCCCATTTTTCAGGAGGATCCTGAACATAAAGTAAAATCCCATTTTTCAGGAGGGTTCTGAACTGAAAGTAAATTCCCATTTTTCAGGAGGGTCCTGAATTAAAAGTAAATTCCCATTTTTCTGGAGGGTCCTGAACATAAAGTAAAATTCCATTTTTCAGGAGGGTCCTAAAAAGAAAGTAAAAATCCCATTTTGCAGGAGGGTCTTGATCAGAAGGTAAAATCCCATTTTTCAGGACGGTCCTGAACATAAAGTAAAATCCCATTTTTCAGGATGGTCCTGAACTGAAATTAAATTCCCATTTTTCAGGAGGGTCCTGAACATAGAGTAAATTCCCATTTTTCAGGAAGGTCCTGAACAGAAAGTAAAATTCCATTTTTCAGGAGGGTCCTGAACAGAAAGTAAATTCCCATTTTTCAGGAGGGTCCTGAACATAAAGTAAATTCCCATTTTTCAGGAGGGTCCTGAACAGAAAGTAAAATTTCATTTTTCAAGATGGTCCTGAACAGAAAGTAAATTCCCATTTTTAATGGGGGATCCTGAATATAAAGTTAAATCCCATTTTTCAGAATGGTCCTAAACAGAAAGTAAAATCCCATTTTTCCGGAGGGTCCTGAACAGAAAGTAAAATCCCATTTTTCAGGAGGATCCTGAATTGAAAGTAAAATCCCATTTTTCAGGAGGGTCCTGAACAAAAGTAAAATCCCATTTTTCAAGAGGGTCCTGAACTGAAAGTAGATCCTATTTTTCAGGAGGGTCCTGAATAGAAGGTAAAACCCCATTTTTTAATAGGGTCCTGAACACAAAGTAAAATCCTATTTTTCAGGAGTGTCCTGAACAGAAAGTAAAATCCCATATTTCAATAGGGTCTTGAACTGAAAGTAAAATCCCATTTTTCAGAAGGGTCCTGAACTGAATGCAAATTCCCATTTTTCAGGAGGGTCCTGAACATAAAGTAAAATCCTATTTTTTAGGAGGGTCCTGAACAGAAAGTAAAATCCTATTTTTCAGGAGGGTCCTGAACTTAAAGTAAAATCCCATTTTTCAAGAGGGTCCTGAACAGAAGGTAAAATCCCATTTTTCAGGAGGGTCCTGAACATAAAGTAAAATTCCATTTTTCAGGAGGGTCCTGAACATAAAGTAAAATCCCATTTTTCTGGAGAGTCCTGAACATAAAGTAAATTCCCATTTTTCAGGAGGGTCCAGAACAGAAAGTAAAATTCCATTTTTCAGGAGGTTCCTGAACTGAAACTAAATTCTCATTTTTCAGGAGGGTCCTGAACATAAAGTAAAATTCCATATTTCAGGAGGGTCCTGAACAGAAAGTAAAATCCCATTTTTCAAGAGGGTCCTGAACAGAAAGTAAATTCCCATTTTTCAGGAGGGTCCTGAACATAAAGTAAAATCCCATTTTTCAGGAGGGTCCTGAACATAAAGAAAAATCCCATTTTTCAGGAGGGTCCTGAACAGAAAGTAAAATCCCATTTTTCAGGAGGGTCCTGAACAAAAAGTAAAATCCCATTTTTCAGAAGGGTCCTGAACAGAAGGTAAAATCCCATTTTTCAGGAGGATCCTGAACATAAAGTAAAATCCCATTTTTCAGGAGGGTTCTGAACTGAAAGTAAATTCCCATTTTTCAGGAGGGTCCTGAATTAAAAGTAAATTCCCATTTTTCTGGAGGGTCCTGAACATAAAGTAAAATTCCATTTTTCAGGAGGGTCCTAAAAAGAAAGTAAAAATCCCATTTTGCAGGAGGGTCTTGATCAGAAGGTAAAATCCCATTTTTCAGGAGGGTCCTGAACATAAAGTAAAATCCCATTTTTCAGGATGGTCCTGAACTGAAATTAAATTCCCATTTTTCAGGAGGGTCCTGAACATAAAGTAAATTCCCATTTTTCAGGAAGGTCCTGAACAGAAAGTAAAATTCCATTTTTCAGGAGGGTCCTGAACAGAAAGTAAATTCCCATTTTTCAGGAGGGTCCTAAACATAAAGTAAATTCCCATTTTTCAGGAGGGTCCTGAACAGAAAGTAAAATTTCATTTTTCAGGATGGTCCTGAACAGAAAGTAAATTCCCATTTTTAATGGGGGATCCTGAATATAAAGTTAAATCCCATTTTTCAGGAGGGTCCTAAACAGAAAGTAAAATCCCATTTTTCAGGAGGGTCCTGAACAGAAAGTAAAATCCCATTTTCAGGAGGATCCTGAATTGAAAGTAAAATCCCATTTTTCAGGAGGGTCCTGAACAAAAGTAAAATCCCATTTTTCAAGAGGGTCCTGAACTGAAAGTAGATCCTATTTTTCAGGAGGGTCCTGAATAGAAGGTAAAACCCCATTTTTTAAGAGGGTCCTGAACACAAAGTAAAATCCCATTTTTCAGGAGTGTCCTGAACAGAAAGTAAAATCCCATATTTCAGTAGGGTCTTGAACTGAAAGTAAAATCCCATTTTTCAGAAGGGTCCTGAACTGAATGCAAATTCCCATTTTTCAGGAGGGTCCTGAACATAAAGTAAAATCCTATTTTTTAGGAGGGTCCTGAACAGAAAGTAAAATCCTATTTTTCAGGAGGGTCCTGAACTTAAAGTAAAATCCCATTTTTCAAGAGGGTCCTGAACAGAGGGTAAAATCCCATTTTTCAGGAGGGTCCTGAACATAAAGTAAAATTCCATTTTTCAGGATGGTCCTGAACTGAAAGTAAAATTCCATTTTTCAGAAGGGTCCTGAACAGAAAGTAAATTCCCATTTTTCATGAGGGTCCTGAACATAAAGTAAAATTCCATTTTTCAGATGGGGTCCTAAACAGAAAGTAAAATCCCATTTTTCAGGAGGGTCCGGAACAGAATGTAAAATCCCATTTTTCAGGAGGGTCTTGAATTGAAAGTAAAATCCCATTTTTCAGGAGGGTCCTGAACAAAAGTAAAATCCCATTTTTCAGGAGGGTCCTGAACTGAAAGTAGATCCCATTTTTCAGGAGGGTCCTGAACAGAAGGTAAAAGCCTATTTTTCAGGAGGGTCCTGAACATAAAGTAAAATTCCATTTTTCAGGAGGGTCCTGAACAGAGAGTAAAATCCCATATTTCAAGAGGGTCCTGAACTGAAAGTAAATTCCCTTCTTTCAGGAGGGTCCTGAACTGAAAGTAAATTCCCATTTTTCAGGAGGGACCTGAACAGAAAGTAAAATCCCATTTTTCAGGAGGGTCATGAACTGAAAATAAATTCTCATTTTTCAGGAGGGTCCTAAACATAAAGTAAAATCCCATTTTTCCGGATGGTCCTGAACATAAAGTAAAATTCCATTTTTCAGGAGGGGCCTGAACAGAAAGTAAAATCCCATTTTTCAGGAGGGTCCTGAACATAAAGTAAAATCCCATTTTACAGGACAACAGAAAGTAAAATCCCATTTTTCAGGAGCGTCCTGAACAGAAGGTAAAATCCCATTTTTTAGGAGGGTCCAGAACATAAAGTAAAATCCCATTTTTCAGGAGGGTTCTGAACTGAAAGTAAATACCTATTTTTCAGGAGGGTCCTAAACTAAAAGTAAATTCCCATTTTTCAGGAGGGTCCTGAACATAAAGTAAAATCACATTTTTTAGGAGGGTCCTAAACAGAAAGTAAAAATCCCATTTTGCAGGAGGGGCCTGAACAGAAGGTAAAATCCAATTTTTCATGAGGGTCCTGAACATAAAGTAAAATCCAATTTTTCAGGAGGGTCTTGCACTGAAAGTAAATTCCTATTTTTCAGGAGGGTCCTGAACATAAAGTAAATTCCCATTTTTCAGGAAGGTCCTGAACAGAAAGTAAAATTAAATATTTCAGGAGGGTTCTGAACTGAAAGTAAATACCCATTTTTCAGGAGGGTCCTGAACTAAAAGTAAATTCCCATTTTTCAGGAGGGTCCTGAACATAAAGTAAAATCACATTTTTCAGGAGGGTCCTAAACAGAAAGTAAAAATCCCATTTTGTAGGAGGGGCCTGAACAGAAGGTAAAATCCAATTTTTCAGGAGGGTCCTGAACATAAAGTAAAATCCCATTTTTCAGGAGGGTCTTGAACTGAAAGTAAATTCCTATTTTTCAGGAGGGTCCTGAACATAAAGTAAATTCCCATTTTTCAGGAGGGTCCTGAACAGAAAGTAAAATCCCATTTTCAGGAGGATCCTGAATTGAAAGTAAAATCCCATTTTTCAGGAGGGTCCTGAACAAAAGTAAAATCCCATTTTTCAAGAGGGTCCTGAACTGAAAGTAGATCCTATTTTTCAGGAGGGTCCTGAATAGAAGGTAAAACCCCATTTTTTAAGAGGGTCCTGAACACAAAGTAAAATCCCATTTTTCAGGAGTGTCCTGAACAGAAAGTAAAATCCCATATTTCAGTAGGGTCTTGAACTGAAAGTAAAATCCCATTTTTCAGAAGGGTCCTGAACTGAATGCAAATTCCCATTTTTCAGGAGGGTCCTGAACATAAAGTAAAATCCTATTTTTTAGGAGGGTCCTGAACAGAAAGTAAAATCCTATTTTTCAGGAGGGTCCTGAACTTAAAGTAAAATCCCATTTTTCAAGAGGGTCCTGAACAGAAGGTAAAATCCCATTTTTCAGGAGGGTCCTGAACATAAAGTAAAATTCCATTTTTCAGGATGGTCCTGAACTGAAAGTAAAATTCCATTTTTCAGAAGGGTCCTGAACAGAAAGTAAATTCCCATTTTTCATGAGGGTCCTGAACATAAAGTAAAATTCCATTTTTCAGATGGGGTCCTAAACAGAAAGTAAAATCCCATTTTTCAGGAGGGTCCGGAACAGAATGTAAAATCCCATTTTTCAGGAGGGTCTTGAATTGAAAGTAAAATCCCATTTTTCAGGAGGGTCCTGAACAAAAGTAAAATCCCATTTTTCAGGAGGGTCCTGAACTGAAAGTAGATCCCATTTTTCAGGAGGGTCCTGAACAGAAGGTAAAAGCCTATTTTTCAGGAGGGTCCTGAACATAAAGTAAAATTCCATTTTTCAGGAGGGTCCTGAACAGAGAGTAAAATCCCATATTTCAAGAGGGTCCTGAACTGAAAGTAAATTCCCTTCTTTCAGGAGGGTCCTGAACTGAAAGTAAATTCCCATTTTTCAGGAGGGACCTGAACAGAAAGTAAAATCCCATTTTTCAGGAGGGTCATGAACTGAAAATAAATTCCCATTTTTCAGGAGGGTCCTAAACATAAAGTAAAATCCCATTTTTCCGGATGGTCCTGAACATAAAGTAAAATTCCATTTTTCAGGAGGGGCCTGAACAGAAAGTAAAATCCCATTTTTCAGGAGGGTCCTGAACATAAAGTAAAATCCCATTTTTCAGGACAACAGAAAGTAAAATCCCATTTTTCAGGAGCGTCCTGAACAGAAGGTAAAATCCCATTTTTTAGGAGGGTCCAGAACATAAAGTAAAATCCCATTTTTCAGGAGGGTTCTGAACTGAAAGTAAATACCTATTTTTCAGGAGGGTCCTAAACTAAAAGTAAATTCCCATTTTTCAGGAGGGTCCTGAACATAAAGTAAAATCACATTTTTTAGGAGGGTCCTAAACAGAAAGTAAAAATCCCATTTTGCAGGAGGGGCCTGAACAGAAGGTAAAATCCAATTTTTCATGAGGGTCCTGAACATAAAGTAAAATCCAATTTTTCAGGAGGGTCTTGCACTGAAAGTAAATTCCTATTTTTCAGGAGGGTCCTGAACATAAAGTAAATTCCCATTTTTCAGGAAGGTCCTGAACAGAAAGTAAAATTAAATATTTCAGGAGGGTTCTGAACTGAAAGTAAATACCCATTTTTCAGGAGGGTCCTGAACTAAAAGTAAATTCCCATTTTTTAGGAGGGTCCTGAACATAAAGTAAAATCACATTTTTCAGGAGGGTCCTAAAGAGAAAGTAAAAATCCCATTTTGTAGGAGGGGCCTGAACAGAAGGTAAAATCCAATTTTTCAGGAGGGTCCTGAACATAAAGTAAAATCCCATTTTTCAGGAGGGTCTTGAACTGAAAGTAAATTCCTATTTTTCAGGAGGGTACTGAACATAAAGTAAATTCCCATTTTTCAGGAAGGTCCTGAACAGAAAGTAAAATTAAATATTTCAGGAGAGTCCTGAACAGAAAGTAAATTCCCATTTTTCAGGAGGGTCCTGAACATAAAGTAAATTCCCATTTTCAGGAGGGTCCTGAACCGAAAGTAAAATTCCATTTTTCAGGAGGGTCCTGAACAGAAAGTAAAATCCCATTTTTCAGGAGGGACCTGAACAGAAAGTAAAATCCCATTTCTCAGGAGGGTCCTGAACAGAAATTAAAATCCAATATTTCAGGAGGGTCCTGAACTGAAAGTAAATTCCCATTTTTCAGGAGGGTCCTGAACATAAAGTAAATTCCCATTTTTCAGGAGGGACCTGAACAGAAAGTAAAATCCCATTTTTCAGGATGATCCTGAACTGAACGTAAATTCCTATTTTTCAGGAGGGTCCTGAACATAAAGTAAATTCCCATTTTTCAGGAGGGTCCTGAACAGAAAGTAAAATTCCATTTTTCAGGAGTGTCCTGAACAGAAAGTAAATTCCCATTTTTCAGGAGGGTCCTGAATATAAAGTAAATTCCCATTTTTCAGGAGGGTCCTGAACAGAAAGTAAAATTCCATTTTTCAGGAGGGTCCTGAACAGAATGTAAATTCCCATTTTTCATGAGGGTCCTGAACATAAAGTAAAATTCCATTTTTCAGGAGGGTCCTAAACAGAAAGTAAAATTTCATTTTTCAGGAGGGTCCTGAACAGAATGTAAAATCCCATTTTTCAGGAGGGTCCTGAATTGAAAGTAAAATCCCATTTTTCAGAAGGGTCCTGAACAAAAGTAAAATCCCATTTTTCTGGAGGGTCCTGAACTGAAAGTAGATCCCATTTTTCAGGAGGGTCCTGAACAGAAGGGAAAACCCCATTTTTCAGGTGGGTCCTGAACATAAAGTAAAATTCCATTTTTCAGGAGGGTGCTGAACAGAAAGTAAAATCCCATATTTCAGGAGGGTCCTGAACTGAAAGTAAATTCCCATTTTTCAGGAGGGTCCTGAACATAATGTAAATTCCCATTTTTTAGGAGGGACCTGAACAGAAAGTAAAATCCCATTTTTCAGGAGGGTCCTGAACTGAAAGTAAATTCCCATTTTTCAGGAGTGTCCTAAACATAAAGTAAAATCCTATTTTTCAGGATGGTCCTGAACATAAAGTTAAATCCCATTTTTCAGGAGGGTCCTGAACAGAAAGTAAAATCCCATTTTTCAGGAAGGTCCTGAACATAAAGTAAAATCCCATTTTTCAGGATGGTCCTGAACAGAAGGTAAAATCCCATTTTTCAGGAGGATCCTGAACATAAAGTAAAATCCCATTTTTCAGGAGGGTTCTGAACTGAAAGTAAATTCCCATTTTTCAGGAGGGTCCTGAAATAAAAGTAAATTCCCCTTTTTCAGGAGGGTCCTGAACATAAAGTAAAATTCCATTTTTCAGGAGGGTCATGAACTGAAAATAAATTCCCATTTTTCATGAGGGTCCTGAACATAAAGTAAAATTCCATTTTTCAGGAGGGTCCTAAACAGAAAGTAAAATCCCATTTTTCAGGAGGGTCCTGAACAGAAAGTAAAATCCCATTTTTCAAGAGGGTCCTGAATTGAATGTAAAATACCATTTTTCAGGAGGGTCCTGAACAAAAGTAAAATCCCATTTATCTGGAGGGTCCTGAACTGAAAGTAGATCCCATTTTTCAGGAGGGTCCTGAACAGAAGGTAAAACCCCATTTTTCAGGAGGGTCCTGAACATAAAGTAAAATTCCATTTTTCTGGAGGGTCCTGAACAGAAAGTAAATTCCCATTTTTCAGGAGGGACCTGAACAGAAAGTAAAATCCCATTTTTCAGGAGGGTCATGAACTGAAAATAAATTCCCATTTTTCAGGAGGGTCCTGAACATAAAGTAAAATTCCATTTTTCAGGAGGGTCCTGAACAAAAAGTAAAATCCCATATTTCAGGAGGGTCCTGAACTGAAAGTAAATTCCCATTTTTCAGGAGGGTCCTGAACTGAAAGTAAATTCCCATTTTTCAGGAGGGACCTGAACAGAAAGTAAAATCCCATTTTTCAGGAGGGTCATGAACTGAAAATAATTTCCCATTTTTCAGGAGGGTCCTAAACATAATGTAAAATCCCATTTTTCAGGATGGTCCTGAACATAAAGTAAAATTCCATTTTTCAGGAGGGGCCTGAACAGAAAGTAAAATCCCATTTTTAAGGAGGGTCCTGAACATAAAGTAAAATCCCATTTTTCAGGAGGGTCCTGAACAGAAAGTAAAATCCCATTTTTCAGGAGGGTCCTGAACAGAAGGTAAAATCCCATTTTCAGGAGGGTCCTGAACCGAAAGTAAAATTCCATTTTTCAGGAGGGTCCTGAACAGAAAGTAAAATCCCATTTTTCAGGAGGGACCTGAACAGAAAGTAAAATCCCATTTTTCAGGAGGGTCCTGAACAGAAATTAAAATCCAATATTTCAGGAGGGTCCTGAACTGAAAGTAAATTCCCATTTTTCAGGAGGGTCCTGAACATAAAGTAAATTCCCATTTTTCAGGAGGGACCTGAACAGAAAGTAAAATCCCATTTTTCAGGATGATCCTGAACTGAACGTAAATTCCTATTTTTCAGGAGGGTCCTGAATATAAAGTAAATTCCCATTTTTCAGGAGGGTCCTGAACAGAAAGTAAAATTCCATTTTTCAGGAGTGTCCTGAACAGAAAGTAAATTCCCATTTTTCAGGAGGGTCCTGAATATAAAGTAAATTCCCATTTTTCAGGAGGGTCCTGAACAGAAAGTAAAATTCCATTTTTCAGGAGGGTCCTGAACAGAAAGTAAATTCCCATTTTTCATGAGGGTCCTGAACATAAAGTAAAATTCCATTTTTCAGGATGGTCCTAAACAGAAAGTAAAATTTCATTTTTCAGGAAGGTCCTGAACAGAATGTAAAATCCCATTTTTCAGGAGGGTCCTGAATTGAAAGTAAAATCCCATTTTTCAGAAGGGTCCTGAACAAAAGTAATATCCCATTTTTCTAGAGGGTCCTGAACTGAAAGTAGATCCCATTTTTCAGGAGGGTCCTGAACAGAAGGGAAAACCCTATTTTTCAGGTGGGTCCTGAACATAAAGTAAAATTCCATTTTTCAGGAGGGTGCTGAACAGAAAGTAAAATCCCATATTTCAGGAGGGTCCTGAACTGAAAGTAAATTCCCATTTTTCAGGAGGGTCCTGAACATAATGTAAATTCCCATTTTTTAGGAGGGACCTGAACAGAAAGTAAAATCCCATTTTTCAGGAGGGTCCTGAACTGAAAGTAAATTCCCATTTGTCAGGAGGGTCCTGAACATAAAGTATAATCCCATTTTTCAGGATGGTCCTGAACAGAAGGTAAAATCCCATTTTTCAGGAGGATCCTGAACATAAAGTAAAATCCCATTTTTCAGGAGGGTTCTGAGCTGAAAGTAAATTCCCATTTTTCAGGAGGGTCCTGAAATAAAAGTAAATTCCCCTTTTTCAGGAGGGTCCTGAACATAAAGTAAAATTCCATTTTTCAGGAGGGTCATGAACTGAAAATAAATTCCCATTTTTCATGAGGGTCCTAAACATAAAGTAAAATTCCATTTTTCAGGAGGGTCCTAAACGGAAAGTAAAATCCCATTTTTCAGGAGGGTCCTGAACAGAAAGTAAAATCCCATTTTTCAAGAGGGTCCTGAATTGAATGTAAAATACCATTTTTCAGGAGGGTCCTGAACAAAAGTAAAATCCCATTTTTCTGGAGGGTCCTGAACTGAAAGTAGATCCCATTTTTCAGGAGGGTCCTGAACAGAAGGTAAAACCCCATTTTTCAGGAGGGTCCTGAACATAAAGTAAAATTCCATTTTTCAGGAGGGTCCTGAACAGAAAGTAAATTCCCATTTTTCAGGAGGGACCTGAACAGAAAGTAAAATCCCATTTTTCAGGAGGGTCATGAACTGAAAATAAATTCCCATTTTTCAGGAGGGTCCTGAACATAAAGTAAAATTCCATTTTTCAGGAGGGTCCTGAACAAAAAGTAAAATTCCATATTTCAGGAGGGTCCTGAACTGAAAGTAAATTCCCATTTTTCAGGAGGGTCCTGAACTGAAAGTAAATTCCCATTTTTCAGGAGGGACCTGAACAGAAAGTAAAATCCCATTTTTCAGGAGGGTCATGAACTGAAAATAAATTCCCATTTTTCAGGAGGGTCCTAAACATAATGTAAAATCCCATTTTTCAGGATGTTCCTGAACATAAAGTAAAATTCCATTTTTCAGGAGGGGCCTGAACAGAAAGTAAAATCCCATTTTTCAGGAGGGTCCTGAACATAAAGTAAAATCCCATTTTTCAGGAGGGTCCTGAACAGAAAGTAAAATCCCATTTTTCAGGAGGGTCCTGAACAGAAGGTAAAATCCCATTTTTTAGGACGGTCCTGAACATAAAGTAAAATCCCAATTTTCAGGAGGGTTCTGAACTGAAAGTAAATTCCCATTTTTCAGGAGGGTCCTGAACTAAAAGTAAATTCCCATTTTTCAGGAGGGTCCTGAACATAAAGTAAAATCACATTTTTCAGGAGGGTCCTAAACAGAAAGTAAAAATCCCATTTTGCAGGAGGAGCCTGAACAGAAGGTAAAATCCAATTTTTCAGGAGGGTCCTGAACATAAAGTAAAATCCCATTTTTCAGGAGGTTCTTGAACTGAAAGTAAATTCCTATTTTTCAGGAGGGTCCTGAACATAAAGTAAATTCCCATTTTTCAGGAGGGTCCTGAACAGAAAGTAAAATTCCATTTTTCAGGAGTGTCCTGAACAGAAAGTAAATTCCCATTTTTCAGGAGGGTCCTGAATATAAAGTAAATTCCCATTTTTCAGGAGGGTCCTGAACAGAAAGTAAAGTTCCATTTTTAGGAGGGTCCTGAACAGAAAGTAAATTCCCATTTTTCATGAGGGTCCTGAACATAAAGTAAAATTCCATTTTTCAGGAGGGTCCTAAACAGAAACTAAAATCCCATTTTTCAGGAGGGTCCTGAACAGAAAGGAAAATCCCATTTTTCAGGAGGGTCCTGAATTGAAAGAAAATCCCATTTTTCAGAAGGGTCCTGAACAAAAGTAAAATCCCATTTTTCTGGAGGGTCCTGAACTGAAAGTAGATCCCATTTTTCAGGAGGGTCCTGAACAGAAGGTAAAACCCCATTTTTCAGGTGGGTCCTGAACATAAAGTAAAATTCCATTTTTCAGGAGGGTCCTGAACAGAAAGTAAAATCCCATATTTCAGGAAGGTCCTGAACTGAAAGTAAATTCCCATTTTTCAGGAGGGTCCTGAACATAATGTAAATTCCCATTTTTTAGGAGGGACCTGAACAGAAAGTAAAATCCCATTTTTCAGGAGGGACCTGAACTGAAAGTAAATTCCCATTTTTCAGGAGGGTCCTAAACATAAAGTAAAATCCTATTTTTCAGGATGGTCCTGAACATAAAGTTAAATCCCATTTTTCAGGAGGGTCCTGAACAGAAAGTAAAATCCCATTTTTCAGGAGGGTCCTGAACATAAAGTAAAATCCCATTTTTCAGGATGGTCCTGAACAGAAGGTAAAATCCCATTTTTCAGGAGGATCCTGAACATAAAGTAAAATCCCAATTTTCAGGAGGGTTCTGAACTGAAAGTAAATTCCCATTTTTCAGGAGGGTCCTGAATTAAAAGTAAATTCCCATTTTTCAGGAGGGTCCTGAACATAAAGTAAAATTCCATTTTTCAGGAGGGTCATGAACTGAAAATAAATTCCCATTTTTCATGAGGGTCCTGAACATAAAGTAAAATTCCATTTTTCAAGAGGGTCCTAAACAGAAAGTAAAATCCCATTTTTCAGGAGGGTCCTGAACAGAAAGTAAAATCCCATTTTTCAAGAGGGGCCTGAATTGAATGTAAAATCCCATTTTTCAGGTGGGTCCTGAACAAAAGTAAAATCCCATTTTTCTGGAGGGTCCTGAACTGAAAGTAGATCCCATTTTTCAGGAGGGTCCTGAACAGAAGGTAAAACCCCATTTTTCAGGAGGGTCCTGAACATAAAGTAAAATTCCATTTTTCAGGAGGGTCCTGAACAGAAAGTAAATTCCCATTTTTCAGGAGGGACCTGAACAGAAAGTAAAATCCCATTTTTCAGGAGGGTCATGAACTGAAAATAAATTCCCATTTTTCAGGAGGGTCCTGAACATAAAGTAAAATTCCATTTTTTAGGAGGGTCCTGAACAAAAAGTTAAATCCTATATTTCAGGAGGGTCCTGAACTGAAATTAAATTCCCATTTTTCAGGAGGGTCCTGAACTGAAAGTAAATTCCCATTTTTCAGGAGGGACCTGAACAGAAAGTAAAATCCCATTTTTCAGGAGGGTCATGAACTGAAAATAAATTCCCATTTTTCAGGACGGTCCTAAACATAATGTAAAATCCCATTTTTCAGGATGGTCCTGAACATAAAATAAAATTCCATTTTTCAGGAGGGGCCTGAACAGAAAGTAAAATCCCATTTTTCAGGAGGGTCCTGAACATAAAGTAAAATCCCATTTTTCAGGAGGGTCCTGAACAGAAAGTAAAATCCCATTTTTCAGGAGGGTCCTGAACAGAAGGTAAAATCCCAATTTTTAGGACGGTCCTGAACATAAAGTAAAATCCCATTTTTCAGGAGGGTTCTGAACTGAAAGTAAATTCCCATTTTTCTGGAGGGTCCTGAACTAAAAGTAAATTCCCATTTTTCAGGAGGGTCCTGAACATAAAGTAAAATCACATTTTTCAGGAGGGTCCTAAACAGAAAGTAAAAATCCCATTTTGCAGGAGGGGCCTGAACAGAAGGTAAAATCCAATTTTTCAGGAGGGTCCTGAACATAAAGTAAAATCCCATTTTTCAGGAGGGTCTTGAATTGAAATTAAATTCCTATTTTTCAGGAGGGTCCAGATCTTAAAGTAAATTCCCATTTTTCAGGAAGGTCCTGAACAGAAAGTAAAATTAAATATTTCAAGAGAGTCCTGAACAGAAAGTAAATTCCCATTTTTCAGGAGGGTCCTGAACATAAAGTAAATTCCCATTTTCAGGAGGGACCTGAACAGAAAGTAAAATCCCATTTTTCAGGAGGGTCCTGAACAGAAATTAAAATCCAATATTTCAGGAGGGTCCTGAACTGAAAGTAAATTACCATTTTTCAGGAGGGTCCTGAACATAAAGTAAATTCCCATTTTTCAGGAGGGTCCTGAACAAAAAGTAAAAATCCTATTTTTCAGGATGGTCCTGAACTGAACGTAAATTCCCATTTTTCAGGAGGGTCCTGAACATAATGTAAATTCCCATTTTTCAGGAAGGTCTTGAAAAGAAAGTAAAATTCCATTTTTCAGGAGTGTCCTGAACAGAAAGTAAATTCCCATTTTTCAGGAGGGTCCTGAATATAAAGTAAATTCCCATTTTTCAGGAGGGTCCTGAACAGAAAGTAAAATTCCATTTTTCAGGAGGGTCCTGAACAGAAAGTAAATTCCCATTTGCATGAGGGTCCTGAACATAAAGTAAAACTCAATTTTTCAGGAAGGACCTAAACAGAAAGTAAAATCCCATTTTTCAGGAGGGTCCTGAACAGAAAGTAAAATCCCATTTTCAGGAGGGTCCTGAATTTAAAGTAAAATCCCATTTTTCAGGAGGGTCCTGAACAAAAGTAAAATCCCATTTTTTTGGAGGGTCCTGAACTGAAAGTAGATCCCATTTTTCAGGAGGGTCCTGAACAAAAGGTAAAACCCCATTTTTCAGGAGGGTCCTGAACATAAAGTAAAATTCCATTTTTCAGGAGGGTCCTGAACAGAAAGTATAATCCCATATTTCAGGAGGGTCCTGAACTGAAAGTAAATTCTCATTTTTCAGGAGGGTCCTGAACATAATGTAAATTCCCATTTTTTAGGAGGGACCTGAACAGAAAGTAAAATCCCATTTTTCAAGAGGGTCCTGAACTGAAAGTAAATTCCCATTTTTCAGGAGGGTCCTAAACATAAAGTAAAATCCCATTTTTCAGGATGGTCCTAAACAGAAGGTAAAATCCCATTTTTCAGGAGGATCCTGAACATAAAGTAAAATCCCATTTTTCAGGAGGGTTCTGAACTGAAAGTAAATTCCCATTTTTCAGGAGGGTCCTGAATTAAAAGTAAATTCCCATTTTTCAGGAGGGTCCTGAACATAAAGTAAAATTCCATTTTTCAGGAGGGTCATGAACTGAAAATAAATTCCCATTTTTCATGAGGGTCCTGAACATAAAGTAAAATTCCATTTTTCAGGAGGGTCCTAAACAGAAAGTAAAATCCCATTTTTCAGGAGGGTCCTGAACAGAAAGTAAAATCCTATATTTCAGGAGGGTCCTGAACTGAAAGTAAATTCCCATTTTTCAGGAGGGTCCTGAACTGAAAGTAAATTCCCATTTTTTAGGAGGGACCTGAACAGAAAGTAAAATCCCATTTTTCAGGAGGGTCCTGAACAGAAGGTAAAATCCCATTTTTTAGGACGGTCCTGAACATAAAGTAAAATCCCATTTTTCAGGAGGGTTCTGAACTGAAAGTAAATTCCCATTTTTCAGGAGGGTCCTGAACTAAAAGTAAATTCCCATTTTTCAGGAGGGTCCTGAACATAAAGTAAAATCACATTTTTCAGGAGGGTCCTAAAAAGAAAGTAAAAATCCCATTTTGCAGGAGGGGCCTGAACAGAAGGTAAAATCCAATTTTTCAGGAGGGTCCTGAACATAAAGTAAAGTCCCATTTTTCAGGAGGGTCTTGAACTGAAAGTAAATTCCTATTTTACAGGAGGGTCCTGAACATATAGTAAATTCCCATTTTTCAGGAAGGTCTTGAACAGAAAGTAAAATTAAATATTTCAAGAGAGTCCTGAACAGAAAGTAAATTCCCACTTTTCAGGAGGGTCCTGAACATAAAGTAAATTCCCATTATCAGGAGGGTCCTGAACCGAAAGTAAAATTCCATTTTTCAGGAGGGTCCTGATCAGAAAGTAAAATCCCATTTTTCAGGAGGATCCTGAACAGAAAGTAAAATCCCATTTTTCAAGAGGGTCCTGAATTGAATGTAAAATCCCATTTTTCAGGAGGGTCCTGAACAAAAGTAAAATCCCATTTTTCTGGAGGGTCCTGAACTGAAAGTAGATCCCATTTTTCAGGAGGGTCCTGAACAGAAGGTAAAACCCCATTTTTCAGGAGGGTCCTGAACATAAAGTAAAATTCCATTTTTCAGGAGGGTCCTGAACAAAAAGTAAATTCCCATTTTTCAGGAGGGACCTGAACAGAAAGTAAAATCCCATTTTTCAGGAGGGTCATGAACTGAAAATAAATTCCCATTTTTCAGGAGAGGCCTGAACATAAAGTAAAATTCCATTTTTCAGGAGGGTCCTGAACAAAAAGTAAAATCCTATATTTCAGGAGGGTCCTGAACTGAAAGTAAATTCCCATTTTTCAGGAGGGTCCTGAACTGAAAGTAAATTCCCATTTTTCAGGAGGGACCTGAACAGAAAGTAAAATCCCATTTTTCAGGAGGCTCATGAACTGAAAAAAAATTCCCATTTTTCAGGAGGATCCTAAACATAATGTAAAATCCCATTTTTCAGGATGGTCCTGAACAGAAGGTAAAATTACATTTTTCAGGAGGGGCCTGAACAGAAAGTAAAATCCCATTTTTCAGTAGGGTCCTGAACACAATGTAAAATCCCATTTTTCAGAAGGGTCCTGAACAGAAAGTAAAATCCCATTTTTCAGGAGGGTCCTGAACAGAAGGCAAAATCCCATTTTTTAGCACGGTCCTGAACATAATGTAAAATCCCATTTTTCAGGAGGGTTCTGAACTGAAAGTAAATTCCCATTTTTCAGGAGGGTCCTGAACTAAAAGTAAATTCCCATTTTTCAGGAGGGTCCTGAACATAAAGTAAAATCACATTTTTCAGGAGGGTCCTAAACAGAAAGTAAAAATCCCATTTTGCAGGAGGGGCCTGAACAGAAGGTAAAATCCAATTTTTCAGGAGGGTCCTGAACATAAAGTAAAATCCCATTTTTCAGGAGGGTCTTGAATTGAAAGTAAATTCCTATTTTTCAGGAGGGTCCTGAACATAAAGTAAATTCCCATTTTTCAGGAAGGTCCTGAACAGAAAGTAAAATTAAATATTTCAAGAGAGTCCTGAACAGAAAGTAAATTCCCATTTATCAGGAGGGTCCTGAACATTAAGTAAATTCCCATTTTCAGGAGGGTCCTGAACCGAAAGTAAAATTCCATTTTTCAGGAGGGTCCTGAACAGAAAGTAAAATTCCATTTTTCAGGAGGGACCTGAGCAGAAAGTAAAATCTCATTTTTCAGGAGGGTCCTGAACAGAAATTAAAATCCAAGATTTCATGAGGGTCCTGAACTGAAAGTAAATTCCCATTTTCAGGAGGGTCCTGAACATAAAGTAAATTCCCATTTTTCAGGAGGGACCTGAACAGAAAGTAAAATCCTATTTTTCAGGATGGTCCTGAACTGAACGTAAATTCCCATTTTTCAGGAGGGTCCTGAACATAAAGTAAATTCCCATTTTTCAGGAAGGTCCTGAAAAGAAAGTAAAATTCCATTTTTCAGGAGTGTCCTGAACAGAAAGTAAATTCCCATTTTTCAGGAGGGTCCTGAATATAAAGTAAATTCCCATTTTTCAGGAGGGTCCTGAACAGAAAGTAAAATTCTATTTTTCAGGAGGGTCCTGAACAGAAAGTAAATTCCCATTTTTCATGAGGGTCCTGAACATAAAGTAAAATTCAATTTTTCAGGAGGGTCCTAAACAGAAAGTAAAATCCCATTTTTCAGGAGGGTCCTGAACAGAAAGTAAAATCCCATTTTTCAGGAGGGTCCTGAATTGAAAGTAAAATCCCATTTTTCAGGAGGGTCCTGAACAAAAGTAAAATCCCATTTTTCTGGAGGGTCCTGAACTGAAAGTAGATCCCATTTTTCAGGAGGGTCCTGAACAAAAGGTAAAACCCCATTTTTCAGGAGGGTCCTGAACATAAAGTAAAATTCCAGTTTTCAGGAGGGGCCTGAACAGAAAGTATATTCCCATATTTCAGGAGGGTCCTGAACTGAAAGTAAATTCCCATTTTTCATGAGGGTCCTGAACATAATGTAAATTCCCATTTTTTAGGAGGGACCTGAACAGAAAGTAAAATCCCATTTTTCAGGAGGGTCCTGAACTGAAAGTAAATTCCCATTTTTCAGGAGAGTCCTAAACATAAAGTAAAATCCCATTTTTCAGGATGGTCCTGAACAGAAGGTAAAATCCCATTTTTCAGGAGGATCCTGAACATAAAGTAAAATCCCATTTTTCAGGAGGGTTCTGAACTGAAAGTAAATTCCCATTTTTCAGGAGGGTCCTGAATTAAAAGTAAATTCCCATTTTTCAGGAGGGTCCTGAACATAAAGTAAAATTCCATTTTTCAGGAGGGTCATGAACTGAAAATAAATTCCCATTTTTCATGAGGGTCCTGAACATAAAGTAAAATTCCATTTTTCAGGAGGGTCCTAAACAGAAAGTAAAATCCCATTTTTCAGGAGGGTCCTGAACAGAAAGTAAAATCCTATATTTCAGGAGGGTCCTGAACTGAAAGTAAATTCCCATTTTTCAGGAGGGTCCTGAACATAAAGTAAATTCCCATTTTTCAGGAGGGACCTCAACAGAAAGTAAAATCCAATTTTTCAGGAGGGTCATGAACTGAAAATAAATTCCCATTTTTCAGGAGGGTCCTAAACATAATGTAAAATCCCATTTTTCAGGATGGTCCTGAACATAAAGTAAAATTCCATTTTTCAGGAGGGGCCTGAACAGAAAGTAAAATCCCATTTTTCAGGAGGGTCCTGAACATAAAGTAAAATCCCATTTTTCAGGAGGGTCCTGAACAGAAAGTAAAATCCCATTTTTCAGGAGGGTCCTGAACAGAAGGTAAAATCACATTTTTTAGGACGGTCCTGAACATAAAGTAAAATCCCATTTTTTAGGAGGGTTCTGAACTAAAAGTAAATTCCCATTTTTCAGGAGGGTCCTAAACATAAAGTAAAATCCTATTTTTCAGGATGGTCCTGAACATAAAGTTAAATCCCATTTTTCAGGAGGGTCCTGAACAGAAAGTAAAATCCCATTTTTCAGGAGGGTCCTGAACATTAAGTAAAATCCCATTTTTCAGGATGGTCCTGAACAGAAGGTAAAATCCCATTTTTCAGGAGGGTCTTGAACTGAAAGTAAGTTCCTATTTTAAAGGAGGGTCCTGAACATAAAGTAAATTCCCATTTTTCAGGAAGGTCCTGAACAGAAAGTAAAATTAAATATTTCAAGAGAGTCCTGAACAAAAAGTAAATTCCCATTTTTCAGGATGGTCCTGAACATAAAGTAAATTCCCATTTTCAGGAGGGTCCTGAACCGAAAGTAAAATTCCATTTTTCAGGAGGGTCCTGAACAGAAAGTTAAATCCCATTTTTCAGGAGGGACCTGAACAGAAAGTAAAATCCCATTTTTCAGGAGGGTCCTGAACAGAAATTAAAATCCAATATTTCAGGAGGGTCCTGAACTGAAAGAAAATTCCCATTTTTCAGGAGGGTCCTGAACATAAAGTAAAATCCCATTTTTCAGGAGGGTCCTGAACAGATAGTAAAATCCCATTTTTCAGGATGGTCCTGAACTGAACGTAAATTCCCATTTTTCAGGAGGGTCCTGAACATAAAGTAAATTCCCATTTTTCAGGAAGGTCCTGAACAGAAAGTAAAATTCCATTTTTAAGGAGTGTCCTGAACAGAAAGTAAATTCCCATTTTTCAGGAGGGTCCTGAACAGAAAGTAAAATTCCATTTTTCAGGAGGGTCCTGAACAGAAAGTAAATTCCCATTTTTCATGAGGGTCCTGAACATAAAGTAAAATTCCATTTTTCAGGAGGGTCCTAAACAGAAAGTAAAATCCCATTTTTCAGGAAGGTCCTGAACAGAAAGTAAAATCCCATTTTTCAGGAGGGTCCTGAATTGAAAGTAAAATCCCATTTATCAGGAGGGTCCTGAACAAAAGTAAAATCCCATTTTTCTGGAGGGTCCTAAACTGAAACTAGATCCCATTTTTCAGGAGGGTCCTGAACAGAAGGTAAAACCCCATTTTTCAGGAGGGTCCTGAACATAAAGTAAATTTCCATTTTTCAGGAGAGTCCTGAACAGAAAGTAAAATCCCATATTTCAGGAGGGTCCTGAACTGAAAGTAAATTGCCATTTTTCAGGAGGGTCCTGAACATAATGTAAATTTCCATTTTTTAGGAGGGACCTGAACAGAAAGAAAAATCCCATTTTTCAGGAGGGTCCTGAACTGAAAGTAAATTCCCATTTTTCAAGAGGGTCCTAAACATATAGTAAAATCCAATTTTTCAGGATGGTCCTGGACATAAAGTAAAATCCCATTTTTCAGGAGGGTCCTGAACAGAAAGTAAAATCCCATTTTTCAGGAGGGTCCTGAACATAAAGTAAAATCCCATTTTTCAGGATGGTCCTGAACAGAAGGTAAAATCCCATTTTTCAGGAGGATCCTGAACATAAAGTAAAATCCCATTTTTCAGGAGGGTTCTGAACTGAAAGCAAATTCCCATTTTTCAGGAGGGTCCTGAATTAAAAGTAAATTCCCATTTTTCAGGAGGGTCCTGAACATAAAGTAAAATTCCATTTTTCAGGAGGGTCATGAACTAAAAATAAATTCCCATTTTTCATGAGGGTCCTGAACATAAAGTAAAATTCCATTTTTCAGGAGGGTCCTAAACATATAGTAAAATCCAATTTTTCAGGATGGTCCTGGACATAAAGTAAAATCCCATTTTTCAGGAGGGTCCTGAACAGAAAGTAAAATCCCATTTTTCAGGAGGGTCCTGAACAAATGTAAAATCCGATTTTTCTGGAGGGTCCTGAACTGAAAGTAGATCCCATCTTTTAGGAGGGTCCTGAACAGAAGGTAAAACCCCATTTTTCAGGAGGGTCCTGAACATAAAGTAAAATTCCATTTTTCAGGAGGGTCCTGAACATAATGTAAATTCCAATTTTTTAGGTGGGACCTGAACAGAAAGTAAAATCCCATTTTTCAGGAGGGTCCTGAACTGAAAGTAAATTCCCATTTTTCAGGAGGGTCCTAAACATAAAGTAAAATCCTATTTTTCAGGATTGTCCTGAACATAAATTAAAATCTCATTTTTCAGGAGGGTCCTGAACAGAAAGTAAAATCCTATTTTTCAGGAGGGTCATGAACATAAAGTAAAATCCCATTTTTCAGGATGGTCCTGAACAGAAGGTAAAATCCCATTTTTCAGGAGGATCCTGAACATAAAGTAAAATCCCATTTTTCAGGAGGGTTCTGAACTGAAAGTAAATTCCCATTTTTCAGGAGGGTCCTGAATTAAAAGTAAATTCCCATTTTTCAGGAGGGTCCTGAACATAAAGTAAAATTCCATTTTTCAGGAGGGTCCTAAACAGAAAGTAAAAATCCCATTTTGCAGGATGATCTTGATCAGAAGGCAAAATCCCATTTTTCAAGAGGGTCCTGAACATAACGTAAAATCCCATTTTTCAGGATGGTCCTGAACTGAAATTAAATTCCCATTTTTCAGGAGGGTCCTGAACATAAAGTAAATTCTCATTTTTCAGGAAGGTCCTGAACAGAAAGTAAAATTCCATTTTTCAGGAGGGTCCTGAACAGAAAGTAAAATTCCATTTTTCAGGATGGTCCTGAACAGAAAGAAAATTCCCATTTTTCATGAGAGATCCTGAATATAAAGTAAAATCCCATTTTTCAGGAGGGTCCTCAACAGAAAGTAAAATCCCATTTTTCAGGAAGGTCCTGAACAGAAAGTAAAATTCCATTTTTCAGGAGGATCCTGAATTGAAAGTAAAATCCCATTTTTCAGGAGGGTCCTGAATAAAAGTAAAATCCCATTTTTCAAGAGTGTCCTGAACTGAAAGTAGATCCCATTTTTCAGGAGGGTCCTGAATAGAAGGTAAAACCCTATTTTTTAGGAGGGTCTTGAACACAAAGTAAAATCCCATTTTTCAGGAGGGTCCTGAACAGAAAGTAAAATCCCATATTTCAGGAGGGTCCTGAACTGAAAGTAAATTCCCATTTTTCAGGAGTGTCCTGAACATAATGTAAATTCCCATTTTTCAGGAGGGACCTGAATAGAAAGTAAAATCCCATTTTTCAGGAGGGTCCTGAACTGAAAGCAAATTCCCATTTTTCAGGAGGGTCCTGAACATAAAGTAAAATCCCATTTTTCAGGAGGGTCCTGAACAGAAAGTAAAATCCCATTTTTCAGGTGGGTCCTGAACTTAAAGTAAAATCCCATTTTTCAAGAGGGTCCTGAACAGAAGGTAAAATCCCATTTTTCAGGAGGGTCCTGAACATAAAGTAAAATTCCATTTTTCAGGATGGTCCTGAACTGAAAGTAAAATTCCATTTTTCAGGAGGGTCCTGAACAGAAAGTAAATTCGCATTTTTCATGAGGGTCCTGAACATAAAGTAAAATACCATTGTTCAGGAGGGTCCTAATCAGAAAGTAAAATCCCATTTTTCAGGAGGGTCCTGAACAGAATGTAAAATCCCATTTTTCAGGAGGGTCCTGAATTGAAAGTAAAATCCCATTTTTCAGGAAGGTCCTGAACAAAAGTAAAATCCCATTTTTCAGGAGGGTCCTGAACTGAAAGTAGATCCCATTTTTCAGGAGGGTCCTAAACAGAAGGTAAAAGCCCATTTTTCAGGAGGGTCCTGAACATAAAGTAAAATTCCATTTTTCGGGAGGGTCCTGAACTGAAAGTAAATTCCCATTTTTCAGGAGGGTCCTTAACATAAAGTAAATTCCCATTTTTCAGGAGGGACCAGAATAGAAAGTAAAATCCCATTTTTCAGGAGGGTCCTGAACTGAAAGTAAATTCCCATATTTCAGGAGGGTCCTGAACATAAAGTAAAATCCCATTTTTCAGGAGGGTCCTAAACAGAAATTAAATCCCATTTTTCAGGAAGGTCCTGAACAGAATGTAAAATCCCATTTTTCAGGAGGGTCCTGAATTGAAAGTAAAATCCCATTTTTCAGGAAGGTCCTGAACAAAAGTAAAATCCCATTTTTCAGGAGGGTCCTGAACTGAAAGTAGATCCCATTTTTCAGGAGGGTCCTGAACAGAAGGTAAAAGCCCATTTTTCAGGAGGGTCCTGAACATAAAGTAAAATTCCATTTTTCGGGAGGGTCTTGAACTGAAAGTAAATTCCCATTTTTCAGGAGGGTCCTGAACATAAAGTAAATTCCCATTTTTCAGGAGGGACCAGAATAGAAAGTAAAATCCCATTTTTCAGGAGGGTCCTGAACTGAAAGTAAATTCCCATATTTCAGGAGGGTCCTGAACATAAAGTAAAATCCCATTTTTCAGGAGGGTCCTGAACAGAAAGTAAAATCCCATTTTTTAGGAGGGTACTGATCATAAAGTAAAATCCCATTTTTCAGGAGGGTCCTGAACAGAAGGTAAAATCCCATTTTTCAGGAGGGTCCTGAACATAAAGTAAAATTCCATTTTTCAGGATGGTCCTGAACTGAAAGTAAAATTCCATTTTTCAGGAGGGTCCTGAACAGAAAGTAAATTCCCATTTTTCATGAGGGTCCTGAACATTAAGTAAAATTCCATTTTTCAGGAGGGTCCTAAACAGAAAGTAAAATCCCATTTTTCAGGAGGGTCCTGAACAGAAAGTAAAATCCCATTTTACAGGAGGGTCCTGAATTGAAAGTAAAATCCCATTTTTCAAGAGGGTCCTGAACAAAAGTAAAATCCCATTTTTCAGGAGGGTCCTGAACTGAAAGTAGATCCCATTTTTCAGGAGGGTCCTGAACAGAAGGTAAAACCCCATTTTTCAGGAGGGTCCTGAACATAAAGTAAAATTCCATTTTTCAGGAGGGTCCTGAACAGAAAGTAAAATCCCATATTTCAGGAGGGTCCTGAACTCAAAGTAAATTCCCATTTTTCAGGAGGGTCCTGAACTGAAAGTAAATTCCCATTTTTCAGGAGGGACCTGAACAGAAAGTAAAATCCCATTTTTCAGGAGGGTCATGAACTGAAAGTAAATTCCCATTTTTCAGGAGGGTCCTAAACATAAAGTAAAATCCCATTTTTCAGGATGGTCCTGAACATAAAGTAAAATCCCATTTTTCAGGAGGGGCCTGAACAGAAAGTAAAATCCCATTTTTCAGGAGGGTCCAGAACAGAAAGTAAAATCCCATTTTTCAGGAGGGTCCTGAACAGAAAGTAAAATTCCATTTTTCAGGAGGGTCCTGAACAAAAAGTAAAATCCCATTTTTCAGGAGGGTCCTGAACAGAAGGTAAAATCCCATTTTTTAGGAGGGTCCTGAACATAAAGTAAAATCCCATTTTTCAGGAGGGTTCTGAACTGAAAGTAAATTCCCATTTTTCAGGAGAGTCCTGAACTAAAAGTAAATTCCCATTTTTCAGAAGGGTCCTGAACATAAAGTAAAATCACATTTTTCAGGAGGGTCCTAAACAGAAAGTAAAAATCCCATTTTGCAGGAGGGGCCTGAACAGAAGGTAAAATCCCATTTTTCAGGAGGGTCCTGAACATAAAGTAAAATCCCATTTTTCAGGAGGGTCTTGAACTGAAAGTAAATTCCCATTTTTCAGGACGGTCCTAACCATAAAGTAAATTCCCATTTTTCAGGAAGGTCCTGAACAGAAAGTAAAATTCCATATTTCAGGAGGGTCCTGAACAGAAAGTAAATTCCCATTTTTCAGGAGGGTCCTGAACATAAAGTAAATTCCTATTTTCAGGAGGGTCCTGAAAAGAAAGTAAAATTCCATTTTTCAGGTTGTCCTGAACAGAAAGTAAAATCCCATTTTTCAGGAGGGTTCTGAACAGAAAGTAAAATCCCATTTTTCAGGAGGGTCCTGAATTGAAAGTAAAATCCCATTTTTCAGGAGGGTCCTGAACAAAAGTAAAATCCCATTTTTCAGGAGGGTCCTGAATTGAAAGTAGATCCCATTTTTCAGGAGGGTCCTGAACAGAAATTAAAATCCAATATTTCAGGAGGGTCCTGAACTGAAAGTAAATTCCCATTTTTCAGGAGGGTTCTGAACATAAAGTAAATTCCCATTTTTCAGGAAGGTCCCGAACAGAAAGTAAAATTCCATTTTTCAGGAGGGTCCTGAACTGAAAGTCAATTCCCATTTTTCAGGAGGGTCCTGAACATAAAGTAAATTCCCATTTTTCAGGAGGGTCCTGAACAGAAAGTAAAATTCCATTTTTCAGGAGGGTCCTGAATTGAAAGTAGATCCCATTTTTCAGGAGGGTCCTGAACAGAAAGTAAAATCCCATTTTTCAGGATGGTCCTGAACTGAAAGTAAATTCCCATTTTTCAGGAGGGTCCTGAACATAAAGTAAATTCCCATTTTTCAGGAAGGTCCCGAACAGAAAGTAAAATTCCATTTTTCAGGAGGGTCCTGAACTGAAAGTCAATTCCCATTTTTCAGGAGGGTCCTGAACATAAAGTAAATTCCCATTTTTCAGGAGGGTCCTGAACAGAAATTAAAATTCCATTTTTCAGGAGGGTCCTAAACAGAAAGTAAATTCCCATTTTTCATGAGGGTCCTGAACATAAAGTAAAATTCCATTTTTCAGGAGGGTCCTAAACAGAAAGTAAAATCCCATTTTTCAGGAGGGTCCTGAACCGAAAGTAAAATCCCATTTTTTAGGAGGGTCCTGAATTGAAAGTAAAATCCCATTTTTCAGGAGGGTCCTGAACAAAAGTAAAATCCCATTTGTCCGGAGGTTCCTGAACTGAAAGTAGATCCCATTTATCAGGAGGGTCATGAACAAAAGGTAAAACCCCATTTTTCAGGAGGGTCCTGAACATAAAGTAAAATTCCATTTTTCAGGAGAGTCCTGAACAGAAAGTAAAATCCCATATTTCAGGAGGGTCCTGAACTGAAAGTAAATTCCCATTTTTCAGGAGGGTCCTGAACATAAAGTAAATTCCCATTTTTCAGGAGGGACCTGAACAAAAAGTAAAATCCCATTTTTCAGGAGGGTCCTGAACTGAAAGTAAATTCCCATTTTTCAGGAAGGTCCTAAACATAATGTAAATTCCCATTTTTCAGGATGGTCCTGAACATAAAGTAAAATCCCATTTTTAGGAGGGGCCTGAACAGAAAGTAAAATCCCAATTTTCAGGAGGGTCCTGAACATAATGTAAAATCCTATTTTTCAGAATGGTCCTGAACAGAAGGTAAAATCCCATTTTTAGGAGGGTCCTGAACATAAAGTAAAATCCCATTTTTCAGGAGGGTTCTGAACTGAAAGTAAATTCCCATTTTTCAGGAGGGTCCTGAACTAAAAGTAAATTCCCATTTTTCAGGAGGGTCCTGAACATAAAGTAAAATCACATATTTCAGGAGGGTCCTAAACAGAAAGTAAAAATCCCATTGTGCAGGAGGGTCCTGAACAGAAGGTAAAATCCTATTTTTCAGGAGGGTCCTGAACATAAAGTAAAATCCCATTTTTCAGGAGGGTCTTGAACTGAAAGTAAATTCCCATTTTTCAGGAGGGTCCTGAACATAAAGTAAATTCCTATTTTTCAGGAAGGTCCTGATCAGAAAGTTAAATTCCATATTTAAGGAGGGTCCTGAACAGAAAGTAAATTCCCATTTTTCAGGTTGGTCCTGAACATAATGTAAATTCCCATTTTTCAGGAGGGTCCTGAACAGAAAGTAAAATTCCTTTTTTCAGGAGGGTCCTGAACAGAAAGTAAATTTCCATTTTTCATGAGGGTCCTGAACATAAAGTAAAATCCTATTTTTCAGGAGGGTCCTGATAGAAGGTAAAATACCATTTTTCAGGAGGGTCCTGAGCATAAAGTAAACTCCCATTTTTCAGGAAGGTCCTGAACTGAAAGTAAATTCCCATTTTTCAGGAGGGTCCTAAACATAAAGTAAAATCCCATTTTTTAGGATGGTCCTGAACATAAAGTAATATCCCATTTTTCAGGAGGGGCCTGAACAGAAAGTAAAATCCCATTTTTCAGGAAGGTCCTGAACATAAAGTAAAATCCCATTTTTAAGGAGGGTCCTGAACAGAAGGTAGAATCCCATTTTTAGGAGGGTCCTGAACATAAAGTAAAATCCCATTTTTCAGGAGGGTTCTGAACTGAAAGTAAATTCCCATTTTTCAGGAGGGTCCTTAACATAAAGTAAAATCACATTTTTCAGGAGGGTCCTAAACAGAAAGTAAAAATCCCATTTTGTAGGAGGGTCCTGAACAGAAGGTAAAATCCCATTTTTCAGGAGGGTCCTGAACATAAAGTAAAATCCCATTTTTCAGGAGGGTCGTGAACTGAAAGTAAATTCCCATTTTTCAGGAGGGTCCTAAACAGAAAGTAAAATCCCATTTTTCAGGAGGGTCCTGAACATAAAGTAAAATCCCATTTTTCAGGAGGGTCCTGAACAGAAAGTAAATCCCATTTTTCAGGAGGGTCCTGAACAGAAAGTAAAATCCCATTTTGTCGGAGGGTCCTGAACAGAAAGTAAAATCCCATTTTTCAGAAGGGTCCTGAACATAAAGCAAAATCACATTTTTCAGGAGGGTCCTGAACAGAAGGTAAAATCCCATTTTTGAGGAGGGTCCTGAACTGAAAGTAAATTACCATTTTTCAGGAGGGTCCTGAGCATAAAGTAAATTCCCATTTTTCAGGAGGGACCTGAACAAAAAGTAAAATCCCATTTTTCACAAGGGTCCTGAACTGAAAGTAAATTCCCATTTTTCAGGAGGGTCCTGAACATAAAGTAAAATCTCATTTTTCAGGAGGGTCCTGAACATAAAGTAAAATCCCATTTTTCAGGAGGGTCCTGAACAGAAAGTAAAATCTCATTTTTCAGGAGGGTCCTGAAAATAAAGTAAAATCCCATTTTTCAGAAGGGTCCTGAACAGAAGGTAAAATCCCATTTTTCAGGAGGGTCCTGAGCATAAAGTAAAATCCCATTTTTCAGGAGGATCCTGAACTAAAAGTAAATTCCCATTTTTCAGGAGGGTCCTGAACTGAAAGTAAATTCCCATTTTTCAGGAGGGTCCTGATAGAAGGTAAAATCCTATTTTTCAGGAGGGTCCCGATAGAAGGTAAAATCCTATTTTTCAGGAGGGTCCAGAACGTAAAGTAAAATCCCATTTTTCAGGAGGGTCCTGAACTGAAATTAAATTCCCATTTTTCAGGAGGGTCCTGAACATAAAGTAAATTCCCATTTTTCAGGAGGGTCTAGAATAGAAAGTAAAATTCCATTTTTCTGGAGGTTCCTGAACTATAAGTAAATTCCCATTTTTCAGGAGGGTCCTGAACATAAAGTAAAATCCCATTTTTCAGGAGGGTCCTAAACATAAAGTAAAAACCCATTTTTCAGGAGGGTCCTGAACAGAAAGTAAAATCCCATTTTTCAGGAGGGTCCTGAACAGAAATTAAATTCCCATTTTTCAGGAGGGTCCTAAACATAAAGTAAAATCTCATTTTTCAAGAGGGTCCTGAACATAAAGTAAAATCCCATTTTTTAGGAGGGTCCTGAACAAAAGTAAAATCCCATTTTTCAGGAGGGTCCTGAACAGAAAGTAGATCCTATTTTTTTTAGGAGGGTCCTGAACAGAAGGTAAAACTCTATTTTTGAGGAGGGTCCTGAATATAAAGTAAAATCCCATTTTTCAGGAGTGTCCGGAACATAAAGTAAAATCCCATTTTTCAGGAGGGTCTTGAACTGAAAGTAAATTCCTATTTTACAGGAGGGTCCTGAACATAAAGTAAATTCCCATTTTTCAGGAAGGTCTTGAACAGAAAGTAAAATTAAATATTTCAAGAGAGTCCTGAACAGAAAGTAAATTCCCACTTTTCAGGAGGGTCCTGAACATAAAGTAAATTCCAATTTTCAGGAGGGTCCTGAACCGAAAGTAAAATTCCATTTTTCAGGAGGGTCCTGAACAGAAAGTAAAATCCCATTTTTCAGGAGGGTCCTGAACAGAAAGTAAAATCCCATTTTTCAAGAGGGTCCTGAATTGAATGTAAAATCCCATTTTTCAGGAGGGTCCTGAACAAAAGTAAAATCCCATTTTTCTGGAGGGTCCTGAACTGAAAGTAGATCCCATTTTTCAGGAGGGTCCTGAACAGAAGGTAAAACCCCATTTTTCAGGAGGGTCCTGAACATAAAGTAAAATTCCATTTTTCAGGAGGGTCCTGAACAGAAAGTAAATTCCCATTTTTCAGGAGGGACCTGAACAGAAAGTAAAATCCCATTTTTCAGGAGGGTCATGAACTGAAAATAAATTCCCATTTTTCAGGAGGGGCCTGAACATAAAGTAAAATTCCATTTTTCAGGAGGGTCATGAACAAAAAGTAAAATCCTATATTTCAGGAGGGTCCTGAACTGAAAGTAAATTCCCATTTTTCAGGAGGGTCCTGAGCTGAAAGTAAAATCCCATTTTTCAGGAGGGACCAGAACAGAAAGTAAAATCCCATTTTTCAGGAGGGTCATGAACTGAAAATAAATTCCCATTTTTCAGGAGGATCCTAAACATAATGTAAAATCCCATTTTTCAGGATGGTCCTGAACAGAAGGTAAAATTACATTTTTCAGGAGGGGCCTGAACAGAAAGTTAAATCCCATTTTTCAGTAGGGTCCTGAACACAAAGTAAAATCCCATTTTTCAGAAGGGTCCTGAACAGAAAGTAAAATCCCATTTTTCAGGAGGGTCCTGAACAGAAGGCAAAATCCCATTTTTTAGGACGGTCCTGAACATAATGTAAAATCCCATTTTTCAGGAGGGTTCTGAACTGAAAGTAAATTCCCATTTTTCAGGAGGGTCCTGAACTAAAAGTAAATTCCCATTTTTCAGGAGGGTCCTGAACATAAAGTAAAATCACATTTTTCAAGAGGGTCCTAAACAGAAAGTAAAAATCCCATTTTGCAGGAGGGGCCTGAACAGAAGGTAAAATTCAATTTTTCAGGAGGGTCCTGAACATAAAGTAAAATCCCATTTTTCAGGAGGGTCTTGAATTGAAAGTAAATTCCTATTTTTCAGGAGGGTCCTGAACATAAAGTAAATTCCCATTTTTCAGGAAGGTCCAGAACAGAAAGTAAAATTAAATATTTCAAGAGAGTCCTGAACAGAAAGTAAATTCCCATTTTTCAGGAGGGTCCTGAACATTAAGTAAATTCCCATTTTCAGGAGGGTCCTGAACCGAATGTAAAATTCCATTTTTCAGGAGGGTCCTGAACAGAAAGTAAAATCCCATTTTTCAGGAGGGTCCTGAACAGAAATTAAAATCCAATATTTCAGGAGGGTCCTGAACTGAAAGTAAATTCCCATTTTCAGGAGGGTCCTGAACATAAAGTAAATTCCCATTTTTCAGGAGGGACCTGAACAGAAAGTAAAATCCTATTTTTCAGGATGGTCCTGAACTGAACGTAAATTCCCATTTTTCAGGAGGGTCCTGAACATAAAGTAAATTCCCATTTTTCAGGAAGGTCCTGAAAAGAAAGTAAAATTCCATTTTTCAGGAGTGTCCTGAACAGAAAGTAAATTCCCATTTTTCAGGAGGGTCCTGAATATAAAGTAAATTCCCATTTTTCAGGAGGGTCCTGAACAGAAAGTAAAATTCTATTTTTCAGGAGGGTCCTGAACAGAAAGTAAATTCCCATTTTTCATGAGGGTCCTGAACATAAAGTAAAATTCAATTTTTCAGGAGGGTCCTAAACAGAAAGTAAAATCCCATTTTTCAGGAGGGTCCTGAACAGAAAGTAAAATCCCATTTTTCAGGAGGGTCCTGAATTGAAAGTAAAATCCCATTTTTCAGGAGGGTCCTGAACAAAAGTAAAATCCCATTTTTCTGGAGGGTCCTGAACTGAAAGTAGATCCCATTTTTCAGGAGGGTCCTGAACAAAAGGTAAAACCCCATTTTTCAGGAGGGTCCTGAACATAAAGTAAAATTCCATTTTTCAGGAGGGGCCTGAACAGAAAGTATAATCCCATATTTCAGGAGGGTCCTGAACTGAAAGTAAATTCCCATTTTTCATGAGGGTCCTGAACATAATGTAAATTCCCATTTTTTAGGAGGGACCTGAACAGAAAGTAAAATCCCATTTTTCAGGAGGGTCCTGAACTGAAAGTAAATTCCCATTTTTCAGGAGGGTCCTAAACATAAAGTAAAATCCCATTTTTCAGGATGGTCCTGAACAGAAGGTAAAATCCCATTTTTCAGGAGGATCCTGAACATAAAGTAAAATCCCATTTTTCAGGAGGGTTCTGAACTGAAAGTAAATTCCCATTTTTCAGGAGGGTCCTGAATTAAAAGTAAATTCCCATTTTTCAGGAGGGTCCTGAACATAAAGTAAAATTCTCTTTTTCAGGAGGGTCATGAACTGAAAATAAATTCCCATTTTTCATGAGGGTCCTGAACATAAAGTAAAATTCCATTTTTCAGGAGGTTCCTAAACAGAAAGTAAAATCCCATTTTTCAGAAGGGTCCTGAACAGAAAGTAAAATCCTATATTTCAGGAGGGTCCTGAACTGAAAGTAAATTCCCATTTTTCAGGAGGGTCCTGAACATAAAGTAAATTCCCATTTTTCAGGAGGGACCTCAACAGAAAGTAAAATCCCATTTTTCAGGAGGGTCATGAACAGAAAATAAATTCCCATTTTTCAGGAGGGTCCTAAACATAATGTAAAATCCCATTTTTCAGGATGGTCCTGAACATAAAGTAAAATTCCATTTTTCAGGAGGGTCCTGAACAGAAAGTAAAATCCCATTTTTCAAGAGGGTCCTGAACATAAAGTAAAATCCCATTTTTCAGGAGGGTCCTGAACAGAAAGTAAAATCCCATTTTTCAGGAGGGTCCTGAACAGAAGGTAAAATCCCATTTTTTAGGACGGTCCTGAACATAAAGTAAAATCCCATTTTTCAGGAGGGTTCTGAACTGAAAGTAAATTCCCATTTTTCAGGAGGGTCCTAAACATAAAGTAAAATCCTATTTTTCAGGATGGTCCTGAACATAAAGTTAAATCCCATTTTTCAGGAAGGTCCTGAACAGAAAGTAAAATCCCATTTTTCAGGAGGGTCCTGAACATTAAGTAAAATCCCATTTTTCAGGATGGTCCTGAACAGAAGGTAAAATCCCATTTGTCAGGAGGGTCTTGAACTGAAAGTACGTTCCTATTTTAAAGGAGGGTCCTGAACATAAAGTAAATTCCCATTTTTCAGGAAGGTCCTGAACAGAAAGTAAAATTAAATATTTCAAGAGAGTCCTGAACAAAAAGTAAATTCCCATTTTTCAGGAGGGTCCTGAACATAAAGTAAATTCCCATTTTCAGGAGGGTCCTGAACCGAAAGTAAAATTCCATTTTTCAGGAGGGTCCTGAACAGAAAGTAAAATCCCATTTTTCAGGAGAGTCCTGAACAGAAAGTAAAATCCCATTTTTCAGGAGGGTCCTGAACATAAAGTAAAATCCCATTTTTCAGGATGGTCCTGAACAGAAGGTAAAATCCCATTTTTCAGGAGGATCCTGAACATAAAGTAAAATCCCATTTTTCAGGAGGGTTCTGAACTGAAAGTAAATTCCCATTTTTCAGGAGTGTCCTGAATTAAAAGTAAATTCCCATTTTTCAGGAGGGTCCTGAACATAAAGTAAAATTCCATTTTTCAGGAGGGTCATGAACTGAAAATAAATTCCCATTTTTCATGAGGGTCCTGAACATAAAGTAAAATTCCATTTTTCAGGTGGGTCCTAATCAGAAAGTAAAATCCCATTTTTCAGGAGGGTCCTGAACAGAAAGTAAAATCCCATTTTTCAAGAGGGTCCTGAATTGAAAGTAAAATCCCATTTTTCAGGAGGGTCCTGAACAAATGTAAAATCCCATTTTTCTGGAGGGTCCTGAACTGAAAGTAGATCCCATTTTTCAGGAGGGTCCTGAACAGAAGGTAAAACCCCATTTTTCAGGAGGGTCCTGAACATAAAGTAAAATTCCATTTTTCAGGAGGGTCCTGAACATAATGTAAATTCCAATTTTTTAGGAGGGACCTGAACAGAAAGTAAAATCCCATTTTTCAGGAGGGTCCTGAACTGAAAGTAAATTCCCATTTTTCAGGAGGGTCCTAAACATAAAGTAAAATCCTATTTTTCAGGATTGTCCTGAACATAAATTAAAATCCCATTTTTCAGGAGGGTCCTGAACAGAAAGTAAAATCCTATTTTTCAGGAGGGTCATGAACATAAAGTAAAATCCCATTTTTCAGGATGGTCCTGAACAGAAGGTAAAATCCCATTTTTCAGGAGGATCCTGAACATAAAGTAAAATCCCATTTTTCAGGAGGGTTCTGAACTGAAAGTAAATTCCCATTTTTCAGGAGGGTCCTGAATTAAAAGTAAATTCCCATTTTTCAGAAGGGTCATGAACATAAAGTAAAATTCCATTTTTCAGGAGGGTCCTAAACAGAAAGTAAAAATCCCATTTTGCAGGAGGGTCTTGATCAGAAGGTAAAATCCCATATTTCAGGAGGGTCCTGAACATAACGTAAAATCCCATTTTTCAGGATGGTCCTGAACTGAAATTAAATTCCCATTTTTCAGGAGGGTCCTGAACATAAAGTAAATTCCCATTTTTCAGGAAGGTCCTGAACAGAAAGTAAAATTCCATTTTTCAGGAGGCTCCTGAACAGAAAGTAAAATTCCATTTTTCAGGATGGTCCTGAACAGAAAGAAAATTCCCATTTTTCATGAGGGATCCTGAATATAAAGTAAAATCCCATTTTTCAGGAGGGTCCTCAACAGAAAGTAAAATCCCATTTTTCAGGAAGGTCCTGAACAGAAAGTAAAATTCCATTTTTCAGGAGGATCCTGAATTGAAAGTAAAATCCCATTTTTCAGGAGGGTCCTGAATAAAAGTAAAATCCCATTTTTCAAGAGTGTCCTGAACTGAAAGTAGATCCCATTTTTCAGGAGGGTCCTGAATAGAAGGTAAAACCCCATTTTTTAGGAGGGTCTTGAACACAAAGTAAAATCCCATTTTTCAGGAGGGTCCTGAACAGAAAGTAAAATCCCATATTTCAGGAGGGTCCTGAACTGAAAGTAAATTCCCATTTTTCAGGAGTGTCCTGAACATAATGTAAATTCCCATTTTTCAGGAGGGACCTGAATAGAAAGTAAAATCCCATTTTTCAGGAGGGTCCTGAACTGAAAGCAAATTCCCATTTTTTAGGAGGGTCCTGAACATAAAGTAAAATCCCATTTTTCAGGAGGGTCCTGAACAGAAAGTAAAATCCCATTTTTCAGGTGGGTCCTGAACTTAAAGTAAAATCCCATTTTTCAAGAGGGTCCTGAACAGAAGGTAAAATCCCATTTTTCAGGAGGGTCCTGAACATAAAGTAAAATTCCATTTTTCAGGATGGTCCTGAACTGAAAGTAAAATTCCATTTTTCAGGAGGGTCCTGAACAGAAAGTAAATTCGCATTTTTCATGAGGGTCCTGAACATAAAGTAAAATTCCATTTTTCAGGAGGGTCCTAAAAAGAAAGTAAAATCCCATTCTTCAGGAGGGTCCTGAACAGAATGTAAAATCACATTTTTCAGGAGGGTCCTGAATTGAAAGTAAAATCCCATTTTTCAGGAAGGTCCTAAACAAAAGTAAAATCCCATTTTTCAGGAGGGTCCTGAACTGAAAGTAGATCCCATTTTTTAGGAGGGTCCTGAACAGAAGGTAAAAGCCCATTTTTCAGGAGGGTCCTGAACATAAAGTAAAATTCCATTTTTCGGGAGGGTCCTGAACTGAAAGTAAATTCCCATTTTTCAGGAGGGTCCTGAACATAAAGTAAATTCCCATTTTTCAGGAGGGACCAGAATAGAAAGTAAAATCCCATTTTTCAGGAGGGTCCTGAACTGAAAGTAAATTCCCATTTTTCAGGAGGGTCCTGAACATAAAGTAAAATCCCATTTTTCAGGAGGGTCCTGAACAGAAAGTAAAATCCCATTTTTTAGGAGGGTACTGATCATCAAGTAAAATCCCATTTTTCAGGAGGGTCCTGAACAGAAGGTAAAATCCCATTTTTCAGAAGGGTCCTGAACATAAAGTAAAATTCCATTTTTCAGGATGGTCCTGAACTGAAAGTAAAATTCCATTTTTCAGGAGGGTCCTGAACAGAAAGTAAATTCCCATTTTTCATGAGGGTCCTGAACATTAAGTAAAATTCCATTTTTCAGGAGGGTCCTAAACAGAAAGTAAAATCCCATTTTTCAGGAGGGTCCTGAACAGAAAGTAAAATCCCATTTTACAGGAGGGTCCTGAAATGAAAGTAAAATCCCATTTTTCAAGAGGGTCCTGAACAAAAGTAAAATCCCATTCTTCAGGAGGGTCCTGAACTGAAAGTAGATCCCATTTTTCAGAAGGGTCCTGAACAGAAGGTAAAACCCTATTTTTCAGGAGGGTCCTGAACATAAAGTAAAATTCCATTTTTCAGGAAGGTCCTGAACAGAAAGTAAAATCCCATATTTCAGGAGGGTCCTGAACTGAAAGTAAATTCCCATTTTTCAGGAGGGTCCTGAACTGAAAGTAAATTCCCATTTTTCAGGAGGGACCTGAACAGAAAGTAAAATCCCATTTTTCAGGAGGGTCATGAACTGAAAGTAAATTCCCATTTTTCAGGAGGGTCCTAAACATAAAGTAAAATCCCATTTTTCAGGATGGTCCTGAACATAAAGTAAAATCCCATTTTTCAGGAGGGGCCTGAACAGAAAGTAAAATCCCATTTTTCAGGAGGGTCTAGAACAGAAAGTAAAATCCCATTTTTCAGGAGGGTCCTGAACAGAAAGTAAAATTCCATTTTTCAGGAGGGTCCTGAACAAAAAGTAAAATCCCATTTTTCAGGAGGGTCCTGAACAGAAGGTAAAATCCCATTTTTTAGGAGGGTCCTGAACATAAAGTAAAATCCCATTTTTCAGGAGGGTTCTGAACTGAAAGTAAATTCCCATTTTTCAGGAGAGTCCTGAACTAAAAGTAAATTCCCATTTTTCAGGAGGGTCCTGAACATAAAGTAAAATCACATTTTTCAGGAGGGTCCTAAACAGAAAGTAAAAATCCCATTTTGCAGGAGGGGCCTGAACAGAAGGTAAAATCCCATTTTTCAGGAGGGTCCTGAACATAAAGTAAAATCCCATTTTTCAGGAGGGTCTTGAACTGAAAGTAAATTCCCATTTTTCAGGACGGTCCTAACCATGAAGTAAATTCCCATTTTTCAGGAAGGTCCTGAACAGAAAGTAAAATTCCATATTTCAGGAGGGTCCTGAACAGAAAGTAAATTCCCATTTTTCAGGAGGGTCCTGAACATAAAGTAAATTCCCATTTTCAGGAGGGTCCTGAAAAGAAAGTAAAATTCCATTTTTCAGGTTGTCCTGAACAGAAAGTAAAATCCCATTTTTCAGGAGGGTTCTGAACAGAAAGTAAAATCCCATTTTTCAGGAGGGTCGTGAATTGAAAGTAAAATCCCATTTTTCAGGAGGGTCCTGAACAAAAGTAAAATCCCATTTTTCAGGAGGGTCCTGAATTGAAAGTAGATCCCATTTTTCAGGAGGGTCCTTAACAGAAATTAAAATCCAATATTTCAGGAGGGTCCTGAACTGAAAGTAAATTCCCATTTTTCAGGAGGGTTCTGAACATAAAGTAAATTACCATTTTTCAGGAGGGACCTGAACAGAAAGTAAAATCCCATTTTTCAGGATGGTCCTGAACTGAAAGTAAATTCCCATTTTTCAGGAGGGTCCTGAACATAAAGTAAATTCCCATTTTTCAGGAAGGTCCCGAACAGAAAGTAAAATTCCATTTTTCAGGAGGGTCCTGAACTGAAAGTCAATTCCCATTTTTCAGGAGGGTCCTGAACATAAAGTAAATTCCCATTTTTCAGGAGGGTCCTGAACAGAAAGTAAAATTCCATTTTTCAGGAGGGTCCTGAACAGAAAGTAAATTCCCATTTTTCATGAGGGTCCTGAACATAAAGTAAAATTCCATTTTTCAGGAGGGTCCTAAACAGAAAGTAAAATCCCATTTTTCAGGAGGGTCCTGAACAGAAAGTAAAATCCCATTTTTTAGGAGGGTCCTGAATTGAAAGTAAAATCCCATTTTTCAGGAGGGTCCTGAACAAAAGTAAAATCCCATTTGTCAGGAGGTTCCTGAACTGAAAGTAGATCCCATTTATCAGGAGGGTCATGAACAAAAGGTAAAACCCCATTTTTCAGGAGGGTCCTGAACATAAAGTAAAATTCCATTTTTCAGGAGGGTCCTGAACAGAAAGTAAAATCCCATATTTCAGGAGGGTCCTGAACTGAAAGTAAATTCCCATTTTTCAGGAGGGTCCTGAACATAAAGTAAATTCCCATTTTTCAGGAGGGACCTGAACAAAAAGTAAAATCCCATTTTTCAGGAGGGTCCTGAACTGAAAGTAAATTCCCATTTTTCAGGAAGGTCCTAAACATAAAGTAAAATCCCATTTTTCAGGATGGTCCTGAACATAAAATAAAATCCCATTTTTAGGAGGGGCCTGAACAGAAAGTAAAATCCCAATTTTCAGGAGGGTCCTGAACATAATGTAAAATCCCATTTTTCAGAAGGGTCCTGAACAGAAGGTAAAATCCCATTTTTAGGAGGGTCCTGAACTAAAAGTAAAATCCCATTTTTCAGGAGGGTTCTGAACTGAAAGTAAATTCCCATTTTTCAGGAGGGTCCTGAACTAAAAGTAAATTCCCATTTTTCAGGAGGGTCCTGAACATAAAGTAAAATCACATATTTCAGGAGGGTCCTAAACAGTAAGTAAAAATCCCATTGTGCAGGAGGGTCCTGAACAGAAGGTAAAATCCCATTTTTCAGGAGGGTCCTGAACATAAAGTAAAATCCCATTTTTCAGGAGGGTCTTGAACTGAAAGTAAATTCCCATTTTTCAGGAGGGTCCTGAACATAAAGTAAATTCCTATTTTTCAGGAAGGTCCTGATCAGAAAGTTAAATTCCATATTTAAGGAGGGTCCTGAACAGAAAGTAAATTCCCATTTTTCAGGTTGGTCCTGAACATAATGTAAATTCCCATTTTTCAGGAGGGTCCTGAACAGAAAGTAAAATTCCTTTTTTCAGGAGGGTCCTGAACAGAAAGTAAATTTCCATTTTTCATGAGGGTCCTGAACATAAAGTAAAATCCTATTTTTCAGGAGGGTCCTGAGCATAAAGTAAACTCCCATTTTTCAGGAGGGTCCTGAACTGAAAGTAAATTCCCATTTTTCAGGAGGGTCCTAAACATAAAGTAAAATCCCATTTTTTAGGATGGTCCTGAACATAAAGTAAAATCCCATTTTTCAGGAGGGGCCTGAACAGAAAGTAAAATCCCATTTTTCAGGAGAGTCCTGAACATAAAGTAAAATCCCATTTTTAAGGAGGGTCCTGAACAGAAGGTAGAATCCCATTTTTAGGAGGGTCCTAAACATAAAGTAAAATCCCATTTATCAGGAGGGTTCTGAACTGAAAGTAAATTCCCATTTTTCAGGAGGGTCCTTAACATAAAGTAAAATCACATTTTTCAGGAGGGTCCTAAACAGAAAGTAAAAATCCCATTTTGTAGGAGGGTTCTGAACAGAAGGTAAAATCCCATTTTTCAGGAGGGTCCTGAACATAAAGTAAAATCCCATTTTTCAGGAGGGTCCAGAACAGAAAGTAAAATCCCATTTTTCAGGAGGGTCCTGAACAGAAAGTAAAATTCCATTTTTCAGGAGGGTCCTGAACAAAAAGTAAAATCCCATTTTTCAGGAGGGTCCTGAACAGAAGGTAAAATCCCATTTTTTAGGAGGGTCCTGAACATAAAGTAAAATCCCATTTTTCAGGAGGGTTCTGAACTGAAAGTAAATTCCCATTTTTCAGGAGAGTCCTGAACTAAAAGTAAATTCCCATTTTTCAGGAGGGTCCTGAACATAAAGTAAAATCACATTTTTCAGGAGGGTCCTAAACAGAATGTAAAAATCCCATTTTGCAGGAGGGGCCTGAACAGAAGGTAAAATCCCATTTTTCAGGAGGGTCCTGAACATAAAGTAAAATCCCATTTTTCAGGAGGGTCTTGAACTGAAAGTAAATTCCCATTTTTCAGGACGGTCCTAACCATGAAGTAAATTCCCATTTTTCAGGAAGGTCCTGAACAGAAAGTAAAATTCCATATTTCAGGAGGGTCCTGAACAGAAAGTAAATTCCCATTTTTCAGGAGGGTCCTGAACATAAAGTAAATTCCCATTTTCAGGAGGGTCCTGAAAAGAAAGTAAAATTCCATTTTTCAGGTTGTCCTGAACAGAAAGTAAAATCCCATTTTTCAGGAGGGTTCTGAACAGAAAGTAAAATCCCATTTTTCAGGAGGGTCGTGAATTGAAAGTAAAATCCCATTTTTCAGGAGGGTCCTGAACAAAAGTAAAATCCCATTTTTCAGGAGGGTCCTGAATTGAAAGTAGATCCCATTTTTCAGGAGGGTCCTTAACAGAAATTAAAATCCAATATTTCAGGAGGGTCCTGAACTGAAAGTAAATTCCCATTTTTCAGGAGGGTTCTGAACATAAAGTAAATTACCATTTTTCAGGAGGGACCTGAACAGAAAGTAAAATCCCATTTTTCAGGATGGTCCTGAACTGAAAGTAAATTCCCATTTTTCAGGAGGGTCCTGAACATAAAGTAAATTCCCATTTTTCAGGAAGGTCCCGAACAGAAAGTAAAATTCCATTTTTCAGGAGGGTCCTGAACTGAAAGTCAATTCCCATTTTTCAGGAGGGTCCTGAACATAAAGTAAATTCCCATTTTTCAGGAGGGTCCTGAACAGAAAGTAAAATTCCATTTTTCAGGAGGGTCCTGAACAGAAAGTAAATTCCCATTTTTCATGAGGGTCCTGAACATAAAGTAAAATTCCATTTTTCAGGAGGGTCCTAAACAGAAAGTAAAATCCCATTTTTCAGGAGGGTCCTGAACAGAAAGTAAAATCCCATTTTTTA
This sequence comes from Capsicum pubescens, assembly GCA_030864215.1. Taxonomy (NCBI): domain Eukaryota; kingdom Viridiplantae; phylum Streptophyta; class Magnoliopsida; order Solanales; family Solanaceae; genus Capsicum; species Capsicum pubescens. The sequence continues at coordinate 21,460,118 of CM061543.1, forward strand.
GGAGGGTCCTGAATTGAAAGTAAAATCCCATTTTTCAGGAGGGTCCTGAACAAAAGTAAAATCCCATTTGTCAGGAGGTTCCTGAACTGAAAGTAGATCCCATTTATCAGGAGGGTCATGAACAAAAGGTAAAACCCCATTTTTCAGGAGGGTGCTGAACATAAAGTAAAATTCCATTTTTCAGGAGGGTCCTGAACAGAAAGTAAAATCCCATATTTCAGGAGGGTCCTGAACTGAAAGTAAATTCCCATTTTTCAGGAGGGTCCTGAACATAAAGTAAATTCCCATTTTTCAGGAGGGACCTGAACAAAAAGTAAAATCCCATTTTTCAGGAGGGTCCTGAACTGAAAGTAAATTCCCATTTTTCAGGAAGGTCCTAAACATAAAGTAAAATCCCATTTTTCAGGATGGTCCTGAACATAAAATAAAATCCCATTTTTAGGAGGGGCCTGAACAGAAAGTAAAATCCCAATTTTCAGGAGGGTCCTGAACATAATGTAAAATCCCATTTTTCAGAAGGGTCCTGAACAGAAGGTAAAATCCCATTTTTAGGAGGGTCCTGAACTAAAAGTAAAATCCCATTTTTCAGGAGGGTTCTGAACTGAAAGTAAATTCCCATTTTTCAGGAGGGTCCTGAACTAAAAGTAAATTCCCATTTTTCAGGAGGGTCCTGAACATAAAGTAAAATCACATATTTCAGGAGGGTCCTAAACAGTAAGTAAAAATCCCATTGTGCAGGAGGGTCCTGAACAGAAGGTAAAATCCCATTTTTCAGGAGGGTCCTGAACATAAAGTAAAATCCCATTTTTCAGGAGGGTCTTGAACTGAAAGTAAATTCCCATTTTTCAGGAGGGTCCTGAACATAAAGTAAATTCCTATTTTTCAGGAAGGTCCTGATCAGAAAGTTAAATTCCATATTTAAGGAGGGTCCTGAACAGAAAGTAAATTCCCATTTTTCAGGTTGGTCCTGAACATAATGTAAATTCCCATTTTTCAGGAGGGTCCTGAACAGAAAGTAAAATTCCTTTTTTCAGGAGGGTCCTGAACAGAACGTAAATTTCCATTTTTCATGAGGGTCCTGAACATAAAGTAAAATCCTATTTTTCAGGAGGGTCCTGAGCATAAAGTAAACTCCCATTTTTCAGGAGGGTCCTGAACTGAAAGTAAATTCCCATTTTTCAGGAGGGTCCTAAACATAAAGTAAAATCCCATTTTTTAGGATGGTCCTGAACATAAAGTAAAATCCCATTTTTCAGGAGGGGCCTGAACAGAAAGTAAAATCCCATTTTTCAGGAGAGTCCTGAACATAAAGTAAAATCCCATTTTTAAGGAGGGTCCTGAACAGAAGGTAGAATCCCATTTTTAGGAGGGTCCTAAACATAAAGTAAAATCCCATTTATCAGGAGGGTTCTGAACTGAAAGTAAATTCCCATTTTTCAGGAGGGTCCTTAACATAAAGTAAAATCACATTTTTCAGGAGGGTCCTAAACAGAAAGTAAAAATCCCATTTTGTAGGAGGGTTCTGAACAGAAGGTAAAATCCCATTTTTCAGGAGGGTCCTGAACATAAAGTAAAATCCCATTTTTCAGGAGGGTCTTGAACTGTAAGTAAATTCCCATTTTTCAGGAGGGTCCTGAACATAAAGTAAATTCCCATTTTTTAGGATGGTCCTGAACAGAAAGTAAAATTCCATATTTCAGGAGGGTCCTGAACAGAAGGTAAAATCCCATTTTTTAGGAGGGTCCTGAACATAAAGTAAAATCCCATTTTTCAGGAGGGTCTTGAACTGAAAGTAAATTCCCATTTTTCAGGAGGGTCCTAAACAGAAAGTAAAATCCCATTTTTCAGGAGGGTCCTGAACATAAAGTAAAATCCCATTTTTCAGGAGGGTCCTGAACAGAAAGTAAATCCCATTTTTCAGGAGGGTCCTGAACAGAAAGTAAAATCCCATTTTGTAGGAGGGTCCTGAACAGAAAGTAAAATCCCATTTTTCAGGAGGGTCCTGAACATAAAGCAAAATCACATTTTTCAGGAGGGTCCTGAACAGAAGGTAAAATCCCATTTTTAAGGAGGGTCCTGAACTGAAAGTAAATTACCATTTTTCAGGAGGGTCCTGAGCATAAAGTAAATTCCCATTTTTCAGGAGGGACCTGAACAGAAAGTAAAATCCCATTTTTCACGAGGGTCCTGAACTGAAAGTAAATTCCCATTTTTCAGGAGGGTCCTGAACATAAAGTAAAATCTCATTTTTCAGGAGGGTCCTGAACATAAAGTAAAATCCCATTTTTCAGGAGGGTCCTGAACAGAAAGTAAAATCTCATTTTTCAGGAGGGTCCTGAAAATAAAGTAAAATCCCATTTTTCAGAAGGGTCCTGAACAGAAGGTAAAATCCCATTTTTCAGGAGGGTCCTGAGCATAAAGTAAAATCCCATTTTTCAGGAGGGTCCTGAACTAAAAGTAAATTCCCATTTTTCAGGAGGGTCCTGAACTGAAAGTAAATTCCCATTTTTCAGGAGGGTCCTGATACAAGGTAAAATCCTATTTTTCAGGAGGGTCCCGATAGAAGGTAAAATCCTATTTTTCAGGAGGGTCCAGAACGTAAAGTAAAATCCCCTTTTTCAGGAGGGTCCTGAACTGAAAGTAAATTCCCATTTTTCAGGAGGGTCCTGAACATAAAGTAAATTCCCATTTTTCAGGAGGGTCTAGAACAGAAAGTAAAATTCCATTTTTCTGGAGGTTCCTGAACTATAAGTAAATTCCCATTTTTCAGGAGGGTCCTGAACATAAAGTAAAATCCCATTTTTCAGGAGGGTCCTAAACATAAAGTAAAAACCCATTTTTCAGGAGGGTCCTGAACAGAAAGTAAAATCCCATTTTTCAGGAGGGTCCTGAACAGAAAGTAAATTCCCATTTTTCAGGAGGGTCCTAAACATAAAGTAAAATCTCATTTTTCAAGAGGGTCCTGAACATAAAGTAAAATCTCATTTTTTAGGAGGGTCCTGAACAAAAGTAAAATCCCATTTTTCAGGAGGGTCCTGAACAGAAAGTAGATCCTATTTTTCAGGAGGGTCCTGAACAGAAGGTAAAACTCTATTTTTGAGGAGGGTCCTGAATATAAAGTAAAATCCCATTTTTCAGGAGTGTCCTGAACAGAAAGTAAAATCCCATTTTGTAGGAGGGTCCTGAACAGAAAGTAAAATCCCATTTTTCAGGATGGACCTGAACATAAAGTAAAATCCCATTTTTCAGGAGTGTCCTGGACAAAAGGTAAAATCCCATATTTCAAGAGGGTCCTGAACTGAAAGTAAATTCCCATTTTTCAGGAGGGTCCTGAACATAAAGTAAATTCCCATTTGTCAGGAGGGACCTGAACAGAAAGTAAAATCCCATTTTTCAGGAGGGTCCTGAACTGAAAGTAAATTCCCATTTTTAAGGAGGGTCCTGAAAATAAAGTAAAATCCCATTTTTCAGGATGGTCCTGGTCATAAAGTAAAATCCCATTTTTCAGGAGGGTCTTGAACTTAAAGTAAATTCCCATTTTTCAGGAGGGTCCTGAACATAATGTAAATTCCTATTTTTCAGGAGGGTCCTGAACAGAAAGTAAAATTCCATTTTTCAGGAGGGCCTGAACTGAAAGTAAATTCCCATTTTTCAGGAGGGTCCTGAACATAAAGTAAAATCCCATTTTTCAGGAGGGTCCTGAACAGAAAGTAAATTCTCATTTTTCAGGAGGGTCCAGAACAGAAAGTAAAATTCCATTTTTCAGGAGGTTCCTGAACTGAAAGTAAATTCTCATTTTTTAGGAGGGTCCTGAACATAAAGTAAAATCCCATATTTCAGGAGGGTCCTGAACAGAAAGTAAAATCCCATTTTTCAAGAGGGTCCTGAACAGAAAGTAAATTCCCATTTTTCAGGAGGGTCCTGAACATAAAGTAAAATCCCATTTTTCAGGAGGGTCCAGAACATAAAGAAAAATCCCATTTTTCAGGAGGGTCCTGAATAGAAAGTAAAATCCCATTTTTCAGGAGGGTCCTGAACAGAAAGTAAATTCCCATTTTTCAGGAGGGTCCTGAACATAAAGTAAAATCCCATTTTTCAGGAGGGTCCTAAACATAAAGTAAAAACCCATTTTTCAGGAGGGTCCTGAACAGAAAGTAAAATCCCATTTTTCAGGAGGGTCCTGAACATAATGTAAATTCCTATTTTTCAGGAGGGTCCTGAACAGAAAGTAAAATTCCATTTTTCAGGAGGGCCTGAACTGAAAGTAAATTCCCATTTTTCAGGAGGGTCCTGAACATAAAGTAAAATCCCATTTTTCAGGAGGGTCCTGAACAGAAAGTAAATTCTCATTTTTCAGGAGGGTCCAGAACAGAAAGTAAAATTCCATTTTTCAGGAGGTTCCTGAACTGAAAGTAAATTCTCATTTTTTAGGAGGGTCCTGAACATAAAGTAAAATCCCATATTTCTGGAGGGTCCTGAACAGAAAGTAAAATCCCATTTTTCAAGAGGGTCCTGAACAGAAAGTAAATTCCCATTTTTCAGGAGGGTCCTGAACATAAAGTAAAATCCCATTTTTCAGGAGGGTCCAGAACATAAAGAAAAATCCCATTTTTCAAGAGGGTCCTGAACAGAAAGTAAAATCCCATTTTTCAGGAGGGTCCTGAACAGAAAGTAAATTCCCATTTTTCAGGAGGGTCCTGAACATAAAGTAAAATCCCATTTTTCAGGAGGGTCCTAAACATAAAGTAAAAACCCATTTTTCAGGAGGGTCCTGAACAGAAAGTAAAATCCCATTTTTCAGGAGGGTCCTGAATAGAAAGTAAATTCCCATTTTTCAGGAGGGTCCTAAACATAAAGTAAAATCTCATTTTTCAAGAGGGTCCTGAACATAAAGTAAAATCTCATTTTTTAGAAGGGTCCTGAACAAAAGTAAAATCCCATTTTTCAGGAGGGTCCTGCACAGAAAGTAGATCCTATTTTTCAGGAGGGTCCTGAACAGAAGGTAAAACTCTATTTTTGAGGAGGGTCCTGAATATAAAGTAAAATCCCATTTTTCAGGAGTGTCCTGAACAGAAAGTAAAATCCCATTTTGTAGGAGGGTCCTGAACAGAAAGTAAAATCCCATTTTTCAGGATGGACCTGAACATAAAGTAAAATCCCATTTTTCAGGAGTGTCCTGGACAGAAGGTAAAATCCCATATTTCAAGAGGGTCCTGAACTGAAAGTAAATTCCCATTTTTCAGGAGGGTCCTGAACATAAAGTAAATTCCCATTTGTCAGGAGGGACCTGAACAGAAAGTAAAATTCCATTTTTCAGGAGGGTCCTGAACTGAAAGTAAATTCCCATTTTTAAGGAGGGTCCTGAAAATAAAGTAAAATCCCATTTTTCAGGATGGTCCTGGTCATAAAGTAAAATCCCATTTTTCAGGAGGGTCTTGAACTTAAAGTAAATTCCCATTTTTCAGGAGGGTCCTGAACATAATGTAAATTCCTATTTTTCAGGAGGGTCCTGAACAGAAAGTAAAATTCCATTTTTCAGGAGGGCCTGAACTGAAAGTAAATTCCCATTTTTCAGGAGGGTCCTGAACATAAAGTAAAATCCCATTTTTCAGGAGGGTCCTGAACAGAAAGTAAATTCTCATTTTTCAGGAGGGTCCAGAACCGAAAGTAAAATTCCATTTTTCAGGAGGTTCCTGAACTGAAAGTAAATTCTCATTTTTTAGGAGGGTCCTGAACATAAAGTAAAATCCCATATTTCAGGAGGGTCCTGAACAGAAAGTAAAATCCCATTTTTAAGAGGGTCCTGAACAGAAAGTAAATTCCCATTTTTCAGGAGGGTCCTGAACATAAAGTAAAATCCCATTTTTCAGGAGGGTCCAGAACATAAAGAAAAATCCCATTTTTCAGGAGGGTCCTGAACAGGAAGTAAAATCCCATTTTTCAGGAGGGTCCTGAACAAAAAGTAAAATCCCATTTTTCAGGAGGGTCCTGAACAGAAGGTAAAATCCCATTTTTTAGGAGGATCCTGAACATAAAGTAAAATCCCATTTTTCAGGAGGGTTCTGAACTGAAAGTAAATTCCCATTTTTCAGGAGGGTCCTGAATTAAAAGTAAATTCCCATTTTTCAGGAGGGTCCTGAACATAAAGTAAAATTCCATTTTTCAGGAGGGTCCTAAACAGAAAGTAAAAATCCCATTTTGCAGGAGGGTCTTGATCAGAAGGTAAAATCCCATTTTTCAGGAGGGCCCTGAACATAAAGTAAAATCCCATTTTTCAGGATGGTTCTGAACTAAAATTAAATTCCCATTTTTCAGGAGGGTCCTGAACATAAAGTAAATTCCCATTTTTCAGGAAGGTCCTGAACAGGAAGTAAAATTCCATTTTTCAGGAGGGTCCTGAACAGAAAGTAAATTCCCATTTTTCAGGAGGGTCCTGAACATAAAGTAAATTCCCATTTTTCAGGAGGGTCCAGAACAAAAAGTAAAATTCTATTTTTCAGGATGGTCCTGAACAGAAAGTAAATTCCCATTTTTCTTGAGGGATCCTGAATATAAAGTAAAATCCCATTTTTCAGGAGGGTCCTAAACAGAAAGTAAAATCCCATTTTTCAGGAGGGTCCTGAACAGAAAGTAAAATCCCATTTTTCAGGAGGATCCTGAATTGAAAGTAAAATCCCATTTTTCAGGAGGGTCCTGAACAAAAGTAATATCCTATTTTTCAAGAGGGTCCTGAACTGAAAGTAGATCCTATTTTTCAGGAGGGTTCTGAATAGAAGGTAAAACCCCATTTTTTAGGAGGGTCCTGAAAACAAAGTAAAATCCCATTTTTCAGGAGGGTCCTGAACAGAAAGTAAAATCCCATATTTCAGGAGGGTCCTGAACTGAAAGTAAATTCCCATTTTTCAGGAGTGTCCTGAACATAATGTAAATTCCCATTTTTCAGGAGGGACCTGAACAGAAAGTAAAATCCCATTTTTCAGGAGGGTCCTGAACTGAAAGCAAATTCCCATTTTTCAGGAGGGTCCTGAACATAAAGTAAAATCCCATTTTTCAGGAGGGTCCTGAAAAGAAAGTAAAATCCCATTTATCATGAGGGTCCTGAACTTAAAGTAAAATCCCATTTTTCAAGAGAGTCCTGAACAGAAGGTAAAATCCCATTTTTCAGGAGGGTCCTGAACATAAAGTAAAATTCCTTTTTTCAGGATGGTCCTGAACTGAAAGTAAAATTCCATTTTTCAGGAGGGTCCTGAACAGAAAGTAAATTCCCATTTTTCATGAGGGTCCTGAACATAAAGTAAAATTCCATTTTTCAGAAGGGGTCCTAAACAGAAAGTAAAATCCCATTTTTCAGGAGGGTCCTGAGCAGAATGTAAAATCCCATTTTTCAGGAGGGTCTTGAATTGAAAGTAAAATCCCATTTTTCAGGTGGGTCCTGAACAAAAGTAAAATCCCATTTTTCAGGAGGGTCCTGAACTGAAAGTTATCCCATTTTTCAGGAGGGTCCTGAACAGAAGGTAAAAGCCCATTTTTCAGGAGGGTCCTGAACATAAAGTAAAATTCCATTTTTCAGGACGGTCCTGAACAGAAAGTAAAATCCCATATTTCAGGAGGGTCCTGAACTGAAAGTAAATTCCCATTTTTCAGGAGGGACCTGAACAGAAAGTAAAATCCCATTTTTCAGGAGGGTCATGAACTGAAAATAAATTCCCATTTTTCAGGAGGGTCCTAAACATAAAGTAAAATCCCATTTTTCAGGATGGTCCTGAACATAAAGTAAAATTCCATTTTTCAGGAGGGGCCTGAAAAGAAAGTAAAATCCCATTTTTCAGGAGGGTCCTGAACATAAAGTAAAATCCCATTTTTCAGGAGGGTCCTGAACAGAAAGTAAAATCCCATTTTTCAGGAGGGTCCTGAACAGAAGGTAAAATCCCATTTTTTAAGAGGGCCCTGAACATAAAGTAAAATCCCATTTTTCAGGAGGGTTCTGAACTGAAAGTAAATTCCCATTTTTCAGGAGGGTCCTGAACTAAAAGTAAATTCCCATTTTTCAGGAGGGTCCTGAACATAAAGTAAAATCACATTTTTCAGGAGGGTCCTAAACAGAAAGTAAAAATCCAATTTTGCAGGAGGGGCCTGAACAGAAGGTAAAATCCCATTTTTCAGGAGGGTCCTGAACATAAAGTAAAATCCCATTTTTCAGGAGGGTCTTGAACTGAAAGTAAATTCCTATTTTTCAGGAGGGTCCTGAACATAAAGTAAATTCCCATTTTTCAGGAAGGTCGTGAACAGAAAGTAAAATTAAATATTTCAGGAGAGTCCTGAACAGAAAGTAAATTCCCATTTTTTAGGAGGGTCCTGAACATAAAGTAAATTCCCATTTTCAGGAGGGTCCTGAACCGAAAGTAAAATTCCATTTTTCAGGAGGGTCCTGAACATAAAGTAAAATCTTATTTTTCAGGAGGGTCCTGAACATAAAGTAAAATCCCATTTTTCAGGAGGATCCTGAACAGAAAGTAAAATCTCATTTTTCAGGAGGGTCCTGAACATAAAGTAAAATCCCATTTTTCAGGAGGATCCTGAACAGAAAGTAAAATCTCATTTTTCAGGAGGGTCCTGAAAATAAAGTAAAATCCCATTTTTCAGAAGGGTCCTGAACAGAAGGTAAAATCCCATTTTTCAGGAGGGTCCTGAAGATTAAGCTAAATCCCATTTTTCAAGAGGGTCCTGAACTGAAAGTAAATTCCCATTTTTCAGGAGGGTCCTGAACATAAAGTAAAATCCCATTTTTCAGGAGGGTCCTGAACAGAGAGTAAAAATCCCATTTTGCAGGAGGGTCCTGAACAGAAGGTAAAATCTTATTTTTCAGGAGGGTCCTGAACATAAAGTAAAATCCCATTTTTCAGGAGGATCCTGAACTGAAAGTAAATTCCCATTTTTCAGGAGGGTCCTGAACATAAAGTAAATTCCCATTTTTCAGGAGGGTCTAGAACAGATAGTAAATTCCATTTTTCTGAAGGTTCCTGAACTAAAAGTAAATTCCCATTTTTCAGGAGGGTCCTGAACATAAGGTAAAATCCCATTTTTCAGGAGGGTCCTAAACAGAAAGTAAAATCCCATTTTTCTGGATGGTCCTGAACAGAAAGTAAAATCCCATTTTTCAGGATTGTCCTGAACATAAAGTAAAATCCCATTTTTCAGGAGGGTCCTGAACAGAAAGTAAAATCCCATTTTTCAGGAGGGTCCTGAACATAAAGTAAAATCCCATTTTTCAGGAGGGTCCTGAACAGAAGGTAAAATCCCATTTTTAGGAGGGTCCTGAACATAAAGTAAAATCCCATTTTTCAGGAGGGTTCTGATCTTAAAGTAAATTCCCATTTTTTCAGGAGGGTCCTGAACTAAAAGTAAATTCCCATTTTTCAGGAGGGTCCTGAACATAAAGTAAAATCACATTTTTCAGGAGGGTCCTAAACAGAAAGTAAAAATCCCATTTTGCAGGAGGGTCCTGAACAGAAGGTAAAATCACATTTTTCAGGAGGGTCCTGAACATAAAGTAAAATCCCATTTTTCAGGAGGGTCTTGAACAGAAAGTAAATTCCCATTTTTCAGGAGGGTCCTGAACATTAATAAAATTCCCATTTTTCAGGAAGGTCCTGAACAGAAGGTAAAATTCCATATTTCAGGAGGGTCCTGAACAGAAAGTAAATTCCCATTTTTCAGGAGAGTCCTGAACATAAAGTAAATTCCCATTTTTCAGGAGGGTCCTGAACAGAAAGTAAAATTCCATTTTTCAGGAGGGTCCTGAACAGAAAGTAAATTCCCATTTTTCATGAGGGTCCTGAACATAAAGTAAAATTCCATTTTTCAGGAGGGTCCTGAACATAAAGTAAAATTCCATTTTTCAGGAGGGTCCTGAACAGTAAGTAAAATCCCATATTTCAGGAGGGTCCTGAACTGAAAGTAAATTCCCATTTTTCAGGAGGGTCCTGAACATAAAGTTAATTCCCATTTTTCAGGAGGGACCTGAACAGAAAGTAAAATCCCATTTTTCAGGAAGGTCCTGAACTGAAAGTAAATTCCCATTTTTCAGGAGGGTCCTACACATAAAGTAAAATCCCATTTTTCAGGAGGGGCCTGAACAGAAAGTAAAATCCCATTTTTCAGGAGGGTCCTGAACATAAAGTAAAATCCCATTTTTCAGGAGGGTCCTGAACATAAAATAAAATCCCATTTTTCAGGAGGGTTCTGAACTGAAAGTAAATTCCCATTTTTTCAGGAGGGACCTGAACTAAAAGTAAATTCCCATTTTTCAGGAGGGTCCTGAACATAAAGTAAAATCACATTTTTCAGGAGGGTCCTAAACAGAAAGTAAAAATCCCATTTTGCAGGATGGTCCTGAACAGAAGGTAAAATCCCATTTTTCAGGAGGGTCCTGAACATAAAGTAAAATCCCATTTTTCAGGAGGGTCTTGAACTGAAAGTAAATTCCCATTTTTCCGGAGGGTCCTGAACATTAAGTAAATTCCCATTTTTCAGGAAGGTCCTGAACAAAAAGTAAAATACCATATTTCAGGAGGGTCCTGAACTGAAAGTAAATTCTCATTTTTCAGGAAAGTGTTGAACATAAAGTAAATTCCCATTTTTCAGGTAGGTCCTGAACAGAAAGTAAAATTACATTTTTCAGGATGGTCCTGAACAGAAAGTAAATTCCCATTTTTCAGGAGGGTCCTGAACATAAAGTAAATTCCCATTTTTCAGGAGGGCCCTGAACAGAAAGTAAAATTCCATTTTTCAGGAAGGTCCTGAACAGAAATTAAATTCCCATTTTTCAGGAGGGTCCTAAACAGAAAGTAAAATCCCATTTTTCAGGAGGGTCCTGAACTAAAAGTAAATTCCCATATTTCATGAAGGTCCTGAACAGAAAGTAAAATTCTATTTTTCAGGAGGGTCCTGAACAAAAATTAAATTCCCATTTTTCAGGAGGGTCCTGAACATAAAGTAAATTTCCATTTTTCAGGAGGGTCCTGAAGAGAAAGTAAAATTCCATTTTTCAGGAGGGTCCTGAACAGAAAGTAAATTCCCATTTTTCATGAGGGTCCTGAACATAAAGTAAAATCCCATTTTTCAGGAGGGTCCTAAACAGAAAGTAAAATCCCATTTTTCTGGATGGTCCTGAACAGAAAGTAAAATCCCATTTTTAAGGAGGGTCCTGAACAGAAAGTAAATCCCATTTTTCAGGACGGTCCTGAACAGAAAGTAAAATCCCATTTTGCAGGAGGGTCATGAAATGAAAGTAAAATCCCATTTTTCAGGATGCTCCTGAACATAAAGTAAAATCCCATTTTTCAGGAGGGTCCTGAACAGAAGGTAAAATCCCATTTTTGAGGAGGGTCCTGAACTGAAAGTAAATTCCCATTTTTAAGGAGGGTCCTGTTCATAAAGTAAATTCCCATTTTTCAGGAGGGACCTGAAAAGAAAGTAAAATCCCATTTTTCACGAGGGTCCTGAACTTAAAGTAAATTCCCATTTTTCAGAAGGGTCCTGAACATAAAGTAAAATCTTATTTTTCAGGAGGGTCCTGAACATAAAGTAAAATCCCATTTTTTGGGAGGATCCTGAACAGAAAGTAAAATCTCATTTTTCAGGAGGGTCCTGAAAATAAAGTAAAATCCCATTTTTCAGAAGGGTCCTGAACAGAAGGTAAAATCCCATTTTTCAGGAGGGTCCTGAAGATTAGGTAAAATCCCATTTTTCAAGAGGGTCCTGAACTGAAAGTAAATTCCCATTTTTCAGGAGGGTCCTGAACATAAAGTAAAATCCCATTTTTCAGGAGGGTCCTGAACAGAGAGTAAAAATCCCATTTTGCAGGAGGGTCCTGAACAGAAGGTAAAATCTTATTTTTCAGGAGGGTCCTGAACATAAAGTAAAATCCCATTTTTCAGGAGGATCCTGAACTGAAAGTAAATTCCCATTTTTCAGGAGGGTCCTGAACATAAAGTAAATTCCCATTTTTCAGGAGGCTCTAGAACAGATAGTAAATTCCATTTTTCTGAAGGTTCCTGAACTATAAGTAAATTCCCATTTTTCAGGAGGGTCCTGAACATAAGGTAAAATCCCATTTTTCAGGAGGGTCCTGAACAGAAAGTAAAAACCATTTTTCAGGAGGGTCCTGAACATAAAGTAAAATCTCATTTTTCAGGAGGGTCCTGAACATAAAGTAAAATCCCATTTTTTGGAGGGTCCTGAACAAAAGTAAAATCCCATTTTTCAGAAGGGTCCTGAACAGAAAGTAGATCCCATTTTTCTGGAGGGTCCTGAACAGAAGGTAAAACTCTATTTTTGAGGAGGGTCCTGAACATAAAGTAAAATCCAATTTTTCAGGAGGTTCCTGAACAGAAAGTAAAATCCCATTTTTTAGGAGGGTCCTGAACAGAAAGTAAAATCCCATTTTTCAGGAGGGACCTGAACATAAAGTAAAATCTTATTTTTCAGGAGGGTCCTGAACAGAATGTAAAATCCCATTTTTCAGAAGGGTCCTGAATTGAAAGTAAAATCCCATTTTTCAGGAGGGTCCTGAACAAAAGTAAAATCCCATTTTTCAGGAGGGTCCTGAACTGAAAGTAGATCCCATTTTTCAGGAGGGTCCTGAACAGAAGGTAAAATCCCATTTTTCCGGAGGGTCCTGAACAGAAAGTAAAATCTCATTTTTCAGGAGGGTCCTGAAAATAAAGTAAAATCCCATTTTTCAGAAGGGTCCTGAACAGAAGGTAAAATCCCATTTTTCAGGAGGGACCTGAACATAAAGTAAAATCCCATTTTTCAGGAGGGTCCTGAACTAAAAGTAAATTCCCATTTTTCAGGAGGGTCCTGAACTGAAAGTAAATTCCCATTTTTCAGGAGGGTCCTGAACATAATGTAAAATCCCATTTTTTAGGAGGGTCCTGAACAGAGAGTAAAAATCCCATTTTGCAGGAGGGTCCTGAACAGAAGGTAAAATCCTATTTTTCAGGAGGGTCCTGAACATAAAGTAAAATCCGATTTTTCCGGAGGGTCCTAAACTGAAAGTAAATTCCCATTTTACAGGAGGGTCCTGAACATAAAGTAAATTCCCATTTTTCAGGAGGGTCTAGAACAGATAGTAAAATTCCATTTTTCTGGAGGTTCCTGAACTAAAAGTAAATTCCCATTTTTCAGGAGGGTCCTGAACATAAGGTAAAATCCAATTTTTCAGGAGGGTCCTAAACATAAAGTAAAAACCCATTTTTCAGGAGGGTCCTGAACAGAAAGTAAAATCCCATTTTTCAGGAGGGTCCTGAACAGAAAGTAAATTCCCATTTTTCAGGAGGGTCCTGAACATAAAGTAAAATCTCATTTTTCAGGAGGGTCCTGAACATACAGTAAAATCCCATTTTTTGGAGGGTCCTGAAAAAAAGTAAAATCCCATTTTTCAGGAGGGTCCTGAACAGAAAGAAGATCCCATTTTTCAGGAGGGTCCTGAACAGAAGGTAAAACTCTATTTTTGAGGAGGGTCCTGAACATAAAGTAAAATCCCATTTTTCAGGAGGGTCCTGAACAGAAAATAAAATCCCATTTTGTAGGAGGGTCCTGAACAGAATGTAAAATCCCATTTTTCAGGAGGGACCTGAACATAACGTAAAATCCCATTTTTCAGGAGGGTCCTGAACAGAAGGTAAAATCCCATATTTCAGGAGGGTCCTGAACTGAAAGTAAATTCCCATTTTTCAGGAGGGTCCTGAACATAAAGTAAATTCCCATTTTTCAGGAGGGACCTGAACAGAAAGTAAAATCCTATTTTTCAGGAGGGTCCTGAACTGAAAGTAAAATCCCATTTTTCAGAAGGGTCCTGAACAGAAGGTAAAATCCCATATTTCAGGAGGGTCCTGAACTGAAAGTAAATTCCCATTTTTCTGGAGGGTCCTGAACATAAAGTAAATTCCCATTTTTCAGGAAGGTCCTGAACAGAAAGTAAAATTCCATTTTTCAGGAGGGTCCTGAACAGAAAGTTAATTCCCATTTTTCAGGAGGGTCCTGAACTTAAAATAAATTCCCATTTTTAAAGAGGGTCCTGAACAGAAAGTAAAATTCCATTTTTCAGCAGGGTCCTGAACAGAAAGTAAATTCCCATTTTTCATGAGGGTCCGGAACATAATGTAAATTCCCATTTTTCAGGAGGGTCCAGAACAGAAAGTAAAATTCCATTTTTCAGGAGGGCCTGAACTGAAAGTAAATTCCCATTTTTCAGGAGGGTCTTGAACATAAAGTAAAATCCTATTTTTCAGGAGTGTCCTGAACAGAAAGTAAATTCCCATTATTCACGAGGGTCCAGAACAGAAAGTAAAATTCCATTTTTCAGGAGGTTCCTGAACTGAAAGTAAAGTCTCATTTTTCAGGAGGGTCCTGAACATAAAGTAAAATTCCATATTTCAGGAGGGTCCTGAACAGAAAGTAAAATCCCATTTTTCAAGAGGGTCCTGAACAGAAAGTAAATTCCCATTTTTCAGGAGGGTCCTGAACATAAAGTAAAATCCCATTTTTAAGGAGGGTCCTGAACATAAAGAAAAATCTCATTTTTCAGGAGGGTCCGGAACATAAAGTAAAATCCCATTTTTCAGGAGGGTCTTGAACAAAAGTAAAATCCCTTTTTTAAGGAGGGTCCTGAACTGAAAGTAGATCCCATTTTTCAGGAGGGTCCTGAACAGAAGGTAAAACCCTATTTTTCAGGAGGGTCCTGAACATAAAGTAAAATCACATTTTTCAGGAGGGTCCTGAACAGAAAGTAAAATCCCATATTTCAGGAGGGTCCTGAACTGAAAGTAAATTCCCATTTTTCAGGAGGGTCCTGAACATAAAGTAAATTCCCATTTTTCAGGAGGGACCTGAACAAAAAGTAAAATCCCATTTTTTAGGATGGTCCTGAACATAAAGTAAAATCCCATTTTTTAGGAGGGTCCTGAAAGGAAAGTAAAATCCCATTTTTCAGGCGGGTCCTGAACATAAAGTAAAATCCCATTTTTCAGGAGGGTCCTGAACAGAAGGAAAAATCTCATTTTTCAGGAGGGTCCTGAACATAAAGTAAAATCCCATTTTTCAGGTGGGTTCTGAACTGAAAGTAAATTCCCATTTTTCAGGAGGGTCCTGAACTAAAAGTAAATTCCCATTTTTCAGGAGGGTCCTGAACATAAAGTAAAATCCCATTTTTCAGGAGGGTCCTAAACAGAAAGTAGAAATCCCATTTTGCAGGAGGGTCCAGAACAGAAGGTAAAATCCCATTTTTCAGGAGGGTCCTGAACATAAAGTAAAATCCCATTTTTCAGGAGGGTCCTGAACTGAAAGTAAATTCCCATTTTTCAAGAGGGTCCTGAACATAAAGTAAATTCCCATTTTTCAGGAAGGTCCTGAACAGAAAGTAAAATTCCATTTTTCAGGAGGGTCCTGAACAGAAAGTAAATTCCCAGTTTTCAGGAGGGTCCTGAACAAAAAATAAATTCCCATTTTTCAGGAGGGTCCAGAACAGAGAGTAAAATTCCATTTTTCAGGACGGTCCGGAACAGAAAGTAAATTCCCATTTTTCATGAGGGTCCTGAACATAAAGTAAAATCCCATTTTTCAGGAGGGTCCTAAATAGAAAGTAAAATCCCATTTTTCAGGAGGGTCCTGAACAAAAAGTAAAATCCCATTTTTTAGGAGATTCCTGAACAGAAAATAAATCACATTTTTTAGGAGGATCCTGAACAGAAAGTAAAATCCCATTTTGCAGGAGGATCCTGAACAGAAAGTAAAATCTCATTTTTCAGGAGGGTCCTGAACATAAAGTAAAATTCCATTTTTCAGGAGGGTCCTGAACATAAAGTAAAATCCCATTTTTCAGGAGGGTCCTAAACAGAAAGTAGAAATCCCATTTTGCAGGAGGGTCCAGAACAGAAGGTAAAATCCCATTTTTCAGGAGGGTCCTGAACATAAAGTAAAATCCCATTTTTCAGGAGGGTCCTGAACTGAAAATAAATTCCCATTTTTCAAGAGGGTCCTGAACATAAAGTAAATTCCCATTTTTCAGGAAGGTCCTGAACAGAAAGTAAAATTCCATTTTTCAGGAGGGTCCTGAACAGAAAGTAAATTCCCATTTTTCATGAGGGTCCTGAACATAAAGTAAAATCCCATTTTTCAGGAGGGTCCTAAATAGAAAGTAAAATCCCATTTTTCAGGAGGGTCCTGAACAAAAAGTAAAATCCCATTTTTTAGAAGATTCCTGAACAGAAAATAAATCACATTTTTTAGGAGGATCCTGAACAGAAAGTAAAATCCCATTTTGCAGGAGGATCCTGAACAGAAAGTAAAATCTCATTTTTCAGGAGGGTCCTGAACATAAAGTAAAATCCCATTTTTCAGGATGGTCCTGAACAGAAGGTAAAATCCCATTTTTAGGAGGGTTCTGAACTGAAAGGAAATTCCCATTTTTAAGGAGGGTCCTGAACATAAAGTAAAATCCCATTTTTCAGGAGGGTCCTGATCATAAAGTAAAATCCCATTTTTTAGGAGGGTCCTGAACAGAAAGTAAAATCCGATTTTTCAGGAGGGTCCTGAAAATATGTAAAATCCCATTTTTCAGGAGGGTCCTGAACAGAAGGTAAAATCCAATTTTTCAGGAGGGTCCTGAACTGAAAGTAATTTCCCATTTTTCAGGAGGGTCCTGAACTTAAAGTAACTTACCATTTTTCAGGAGGGTCCTTAACATAAAGTAAAATCCCATTTTTCAGGAGTGTCCTGAACAGAGAGTAAAAATCCCATTTTGCAGGAGGGTCCTGAACAGAAGGTAAAATCCTATTTTTCATGAGGGTCCTGAATATAAAGTAAAATCCCATTTTTCAGGAGGGTCCTGAACTGAAAGTAAATTCCCATTTTTCAGGAGGGTCCTGAACATAAAGTAAATTCCCATTTTTTAGGAGGCTCTAGAACAGAAAGTAAAATTCCATTTTTCAGGAGGTTCCTGTACTGAAAGTAAATTCCAATTTTTCAGGAGGGTCCTGAACATAAAGCAAAATCCCATTTTTCAGGAGGGTCCTAATCATAAAGTAAAAACCCATTTTTCAGGAGGGTCCTGAACAAAAAGTAAAATCCTATTTTTCAGGAGGGTCCTGAACAGAAAGTAAATTCCCATTTTTAAGGAGGGTCCTGAACATAAAGTAAACTCCCATTTTTCAGGAGGGTCATCAACATAAAGTAAAATCACATTTTTCAGGAGGGTCCTGAACATAAAGTAAAATCCCATTTTTCAGGAGGGTCCTGAACAAAAGTAAAATCCTATTTTTCAGGAGGGTCCTGAACAGAAAGTAGATCCCATTTTTCAGGAGGGTCCTGAACAGAAGGTAAAAGTCCATTTTTTAGGAGGGTCCTGAACATAAAGTAAAATCCCATTTTTCAGGAGGGTCCTGAACAGAAAGTAAAATCCTATTTTGCAGGTGGGTCCTAAACATAAAAATAAATCCCATTTTTTAGGAGGGACCTGAACATAATGTAAAATCCAATTTTTCAGGAGGGTCCTGAACAGAAGGTAAAATCCCATATTTCAGGAGGTTCCTGAACATAAAGTAAATTCCCATTTTTCAGGAGGGAACTGAACAGAAAGTAAAATCCCATTATTCAGGAGGGTCCTGAACTGAAAGTAAATTCCCATTTTTAGGAGGGTCCTGAAAATAAAGTAAAATCCCATTTTTCAGGATGGTCCTGAACATAAAGTAAAATCCCATTTTTCAGGAGGGTCCTGAACATAATGTAAATTCCCATTTCTTAGGAGGGTCCTGAACAGAAAGTAAAATTCTATTTTTCAGGAGGGCCTGAACTGAAAGTAAATTCCCATTTTTCAGGAGGGTCCAGAACATAAAGTAAAATCCTATTTTTCAGGAGGGTCCTGAACAGTAAATAAATTCCCATTTTTCAGGATGGTCCAGAACAGAATGTAAAATTCCATTTTTCAGGAGGTTCCTGAACTGAAAGTAAATTCTCATTTTTCAGGAGGGTCATGAACATAAAGTAAAATCCCATATTTCAGGAGGGTCCTGAACAGAAAGTAAAATCCCATTTTTCAAGAAGGTCCTGAAAAGAAAGTAAATTCCCATTTTTCAGGAGGGTCGTGAACATAAAGTAAAATCCCATTTTTCAGGAGGGTCCTGAACGTAAAGTAAAATCCCATTTTTCAGTAAGGTCCTGAACATAAAGTAAAATCCCATTTTTCAGGAGGGTCCTGAATTGAAAGTAAAATCCCATTTTTCAGGAGGGTCCTGAACAAAAGTTTAATCCCATTTTTCAGGAGGGTCCTTAACTGAAAGTAGATCCCATTTTTCAGGAGGGTCCTGAACAGAAGGTAAAACCCCATTTTTCAGGAGGGTCCTGAACATAAAGTAAAATCACATTTTTCAGGAGGGTCTTCAACAGAAAGTAAAATCCCATATTTCAGGAGGGTCCTGAACTGAAAGTAAATTCCCATTTCTCAGGAGGGTCCTGAACATAAAGTAAATTCCCATTTTTCAGGAGGGACCTGAACAGAAAGTAAAATCCCATTTTACAGGAGGGTCCTGAACTGAAAGTAAAATCCCATTTTTCAGGATGGTCCTGAACATAAAGTAAAATCCCATTTTTCAGGTGAGTCCTGAACAGAAGGTAAAATCGCATTTTTCAGGAGGGTCCTGAACATAAAGTAAAATCCCATTTTTTAGGAGGGTTCTGAACTGAAAGTAAATTCCCATTTTTCAGGAGGGTCCTGAACTAAAAGTAAATTCCCATTTTTCAGGAGGGTCCTGAACATAAAGTAAAATCCCATTTATCAGGAGGGTCCTAAACAGAAAGTAAAAATCACATTTTGCAGGAAGGTCCTGAACAGAAGGTAAAATCCCATTTTTCAGGAGGGTCCTGAACATAAAGTCAAATCCCATTTTTTAGGAGGGTCCTGTACTGAAAGTAAATTCCCATTTTTCAGGAGGGTCCTGAACATAACGTAAATTCCCATTTTTCAGGAAGGTCCTGAACAGAAAGTAAAATTCCAATTTTTCAGGTGGGTCATGAACTGAAAGTAAATTCCCAGTTTTCAGGAGGGTCCTGAACATAACGTAAATTCCCATTTTTCAGGAGGGTCCTGAACAGAAAGTAAAATTCCATTTTTCAGGAGGGTCCGGAACAGAAAGTAAATTCCCATTTTTCATGAGTGTCCTATACAGAAAGTAAAATCCCATTTTTCAGGAGGGTCCTGAACAGAAAGTAAAATCCCATTTTTCACGAGAGTCCTGAACAGAAAGTACATCCCATTTTTCAGGAGGATCCTGAACAGAATGTAAAATCCCATTTTGCAGGAGGATCCTGAACAGAAAGTAAAATCCCATTTTTCAGGAGGGTCCTGAACATAAAGTAAAATCCCATTTTTCAGGAGGGTCCTGAACAGAAGGTAAAATCCCTTTTTTGAGGATGGTCCTGAACTGAAAGTAAATTCCAATTTTTCAAGAGGGTCCTGAACATAAAGTAAATTCCCATTTTTCAGGAAGGTCCTGAACAGAAAGTAAAATTCCATTTTTCAGGAGGGTCCTGAACAGAAAGTAAATTCCCAGTTTTCAGGAGGGTCCTGAACATAAAGTAAAATCCCATTTTTCAGGAGGGTCCTGAACATAATATAAAATCCCATTTTTTAAGAGGGTCCTGAAAAGAAAGTAAAATTCGATTTTTCAGGACGGTCCTGAAAATAAGTAAAATCCCATTTTTCTGGAGGGTCCTGAACAGAAGGTAAAATCCCATTTTTCAGGAGGGTCCTGAACATAAAGTAAAATCCCATTTTTCAGGAGGGTCCTGAACTGAAAGTAAATTCCCATTTTTCAGGAGGGTCCTGAACTGAAAGTAAATTCCCATTTTCAGGAGCGTCCTGAACATAAAGTAAAATCCCATTTTTCAGGAGGGTCCTGAACAGAGAGTAAAAATCCTATGTTGCAGGAGGGTCCTGAACAGAAGGTAAAATCCTATTTTTCGGGAGGGTCCTGAACATAAAGTAAAATCCCATTTTTCAGGAGGGTCCTGAACTGAAAGTAAATTCCCATTTTTCAGGAGGGTCCTGAACATAAATTAAATTCTCATTTTTCAGGAGGGTCTATAACAGAAAGTAAAATTCAATTTTTCAGGAGGTTCCTGAACTGAAAGTAAATTCCCATTTTTCAGGATGGTCCTCAACATAAAGTAGAATACTATTTTTCAGGAGGTTCCTAAACATAAAGTAAAATCCCATTTTTCAGGAGGGTCCGGAACAGAAAGTAAAATCCCATTTTTCAGGAGGGTCGTGAACAGAAAGTAAATTCCCATTTTTCAGGAGGGTCCTGAACATAAAGTAAAAAACCATTTTCCAGGAGGGTCCTGAACATAAAGTAAAATCCCATTTTTCAGGAGGGTCCTAAACAAAAGCAAAATCCTATTTTTCAAGAGCGTCCTGAACTGAAAGTAGATCCCATTTTTCAGGAGGGTCCTGAACTTAAAGTAACTTACCATTTTTCAGGAGGGTCCTTAACATAAAGTAAAATCCCATTTTTCAGGAGTGTCCTGAACAGAGAGTAAAAATCCCATTTTGCAGGAGGGTCCTGAACAGAAGGTAAAATCCTATTTTTCATGAGGGTCCTGAATATAAAGTAAAATCCCATTTTTCAGGAGGGTCCTGAACTGAAAGTAAATTCCCATTTTTCAGGAGGGTCCTGAACATAAAGTAAATTCCCATTTTTTAGGAGGCTCTAGAACAGAAAGTAAAATTCCATTTTTCAGGAGGTTCCTGTACTGAAAGTAAATTCCAATTTTTCAGGAGGGTCCTGAACATAAAGCAAAATCCCATTTTTCAGGAGGGTCCTAATCATAAAGTAAAAACCCATTTTTCAGGAGGGTCCTGAACAAAAAGTAAAATCCTATTTTTCAGGAGGGTCCTGAACAGAAAGTAAATTCCCATTTTTAAGGAGGGTCCTGAACATAAAGTAAACTCCCATTTTTCAGGAGGGTCATCAACATAAAGTAAAATCACATTTTTCAGGAGGGTCCTGAACATAAAGTAAAATCCCATTTTTCAGGAGGGTCCTGAACAAAAGTAAAATCCTATTTTTCAGGAGGGTCCTGAACAGAAAGTAGATCCCATTTTTCAGGAGGGTCCTGAACAGAAGGTAAAAGTCCATTTTTTAGGAGGGTCCTGAACATAAAGTAAAATCCCATTTTTCAGGAGGGTCCTGAACAGAAAGTAAAATCCTATTTTGCAGGTGGGTCCTAAACATAAAAATAAATCCCATTTTTTAGGAGGGACCTGAACATAATGTAAAATCCAATTTTTCAGGAGGGTCCTGAACAGAAGGTAAAATCCCATATTTCAGGAGGTTCCTGAACATAAAGTAAATTCCCATTTTTCAGGAGGGAACTGAACAGAAAGTAAAATCCCATTATTCAGGAGGGTCCTGAACTGAAAGTAAATTCCCATTTTTAGGAGGGTCCTGAAAATAAAGTAAAATCCCATTTTTCAGGATGGTCCTGAACATAAAGTAAAATCCCATTTTTCAGGAGGGTCCTGAACATAATGTAAATTCCCATTTCTTAGGAGGGTCCTGAACAGAAAGTAAAATTCTATTTTTCAGGAGGGCCTGAACTGAAAGTAAATTCCCATTTTTCAGGAGGGTCCAGAACATAAAGTAAAATCCTATTTTTCAGGAGGGTCCTGAACAGTAAATAAATTCCCATTTTTCAGGATGGTCCAGAACAGAATGTAAAATTCCATTTTTCAGGAGGTTCCTGAACTGAAAGTAAATTCTCATTTTTCAGGAGGGTCATGAACATAAAGTAAAATCCCATATTTCAGGAGGGTCCTGAACAGAAAGTAAAATCCCATTTTTCAAGAAGGTCCTGAAAAGAAAGTAAATTCCCATTTTTCAGGAGGGTCGTGAACATAAAGTAAAATCCCATTTTTCAGGAGGGTCCTGAACGTAAAGTAAAATCCCATTTTTCAGTAAGGTCCTGAACATAAAGTAAAATCCCATTTTTCAGGAGGGTCCTGAATTGAAAGTAAAATCCCATTTTTCAGGAGGGTCCTGAACAAAAGTTTAATCCCATTTTTCAGGAGGGTCCTTAACTGAAAGTAGATCCCATTTTTCAGGAGGGTCCTGAACAGAAGGTAAAACCCCATTTTTCAGGAGGGTCCTGAACATAAAGTAAAATCACATTTTTCAGGAGGGTCTTCAACAGAAAGTAAAATCCCATATTTCAGGAGGGTCCTGAACTGAAAGTAAATTCCCATTTCTCAGGAGGGTCCTGAACATAAAGTAAATTCCCATTTTTCAGGAGGGACCTGAACAGAAAGTAAAATCCCATTTTACAGGAGGGTCCTGAACTGAAAGTAAAATCCCATTTTTCAGGATGGTCCTGAACATAAAGTAAAATCCCATTTTTCAGGTGAGTCCTGAACAGAAGGTAAAATCGCATTTTTCAGGAGGGTCCTGAACATAAAGTAAAATCCCATTTTTTAGGAGGGTTCTGAACTGAAAGTAAATTCCCATTTTTCAGGAGGGTCCTGAACTAAAAGTAAATTCCCATTTTTCAGGAGGGTCCTGAACATAAAGTAAAATCCCATTTATCAGGAGGGTCCTAAACAGAAAGTAAAAATCACATTTTGCAGGAAGGTCCTGAACAGAAGGTAAAATCCCATTTTTCAGGAGGGTCCTGAACATAAAGTCAAATCCCATTTTTTAGGAGGGTCCTGTACTGAAAGTAAATTCCCATTTTTCAGGAGGGTCCTGAACATAACGTAAATTCCCATTTTTCAGGAAGGTCCTGAACAGAAAGTAAAATTCCAATTTTTCAGGTGGGTCATGAACTGAAAGTAAATTCCCAGTTTTCAGGAGGGTCCTGAACATAACGTAAATTCCCATTTTTCAGGAGGGTCCTGAACAGAAAGTAAAATTCCATTTTTCAGGAGGGTCCGGAACAGAAAGTAAATTCCCATTTTTCATGAGTGTCCTATACAGAAAGTAAAATCCCATTTTTCAGGAGGGTCCTGAACAGAAAGTAAAATCCCATTTTTCACGAGAGTCCTGAACAGAAAGTACATCCCATTTTTCAGGAGGATCCTGAACAGAATGTAAAATCCCATTTTGCAGGAGGATCCTGAACAGAAAGTAAAATCCCATTTTTCAGGAGGGTCCTGAACATAAAGTAAAATCCCATTTTTCAGGAGGGTCCTGAACAGAAGGTAAAATCCCTTTTTTGAGGATGGTCCTGAACTGAAAGTAAATTCCAATTTTTCAAGAGGGTCCTGAACATAAAGTAAATTCCCATTTTTCAGGAAGGTCCTGAACAGAAAGTAAAATTCCATTTTTCAGGAGGGTCCTGAACAGAAAGTAAATTCCCAGTTTTCAGGAGGGTCCTGAACATAAAGTAAAATCCCATTTTTCAGGAGGGTCCTGAACATAATATAAAATCCCATTTTTTAAGAGGGTCCTGAAAAGAAAGTAAAATTCGATTTTTCAGGACGGTCCTGAAAATAAGTAAAATCCCATTTTTCTGGAGGGTCCTGAACAGAAGGTAAAATCCCATTTTTCAGGAGGGTCCTGAACATAAAGTAAAATCCCATTTTTCAGGAGGGTCCTGAACTGAAAGTAAATTCCCATTTTTCAGGAGGGTCCTGAACTGAAAGTAAATTCCCATTTTCAGGAGCGTCCTGAACATAAAGTAAAATCCCATTTTTCAGGAGGGTCCTGAACAGAGAGTAAAAATCCTATGTTGCAGGAGGGTCCTGAACAGAAGGTAAAATCCTATTTTTCGGGAGGGTCCTGAACATAAAGTAAAATCCCATTTTTCAGGAGGGTCCTGAACTGAAAGTAAATTCCCATTTTTCAGGAGGGTCCTGAACATAAATTAAATTCTCATTTTTCAGGAGGGTCTATAACAGAAAGTAAAATTCAATTTTTCAGGAGGTTCCTGAACTGAAAGTAAATTCCCATTTTTCAGGATGGTCCTCAACATAAAGTAGAATACTATTTTTCAGGAGGTTCCTAAACATAAAGTAAAATCCCATTTTTCAGGAGGGTCCGGAACAGAAAGTAAAATCCCATTTTTCAGGAGGGTCGTGAACAGAAAGTAAATTCCCATTTTTCAGGAGGGTCCTGAACATAAAGTAAAAAACCATTTTCCAGGAGGGTCCTGAACATAAAGTAAAATCCCATTTTTCAGGAGGGTCCTAAACAAAAGCAAAATCCTATTTTTCAAGAGCGTCCTGAACTGAAAGTAGATCCCATTTTTCAGGAGGGTCCTGAACAGAAGGTAAAACCCCATTTTTCAGGAGGGTCCTGAACATAAAGTAAAATCCCATTTCTCAGGAGGGTCCTGAACAGAAAGTAAAATCCCATATTTCAGGAGGGTCCTAAACTGAAAGTAAATTCCCATTTTTCAGGAGGGTCCTGAACATAAAGTAAATTCCCATTTTTCAGGAAGGTCCTGAACAGAAAGTAAAATTCCATTTTTCAGGAGGGTCCTGAACAGAATGTAAAATCCCATTTTTCAGGATGGTCCTGAACAGAAAGTAAAATCCCATTTTTCAGGAGGGTCCTGAACAGAAAGTAAAATCCCATTTTTCAGGCAGGTCCTGAACATAAAGTAAAATCCCATTTTTCAGGAGGGTCCTGAACAGAAGGTAAAATCTCATTTTTCAGGAGGGTCCTGAACATAAAGTAAAATCCCATTTTTCAGGAGGGTTCTGAACTGAAAGTAAATTCCCATTTTTCAGGAGGGTCCTGAACTAAAAGTAAATTCCCATTTTTCAGGAGGGTCCTGAACATAAAGTAAAATCCCATTTTTCAGAAGGGTTCTAAACAGAAAGTCAAAATCACATTTTGCAGGAAGGTCCTGAACAGAAGGTAAAATCCCATTTTTCAGGAGGGTCCTGAACATAAAGTCATATCTCATTTTTCAGGAGGGTCCTGAACTGAAAGCAAATTCCCATTTTTCACGAGGGTCCTGAACATAAAGTAAATTCCCATTTTTCAGGAAGGTCCTGAACAGAAAGTAAATTCCCATTTTTCAGGAAGGTCCAGAACATAAAGTAAAATCCCATTTTTCTTGAAGGTCCTTAACTGAAGGTAAATTCTCATTTTTCAGGAGGGTCCTGAACATAAAGTAAAATCCCATATTTCAGGAGGGTCCTGAACAGAAAGGAAAATCCCATTTTTCAAGAGGGTCCTGAACAGAAAGTAAATTCCCATTTTTCAGGAGGGTCCTGAACATAAAGTAAAATCCCATTTTTCAGGAGGGTTCTGAACGTAAAGTAAAATCCCATTTTTCAGGAAGGTCCTGAACATAAAGTAAAATCCCATTTTTCAGGAGGGTCCTGAATTGAAAGTAAAATCCCATTTTTCAAGAGGGTCCTGAAAAAAAGTAAAATCCCATTTTTCAGGAGAGTCCTGAACTGAAAGTAGATCCCATTTTTCATCAGGGTCCTGAACAGAAGGTAAAACCCCATTTTTCAGGAGGGTCCTGAACATAAAGTAAAATCACATTTTTCAGGAGGGTCCTGGACAGAAAGTAAAATCCCATATTTCAGGAGGGTCCTGAAAGTAAATTCCCATTTTTCAGGAGGGTCCTGAACATAAAGTAAATTCCCATTTTTCAGGAGGGACCTAAAAAGAATGTAAAATCCCAATTTTCAGGAGGGTCCTGAACTGAAAGTAAAATCCCATTTTTCAGGATGGTCCTGAAGATAATGTAAAATCCCATATTTCAGGAGGGTCCTGAACAGAAAGAAAAATCCCATTTTTCATTCGGGTCCTGAACATAAAGTAAAATCCCATTTTTCAGGAGGGTCCTGAAAAGAAGGTAAAATCTCATTTTTCAGGATGGTCCTGAACTGATAGTAAATTCCCATTTTTCAGGATGGTCCTGAACTAAAAGTAAATTCCCATTTTTCAGGATGGTCCTGAAGATAATGTAAAATCCCATTTTTCAGGAGGGTCCTGAACAGAAAGTAAAATCCTATTTTTCAGTCGGGTCCTGAACATAAAGAAAAATCCCATTTTTCAGTCGGGTCCTGAACAGAAGGTAAAATCTCATTTTTCAGGAGGGTCCTGAACATAAAGTAAAATCACATTTTTCAGGAGTGTTCTGAACTAAAAGTAAATTCCCATTTTTCAGGAGGGTCCTGAACTAAAAGTAAATTCCCATTTTTCAGGAGGGTCCTGAACATAAAGTAAAATCCCATTTTTCAGGAGGGTCCTAAACAGAAAGTCAAAATCACATTTTGTAGGAAGGTCCTGAACAGAAGGTAAAATCCCATTTTTCAGGAGGGTCCTGAACATAAAGTCAAATCCCATTTTTCAGGAGGGTCCTGAACTGAAAGTAAATTCCCATTTTTCAGGAGGGTCCTGAACATAAAGTAAATTCCCATTTTTCAGGAAGGTCCTGAACAGAAAGTAAAATTCCATTTTTCAGGAGGGTCCTGAACTGAAAGTAAATTCCCAGTTTTCAGGAGGGTCCTGAACATAAAGTAAATTCCCATTTTTCAGGAGGGTCCTGAACAGAAAGTAAAATTCCATTTTTCAGGAGAGTCCGGAACAGAAAGTAAATTCCCATTTTTCATGAGGGTCCTGAACATAAAGTAAAATCCCATTTTTCAGGAGGGTCCTAAACAGAAAGTAAATTCCCATTTTTCAGGAAGGTCCTGAACAGAAAGTAAAATCTCATTTTTCAGGAGAGTCCTGAACAGAAAGTAAATCCCATTTTTCAGGAGGATCCTGAACAGAATGTAAAATCCCATTTTGCAGGAGGTTCCTGAACAGAAAGTAAAATCCCAATATTCAGGAGGGACCTGAACAGAAAGTAAAATCCCCTTTTTCAGGAGGGTCCTGAACTGAAAGTAAATTCCCATTTTTCAGGAGGGTCCTAAACATAAAGTAAAATCCCATTTTTCAGGAGGGTCCTGAACATAAAGTAAAATCCCATTTTGCAGGTGGGTCCTGAACATAAAGTAAAATCCCATTTTTCAGGAGGGACCTGAACATAAAGTAAAATCCCATTTTTCAGGAGGGTCCTGAACAGAAGGTAAAATCCCATATTTCAGGAGGTTCATGGACATAAAGTTAATTGCCATTTTTCAATAGGGACCTGAACAGAAAGTAAAATCCCATTTTTCAGGAGGGTCCTGAACAGAAAGTAGATCCCATTTTTCAGGAGGGTCCTGAACAGAAGGTAAAACTCCATTTTTGAGGAGGGTCCTGAAGATAAAGTAAAATCCCATTTTTCAGGAGGGTCCTGAACAGAAAGTAAAATCCCATTTTGCAGGTGGGTCCTGAACATAAAGTAAAATCCCATTTTT
The DNA here is from genome assembly GCA_030864215.1 of Capsicum pubescens. Taxonomy (NCBI): domain Eukaryota; kingdom Viridiplantae; phylum Streptophyta; class Magnoliopsida; order Solanales; family Solanaceae; genus Capsicum; species Capsicum pubescens. The sequence goes on from CM061543.1 coordinate 21,487,485, forward strand.
CAGGAGGGACCTGAACATAAAGTAAAATCCCATTTTTCAGGAGGGTCCTGAACAGAAGGTAAAATCCCATATTTCAGGAGGTTCATGAACATAAAGTTAATAGCCATTTTTCAGGAGGGACCTGAACAGAAAGTAAAATCCCATTTTTCAGGAGGGTCCTGAACTGAAAGTAAATTCCCATTTTTCAGGAGGGTCCTGAACAAAAAGTAAAATCCCATTTTTCAGGAGGGTCCTAAACAGAAAGTCAAAATCACATTTTGCAGGAAGGTCCTGAACAGAAGGTAAAATCCCATTTTTCAGGATGGTCCTGAACATAACGTCAAATCCCATTTTTCAGGAGGGTCCTGAACTGAAAGTAAATTCCCATTTTTCAGGAGGGTCCTGAACATAAAGTAAATTCCCATTTTTCAGGAAGGTCCTGAACAGAAAGTAAAATTCCATTTTTTAGGAGGGTCCTGAACTGAAAGTAAATTCCCAGTTTTCAGGAGGGTCCTGAACATAAAGTAAATTCCCATTTTTCAGGAGGGTCCTGAACAGAAAGTAAAATTCCATTTTTCAGGAGAGTCCGGAACAGAAAGTAAATTCCCATTTTTCATGAGGGTCCTGAACATAAAGTAAAATCCCATTTTTCAGGAGGGTCCTAAACAGAAAGTAAATTCCCATTTTTCAGGAAGGTCCTGAACAGAAAGTAAAATCTCATTTTTCAGGAGAGTCCTGAACAGAAAGTAAATCCCATTTTTCTGGAAGATCCTGAACAGAATGTAAAATCCCATTTTGCAGGAGGTTCCTGAATAGAAAGTAAAATCCCAATATTCAGGAGGGACCTGAACAGATAGTAAAATCCCCTTTTTCAGGAGGGTCCTGAACTGAAAGTAAATTCCCATTTTTCAGGAGGGTCCTGAACATAAAGTAAAATCCCATTTTTCAGGAGGGTCCTGAACATAAAGTAAAATCCCATTTTTAGGAGGGTGCTGAACAGAAAGTAAAATCCGATTTTTCAGGACGGTCCTGAAAATAAGTAAAATCCCATTTTTCAGGAGGGTCCTGTACAGAAGGTAAAATCCAATTTTTCAGGAGGGTCCTGAACATAAAGTAAAATCCCATTTTTCAGGAGGGTCCTGAACTGAAAGTAAATTCCCATTTTTCAGGAGGGTCCTGAACAGAAAGTAGATCCCATTTTTCAGGAGGGTCCTGAACAGAAGGTAAAACTCCATTTTTGAGGAGGGTCCTGAACATAAAGTAAAATCCCATTTTTCAGGAGGGTCCTGAACAGAAAGTAAAATCCCATTTTGCAGGTGGGTCCTGAACATAAAGTAAAATCCCATTTTTCAGGAGGGACCTGAACATAAAGTAAAATCCCATTTTTCAGGAGGGTCCTGAACAGAAGGTAAAATCCCATATTTCAGGAGGTTCATGTACATAAAGTTAATTGCCATTTTTCAGGAGGGACCTGAACAGAAAGTAAAATCCCATTTTTCAGGAGGGTCCTGAACTGAAAGTAAATTCCCATTTTTCAGGAGGGTCCTGAAAATAAAGTAAAATCCCATTTTTCAGGATGGGCCTGAACATAAAGTAAAATCCCATTTTTCAGGAGGGTCCTGAACTGAAAGTAAATTCCCATTTTTCAGGAAGGTCTTGAACATAATGTAAATTCCCTTTTCTTAGGAGGGTCCTGAACAGAAAGTAAAATTCCATTTTTCAGGAGGGCCTGAACTGAAAGTAAATTCCCATTTTTCAGGAGGGTCCTGAATATAAAGTAAAATCCCATTTTTCAGGAGGGTCCTGAATAGAAAGTAAATTCCCATTTTTCAGGAGGGTCCAGAACAGAAAGTAAAATTCTATTTTTCAGGAGGTTCCTGAACTGAAAGTAAATTCTCATTTTTCAGGAGGGTCCTGAACATAAAGTAATATCCCATATTTCAGGAGGGTCCTGAACAGAAAGTAAAATCCCATTTTTCAAGAGGGTCCTGAACAGAAAGTAAATTCCCATTTTTCAGGAGGGTCCTGAACATAAAGTAAAATTCCATTTTTCAGGAGGGTCCTGAACGTAAAGTAAAATCCCATTTACCGTAAAGTAAAATCCCATTTTCAGGAGGGTCCTGAATTGAAAGTAAAATCCCATTTTTCAGGAGGGTCCTGAACAAAAGTAAAATCCCATTTTTCAGGAGGGTCCTGAACTGAAAGTAGATCCCAATTTTCAGGAGAATCCTGAACAGAAGGTAAAACCCCATTTTTCAGGAGGGTCCTGAACATAAATAAAAATCATATTTTTCAGGAGGGTCCTGAACAGAAAGTAAAATCCCATATTTCAGGAGGGTCCTGAACAGAAAGTAAAATCCCATTTTTCAGGATGGTCCTGAACAGAAAGTAAAATCCCATTTTTCAGGAGGGTCCTGAACAGAAAGTAAAATCCCATTTATCAGTCGGGTCCTGAACATAAAGTAAAATCCCATTTTTCAGGAGGGTCCTGAACAGAAGGTAAAATCTCATTTTTAGGGAGGGTCCTGAACATAAAGTAAAATCACATTTTTCAGGAGGGTTCTGAACTGAAAGTAAATTCCCATTTTTCAGGAGGGTCCTGAACAGAAAGTAGATCCCATTTTTCAGGAGGGTCCTGAACAGAAGGTAAAACTCCATTTTTGAGGAGGGTCCTGAACATAAAGTAAAATCCCATTTTTCAGGAGGGTCCTGAACAGAAAGTAAAATCCCATTTTGCAGGTGGGTCCTGAACATAAAGTAAAATCCCATTTTTCAGGAGGGACCTGAACATAAAGTAAAATCCCATTTTTCAGGAGGGTCCTGAACAGAAGGTAAAATCCCATATTTCAGGAGGTTCATGAACATAAAGTTAATTGCCATTTTTCAGGAGGGACCTGAACAGAAAGTAAAATCCCATTTTTCATGAGGGTCCTGAACTGAAAGTAAATTCCCATTTTTCAGGAGGGTCCTGAAAATAAAGTAAAATCCCATTTTTCAGGATGGGCCTGAACATAAAGTAAAATCCCATTTTTCAGGAGGGTCCTGAACTGAAAGTAAATTCCCATTTTTCAGGAAGGTCTTGAACATAATGTAAATTCCCATTTCTTAGGAGGGTCCTGAACAGAAAGTAAAATTCCATTTTTCAGGAGGGCCTGAACTGAAAGTAAATTCCCATTTTTCAGGAGGGTCCTGAATATAAAGTAAAATCCCATTTTTCAGGAGAGTCCTGAATAGAAAGTAAATTCCCATTTTTCAGGAGGGTCCAGAACAGAAAGTAAAATTCTATTTTTCAGGAGGTTCCTGAACTGAAAGTAAATTCTCATTTTTCAGGAGGGTCCTGAACATAAAGTAATATCCCATATTTCAGGAGGGTCCTGAACAGAAAGTAAAATCCCATTTTTCAAGAGGGTCCTGAACAGAAAGTAAATTCCCATTTTTCAGGAGGGTCCTGAACATAAAGTAAAATCCCATTTTTCAGGAGGGTCCTGAACGTAAAGTAAAATCCCATTTACCGTAAAGTAAAATCCCATTTTTCAGGAGGGTCCTGAATTGAAAGTAAAATCCCATTTTTCAGGAGGGTCCTGAACAAAAGTAAAATCCCATTTTTCAGGAGGGTCCTGAACTGAAAGTAGATCCCAATTTTCAGGAGGGTCCTGAACAGAAGGTAAAACCCCATTTTTCAGGAGGGTCCTGAACATAAATAAAAATCATATTTTTCAGGAGGGTCCTGAACAGAAAGTAAAATCCCATATTTCAGAAGGGTCCTGAACAGAAAGTAAAATCCCATTTTTCAGGATGGTCCTAAACAGAAAGTAAAATCCCATTTTTCAGGAGGGTCCTGAACAGAAAGTAAAATCCCATTTATCAGTCGGGTCCTGAACATAAAGTAAAATCCCATTTTTCAGGAGGGTCCTGAACAGAAGGTAAAATCTCATTTTTAGGGAGGGTCCTGAACATAAAGTAAAATCACATTTTTCAGGAGGGTCCTGAACTGAAAGTAAATTCCCATTTTTCAGGAGGGTCCTGAACTAAAAGTAAATTCCCATTTTTCAGGATGGTCCTGAAGATAATGTAAAATCCCATTTTTCAGGAGTGTTCTGAACTGAAAGTAAATTCCCATTTTTCAGGAGGGTCCTGAACTAAAAGTAAATTCCCATTTTTCAGGAGGGTCCTGAACATAAAGTAAAATCTCATTTTTCAGGAGGGTCCTAAACAGAAAGTCAAAATCACATTTTGCAGGAAGGTCCTGAACAGAAGGTAAAATCCCATTTTTCAGGAGAGTCCTGAACATCAAGTCAAATGCCATTTTTCAGGAGGGTCCTGAACTGAAAGTAAATTTCCATTTTTCAGGAGGGTCCTGAACATAAAGTAAATTCCCATTTTTCAGGAAGGTCCTGAACAGAAAGTAAAATTCCATTTTTCAGGAGGGTCCTGAACTGAAAGTAAATTCCCAGTTTTCAGGAGGGTCCTGAACATAAAGTAAATTCCCATTTTTCAGGAGGGTCCTGAACAGAATGTAAAATTCCATTTTTCAGGAGAGTCCGGAACAGAAAGTAAATTCCCATTTTTCATGAGGGTCCTGAACATAAAGAAAAATCCCATTTTTCAGGAGGGTCCTAAACAAAAAGTAAAATCCCATTTTTCAGGAGGGTCCTGAACAGAATGTAAAATCCCATTTTTCAGGAGAGTCCTGAACTGAAAGTAAATCCCATTTTTCAGGAGGATCCTGAACAGAATGTAAAATCCCATTTTGCAGGAGGATCCTGAACAGAAAGTAAAATCCCATTATTCAGGAGGGACCTGAACAGAAAGTAAAATCCCATTTTTCAGGAGGGTCCTGAACTGAAAGTAAATTCCAATTTTTCAGGAGGGTCCTGAACATAAAGTAAAATCCCATTTTTCAGGAGGGTCCTGAACATAAAGTGAAATCCCATTTTTAGGAGGGTCCTGAACAGAAAGTAGATCCCATTTTTCAGGAGGGTCCTGAACAGAAGGTAAAACTCCATTTTTGAGGAGGGTCCTGAACATAAAGTAAAATCCCATTTTTCAGGAGGGACCTGAACATAAAGTAAAATCCCATTTTTCAGGAGGGTCCTGAACAGAAGGTAAAATCCCATATTTCAGGAGGTTCATGAACATAAAGTTAATTGCCATTTTTCAGGAGGGACCTGAACAGAAAGTAAAATCCCATTTTTCAGGAGGGTCCTGAACTGAAAGTAAATTCCCATTTTTCAGGAGGGTCCTGAAAATAAAGTAAAATCCCATTTTTCAGGATGGGCCTGAACATAAATTAAAATCCCATTTTTCAGGAGGGTCCTGAACTGAAAGTAAATTCCCATTTTTCAGGAAGGTCTTGAACATAATGTAAATTCCCAGTTCTTAGGAGGGTCCTGAACAGAAAGTAAAATTCCATTTTTCAGGTGGGCCTGAACTGAAAGTAAATTCCCATTTTTCAGGAGGGTCCTGAATATAAAGTAAAATCCCATTTTTTAGGAGAGTCCTGAATAGAAAGTAAATTCCCATTTTTCAGGAGGTTCCTGAACTGAAAGTAAATTCTCATTTTTCAGGAGGGTCCTGAACATAAAGTAATATCCCATATTTCAGGAGGGTCCTGAACAGAAAGTAAAATCCCATTTTTCAAGAGGGTCCTGAACAGAAAGTAAATTCCCATTTTTCAGGAGGGTCCTAAACATAAAGTAAAATCCCATTTTTCAGGAGGGTCCTGAACAGAAAGTAAATTCCCATTTTTCAGGAGGGTCCTAAACATAAAGTAAAATCCCATTTTTCAGGAGGGTCTTGAACGTAAAGTAAAAATCCATTTTTCAGGAGGGTCCTGAATTGAAAGTAAAATCCCATTTTTCAGGAGGGTCCTGAACAAAAGTAAAATCCGATTTTTCAGGAGGGTCCTGAACCGAAAGTAGATCCCATTTTTCAGGAGGGTCCTGAACAGAAGGTAAAACCCCATTTTTCAGGAGGGTCTGAACATAAATAAAAATCACATTTTTCAGGAGGGTCCTGAACAGAAAGTAAAATCCCATATTTCAGGAGGGTCCTGAACAGAAAGTAAAATCCCATTTTTCAGGATGGTCCTGAACAGAAAGTAAAATCCCATTTTTCAGGAGGGTCCTGAACAGAATGTAAAATCCCATTTTTCAGTCGGGTCCTGAACATAAAGTAAAATCCCATTTTTCAGGAGGGTCCTGAACAGAAGGTAAAATCTCATTTTTCAGAAGGGTCCTGAACATAAAGTAAAATCACATTTTTCAGGAGGGTCCTGAACTGAAAGTAAATTCCCATTTTTCAGGAGGGTCCTGAACTAAAAGTAAAATCCCATTTTTCAGGATGGTCCTGAAGATAATGTAAAATCCCATTTTTCAGGAGGGTCCTGAACAGAAAGTAAAATCCCATTTTTCAGTCGGGTCCTGAACATAAAGAAAAATCCCATTTTTCAGGAGGGTCCTGAACAGAAGGTAAAATCTCATTTTTCAGGAGGGTCCTGAACATAAAGTAAAATCACATTTTTCAGGAGGGATCTGAACTGAAAGTAAATTCCCATTTTTCAGGAGGGTCCTAAACTAAATGTAAATTCCCATTTTTCAGGAGGGTCCTGAACATAAAGTAAAATCCCATTTTTCAGGATGGTCCTAAACAGAAAGTCAAAATCATATTTTGCAGGAAGGTCCTGAACAGAAGGTAAAATCCCATTTTTCAGGAGGGTCCTGAACATAAAGTCAAATCCCATTTTTCAGGAGGGTCCTGAACTGAAAGTAAATTCCCATTTTTCAGGAGGGTCCTGAACATAAAGTAAATTCCCATTTTTCAAGAAGGTCCTGAACAGAAAGTAAAATTCCATTTTTCAGGAGGGTCCTGAACTGAAAGTAAATTCCCAGTTTTCAGGAGGGTCCTGAACATAAAGTAAATTCCCATTTTTCAGGAGGGTCCTGAACAGAAAGTAAAATTCCATTTTTCAGGAGAGTCCGGAACAGAAAGTAAATTCCTATTTTTCATGAGGGTCCTGAACATAAAGTAAAATCCCATTTTTCAGGAGGGTCCTAAACAGAAAGTAAAATCCCATTTTTCAGGAGGGTCCTGAACAGAAAGTAAAATCCCATTTTTCAGGAGAGTCCTGAACAGAAAGTAAATCCCATTTTTCAGGAGGATCCTGAACAGAATGTAAAATCCCATTTTGCAGGAGGACCTGAACAGAAAGTAAAATCCCATTATTCAGGAGGGACCTGAACAGAAAGTAAAATCCCATTTTTCAGGAGGGTCCTGAACTGAAAGAAAATTCCCATTTTTCAGGAGGGTCCTGAACATTAAGTAAAATCCCATTTTTCAGGAGGGTCCTGAACATAAAGTAAAATCCCATTTTTTAGGAGGGTCCTGAACAGAAAGTAAAATCAGATTTTTCAGGACGGTCCTGAAAATAAGTAAAATCCCATTTTTCAGGAGGGTCCTGAACAGAAGGTAAAATCTAATTTTTCAGGAGGGTCCTGAACATAAAGAAAAATCTCATTTTTCAGGAGGGTCCTGAACTGAAAGTAAATTCCCATTTTTCAGGAGGGTCCTGAACAGAAAGTAGATCCCATTTTTCAGGAGGGTCCTGAACAGAAGGTAAAACTCCATTTTTGAGGAGGGTCCTGAACATAAAGTAAAATCCCATTTTTCAGGAGGGTCCTGAACAGAAAGTAAAATCCTATTTTGCAGGTGGGTCCTTAACATAAAGTAAAATCCCATTTTTCAGGAGGGACCTGAACATAAAGTAAAATCCCATTTTTCAGGAGGGTCCTGAACAGAAGGTAAAATCCCATATTTCAGGAGGTTCATGAACATAAAGTTAATTGCCATTTTTCAGGAGGGACCTGAACAGAAAGTAAAATCCCATTTTTCAGGAGGGTCCTGAACTGAAAGTAAATTCCCATTTTTCAGGAGGGTCCTGAAAATAAAGTAAAATCCCATTTTTCAGGATGGGCCTGAACATAAAGTAAAATCCCATTTTTCAAGAGGGTCCTGAACTGAAAGTAAATTCCCATTTTTCAGGAGGGTCTTGAACATAATGTAAATTCCCATTTCTTAGGAGGGTCCTGAACATAAAGTAAAATTCCATTTTTCAGGAGGGCCTGAACTGAAAGTAAATTTCCATTTTTCAGGAGGGTCCTGAACATAAAGTAAAATCCCATTTTTCAGGAGGGTCCTGAACAGAAAGTAAATTCCCATTTTTCAGGAGGGTCCGGAACAGAAAGTAAAATTCCATTTTTCAGGAGGTTCCTGAACTGAAAGTAAATTCTCATTTTTCAGGAGGGTCCTGAACATAAAGTAATATCCCATATTTCAGGAGGGTCCTGAACAGAAAGTAAAATCCCATTTTTCAAGAGGGTCCTGAACAGAAAGTAAATTCCCATTTTTCAGGAGGATCCTGAACATAAAGTAAAATCCCATTTTTCAGGAGGGTCCTGAACGTAAAGTAAAATCCCATTTTTCAGGAGGGTCATTAATTGAAAGTAAAATCCCATTTTTCAGGAGGGTCCTGAACAAAAGTAAAATCCCATTTTTCAGGTGGGTCCTGAACTGTAAGTAGATCCCATTTTTCAGGAGGGTCCTGAACAGAAGGTAAAACCCCATTTTTCAGGAGGGTCCTGAACATAAATTAAAATCACATTTTTCAGGAGGGTCCTGAACAGAAAGTAAAATCCCATATTTCAGGAGGGTCCTGAACTGAAAGTAAATTCCCATTTTTCAGGAGGGTCCTGAACATAAAGTAAATTCCCATTTTTCAGGAGGGTCCTGAACTGAAAGTAAATTCCCATTTTTCAAGAGGGTCTTGAACATAATGTAAATTCCCATTTCTTAGGAGGGTCTTGAACAGTAAGTAAAATTCTATTTTTCAGGAGGGCCTGAACTGAAAGTAAATTCTCATTTTTCAGGAGGGTCCTGAACATAAAGTAAAATCCCATTTTTCAAGAGGGTCCTGAACAGAAAGTAAATTCCCATTTTTCAGGAGGGTCCAGAACAGAAAGTAAAATTCCATTTTTCAGGAGGTTCCTGAACTGAAAGTAAATTCTCATTTTTCAGGAGGGTCCTGAACATAAAGTAAAATCCCATATTTCAGGAGGGTCCTGAACAGAAAGTAAAATCCCATTTTTCAAGAGGGTCCTGAACAGAAAGTAAATTCCCATTTTTCAGGAGGGTACTGAACTTAAAGTAAATTACCATTTTTCAGGAGGGTCCTGAACATAAAGTAAAATCCCATTTTTCAGGAGGGTCCTGAACATAAAGTAAAATCCCAATTTTTAGGAGGGTCCTGAAAAGAAAGTAAAATCCGATTTTTCAGGACGGTCCTGAAAATAAGTAAAATCCCATTTTTCTGGAGGATCCTGAACAGAAGGTAAAATCCCATTTTTCAGGAGGGTCCTGAACATAAAGTAAAATCCAATTTTTCAGGAGGGTCCTAAACTGAAAGTAAATTCCCATTTTTCAGGAGGGTCCTGAACTGAAAGTAAATTCCCATTTTTCAGGAGGGTCCTGAACATAAAGTAAAATCCCATTTTTCAGGAGGGTCCGGAACAGAGAGTAAAAATCCTATTTTGCAGGAGGGTCCTGAACAGAAGGTAAAATCCTATTTTTCAGGAGGGTCCTGAACATAAAGTAAAATCCCATTTTTCAGGAGGGTCCTGAACTGAAAGTAAATTCCCATTTTTCAGGAGGGTCCTGAACATAAATTAAATTCTCATTTTTCAGGAGGGTCTAGAACAGAAAGTAAAATTCCATTTTTCAGGAGGTTCCTGAACTGAAAGTAAATTCCCATTTTTCAGGATGGTCCTGAACATAAAGTAAAATACCATTTTTCAGGAGGTTCCTAAACATAAAGTAAAATCCCATTTTTCAGGAGGGTCCTGAACAGAAAGTAAAATGCCATTTTTCAGGAGGGTCCTGAAAAGAAAGTAAATTCCCATTTTTCAGGAGGGTCCTGAACATAAAGTAAATTCCCATTTTCCAGGAGGGTCCTGAACATAAAGTAAAATCCCATTTTTCAGGATGGTCCTGAACAAAAGCAAAATCCTATTTTTCAAGAGCGTCCTGAACTGAAAGTAGATCCCATTTTTCAGGAGGGTCCTGAACAGAAGGTAAAACCCCATTTTTCAGGAGGGTCCTGAACATAAAGTAAAATCGCATTTTTCAGGAGTGTCCTGAACAGATAGTAAAATCCAATATTTCAGGAGGGTCCTGAACTGAAAGTAAATTCCCATTTTTCAGGAGGGTCCTGAACATAAAGTAAATTCCCATTTTTCAGGAAGGTCCTGAACAGAAAGTAAAATTCCATTTTTCAGGAGGGTCCTGAACTGAAAGTAAATTCCCAGTTTTCAGGAGGGTCCTGAACATAAAGTAAATTCCCATTTTTCAGGAGGGTCCTGAACAGAAAGTAAAATTCCATTTTTCAGGAGGGTCCGGAACAGAAAGTAAATTCCCATTTTTCATGATGGTCCTGAACATAAAGTAAAATCCCATTTTTCAGGAGGGTCCTAAACAGAAAGTAAAATCCCATTTTTCAGGAGGGTCTTGAACAGAAAGTAAAATCCCATTTTTCAGGAGAGTCCTGAACAGAAAGTAAATCCCATTTTTCAGGAGGATCCTGAACAAAAAGTAAAATCCCATTTTTCAGTAGGGTCCTTAACATAAAGTAAAATCCCATTTTTCAGGAGGGTCCTGAACAGAAGGTAAAATCCCATTTTTGAGGATGGTCCTGAACTGAAAGTAAATTCCCATTTTTCAGGAGGGTCCTAAACATAATGTAAATTCCCATTTTTCAGGAGGGACCTGAACAGAAAGTAAAATCCCATTTTCCAGGAGGGTCCTGAACTGAAAGTACATTCCCATTTTTCAGGAGGTTCCTGAACTGAAAGTAAATTCTCATTTTTCAGGAGGGTCCTGAACATAAAGTAAAATCCCATATTTCAGGAGGGTCCTGAACAGAAAGTAAAATCCCATTTTTCAAGAGGGTCCTGAACAGAAAGTAAATTCCCATTTTCAGGAGGGTACTGAACTTAAAGTAAATTACCATTTTTCAGGAGGGTCCTGAACATAAAGTAAAATCCCATTTTTCAGGAGGGTCCTGAACATAAAGTAAAATCCCAATTTTTAGGAGGGTCCTGAAAAGAAAGTAAAATCCGATTTTTCAGGACGGTCCTGAAAATAAGTAAAATCCCATTTTTCTGGAGGATCCTGAACAGAAGGTAAAATCCCATTTTTCAGGAGGGTCCTGAACATAAAGTAAAATCCAATTTTTCAGGAGGGTCCTAAACTGAAAGTAAATTCCCATTTTTCAGGAGGGTCCTGAACTGAAAGTAAATTCCCATTTTTCAGGAGGGTCCTGAACATAAAGTAAAATCCCATTTTTCAGGAGGGTCCGGAACAGTGAGTAAAAATCCTATTTTGCAGGAGGGTCCTGAACAGAAGGTAAAATCCTATTTTTCAGGAGGGTCCTGAACATAAAGTAAAATCCCATTTTTCAGGAGGGTCCTGAACTGAAAGTAAATTCCCATTTTTCAGGAGGGTCCTGAACATAAATTAAATTCTCATTTTTCAGGAGGGTCTAGAACAGAAAGTAAAATTCCATTTTTCAGGAGGTTCCTGAACTGAAAGTAAATTCCCATTTTTCAGGATGGTCCTGAACATAAAGTAAAATACCTTTTTTCAGGAGGTTCCTAAACATAAAGTAAAATCCCATTTTTCAGGAGGGTCCTGAACAGAAAGTAAAATGCCATTTTTCAGGAGGGTCCTGAAAAGAAAGTAAATTCCCATTTTTCAGGAGGGTCCTGAACATAAAGTAAATTCCCATTTTCCAGGAGGGTCCTGAACATAAAGTAAAATCCCATTTTTCAGGATGGTCCTGAACAAAAGCAAAATCCTATTTTTCAAGAGCGTCCTGAACTGAAAGTAGATCCCATTTTTCAGGAGGGTCCTGAACAGAAGGTAAAACCCCATTTTTCAGGAGGGTCCTGAACATAATGTAAAATCGCATTTTTCAGGAGTGTCCTGAACAGATAGTAAAATCCAATATTTCAGGAGGGTCCTGAACTGAAAGTAAATTCCCATTTTTCAGGAGGGTCCTGAACATAAAGTAAATTCCCATTTTTCAGGAAGGTCCTGAACAGAAAGTAAAATTCCATTTTTCAGGAGGGTCCTGAACTGAAAGTAAATTCCCAGTTTTCAGGAGGGTCCTGAACATAAAGTAAATTCCCATTTTTCAGGAGGGTCCTGAACAGAAAGTAAAATTCCATTTTTCAGGAGGGTCCGGAACAGAAAGTAAATTCCCATTTTTCATGATGGTCCTGAACATAAAGTAAAATCCCATTTTTCAGGAGGGTCCTAAACAGAAAGTAAAATCCCATTTTTCAGGAGGGTCTTGAACAGAAAGTAAAATCCCATTTTTCAGGAGAGTCCTGAACAGAAAGTAAATCCCATTTTTCAGGAGGATCCTGAACAAAAAGTAAAATCCCATTTTTCAGTAGGGTCCTTAACATAAAGTAAAATCCCATTTTTCAGGAGGGTCCTGAACAGAAGGTAAAATCCCATTTTTGAGGATGGTCCTGAACTGAAAGTAAATTCCCATTTTTCAGGAGGGTCCTAAACATAATGTAAATTCCCATTTTTCAGGAGGGACCTGAACAGAAAGTAAAATCCCATTTTCCAGGAGGGTCCTGAACTGAAAGTACATTCCCATTTTTCAGGAGGGGCCTGAACATAAAGTAAAATCCCATTTTACAGGAGGGTCCTGAACTGAAAGTAAATTCCCATTTATCAGGAGGGTATTGAACAGAAAGTAAAATCCGATTTTTCAGGACGGTCCTGAAAAAAAGTAAAATCCCATTTTTATGAAGGGTCCTGAACAGAAGGTAAAATCCCATTTTTCAGGAGGGTCCTGAACATAAAGTAAAATCCCATTTTTCAGGAGGGTCCTGAACAGAAAGTAAATTCCCATTTTTCAGGAGGGTCCTGAACATAAAGTAAAATCCCATTTTTCTGGAGGGTCCTGAACTGAAGGTAAATACTAATTTTTCAGGAGGGTCCTGAACATAAAGTAAAATCCCATATTTCAGGAGGGTCCTGAACAGAATGTAAAATCCCATTTTTCAAGAGGGTCCTGAACAGAAAGTAAATTCCCATTTTTCAGGAGGGTCCTGAACATAAAGTAAAATCCCATTTTTTAGGAGGGTCCTGAACGTAAAGTAAAATCCCATTTTTCAGGAAGGTCCTGAACATAAAGTAAAATCCCATTTTTCAGGAGGGTCCTGAATTGAAAGTAAAATCCCATTTTTCAGGAGGGTCCTGAACAAAAGTAAAATCCCATTTTTCAGGAGGGTCCTGAACTGAAAGTAGAACCCATTTTTCAGGAGGGTCCTGAACAGAAGGTAAAATCCCATTTTTCAGGAGGGTCCTGAACATAAAGTAAAATCACATTTTTCAGGAGGGTCCTGAACAGAAAGTAAAATCTCATATTTCAGGAGGGTCCTGAAAGTAAATTCCCATTTTTCAGGAGGGTCCTGAACATAAAGTAAATTCCCATTTTTCAGGAGGGACCTGAACAGAAAGTAAAATCCCATTTTTCAGGAGGGTCCTGAACTGAAAGTAAAATCCCATTTATCAGGATGGTCCTGAACATAATGTAAAATCCCATTTTTCAGGAGGGTCCTGAACAGAAAGTAAAATCCCATTTTTCAGGCGTGTCCTGAACATAAAGTAAAATCCCATTTTTCAGGAGGGTCCTGAACAGAAGGTAAAATCTCATTTTTCAGGAGGGTCCTGAACATAAAGTAAAATCCCATTTTTCAGGAGGGTTCTGAACTGAAAGTAAATTCCCATTTTTAAGGAGGGTCCTGAACTAAAAGTAAATTCCCATTTTTCAGGAGGGTCCTGAACATAAAGTAAAATCCCATTTTTCAGGAGGGTCCTAAACAGAAAGTCAAAATCACATTTTGCAGGAAGGTCCTGAACAGAAGGTAAAATTCCATTTTTCAGGAGGGTCCTGAACATAAAGTCAAATACCATTTTTCAAGAGGGTCCTGAACTGAAAGTAAATTCCCATTTTTCAGGAGGGTCCTGAACATAAAGTAAATTCACATTTTTCAGGAAGGTCCTGAACAGAAAGTAAATTCCCATTTTTCAGGAGAGTCCTGAACATAAACTAAAATCCCATTTTTCTGGAGGGTCCTGGACTGAAGGTAAATTCTCATTTTTCAGGAGGGTCCTGAACATAAAGTAAAATCCCATATTTCAGGAAGATCCTGAACAGAAAGTAAAATCCCATTTTTCTAGAGGGTTCTGAACAGAAAGTAAATTCCCATTTTTCAGGAGGGTCCTGAACAGAAAGTAGATCCCATTTTTCAGGAGGGTCCTGAACAGAAGGTAAAACTCCATTTTTGAGGAGGGTCCTGAACAGAAAGTAAAATTCCATTTTTCAGGAGGGTCCTGAACTGAAAGTAAATTCCCAGTTTTCAGGAGGGTCCTGAACATAAAGTAAATTCCCATTTTTCAGGAGGGTCCTGAACAGAAAGTAAAATTCCATTTTTCAGGAGGGTCCGGAACAGAAAGTATATTTCCATTATTCATGATGGTCCTGAACATAAAGTAAAATCCCATTTTTCAGGAGGGTCCTAAACAGAAAGTAAAATCCCATTTTTCAGGAGGGTCTTGAACAGAAAGTAAAATTCCATTTTACAGGAGAGTCCTGAACAGAAAGTAAATCCCATTTTTCAGGAGGATCCTGAACAGAAAGTAAAATCCCATTTTGCAGGAGGATCCTGAACAGAAAGTAAAATCCCATTTTTCTGGAGGGTCCTTAACATAAAGTAAAATCCCATTTTTCAGGAGGGTCCTGAACAGAAGGTAAAATCCCATTTTTGAGGATGGTCCTGAACTGAAAGTAAATTCCCATTTTTCAGTAGGGTCCTGAACAGAAGGTAAAATCTCATTTTTCAGGAGGGTCCTGAACATAAAGTAAAATCACATTTTTCAGGAGGGTTCTGAACTGAAAGTACATTCCCATTTTTCAGGAGGGTCCTGAACTAAAAGTAAATTCCCATTTTTCAGGAGGGTCCTGAACATAAAGTAAAATCCCATTTTTCAGGAGGGTCCTAAAAAGAAAGTCAAAATCACATTTTGCAGGAAGGTCCTGAACAGAAGTAAAATCTCATTTTTCAGGAGGGTCCTGAACATAAAGTCAAATCCCATTTTTCAGGAGGATCCTGAACTGAAAGTAAATTCCCATTTTTTAGGAGGGTCCTGAACATAAAGTAAATTCCCATTTTTCAGCAAGGTCCTGAACAGAAAGTAAAATTTCATTTTTCAGGAGGGTCCTGAACTGAAAGTAAATTCCCAGTTTTCAGGAGGGTCCTGAACATAAAGTAAATTCCCATTTTTCAGGAGGGTTCTGAACAGAAAGTAAAATTCCATTTTTTAGGAGAGTCCGGAACAGAAAGTAAATTCCCATTTTTCATGAGGGTCCTGAACATAAAGTAAAATCCCATTTTTCAGGAGGGTCCTAAACAGAAAGTAAAATCCCATTTTTCAGGAGGGTCCTGAACAGAAAGTAAAATCCCATTTTTCAGGAGAGTCCTGAACAGAAAGTAAATCCCATTTTTCAGGAGGATCCTGAACAGAAAGTAAAATCCCATTTTGCAGGAGGATCCTGAACAGAAAGTAAAATCCCATTTTTCGGGAGGGTCCTGAACATAAAGTAAAATCCCATTTTTCAGGAGGGTCCTGAACAGAAGGTAAAATCCCATTTTTGAGGATGGTCTTGAACTGAAAGTAAATTCCCATTTTTCAGGAGGGTCCTAAACATTAAGTAAATTCCCATTATTCTGGAGAGACCTAAACAGAAAGTAAAATCCCATTTTTCAGGAGGGTCCTGAACTGAAAGTAAATTCCCATTTTTCAGGAGGGTCCTGAACATAAAGAAAAATCCAGTTTTTCAGGAGGGTCCTGAACATAAATTAAAATCCCATTTTTTAGGAGGGTCCTGAACAGAAAGTAAAATCCGATTTTTCAAGACGGTCCTTGAAAATAAGTAAAATCCCATTTCTCAGGAGGGTCCTGAACAGAAGGTAAAATCCAATTTTTCAGGAGGGTCCTGAACATAAAGTAAAATCCCATTTTTCAGGAGGGTCCTGAACTGAAAGTAAATTCCCATTTTTCAGGAGGGTCCTGAACAGAAAGTAGATCCCATTTTTCATGAGGGTCCTGAACAGAAGGTAAAACTCCATTTTTGAGGAGGGTCCTGAAAATAAAGTAAAATCCCATTTTTCAGGAGGGTCCTGAACAGAAGGTAAAATCTCATATTTCAGGAGGGTCCTGAAAAGAAAGTAAATTCCCATTTTTCAGGAGGGTCCTGAACATAAAGTAAATTCCCATTTTCCAGGAGGGTCCTGAACATAAAGTAAAATCCCATTTTTCAGGATGGTCCTGAACAAAAGCAAAATCCTATTTTTCAAGAGCGTCCTGAACTGAAAGTAGATCCCATTTTTCAGGAGGGTCCTGAACAGAAGGTAAAACCCCATTTTTCAGGAGGGTCCTGAACATAAAGTAAAATCGCATTTTTCAGGAGTGTCCTGAACAGATAGTAAAATCCAATATTTCAGGAGGGTCCTGAACTGAAAGTAAATTCCCATTTTTCAGGAGGGTCCTGAACATAAAGTAAATTCCCATTTTTCAGGAAGGTCCTGAACAGAAAGTAAAATTCCATTTTTCAGGAGGGTCCTGAACTGAAAGTAAATTCCCAGTTTTCAGGAGGGTCCTGAACATAAAGTAAATTCCCATTTTTCAGGAGGGTCCTGAACAGAAAGTAAAATTCCATTTTTCAGGAGGGTCCGGAACAGAAAGTAAATTCCCATTTTTCATGATGGTCCTGAACATAAAGTAAAATCCCATTTTTCAGGAGGGTCCTAAACAGAAAGTAAAATCCCATTTTTCAGGAGGGTCTTGAACAGAAAGTAAAATCCCATTTTTCAGGAGAGTCCTGAACAGAAAGTAAATCCCATTTTTCAGGAGGATCCTGAACAAAAAGTAAAATCCCATTT
This sequence comes from Capsicum pubescens, assembly GCA_030864215.1. Lineage (NCBI taxonomy): Eukaryota > Viridiplantae > Streptophyta > Magnoliopsida > Solanales > Solanaceae > Capsicum > Capsicum pubescens. The sequence continues at coordinate 21,504,539 of CM061543.1, forward strand.
TTCAGTAGGGTCCTTAACATAAAGTAAAATCCCATTTTTCAGGAGGGTCCTGAACAGAAGGTAAAATCCCATTTTTGAGGATGGTCCTGAACTGAAAGTAAATTCCCATTTTTCAGGAGGGTCCTAAACATAATGTAAATTCCCATTTTTCAGGAGGGACCTGAACAGAAAGTAAAATCCCATTTTCCAGGAGGGTCCTGAACTGAAAGTACATTCCCATTTTTCAGGAGGGGCCTGAACATAAAGTAAAATCCCATTTTACAGGAGGGTCCTGAACTGAAAGTAAATTCCCATTTATCAGGAGGGTATTGAACAGAAAGTAAAATCCGATTTTTCAGGACGGTCCTGAAAAAAAGTAAAATCCCATTTTTATGAAGGGTCCTGAACAGAAGGTAAAATCCCATTTTTCAGGAGGGTCCTGAACATAAAGTAAAATCCCATTTTTCAGGAGGGTCCTGAACAGAAAGTAAATTCCCATTTTTCAGGAGGGTCCTGAACATAAAGTAAAATCCCATTTTTCTGGAGGGTCCTGAACTGAAGGTAAATACTAATTTTTCAGGAGGGTCCTGAACATAAAGTAAAATCCCATATTTCAGGAGGGTCCTGAACAGAATGTAAAATCCCATTTTTCAAGAGGGTCCTGAACAGAAAGTAAATTCCCATTTTTCAGGAGGGTCCTGAACATAAAGTAAAATCCCATTTTTTAGGAGGGTCCTGAACCTAAAGTAAAATCCCATTTTTCAGGAAGGTCCTGAACATAAAGTAAAATCCCATTTTTCAGGAGGGTCCTGAATTGAAAGTAAAATCCCATTTTTCAGGAGGGTCCTGAACAAAAGTAAAATCCCATTTTTCAGGAGGGTCCTGAACTGAAAGTAGAACCCATTTTTCAGGAGGGTCCTGAACAGAAGGTAAAATCCCATTTTTCAGGAGGGTCCTGAACATAAAGTAAAATCACATTTTTCAGGAGGGTCCTGAACAGAAAGTAAAATCTCATATTTCAGGAGGGTCCTGAAAGTAAATTCCCATTTTTCAGGAGGGTCCTGAACATAAAGTAAATTCCCATTTTTCAGGAGGGACCTGAACAGAAAGTAAAATCCCATTTTTCAGGAGGGTCCTGAACTGAAAGTAAAATCCCATTTTTCAGGATGGTCCTGAACATAATGTAAAATCCCATTTTTCAGGAGGGTCCTGAACAGAAAGTAAAATCCCATTTTTCAGGCGTGTCCTGAACATAAAGTAAAATCCCATTTTTCAGGAGGGTCCTGAACAGAAGGTAAAATCTCATTTTTCAGGAGGGTCCTGAACATAAAGTAAAATCCCATTTTTCAGGAGGGTTCTGAACTGAAAGTAAATTCCCATTTTTAAGGAGGGTCCTGAACTAAAAGTAAATTCCCATTTTTCAGGAGGGTCCTGAACATAAAGTAAAATCCCATTTTTCAGGAGGGTCCTAAACAGAAAGTCAAAATCACATTTTGCAGGAAGGTCCTGAACAGAAGGTAAAATTCCATTTTTCAGGAGGGTCCTGAACATAAAGTCAAATACCATTTTTCAAGAGGGTCCTGAACTGAAAGTAAATTCCCATTTTTCAGGAGGGTCCTGAACATAAAGTAAATTCACATTTTTCAGGAAGGTCCTGAACAGAAAGTAAATTCCCATTTTTCAGGAGAGTCCTGAACATAAACTAAAATCCCATTTTTCTGGAGGGTCCTGGACTGAAGGTAAATTCTCATTTTTCAGGAGGGTCCTGAACATAAAGTAAAATCCCATATTTCAGGAAGATCCTGAACAGAAAGTAAAATCCCATTTTTCTAGAGGGTTCTGAACAGAAAGTAAATTCCCATTTTTCAGGAGGGTCCTGAACAGAAAGTAGATCCCATTTTTCAGGAGGGTCCTGAACAGAAGGTAAAACTCCATTTTTGAGGAGGGTCCTGAACAGAAAGTAAAATTCCATTTTTCAGGAGGGTCCTGAACTGAAAGTAAATTCCCAGTTTTCAGGAGGGTCCTGAACATAAAGTAAATTCCCATTTTTCAGGAGGGTCCTGAACAGAAAGTAAAATTCCATTTTTCAGGAGGGTCCGGAACAGAAAGTAAATTTCCATTATTCATGATGGTCCTGAACATAAAGTAAAATCCCATTTTTCAGGAGGGTCCTAAACAGAAAGTAAAATCCCATTTTTCAGGAGGGTCTTGAACAGAAAGTAAAATTCCATTTTACAGGAGAGTCCTGAACAGAAAGTAAATCCCATTTTTCAGGAGGATCCTGAACAGAAAGTAAAATCCCATTTTGCAGGAGGATCCTGAACAGAAAGTAAAATCCCATTTTTCTGGAGGGTCCTTAACATAAAGTAAAATCCCATTTTTCAGGAGGGTCCTGAACAGAAGGTAAAATCCCATTTTTGAGGATGGTCCTGAACTGAAAGTAAATTCCCATTTTTCAGTAGGGTCCTGAACAGAAGGTAAAATCTCATTTTTCAGGAGGGTCCTGAACATAAAGTAAAATCACATTTTTCAGGAGGGTTCTGAACTGAAAGTACATTCCCATTTTTCAGGAGGGTCCTGAACTAAAAGTAAATTCCCATTTTTCAGGAGGGTCCTGAACATAAAGTAAAATCCCATTTTTCAGGAGGGTCCTAAAAAGAAAGTCAAAATCACATTTTGCAGGAAGGTCCTGAACAGAAGTAAAATCTCATTTTTCAGGAGGGTCCTGAACATAAAGTCAAATCCCATTTTTCAGGAGGATCCTGAACTGAAAGTAAATTCCCATTTTTTAGGAGGGTCCTGAACATAAAGTAAATTCCCATTTTTCAGCAAGGTCCTGAACAGAAAGTAAAATTTCATTTTTCAGGAGGGTCCTGAACTGAAAGTAAATTCCCAGTTTTCAGGAGGGTCCTGAACATAAAGTAAATTCCCATTTTTCAGGAGGGTTCTGAACAGAAAGTAAAATTCCATTTTTTAGGAGAGTCCGGAACAGAAAGTAAATTCCCATTTTTCATGAGGGTCCTGAACATAAAGTAAAATCCCATTTTTCAGGAGGGTCCTAAACAGAAAGTAAAATCCCATTTTTCAGGAGGGTCCTGAACAGAAAGTAAAATCCCATTTTTCAGGAGAGTCCTGAACAGAAAGTAAATCCCATTTTTCAGGAGGATCCTGAACAGAAAGTAAAATCCCATTTTGCAGGAGGATCCTGAACAGAAAGTAAAATCCCATTTTTCGGGAGGGTCCTGAACATAAAGTAAAATCCCATTTTTCAGGAGGGTCCTGAACAGAAGGTAAAATCCCATTTTTGAGGATGGTCTTGAACTGAAAGTAAATTCCCATTTTTCAGGAGGGTCCTAAACATTAAGTAAATTCCCATTATTCAGGAGAGACCTAAACAGAAAGTAAAATCCCATTTTTCAGGAGGGTCCTGAACTGAAAGTAAATTCCCATTTTTCAGGAGGGTCCTGAACATAAAGAAAAATCCAGTTTTTCAGGAGGGTCCTGAACATAAATTAAAATCCCATTTTTTAGGAGGGTCCTGAACAGAAAGTAAAATCCGATTTTTCAAGACGGTCCTTGAAAATAAGTAAAATCCCATTTCTCAGGAGGGTCCTGAACAGAAGGTAAAATCCAATTTTTCAGGAGGGTCCTGAACATAAAGTAAAATCCCATTTTTCAGGAGGGTCCTGAACTGAAAGTAAATTCCCATTTTTCAGGAGGGTCCTGAACAGAAAGTAGATCCCATTTTTCATGAGGGTCCTGAACAGAAGGTAAAACTCCATTTTTGAGGAGGGTCCTGAAAATAAAGTAAAATCCCATTTTTCAGGAGGGTCCTGAACAGAAGGTAAAATCTCATATTTCAGGAGGGTCCTGAACTGAAAGTAAATTCCCATTTTTCAGGAGGGTCCTGAACATAAAGTAAAATCCCATTTTTCAGGAGGGTCCTGAACATAAAGTAAAATCCCATTTTTTAGGAGGGTCCTGAACAGAAAGTAAAATCCGATTTTTCAGGACGGTCCTGAAAATAAGTAAAATCCCATTTTTCAGGAGGGTCCTGAACAGAAGGTAAAATCCAATTTTTCATGAGGGTCCTGAACATAAAGTAAAATCCCATTTTTCCGGAGGGTCCTGAACTGAAAGTAAATTCCCATTTTTCAGGAGGATCCTGAACAGAAAGTAGATCCCATTTTTCAGGAGGGTCCTGAACAGAAGGTAAAACTCCATTTTTGAGGAGGGTCCTGAACAGAAAGTAAAATTCCATTTTTCATGAGGGTCCTGAACTGAAAGTAAATTCCCAGTTTTCAGGAGGGTCCTGAACATAAAGAAAATTCCCATTTTTCAGGAGGGTCCTGAACAGAAAGTAAAATTCCATTTTTCAAGAGGGTCCGGAACAGAAAGTAAATTCCAGTTTTTAATGATGGTCCTGAACATAAAGTAAAATCCCATTTTTCAGGAGGGTCTTGAACAGAAAGTAAAATCCTATTTTTCAGGAGAGTCCTGAAAAGAAAGTAAATCCCATTTTTCAGGAGAATCCTGAACAGAAAGTAAAATTCCATTTTGCAGGAGGATCCTGAACAGAAAGTAAAATCCCATTTTTCAAGAGGGTCCTTAACATAAAGTAAAATCCCATTTTTCAGGAGGGTCCTGAACAGAAGGTAAAATCCCATTTTTGAGGATGGTCCTGAACTGAAAGTAAATTCCCATTTTTCAGGAGGGTCCTAAACATAAAGTAAATTCCCATTTTTCAGGAGGGACCTGAACAGAAATTAAAATCCCATTTTCCAGGAGGGTCCTGAACTGAAAGTACATTCCCATTTTTCAGGAGGGTCCTGAACGTAAAGTAAAATCCCATTTTACAGGAGGGTCCTGAACTGAAAGTAAATTACCATTTTTCAGGAGGGTCTTGAACAGAAAGTAAAATCCGATTTTTCAGGACGGTCCTGAAAAAAAGTAAAATCCCATTTTTCAGGAGGGTCCTGAACAGAAGGTAAAATCCCATTTTTCAGGAGGGTCCTGAACATAAAGTAAAATCCCATTTTTCAGGAGGGTCCTGAACAGAAAGTAAATTCCCATTTTTCAGGAGGGTCCTGAACATAAAGAAAAATCCCATTTTTCTGGAGGGTCCTGAACTGAAGGTAAATTCTCATTTTTCAGGAGGGTCCTGTACATAAAGTAAAATCCCATATTTCAGGAGGGTCCTGAACAGAAAGTAAATCCCATTTTTCATAGGGTCCTGAACAAAAGGTAAAACTCCATTTTTGAGGAGGGTCCTGAACATAAAGTAAAATCCCATTTTTTAGGAGGGTCCTGAATGTAAAGTAAAATCCCATTTTTCAGGAGGGTCCTGAATTGAAAGTAAAATCCCATTTTTCAGGAGGGTCCTGAACAAAAGTAAAATCCCATTTTTCAGGAGGGTCCTGAACTGAAAGTAGATCCCATTTTTCAGGAGGGTCCTGAACAGAAGGTAAAACCCCATTTTTCAGGAGGGTCCTGAACATAAAGTAAAATCACATTTTTCAGGAGGGTCCTGAATAGAAAGTAAAATCCCATATTTCAGGAGGGTCCTCAAAGTAAATTCCCATTTTTCAGGAGGGTCCTGAACATAAAGTAAATTCCCATTTTTCAGGAGGGACCTGAACAGAAGGTAAAATCTCATTTTTCAGGAGGGTCCTGAATAAAGTAAAATCCCATTTTTCAGGAGGGTTCTGAACAGAAAGTAAATTCCCATTTTTCAGGAGGGTCCTGAACTAAAAGTAAATTCCCATTTTTAAGGAGAGTCCTGAACATAAAGTAAAATCCCATTTTTCAGGAGGGTCCTAAACAGAATGTCAAAATCACATTTTGCAGGAAGGTCCTGAACAGAAGGTAAAATGCCATTTTTCAGGAGGGTCCTGAACATAAAGTCAAATCCCATTTTTCAAGAGGGTCCTGAACTGAAAGTAAATTCCCATTTTTCAGGAGGGTCCTGAACATAAAGTAAATTCCCATTTTTCAGGAAGGTCCTGAAGAGAAAGTTAATTCTAATTTTTCAGGAGGATCCTGAAAATAAACTAAAATCCCATTTTTCTGGAGGGTCCATGACTGAAGGAAAATTCTCATTTTTCAGGAGGGTCCTGAACATAAAGTAAAATCCCATATTTCAGGAGGGTCCTGAACAGAAAGTAAAATCCCTTTTTTCAAGAGGGTCCTGAACAGAAAGTAAATTCCCATTTTTCAGGAGGGACCTGAACGTAAAGTAAAATCCCATTTTCCAGGAAGGTCCTGAACATAAAGTAAAATCCTATTTTTCAGGAGGGTCCAGAATTGAAAGTAAAATCCCATTTTTCAGGAGGGTCCTGAACAAAAGGAAAATCCCATTTTTCAGGAGGGTCCTGAACTGAAAGTAGATTCTATTTTTCAGCAGGGTCCTGAACAGAAGGTAAAACCCCATTTTTCAGGAGGGTCCTGAGCATAAAGTAAAATCACATTTTTCAGGAGGGTCCTGAACAGAAGGTAAAATCCAATTTTTCAGGAAGGTCCTGAACATAAAGTAAAATTCCATTTTCAGGAGGGTCCTGAACTGAAAGTAAATTCCCTTTTTTCAGGAGGGTCATGAACAGAAAGTAGATCCCATTTTTCAGGAGGGTCCTGAACAGAAGGTAAAACTCCATTTTTGAGGAGGGACCTGAACATAAAGTAAAATCCCATTTTTCAGGAGGGTCCTGCACAGAAGGTAAAATCTCATATTTCAGGAGGGTCCTGAACTGAAAGTAAATTCCCATTTTTCAGGAGGGTCCTGAACATAAAGTAAAATCCCATTTTTCAGGATGGTCCTGAACATAAAGTAAAATCCCATTTTTTAGGAGGGTCCTGAACAGAAAGTAAAATCCGATTTTTCAGGACGGTCCTGAAAATAAGTAAAATCCCATTTTTCAGGAGGGTCTTGAACAGAAGGTAAAATCCAATTTTTCAGGAGGGTCCTGTACATAAAGTAAAATCCCATTTTTCAGGAGGGTCCTGAACTGAAAGTAAATTCCCATTTTTCAGGAGGGTCCTGAACAGAAAGTAGATCCCATTTTTCAGGAGGGTCCTGAACAGAAGGTAAAACTCCATTTTTGAGAAGGGTCCTGAACAGAAAGTAAAATTCCATTTTTCAGGAGGGTCCTGAACTGATAGTAAATTCCCAGTTTTCAGGAGGGTCCTGAACATAAAGTAAATTCCCATTTTTCAGAGGGTCCTGAACAGAAAGTAAAATTCCATTTTTTAGGAGGGTCCGGAACAGAAAGTAAATTCCAGTTTTTCATGATGGTCCTGAACATAAAGTAAAATCCCATTTTTCAGGAGGGTCTTGAACAGAAAGTAAAATCCCATTTTTCAGGAGAGTCCTGAACAGAAAGTAAATCCCATTTTTCAGGAGGATCCTGAACAGAAAGTAAAATCCCAGTTTGCAGTAGGATCCTGAACAGAAAGTAAAATCCCATTTTTCAGGAGGGTCCTTAACATAAAGTAAAATCCCATTTTTCAGGAGGGTCCTGAACAGAAGGTAAAATCCCATTTTTGAGGATGGTCCTGAACTGAAAGTAAATTCCCATTTTTCAGGAGGGTCCTAAACATAAAGTAAATTCCCATTTTTCAGGAGGGACCTGAACAGAAAGTAAAATCCCATTTTCCAGGAGGGTCCTGAACTGAAAGTATATTCCCATTTTTCAGGAGGGTCCTCAACATAAAGTAAAATCCCATTTTACAGTAGGGTCCTGAACTGAAAGTAAATTCCCATTTTTCAGGAGGGTCATGAACAGAAAGTAAAATCCGATTTTTCAGGACGGTCCTGAAAAAAAGTAAAATCCCATTTTTCAGGAGGGTCCTGAACAGAAGGTAAAATCCCATTTTTCAGGAGAGTCCTGAACATAAAGTAAAATCCCATTTTTCAGGAGGGTCCTGAACAGAAAGTAAATTCCCATTTTTCAGGAGGGTCCTGAACATAAAGTAAAATCTCATTTTTCTGGAGGGTCCTGAACTGAAGGTAAATTCTCATTTTTCAGGAGGGTCCTGAACATAAAGTAAAATCCCATATTTCAGGAGGGTCCTGAACAGAAAGTAAAATCCCATTTTTCAAGAGGGTCCTGAACAAAAAGTAAATTCCCATTTTTCAGGAGGGTCCTGAACATAAAGTAAAATCCCATTTTTTAGGAGGGTCCTGAACGTAAAGTAAAATCCCATTTTTCAGGAAGGTCCTGAATTGAAAGTAAAATCCCATTTTTCAGGAGGGTCCTGAACAATAGTAAAATCCCATTTTTCAGGAGGGTCCTGAACTGAAAGTAGATCCCATTTTTCAGGAGGGTCCTGAACAGAAGGTAAAACACCATTTTTCAGGAGGGTCCTGAACATAAAGTAAAATCACATTTTTCAGGAGGGTCCTGAACTGAAAGTAAATTCCCATTTTCAGGAGGGTCCTGAACAGAAGGTAAAATCTCATTTTTCAGGAGGGTCCTGAACATAAAGTAAAATCACATTTTTCAGGAGGGTTCTGAACTGAAAGTAAATTCCCATTTTTCAGGAGGGTCCTGAACTAAAAGTAAATTCCCATTTTTCAGGAGGGTCCTGAACATAAAGTAAAATCCCATTTTTCAGGAGGGTCCTAAAAAGAAAGTCAAAATCACATTTTGCAGGAAGGTCCTGAACAGAAGTAAAATCCCATTTTTCAGGAGGGTCCTGAACATAAAGTCAAATCCCATTTTTCAGGAGGATCCTGAACTGAAAGTAAATTCCCATTTTTCAGGAGGGTCTTGAACATAAAGTAAATTCCCATTTTTCAGGAAGGTCCTGAACAGAAAGTAAAATTCCATTTTTCAGGAGGGTCCTGAACTGAAAGTAAATTCCCAGTTTTCAGGAGGGTCCTGAACATAAAGTAAATTCCCATTTTTCAGGAGGGTTCTGAACAGAAAGTAAAATTCCATTTTTCAGGAGAGTCCGGAACAGAAAGTAAATTCCCATTTTTCATGAGGGTCCTGAACATAAAGTAAAATCCCATTTTTCAGGAGGGTCCTAAACAGAAAGTAAAATCCCATTTTTCAGGAGGGTCCTGAACAGAAAGTAAAATCCCATTTTTCAGGAGAGTCCTGAACAGAAAGTAAATCCCATTTTTTAGGAGGATCCTGAACAGAAAGTAAAATCCCATTTTTCGGGAGGGTCCTGAACTTAAAGTAAAATCCCATTTTTCTGGAGGGTCCTGAACAGAAGGTAAAATCCCATTTTTGAGGATGGTCTTGAACTGAAAGTAAATTCCCATTTTTCAGGAGGGTCCTAAACATTAAGTAAATTCCCATTATTCAGGAGGGACCTGAACAGAAAGTAAAATCCCATTTTTCAGGAGGGTCCTGAACTGAAAGTAAATTCCCATTTTTCAGGAGGGTCCTGAACATAAAGAAAAATCCCATTTTTCAGGAGGGTCCTGAACATAAAGTAAAATCCCATTTTTTAGGAGGGTCCTGAACAGAAAGTAAAATCCGATTTTTCAGGACGGTCCTGAAAATAAGTAAAATCCCATTTTTCAGGAGGGTCTTGAACAGAAGGTAAAATCCAATTTTTCAGGAGGGTCCTGTACATAAAGTAAAATCCCATTTTTCAGGAGGGTCCTGAACTGAAAGTAAATTCCCATTTTTCAGGAGGGTCCTGAACAGAAAGTAGATCCCATTTTTCAGGAGGGTCCATAACAGAAGGTAAAACTCCATTTTTGAGAAGGGTCCCGAACAGAAAGTAAAATTCCATTTTTCAGGAGGGTCCTGAACTGATAGTAAATTCCCAGTTTTCAGGAGGGTCCTGAACATAAAGTAAATTCCCATTTTTCAGAGGGTCCTGAACAGAAAGTAAAATTCCATTTTTTAGGAGGGTCCGGAACAGAAAGTAAATTCCAGTTTTTCATGATGGTCCTGAACATAAAGTAAAATCCCATTTTTCAGGAGGGTCTTGAACAGAAAGTAAAATCCCATTTTTCAGGAGAGTCCTGAACAGAAAGTAAATCCCATTTTTCAGGAGGATCCTGAACAGAAAGTAAAATCCCAGTTTGCAGTAAGATCCTGAACAGAAAGTAAAATCCCATTTTTCAGGAGGGTCCTTAACATAAAGTAAAATCCCATTTTTCAGGAGGGTCCTGAACAGAAGGTAAAATCCCATTTTTGAGGATGGTCCTGAACTGAAAGTAAATTCCCATTTTTCAGGAGGGTCCTAAACATAAAGTAAATTCCCATTTTTCAGGAGGGACCTGAACAGAAAGTAAAATCCCATTTTCCAGGAGGGTCCTGAACTGAAAGTACATTCCCATTTTTCAGGAGGGTCCTCAACATAAAGTAAAATCCCATTTTACAGTAGGGTCCTGAACTGAAAGTAAATTCCCATTTTTCAGGAGGGTCATGAACAGAAAGTAAAATCCGATTTTTCAGGACGGTCCTGAAAAAAAGTAAAATCCCATTTTTCAGGAGGGTCCTGAACAGAAGGTAAAATCCCATTTTTCAGGAGAGTCCTGAACATAAAGTAAAATCCCATTTTTCAGGAGGGTCCTGAACAGAAAGTAAATTCCCATTTTTCAGGAGGGTCCTGAACATAAAGTAAAATCTCATTTTTCTGGAGGGTCCTGAACTGAAGGTAAATTCTCATTTTTCAGGAGGGTCCTGAACATAAAGTAAAATCCCATATTTCAGGAGGGTCCTGAACAGAAAGTAAAATCCCATTTTTCAAGAGGGTCCTGAACAAAAAGTAAATTCCCATTTTTCAGGAGGGTCCTGAACATAAAGTAAAATCCCATTTTTTAGGAGGGTCCTGAACGTAAAGTAAAATCCCATTTTTCAGGAAGGTCCTGAATTGAAAGTAAAATCCCATTTTTCAGGAGGGTCCTGAACAATAGTAAAATCCCATTTTTCAGGAGGGTCCTGAACTGAAAGTAGATCCCATTTTTCAGGAGGGTCCTGAACAGAAGGTAAAACACCATTTTTCAGGAGGGTCCTGATCATAAAGTAAAATCACATTTTTCAGGAGGGTCCTGAACTGAAAGTAAATTCCCATTTTCAGGAGGGTCCTGAACAGAAGGTAAAATCTCATTTTTCAGGAGGGTCCTGAACATAAAGTAAAATCACATTTTTCAGGAGGGTTCTGAACTGAAAGTAAATTCCCATTTTTCAGGAGGGTCCTGAACTAAAAGTAAATTCCAATTTTTCAGGAGGGTCCTGAACATAAAGTAAAATCCCATTTTTCAGGAGGGTCCTAAAAAGAAAGTCAAAATCACATTTTGCAGGAAGGTCCTGAACAGAAGTAAAATCCCATTTTTCAGGAGGGTCCTGAACATAAAGTCAAATCCCATTTTTCAGGAGGATCCTGAACTGAAAGTAAATTCCCATTTTTCAGGAGGGTCTTGAACATAAAGTAAATTCCCATTTTTCAGGAAGGTCCTGAACAGAAAGTAAAATTCCATTTTTCAGGAGGGTCCTGAACTGAAAGTAAATTCCCACTTTTCAGGAGGGTCCTGAACATAAAGTAAATTCCCATTTTTCAGGAGGGTTCTGAACAGAAAGTAAAATTCCATTTTTCAGGAGAGTCCGGAACAGAAAGTAAATTCCCATTTTTCATGAGGGTCCTGAACATAAAGTAAAATCCCATTTTTCAGGAGGGTCCTAAACAGAAAGTAAAATCCCATTTTTCAGGAGGGTCCTGAACAGAAAGTAAAATCCCATTTTTCAGGAGAGTCCTGAACAGAAAGTAAATCCCATTTTTTAGGAGGATCCTGAACAGAAAGTAAAATCCCATTTTTCGGGAGGGTCCTGAACTTAAAGTAAAATCCCATTTTTCTGGAGGGTCCTGAACAGAAGGTAAAATCCCATTTTTGAGGATGGTCTTGAACTGAAAGTAAATTCCCATTTTTCAGGAGGGTCCTAAACATTAAGTAAATTCCCATTATTCAGGAGGGACCTGAACAGAAAGTAAAATCCCATTTTTCAGGAGGGTCCTGAACTGAAAGTAAATTCCCATTTTTCAGGAGGGTCCTGAACATAAAGAAAAATCCCATTTTTCAGGAGGGTCCTGAACATAAAGTAAAATCCCATTTTTTAGGAGGGTCCAGAACAGAAAGTAAAATCCGATTTTTCAGGACGGTCCTGAAAATAAGTAAAATCCCATTTTTCAGGAGGGTCTTGAACAGAAGGTAAAATCCAATTTTTCAGGAGGGTCCTGTACATAAAGTAAAATCCCATTTTTCAGGAGGGTCCTGAACTGAAAGTAAATTCCCATTTTTCAGGAGGGTCCTGAACAGAAAGTAGATCCCATTTTTCAGGAGGGTCCATAACAGAAGGTAAAACTCCATTTTTGAGAAGGGTCCTGAACAGAAAGTAAAATTCCATTTTTCAGGAGGGTCCTGAACTGATAGTAAATTCCCAGTTTTCAGGAGGGTCCTGAACATAAAGTAAATTCCCATTTTTCAGAGGGTCCTGAACAGAAAGTAAAATTCCATTTTTTAGGAGGGTCCGGAACAGAAAGTAAATTCCAGTTTTTCATGATGGTCCTGAACATAAAGTAAAATCCCATTTTTCAGGAGGGTCTTGAACAGAAAGTAAAATCCCATTTTTCAGGAGAGTCCTGAACAGAAAGTAAATCCCATTTTTCAGGAGGATCCTGAACAGAAAGTAAAATCCCAGTTTGCAGTAGGATCCTGAACAGAAAGTAAAATCCCATTTTTCAGGAGGGTCCTTAACATAAAGTAAAATCCCATTTTTCAGGAGGGTCCTGAACAGAAGGTAAAATCCCATTTTTGAGGATGGTCCTGAACTGAAAGTAAATTCCCATTTTTCAGGAGGGTCCTAAACATAAAGTAAATTCCCATTTTTCAGGAGGGACCTGAACAGAAAGTAAAATCCCATTTTCCAGGAGGGTCCTGAACTGAAAGTACATTCCCATTTTTCAGGAGGGTCCTCAACATAAAGTAAAATCCCATTTTACAGTAGGGTCCTGAACTGAAAGTAAATTCCCATTTTTCAGGAGGGTCATGAACAGAAAGTAAAATCCGATTTTTCAGGACGGTCCTGAAAAAAAGTAAAATCCCATTTTTCAGGAGGGTCCTGAACAGAAGGTAAAATCCCATTTTTCAGGAGAGTCCTGAACATAAAGTAAAATCCCATTTTTCAGGAGGGTCCTGAACAGAAAGTAAATTCCCATTTTTCAGGAGGGTCCTGAACATAAAGTAAAATCTCATTTTTCTGGAGGGTCCTGAACTGAAGGTAAATTCTCATTTTTCAGGAGGGTCCTGAACATAAAGTAAAATCCCATATTTCAGGAGGGTCCTGAACAGAAAGTAAAATCCCATTTTTCAAGAGGGTCCTGAACAAAAAGTAAATTCCCATTTTTCAGGAGGGTCCTGAACATAAAGTAAAATCCCATTTTTTAGGAGGGTCCTGAACGTAAAGTAAAATCCCATTTTTCAGGAAGGTCCTGAATTGAAAGTAAAATCCCATTTTTCAGGAGGGTCCTGAACAATAGTAAAATCCCATTTTTCAGGAGGGTCCTGAACTGAAAGTAGATCCCATTTTTCAGGAGGGTCCTGAACAGAAGGTAAAACACCATTTTTCAGGAGGGTCCTGAACATAAAGTAAAATCACATTTTTCAGGAGGGTCCTGAACTGAAAGTAAATTCCCATTTTCAGGAGGGTCCTGAACAGAAGGTAAAATCTCATTTTTCAGTAGGGTCCTGAACATAAAGTAAAATCACATTTTTCAGGAGGGTTCTGAACTGAAAGTAAATTCCCATTTTTCAGGAGGGTCCTGAACTAAAAGTAAATTCCAATTTTTCAGGAGGGTCCTGAACATAAAGTAAAATCCCATTTTTCAGGAGGGTCCTAAAAAGAAAGTCAAAATCACATTTTGCAGGAAGGTCCTGAACAGAAGTAAAATCCCATTTTTCAGGAGGGTCCTGAACATAAAGTCAAATCCCATTTTTCAGGAGGATCCTGAACTGAAAGTAAATTCCCATTTTTCAGGAGGGTCTTGAACATAAAGTAAATTCCCATTTTTCAGGAAGGTCCTGAACAGAAAGTAAAATTCCATTTTTCAGGAGGGTCCTGAACTGAAAGTAAATTCCCAGTTTTCAGGAGGGTCCTGAACATAAAGTAAATTCCCATTTTTCAGGAGGGTTCTGAACAGAAAGTAAAATTCCATTTTTCAGGAGAGTCCGGAACAGAAAGTAAATTCCCATTTTTCATGAGGGTCCTGAACATAAAGTAAAATCCCATTTTTCAGGAGGGTCCTAAACAGAAAGTAAAATCCCATTTTTCAGGAGGGTCCTGAACAGAAAGTAAAATCCCATTTTTCAGGAGAGTCCTGAACAGAAAGTAAATCCCATTTTTTAGGAGGATCCTGAACAGAAAGTAAAATCCCATTTTTCGGGAGGGTCCTGAACTTAAAGTAATATCCCATTTTTCTGGAGGGTCCTGAACAGAAGGTAAAATCCCATTTTTGAGGATGGTCTTGAACTGAAAGTAAATTCCCATTTTTCAGGAGGGTCCTAAACATTAAGTAAATTCCCATTATTCAGGAGGGACCTGAACAGAAAGTAAAATCCCATTTTTCAGGAGGGTCCTGAACTGAAAGTAAATTCCCATTTTTCAGGAGGGTCCTGAACATAAAGAAAAATCCCATTTTTCAGGAGGGTCCTGAACATAAAGTAAAATCCCATTTTTTAGGAGGGTCCTGAACAGAAAGTAAAATCCGATTTTTCAGGACGGTCCTGAAAATAAGTAAAATCCCATTTTTCAGGAGGGTCCTGAACAGAAGGTAAAATCCAATTTTTCAGGAGGGTCCTGAACATATAGTAAAATCCCATTTTTCAGGAGGGTCCTGAACTGAAAGTAAATTCCCATTTTTCAGGAGGGTCCTGAATAGAAAGTAGATCCCATTTTTCATGAGGGTCCTGAACAGAAGGTAAAACTCCATTTTTGAGGAGGGTCCTGAACATAAAGTAAAATCCCATTTTTCAGGAGGGTCCTGAACAGAAGGTAAAATCTCATATTTCAGGAGGGTCCTGAACTGAAAGTAAATTCCCATTTTTCAGGAGGGTCCTGAACATAAAGTAAAATCCCATTTTTTAGGAGGGTCCTGAACAGAAAGTAAAATCCGATTTTTCAGGACGGTCCTGAAAATAAGTAAAATCCCATTTTTCAGGAGGGTCCTGAACAGAATGTAAAATCCAATTTTTCAGGAGGGTCCTGAACATAAAGTAAAATCCCATTTTTCAGGAGGGTCCTGAACTGAAAGTAAATTCCCATTTTTCAGGAGGGTCCTGAACAGAAAGTAGATCCCATTTTTCAGGAGGGTCCTGAACAGAAGGTAAAAATCCATTTTTGAGGAGGGTCCTGAACAGAAAGTAAAATTCCATTTTTGAGGAGGGTCCTGAACTGAAAGTAAATTCCCAGTTTTCAGGAGGGTCCTGAACATAAAGTAAAATCCCATTTTTCAGGAGTGTCCTGAACAGAAAGTAAAATTCCATTTATCAGGAGGGTCCGGAACAGAAAGTAAATTCCAGTTTTTCATGATGGTCCTGAACATAAAGTAAAATCCCATTTTTCAGGAGGGTCTTGAACAGAAAGTAAAATCCCATTTTTCAGGAGAGTCCTGAACAGAAAGTAAATCCCATTTTTCAGGAGGATCCTGAACAGAAAGTAAAATCCCATTTTGCAGGAGGATCCTGAACAGAAAGTAAAATCCCTTTTTTCAGGAGGGTCCTTAACATAAAGTAAAATCCCATTTTTCAGGAGGGTCCTGAACAGAAGGTAAAATCCCATTTTTGAGGATGGACCTGAACTGAAAGTAAATTCCTATTTTTCAGGAGGGTCCTAAACATAAAGTAAATTCCCATTTTTCAGGAGGGACCTGAACAGAAAGTAAAATCCCATTTTCCAGGAGGGTCCTGAACTGAAAGTACATTCCCATTTTTCAGGAGGGTCCTGAACATAAAGTAAAATCCCATTTTACAGGAGGGTCCTGAACTGAAAGTAAATTACCATTTTTCAGGAGGGTCTTGAACAGAAAGTAAAATCCGATTTTTCAGGACGGTCCTGAAAAAAAGTAAAATCCCATTTTTCAAGAGGGTCCTGAACAGAAGGTAAAATCCCATTTTTCAGGAGGGTCCTGAACATAAAGTAAAATCCCATTTTTCAGGAGGGTCCTGAACAGAAAGTAAATTCCCATTTTTCAGGAGGGTCCTGAACATAAAGAAAAATCCCATTTTTCTGGAGGGTCCTGAACTGAAGGTAAATTCTCATTTTTCAGGAGGGTCCTGTACATAAAGTAAAATCCCATATTTCAGGAGGGTCCTGAACAGAAAGTAAAATCCCATTTTTCAAGAGGGTCCTGAACAAAAGGTAAAACTCCATTTTTGAGGAGGGTCCTGAACATAAAGTAAAATCCCATTTTTTAGGAGGGTCCTGAACGTAAAGTAAAATCCCATTTTTCAGGAGGGTCATGAATTGAAAGTAAAATCCCATTTTTCAGGAGGGTCCTGAACAAAAGTAAAATCCCATTTTTCAGGAGGGTCCTGAACTGAAAGTAGATCCCATTTTTCAGGAGGGTCCTGAACAGAAGGTAAAACCCCATTTTTCAGGAGGGTCCTGAACATAAAGTAAAATCACATTTTTCAGGAGGGTCCTGAACAGAAAGTAAAATCCCATATTTCAGGAGGGTCCTCAAAGTAAATTCCCATTTTTCAGGAGGGTCCTGAACATAAAGTAAATTCCCATTTTTCAGGAGGGACCTGAACAGAAGGTAAAATCTCATTTTTCAGGAGGGTCCTGAATAAAGTAAAATCCCATTTTTCAGGAGGGTTCTGAACAGAAAGTAAATTCCCATTTTTCAGGAGGGTCCTGAACTAAAAGTAAATTCCCATTTTTAAGGAGAGTCCTGAACATAAAGTAAAATCCCATTTTTCAGGAGGGTCCTAAACAGAATGTCAAAATCACATTTTGCAGGAAGGTCCTGAACAGAAGGTAAAATGCCATTTTTCAGGAGGGTCCTGAACATAAAGTCAAATCCCATTTTTCAAGAGGGTCCTGAACTGAAAGTAAATTCCCATTTTTCAGGAGGGTCCTGAACATAAAGTAAATTCCCATTTTTCAGGAAGGTCCTGAAGAGAAAGTTAATTCTAATTTTTCAGGAGGGTCCTGAACATAAACTAAAATCCCATTTTTCAGGAGGGTCCATGACTGAAGGTAAATTCTCATTTTTCAGGAGGGTCCTGAACATAAAGTAAAATCCCATATTTCAGGAGGGTCCTGAACATAAAGTAAAATCCCATATTTCAGGAGGGTCCTGAACAGAAAGTAAAATCCCTTTTTTCAAGAGGGTCCTGAACAGAAAGTAAATTCCCATTTTTCAGGAGGGACCTGAACGTAAAGTAAAATCCCATTTTCTAGGAAGGTCCTGAACATAAAGTGAAATCCTATTTTTCAGGAGGGTCCAGAATTGAAAGTAAAATCCCATTTTTCAGGAGGGTCCTGAACAAAAGGAAAATCCCATTTTTCAGGAGGGTCCTGAACTGAAAGTAGATTCTATTTTTCAACAGGGTCCTGAACAGAAGGTAAAACCCCATTTTTCAGGAGGGTCCTGAGCATAAAGTAAAATCACATTTTTCAGGAGTGTCCTGAACAGAAGGTAAAATCCAATTTTTCAGGAAGGTCCTGAACATAAAGTAAAATTCCATTTTCAGGAGGGTCCTGAACTGAAAGTAAATTCCCTTTTTTCAGGAGGGTCCTGAACAGAAAGTAGATCCCATTTTTCAGGAGGGTCCTGAACAGAAGGTAAAACTCCATTTTTGAGGAGGGTCCTGAACATAAAGTAAAATCCCATTTTTCAGGAGGGTCCTGCACAGAAGGTAAAATCTCATATTTCAGGAGGGTCCTGAACTGAAAGTAAATTCCCATTTTTCAGGAGGGTCCTGAACATAAAGTAAAATCCCATTTTTCAGGATGGTCCTGAACATAAAGTAAAATCCCATTTTTTAGGAGGGTCCTGAACAGAAAGTAAAATCCGATTTTTCAGGACGGTCCTGAAAATAAGTAAAATCCCATTTTTCAGGAGGGTCTTGAACAGAAGGTAAAATCCAATTTTTCAGGAGGGTCCTGAACAGAAAGTAAAATTCCATTTTTCAGGAGGGTCCTGAACTGAAAGTAAATTCCCAGTTTTCAGGAGGGTCCTGAACATAATGTAAATTCCCATTTTTCAGAGGGTCCTGAACAGAAAGTAAAATTCCATTTTTCAGGAGGGTCCGGAACAGAAAGTAAATTCCAGTTTTTCATGATGGTCCTGAACATAAAGTAAAATCCCATTTTTCAGGAGGGTCTTGAACAGAAAGTAAAATCCCATTTTTCAGGAGAGTCCTGAACAGAAAGTAAATCCCATTTTTCAGGAGGATCCTGAACAGAAAGTAAAATCCCAGTTTGCAGTAGGATCCTGAACAGAAAGTAAAATCCCATTTTTCAGGAGGGTCCTTAACATAAAGTAAAATCCCATTTTTCAGGAGGGTCCTGAACAGAAGATAAAATCCCATTTTTGAGGATGGTCCTGAACTGAAAGTAAATTCCCATTTTTCAGGAGGGTCCTAAACATAAAGTAAATTCCCATTTTTCAGGAGGGACCTGAACAGAAAGTAAAATCCCATTTCCAGGAGGGTCCTGAACTGAAAGTACATTCCCATTTTTCAGGAGGGTCCTCAACATAAAGTAAAATCCCATTTTACAGTAGGGTCCTGAACTGAAAGTAAATTCCCATTTTTCAGGAGGGTCATGAACAGAAAGTAAAATCCGATTTTTCAGGACGGTCCTGAAAAAAAGTAAAATCCCATTTTTCAGGAGGGTCCTGAACAAAAGGTAAAATCCCATTTTTCAGGAGAGTCCTGAACATAAAGTAAATTCCCATTTTTCAGGAGGGTCCTGAACAGAAAGTAAATTCCCATTTTTCAGGAGGGTCCTGAACATAAAGTAAAATCTCATTTTTCTGGAGGGTCCTGAACTGAAGGTAAATTCTCATTTTTCAGGAGGGTCCTGAACATAAAGTAAAATCCCATATTTCAGGAGGGTCCTGAACAGAAAGTAAAATCCCATTTTTCAAGAGGGTCCTGAACAAAAAGTAAATTCCCATTTTTGAGGAGGGTCCTGAACATAAAGTAAAATCCCATTTTTTAGGAGGGTCCTGAACGTAAAGTAAAATCCCATTTTTCAGGAAGGTCCTGAATTGAAAGTAAAATCCCATTTTTCAGGAGGGTCCTGAACAATAGTAAAATCCCATTTTTCAGGAGGGTCCTGAACTGAAAGTAGATCCCATTTTTCAGGAGGGTCCTGAACAGAAGGTAACACACCATTTTTCAGGAGGGTCCTGAACATAAAGTAAAATCACATTTTTCAGGAGGGTCCTGAACTGAAAGTAAAGTCCCATTTTCAGGAGGGTCCTGAACAGAAGGTAAAATCTCATTTTTCAGGAGGGTCCTGAACATAAAGTAAAATCACATTTTTCAGGAGGGTTCTGAACTGAAAGTAAATTCCCATTTTTCAGGAGGGTCCTGAACTAAAAGTAAATTCCCATTTTTCAGGAGGGTCCTGAACATAAAGTAAAATCCCATTTTTCAGGAGGGTCCTAATAAGAAAGTCAAAATCACATTTTGCAGGAAGGTCCTGAACAGAAGTAAAATCCCATTTTTCAGGAGGGTCCTGAACATAAAGTCAAATCCCATTTTTCAGGAGGATCCTGAACTGAAAGTAAATTCCCATTTTTCAGGAGGGTCCTGAACATAAAGTAAATTCCCATTTTTCAGGAAGGTCCTGAACAGAAAGTAAAATTCCATTTTTCAGGAGGGTCCTGAACTGAAAGTAAATTCCCAGTTTTCAGGAGGGTCCTGAACATAAAGTAAATTCCCATTTTTCAGGAGGGTTCTGAACAGAAAGTAAAATTCCATTTTTCAGGAGAGTCCGGAACAGAAAGTAAATTCCCATTTTTCATGAGGGTCCTGAACATAAAGTAAAATCCCATTTTTCAGGAGGGTCCTAAACAGAAAGTAAAATCCCATTTTTCAGGAGGGTCCTGAACAGAAAGTAAAATCCCATTTTTCAGGAGAGTCCTGAACAGAAAGTAAATCCCATTTTTCAGGAGGATCCTGAACAGAAAGTAAAATCCCATTTTGCAGGAGGATCCTGAACAGAAAGTAAAATCCCATTTTTCGGGAGGGTCCTGAACTTAAAGTAAAATCCCATTTTTCTGGAGGGTCCTGAACAGAAGGTAAAATCCCATTTTTGAGGATGGTCTTGAACTGAAAGTAAATTCCCATTTTTCAGGAGGGTCCTAAACATTAAGTAAATTCCCATTATTCAGGAGGGACCTGAACAGAAAATAAAATCCCATTTTTCAGGAGGGTCCTGAACTGAAAGTAAATTCCCATTTTTCAGGAGGGTCCTGAACATAAAGAAAAATCCCATTTTTCAGGAGGGTCCTGATCATAAAGTAAAATCCCATTTTTAGGAGGGTCCTGAACAGAAAGTAAAATCTGATTTTTCAGGACGGTCCTGAAAATAAGTAAAATCCCATTTTTCAGGAGGGTCCTGAACAGAAGGTAAAATCCAATTTTTCAGGAGGGTCCTGAACATAAAGTAAAATCCCATTTTTCAGGAGGGTCCTGAACTGAAAGTAAATTCCCATTTTTCAGGAGGGTCCTGAAGAGAAAGTAGATCCCATTTTTCATGAGGGTCCTGAACAGAAGGTAAAACTCCATTTTTGAGGAGGGTCCTGAACATAAAGTAAAATCCCATTTTTCAGGAGGGTCCTGAACAGAAGGTAAAATCTCATATTTCAGGAGGGTCCTGAACTGAAAGTAAATTCCCATTTTTCAGGAGGGTCCTGAACATAAAGTAAAATCCCATTTTTCAGGAGGGTCCTGAACATAAAGTAAAATCCCATTTTTTAGGAGGGTCCTGAACAGAAAGTAAAATCCGATTTTTCAGGACGGTCCTGAAAATAAGTAAAATCCCATTTTTCAGGAGGGTCCTGAACAGAATGTAAAATCCCATTTTTCAGGAGGGTCCTGCACAGAAGGTAAAATCTCATATTTCAGGAGGGTCCTGAACTGAAAGTAAATTCCCATTTTTCAGGAGGGTCCTGAACATAAAGTAAAATCCCATTTTTCAGGATGGTCCTGAACATAAAGTAAAATCCCATTTTTTAGGAGGGTCCTGAACAGAAAGTAAAATCCGATTTTTCAGGACGGTCCTGAAAATAAGTAAAATCCCATTTTTCAGGAGGGTCTTGAACAGAAGGTAAAATCCAATTTTTCAGGAGGGTCCTGAACAGAAAGTAAAATTCCATTTTTCAGGAGGGTCCTGAACTGAAAGTAAATTCCCAGTTTTCAGGAGGGTCCTGAACATAATGTAAATTCCCATTTTTCAGAGGGTCCTGAACAGAAAGTAAAATTCCATTTTTCAGGAGGGTCCGGAACAGAAAGTAAATTCCAGTTTTTCATGATGGTCCTGAACATAAAGTAAAATCCCATTTTTCAGGAGGGTCTTGAACAGAAAGTAAAATCCCATTTTTCAGGAGAGTCCTGAACAGAAAGTAAATCCCATTTTTCAGGAGGATCCTGAACAGAAAGTAAAATCCCAGTTTGCAGTAGGATCCTGAACAGAAAGTAAAATCCCATTTTTCAGGAGGGTCCTTAACATAAAGTAAAATCCCATTTTTCAGGAGGGTCCTGAACAGAAGATAAAATCCCATTTTTGAGGATGGTCCTGAACTGAAAGTAAATTCCCATTTTTCAGGAGGGTCCTAAACATAAAGTAAATTCCCATTTTTCAGGAGGGACCTGAACAGAAAGTAAAATCCCATTTCCAGGAGGGTCCTGAACTGAAAGTACATTCCCATTTTTCAGGAGGGTCCTCAACATAAAGTAAAATCCCATTTTACAGTAGGGTCCTGAACTGAAAGTAAATTCCCATTTTTCAGGAGGGTCATGAACAGAAAGTAAAATCCGATTTTTCAGGACGGTCCTGAAAAAAAGTAAAATCCCATTTTTCAGGAGGGTCCTGAACAAAAGGTAAAATCCCATTTTTCAGGAGAGTCCTGAACATAAAGTAAATTCCCATTTTTCAGGAGGGTCCTGAACAGAAAGTAAATTCCCATTTTTCAGGAGGGTCCTGAACATAAAGTAAAATCTCATTTTTCTGGAGGGTCCTGAACTGAAGGTAAATTCTCATTTTTCAGGAGGGTCCTGAACATAAAGTAAAATCCCATATTTCAGGAGGGTCCTGAACAGAAAGTAAAATCCCATTTTTCAAGAGGGTCCTGAACAAAAAGTAAATTCCCATTTTTGAGGAGGGTCCTGAACATAAAGTAAAATCCCATTTTTTAGGAGGGTCCTGAACGTAAAGTAAAATCCCATTTTTCAGGAAGGTCCTGAATTGAAAGTAAAATCCCATTTTTCAGGAGGGTCCTGAACAATAGTAAAATCCCATTTTTCAGGAGGGTCCTGAACTGAAAGTAGATCCCATTTTTCAGGAGGGTCCTGAACAGAAGGTAACACACCATTTTTCAGGAGGGTCCTGAACATAAAGTAAAATCACATTTTTCAGGAGGGTCCTGAACTGAAAGTAAAGTCCCATTTTCAGGAGGGTCCTGAACAGAAGGTAAAATCTCATTTTTCAGGAGGGTCCTGAACATAAAGTAAAATCACATTTTTCAGGAGGGTTCTGAACTGAAAGTAAATTCCCATTTTTCAGGAGGGTCCTGAACTAAAAGTAAATTCCCATTTTTCAGGAGGGTCCTGAACATAAAGTAAAATCACATTTTTCAGGAGGGTCCTAATAAGAAAGTCAAAATCACATTTTGCAGGAAGGTCCTGAACAGAAGTAAAATCCCATTTTTCAGGAGGGTCCTGAACATAAAGTCAAATCCCATTTTTCAGGAGGATCCTGAACTGAAAGTAAATTCCCATTTTTCAGGAGGGTCCTGAACATAAAGTAAATTCCCATTTTTCAGGAAGGTCCTGAACAGAAAGTAAAATTCCATTTTTCAGGAGGGTCCTGAACTGAAAGTAAATTCCCAGTTTTCAGGAGGGTCCTGAACATAAAGTAAATTCCCATTTTTCAGGAGGGTTCTGAACAGAAAGTAAAATTCCATTTTTCAGGAGAGTCCGGAACAGAAAGTAAATTCCCATTTTTCATGAGGGTCCTGAACATAAAGTAAAATCCCATTTTTCAGGAGGGTCCTAAACAGAAAGTAAAATCCCATTTTTCAGGAGGGTCCTGAACAGAAAGTAAAATCCCATTTTTCAGGAGAGTCCTGAACAGAAAGTAAATCCCATTTTTCAGGAGGATCCTGAACAGAAAGTAAAATCCCATTTTGCAGGAGGATCCTGAACAGAAAGTAAAATCCCATTTTTCGGGAGGGTCCTGAACTTAAAGTAAAATCCCATTTTTCTGGAGGGTCCTGAACAGAAGGTAAAATCCTATTTTTGAGGATGGTCTTGAACTGAAAGTAAATTCCCATTTTTCAGGAGGGTCCTAAACATTAAGTAAATTCCCATTATTCAGGAGGGACCTGAACAGAAAATAAAATCCCATTTTTCAGGAGGGTCCTGAACTGAAAGTAAATTCCCATTTTTCAGGAGGGTCCTGAACATAAAGAAAAATCCCATTTTTCAGGAGGGTCCTGATCATAAAGTAAAATCCCATTTTTAGGAGGGTCCTGAACAGAAAGTAAAATCTGATTTTTCAGGACGGTCCTGAAAATAAGTAAAATCCCATTTTTCAGGAGGGTCCTGAACAGAAGGTAAAATCCAATTTTTCAGGAGGGTCCTGAACATAAAGTAAAATCCCATTTTTCAGGAGGGTCCTGAACTGAAAGTAAATTCCCATTTTTCAGGAGGGTCCTGAAGAGAAAGTAGATCCCATTTTTCATGAGGGTCCTGAACAGAAGGTAAAACTCCATTTTTGAGGAGGGTCCTGAACATAAAGTAAAATCCCATTTTTCAGGAGGGTCCTGAACAGAAGGTAAAATCTCATATTTCAGGAGGGTCCTGAACTGAAAGTAAATTCCCATTTTTCAGGAGGGTCCTGAACATAAAGTAAAATCCCATTTTTCAGGAGGGTCCTGAACATAAAGTAAAATCCCATTTTTTAGGAGGGTCCTGAACAGAAAGTAAAATCCGATTTTTCAGGACGGTCCTGAAAATAAGTAAAATCCCATTTTTCAGGAGGGTCCTGAACAGAATGTAAAATCCAATTTTTCAGGAGGGTCCTGAACATAAAGTAAAATCCCATTTTTCAGGAGGGTCCTGAACTGAAAGTAAATTCCCATTTTTCAGGAGGGTCCTGAACAGAAAGTAGATCCCATTTTTCAGAAGGGTCCTGAACAGAAGGTAAAACTCCATTTTTGAGGAGGGTCCTGAACAGAAAGTAAAATTCCATTTTTGAGGAGGGTCCTGAACTGAAAGTAAATTCCCAGTTTTCAGGAGGGTCCTGAACATAAAGTAAATTCCCATTTTTCAGGAGGGTCCTGAACAGAAAGTAAAATTCCATTTATCAGGAGGGTCCGGAACAGAAAGTAAATTCCAGTATTTCATGATGGTCCTGAACATAAAGTAAAATCCCATTTTTCAGGAGGGTCTTGAATAGAAAGTAAAATCCCATTTTTCAGGAGAGTCCTGAACAGAAAGTAAATCCCATTTTTCAGGAGGATCCTGAACAGAAAGTAAAATCCCATTTTGCAGGAGGATCCTGAACAGAAAGTAAAATCCCTTTTTTCAGTAGGGTCCTTAACATAAAGTAAAATCCCATTTTTCAGGAGGGTCCTGAACAGAAGGTAAAATCCCATTTTTGAGGATGGTCCTGAACTGAAAGTAAATTCCTATTTTTCAGGAGGGTCCTAAACATAAAGTAAATTCCCATTTTTCAAGAGGGACCTGAACAGAAAGTAAAATCCCATTTTCCAGGAGGGTCCTGAACTGAAAGTACATTCCCATTTTTCAGGAGGGTCCTGAACATAAAGTAAAATCCCATTTTACAGGAGGGTCCTGAACTGAAAGTAAATTCCCATTTTTCAGGAGGGTCTTGAACAGAAAGTAAAATCCGATTTTTCAGGACGGTCCTGAAAAAAAGTAAAATCCCATTTTTCAGGAGGGTCCTAAACAGAAGGTAAAATCCCATTTTTCAGGAGGGTCCTGAACATAAAGTAAAATCCCATTTTTCAGGAGGGTCCTGAACAGAAAGTAAATTCCCATTTTTCAGGAGGGTCCTGAACATAAAGTAAAATCCCATTTTTCTGGAGGGTCCTGAACTGAAGGTAAATTCTCATTTTTCAGGAGGGTCCTGAACATAAAGTAAAATCCCATATTTCAGGAGGGTCCTGAACAGAAAGTAAAATCCCATTTTTCAAGAGGGTCCTGAACAAAAAGTAAATTCCCATTTTTCAGGAGGGTCCTGAACATAAAGTAAAATCCCATTTTTTAGGAGGGTCCTGAACGTAAAGTAAAATCCCATTTTTCAGGAGGGTCCTGAATTGAAAGTAAAATCCCATTTTTCAGGAGGGTCCTGAACAAAAGTAAAATCCCATTTTTCAGGAGGGTCCTAAACTGAAAGTAGATCCCATTTTTCAGGAGGGTCCTGAACAGAAGGTAAAACCCCATTTTTCAGGAGGGTCCTGAACATAAAGTAAAATCACATTTTTCAGGAGGGTCCTGAACAGAAAGTAAAATCCCATATTTCAGGAGGGTCCTCAAAGTAAATTCCCATTTTTCAGGAGGGTCCTGAACATAAAGTAAATTTCCATTTTTCAGGAGGGACCTGAACAGAAAGTAAAATCCCATTTTTCAGGAGGGTCCTGAACTGAAAGTAAAATCCCATTTTTCAGGATGGTCCTGAACATAATGTAAAATCCCATTTTTCAGGAGGGTCCTGAACAGAAAGTAAAATCACATTTTTCAGGCGGGTCCTGAACATAAAGTAAAATCCCATTTTTCAGGAGGGTCCTGAACAGAAGGTAAAATCTCATTTTTCAGGAGGGTCGTGGACATAAAGTAAAATCCCATTTTTCAGGAGGGTTCTTAACTGAAATTAAATTCCCATTTTTCAGGAGGGTCCTGAACTAAAAGTAAATTCCCATTTTTAAGGAGGGTCCTGAACATAAAGTAAAATCCCATTTTTCAGGAGGGTCCTAAACAGAATGTCTAAATCACATTTTGCAGGAAGGTCCTGACTAGAAGGTAAAATCCCATTTTTCAGGAGGGTCCTGAACATAAAGTCAAATCCCATTTTTCAAGAGGGTCCTGAACTGAAAGTAAATTCCCATTTTTCAGGGGGGTCCTGAACATAAAGTAAATTCCCTTTTTTCAGGAAGGTCCTGAACAGAAAGTAAATTCCCATTTTTCAGGAGGGTCCTGAACATAAACTAAAATCCTATTTTTCTGGAGGGTCCTGGACTGAAGGTAAATTCTCATTTTTTAGGAGGGTCCTGAACATAAAGTAAAATCCCATATTTCAGGAGGGTCCTGAACAGAAAGTAAAATTCCATTTTTCAAGAGGGTCCTGAACAGAAAGTAAATTCCCATTTTTCAGGAGGGTCCTGAACATAAAGTAAATCCCATTTTTCAGGAGGGTCCTGAACGTAAAGTAAAATCCCATTTTTCAGGAAGGTCCTGAACATAAAGTAAATCCCATTTTTAGGAGGGTCCTGAATTGAAAGTAAAATCCCATTTTTTAGGAGGGTCCTGAACAAAAGTAAAATCCCATTTTTCAGGAGGGTCCTGAACTGAAAGTAGATCCCATTTTTCAGCAGGGTCCTGAACAGAAGGTAAAACCCCATTTTTCAGAAGGGTCCTGAACATAAAGTAAAATCACATTTTTCAGGAGGGTCCTGAACAGAAAGTAAAATCCCATATTTAAGGAGGGTCCTGAAAGTAAATTCCCATTTTTCAGGAGGGTCCTGAACATAAAGTAAAATCCCAATTTTCAGGAGGGTCCTGAACTGAAAGTAAAATCCCATTTGTCAGGATGGTCCAGAAGATAATGTAAAATCCCATTTTTAAGGAGGGTCCTGAACAGAAAGTAAAATCCCATTTTTCAGTCGGGTCCTGAACATAAAGTAAAATCCCATTTTTCAGGAGGGTCCTGAACAGAAGGTAAAATCTCATTTTTCAGGAGGGTCCTGAACATAAAGTAAAATCATATTTTTCAGGAGGGTTCTGAACTGAAAGTAAATTCCCATTTTTCAGGAGGGTCCTGAACTAAAAGTAAATTCCCATTTTTCAGGAGGGTCCTGAACATAAAGTAAAATCCCATTTTTCAGGAGGGTCCTAAACAGAAAGTCAAAATCACATTTTGCAGGAAGGTCCTGAACAGAAGGTAAAATCCCATTTTTCAGGAGGGTCCTAAACATAAAGTCAAATCCCATTTTTCAGGAGGGTCCTGAACTGAAAGTAAATTCCCATTTTTCAGGAGGGTCCTGAACATAAAGTAAATTCCCATTTATCAGGAAGGTCCTGAACAGAAAGTAAAATTCCATTTTTCATGAGGGTCCTAAACTGATAGTAAATTCCCAGTTTTCAGGAGGTTCCTGAACATAAAGTAAATTCCCATTTTTCAGGAGGGTCCTGAACAGAAAGTAAAATTCCATTTTTCAGGAGAGTCCGGAACAGAAAGTAAATTCCCATTTTTCATGAGGGTCCTGAACATAAAGTAAAATCCCATTTTTCAGGAGTGTCCTAAACAGAAAGTAAAATCCCATTTTTCAGGAAGGTCCTGAACAGAAAGTAAAATCCCATTTTTCAGGAGAGTCCTGAACAGAAAATAAATCCCATTTTTCAGGAGGATCCTGAACATAAAGTAAAATCCCATTTTGCAGGAGGATCCTGAACAGAAAGTAAAATCCCATTTTTCGAGAGAGTCCTGAACATAAAGTAAAATCCCATTTTTCAGGAGGGTCCTGAACAGAAGGTAAAATCCCATTTTTGAGGATGGTCTTGAACTGAAAGTAAATTCCCATTTTTCAGGAGGGTCTTAAACATGAAGTAAATTCCCATTATTCAGGAGGGACCTGAACAGAAAGTAAAATCCCATTTTTCAGGAGGGTCCTAAACATAAAGTTAATTCCCATTTTTCAGGAGGGACCTGAACAGAAAGTAAAATCCCATTTTTCAGGAGGGTCCTGAACTGAAAGTAAATTCCCATTTTTCAGGAGGGTCCTGAACATAAAGTAAAATCCCATTTTTCAGTAGGGTCCTGAACATAAAGTAAAATCCCATTTTTTAGGAGGGTCCTGAACAGAAAGTAAAATCCAATTTCTCAGGACGGTCCTGAAAATAAGTAAAATCCCATTTTTCATGAGGGTCCTGAACAGAAGGTAAAATCAAATTTTTCATAATGGTCCTGAACAAAAAGTAAAATCCCATTTTTTAGGAGTGTCCTGAACTGAAAGTAAATTCCCATTTTTCAGGAGGGTCCTGAAAAGAAAGTAGATCCCATTTTTCAGGAGAGTCCTGAACAGAAGGTAAAACTCCATTTTTGAGGAGGGTCCTGAACATAAAGTAAAATCCCATTTTTCAGGAGGGTCCTGAATAGAAAGTAAAATCCCATTTTGCAGGTGGGTCCTGAACATAAAGTAAAATCCCATTTTTCAGGAGGGACCTGAACATAAAGTAAAATCCCATTTTTCAGGAGGGTCCTGAACAGAAGGTAAAATCCCATATTTCAGGAGGTTCCTGGACATAAAGTTAATTCCCATTTTTCAGGAGGGACCTGAACAGAAAGTTAAATCCCATTTTTCAGGAGGGTCCTGAACTGAAAGTAAATTCCCATTTTTCAGGAGGGTCTTGAAAATAAAGTAAAATCCCATTTTTCAGGATGGTCCTGAACATAAAGTAAAATCCCATTTTTCAGGAGGGTCCTGAACTGAAAGTAAATTCCCATTTTTCAGGAGGGTCTTGAACATAATGTAAATTCCCATTTCTTAGGAGGGTCCTGAACAGAAAGTAAAATTCCATTTTTCCGGAGGGCCTGAACTGAAAGTAAATTCCCATTTTTCAGGAGGGTCCTGAACATAAAGTAAAATCCCATTTTTCAGGAGGGTCCTGAACAGAAAGTAAATTCCCATTTTTCAGGAGGGTCCTGAACATAAAGTAAAATCTCATTTTTCTGGAGGGTCCTGAACTGAAGGTAAATTCTCATTTTTCAGGAGGGTCCTGAACATAAAGTAAAATCCCATATTTCAGGAGGGTCCTGAACAGAAAGTAAAATCCCATTTTTCAAGAGGGTCCTGAACAAAAAGTAAATTCCCATTTTTCAGGAGGGTCCTGAACATAAAGTAAAATCCCATTTTTTAGGAGGGTCCTGAACGTAAAGTAAAATCCCATTTTTCAGGAAGGTCCTGAATTGAAAGTAAAATCCCATTTTTCAGGAGGGTCCTGAACAATAGTAAAATCCCATTTTTCAGGAGGGTCCTGAACTGAAAGTAGATCCCATTTTTCAGGAGGGTCCTGAACAGAAGGTAAAACACCATTTTTCAGGAGGGTCCTGAACATAAAGTAAAATCACATTTTTCAGGAGGGTCCTGAACTGAAAGTAAATTCCCATTTTCAGGAGGGTCCTGAACAGAAGGTAAAATCTCATTTTTCAGGAGAGTCCTGAACATAAAGTAAAATCACATTTTTCAGGAGGGTTCTGAACTGAAAGTAAATTCCCATTTTTCAGGAGGGTCCTGAACTAAAAGTAAATTCCCATTTTTCAGGAGGGTCCTGAACATAAAGTAAAATCCCATTTTTCAGGAGGGTCCTAAAAAGAAAGTCAAAATCACATTTTGCAGGAAGGTCCTGAACAGAAGTAAAATCCCATTTTTCAGGAGGGTCCTGAACATAAAGTCAAATCCCATTTTTCAGGAGGATCCTGAACTGAAAGTAAATTCCCATTTTTCAGGAGGGTCTTGAACATAAAGTAAATTCCCATTTTTCAGGAAGGTCCTGAACAGAAAGTAAAATTCCATTTTTCAGGAGGGTCCTGAACTGAAAGTAAATTCCCAGTTTTCAGGAGGGTCCTGAACATAAAGTAAATTCCCATTTTTCAGGAGGGTTCTGAACAGAAAGTAAAATTCCATTTTTCAGGAGAGTCCGGAACAGAAAGTAAATTCCCATTTTTCATGAGGGTCCTGAACATAAAGTAAAATCCCATTTTTCAGGAGGGTCCTAAACAGAAAGTAAAATCCCATTTTTCAGGAGGGTCCTGAACAGAAAGTAAAATCCCATTTTTCAGGAGAGTCCTGAACAGAAAGTAAATCCCATTTTTTAGGAGGATCCTGAACAGAAAGTAAAATCCCATTTTTCGGGAGGGTCCTGAACTTAAAGTAAAATCCCATTTTTCTGGAGGGTCCTGAACAGAAGGTAAAATCCCATTTTTGAGGATGGTCTAGAACTGAAAGTAAATTCCCATTTTTCAGGAGGGTCCTAAACATTAAGTAAATTCCCATTATTCAGGAGGGACCTGAACAGAAAGTAAAATCCCATTTTTCAGGAGGGTCCTGAACTGAAAGTAAATTCCCATTTTTCAGGAGGGTCCTGAACATAAAGAAAAATCCCATTTTTCAGGAGGGTCCTGAACATAAAGTAAAATCCCATTTTTTAGGAGGGTCCTGAACAGAAAGTAAAATCCGATTTTTCAGGACGGTCCTGAAAATAAGTAAAATCCCATTTTTCAGGAGGGTCCTGAACAGAAGGTAAAATCCAATTTTTCAGGAGGGTCCTGAACATAAAGTAAAATCCCATTTTTCAGGAGGGTCCTGAACTGAAAGTAAATTCCCATTTTTCAGGAGGGTCCTGAATAGAAAGTAGATCCCATTTTTCATGAGGGTCCTGAACAGAAGGTAAAACTCCATTTTTGAGGAGGGTCCTGAACATAAAGTAAAATCCCATTTTTCAGGAGGGTCCTGAACAGAAGGTAAAATCTCATATTTCAGGAGGGTCCTGAACTGAAAGTAAATTCCCATTTTTCAGGAGGGTCCTGAACATAAAGTAAAATCCCATTTTTTAGGAGGGTCCTGAACAGAAAGTAAAATCCGATTTTTCAGGACGGTCCTGAAAATAAGTAAAATCCCATTTTTCAGGAGGGTCCTGAACAGAATGTAAAATCCAATTTTTCAGGAGGGTCCTGAACATAAAGTAAAATCCCATTTTTCAGGAGGGTCCTGAACTGAAAGTAAATTCCCATTTTTCAGGAGGGTCCTGAACAGAAAGTAGATCCCATTTTTCAGGAGGGTCCTGAACAGAAGGTAAAAATCCATTTTTGAGGAGGGTCCTGAACAGAAAGTAAAATTCCATTTTTGAGGAGGGTCCTGAACTGAAAGTAAATTCCCAGTTTTCAGGAGGGTCCTGAACATAAAGTAAATTCCCATTTTTCAGGAGTGTCCTGAACAGAAAGTAAAATTCCATTTATCAGGAGGGTCCGGAACAGAAAGTAAATTCCAGTTTTTCATGATGGTCCTGAACATAAAGTAAAATCCCATTTTTCAGGAGGGTCTTGAACAGAAAGTAAAATCCCATTTTTCAGGAGAGTCCTGAACAGAAAGTAAATCCCATTTTTCAGGAGGATCCTGAACAGAAAGTAAAATCCCATTTTGCAGGAGGATCCTGAACAGAAAGTAAAATCCCTTTTTTCAGGAGGGTCCTTAACATAAAGTAAAATCCCATTTTTCAGGAGGGTCCTGAACAGAAGGTAAAATCCCCTTTTTGAGGATGGACCTGAACTGAAAGTAAATTCCTATTTTTCAGGAGGGTCCTAAACATAAAGTAAATTCCCATTTTTCAGGAGGGACCTGAACAGAAAGTAAAATCCCATTTTCCAGGAGGGTCCTGAACTGAAAGTACATTCCCATTTTTCAGGAGGGTCCTGAACATAAAGTAAAATCCCATTTTACAGGAGGGTCCTGAACTGAAAGTAAATTACCATTTTTCAGGAGGGTCTTGAACAGAAAGTAAAATCCGATTTTTCAGGACGGTCCTGAAAAAAAGTAAAATCCCATTTTTCAGGAGGGTCCTGAACAGAAGGTAAAATCCCATTTTTCAGGAGGGTCCTGAACATAAAGTTAAATCCCATTTTTCAGGAAGGTCTTGAACAGAAAGAAAATTCCCATTTTTCAGGAGGGTCCTGAACATAAAGAAAAATCCCATTTTTCTGGAGGGTCCTGAACTGATGGTAAATTCTCATTTTTCAGGAGGGTCCTGTACATAAAGTAAAATCCCATATTTCAGGAGGGTCCTGAACAGAAAGTAAAATCCCATTTTTCAAGAGGGTCCTCAACAAAAGGTAAAAC
This sequence comes from Capsicum pubescens, assembly GCA_030864215.1. Lineage (NCBI taxonomy): Eukaryota > Viridiplantae > Streptophyta > Magnoliopsida > Solanales > Solanaceae > Capsicum > Capsicum pubescens. Next base: position 21,536,849 of record CM061543.1, read on the forward strand.
TCCATTTTTGAGGAGGGTCCTGAACATAAAGTAAAATCCCATTTTTTAGGAGGGTCCTGAACGTAAAGTAAAATCCCATTTTTCAGGAGGGTCCTGAATTGAAAGTAAAATCCCATTTTTCAGGAGGGTCCTGAACAAAAGTAAAATCCCATTTTTCAGGAGGGTCCTGAACTGAAAGTAGATCCCATTTTTCAGGAGGGTCCTGAACAGAAGGTAAAACCCCATTTTTCAGGAGGGTCATGAACATAAAGTAAAATCACATTTTTCAGGAGGGTCCTGAACAGAAAGTAAATCCCATTTTTCAGGACGGTCTTGAACAGAAAGTAAAATCCCATTTTTCAGGAGAGTCCTGAACAGAAAGTAAATCCCTTTTTCAGGAGGATCCTGAACAGAAAGTAAAATCCCATTTTGCAGGAGGATCCTGAACAGAAAGTAAAATCCCTTTTTTCAGGAGGGTCCTTAACATAAAGTAAAATCCCATTTTTCAGGAGGGTCCGGAACAGAAGGTAAAATCCCATTTTTGAGGATGGACCTGAACTGAAAGTAAATTCCTATTTTTCAGGAGGGTCCTAAACATAAAGTAAATTCCCATTTTTCAGGAGGGACCTGAACAGAAAGTAAAATCCCATTTTCCAGGAGGGTCCTGAACTGAAAGTACATTCCCATTTTTCAGGAGGGTCCTGAACATAAAGTAAAATCCCATTTTACAGGAGGGTCCTGAACTGAAAGTAAATTACCATTTTTCAGGAGGGTCTTGAACAGAAAGTAAAATCCGATTTTTCAGGACGGTCCTGAAAAAAAGTAAAATCCCATTTTTCAAGAGGGTCCTGAACAGAAGGTAAAATCCCATTTTTCAGGAGGGTCCTGAACATAAAGTAAAATCCCATTTTTCAGGAGGGTCCTGAACAGAAAGTAAATTCCCATTTTTCAGGAGGGTCCTGAACATAAAGAAAAATCCCATTTTTCTGGAGGGTCCTGAACTGAAGGTAAATTCTCATTTTTCAGGAGGGTCCTGTACATAAAGTAAAATCCCATATTTCAGGAGGGTCCTGAACAGAAAGTAAAATCCCATTTTTCAAGAGGGTCCTGAACAAAAGGTAAAACTCCATTTTTGAGGAGGGTCCTGAACATAAAGTAAAATCCCATTTTTTAGGAGGGTCCTGAACGTAAAGTAAAATCCCATTTTTCAGGAGGGTCCTGAATTGAAAGTAAAATCCCATTTTTCAGGAGGGTCCTGAACAAAAGTAAAATCCCATTTTTCAGGAGGGTCCTGAACTGAAAGTAGATCCCATTTTTCAGGAGGGTCCTGAACAGAAGGTAAAACCCCATTTTTCAGGAGGGTCCTGAACATAAAGTAAAATCACATTTTTCAGGAGGGTCCTGAACAGAAAGTAAAATCCCATATTTCAGGAGGGTCCTCAAAGTAAATTCCCATTTTTCAGGAGGGTCCTGAACATAAAGTAAATTCCCATTTTTCAGGAGGGACCTGAACAGAAGGTAAAATCTCATTTTTCAGGAGGGTCCTGAATAAAGTAAAATCCCATTTTTCAGGAGGGTTCTGAACAGAAAGTAAATTCCCATTTTTCAGGAGGGTCCTGAACTAAAAGTAAATTCCCATTTTTAAGGAGAGTCCTGAACATAAAGTAAAATCCCATTTTTCAGGAGGGTCCTAAACAGAATGTCAAAATCACATTTTGCAGGAAGGTCCTGAACAGAAGGTAAAATGCCATTTTTAAGGAGGGTCCTGAACATAAAGTCAAATCCCATTTTTCAAGAGGGTCCTGAACTGAAAGTAAATTCCCATTTTTCAGGAGGGTCCTGAACATAAAGTAAATTCCCATTTTTCAGGAAGGTCCTGAAGAGAAAGTTAATTCTAATTTTTCAGGAGGGTCCTGAACATAAACTAAAATCCCATTTTTCTGGAGGGTCCATGACTGAAGGTAAATTCTCATTTTTCAGGAGGGTCCTGAACATAAAGTAAAATCCCATATTTCAGGAGGGTCCTGAACATAAAGTAAAATCCCATATTTCAGGAGGGTCCTGAACAGAAAGTAAAATCCCTTTTTTCAAGAGGGTCCTGAACAGAAAATAAATTCCCATTTTTCAGGAGGGACCTGAACGTAAAGTAAAATCCCATTTTCCAGGAAGGTCCTGAACATAAAGTGAAATCCTATTTTTCAGGAGGGTCCAGAATTGAAAGTAAAATCCCATTTTTCAGGAGGGTCCTGAACAAAAGGAAAATCCCATTTTTCAGGAGGGTCCTGAACTGAAAGTAGATTCTATTTTTCAGCAGGGTCCTGAACAGAAGGTAAAACCCCATTTTTCAGGAGGGTCCTGAGCATAAAGTAAAATCACATTTTTCAGGAGGGTCCTGAACAGAAGGTAAAATCCAATTTTTCAGGAAGGTCCTGAACATAAAGTAAAATTCCATTTTCAGGAGGGTCTTGAACTGAAAGTAAATTCCCTTTTTTCAGGAGGGTCCTGAACAGAAAGTAGATCCCATTTTTCAGGAGGGTCCTGAACAGAAGGTAAAACTCCATTTTTGAGGAGGGTCCTGAACATAAAGTAAAATCCAATTTTTCAGGAGGGTCCTGCACAGAAGGTAAAATCTCATATTTCAGGAGGGTCCTGAACTGAAAGTAAATTCCCATTTTTCAGGAGGGTCCTGAACATAAAGTAAAATCCCATTTTTCAGGATGGTCCTGAACATAAAGTAAAATCCCATTTTTTAGGAGGGTCCTGAACAGAAAGTAAAATCCGATTTTTCAGGACGGTCCTGAAAATAAGTAAAATCCCATTTTTCAGGAGGGTCTTGAACAGAAGGTAAAATCTAATTTTTCAGGAGGGTCCTGAACAGAAAGTAAAATTCCATTTTTCAGGAGGGTCCTGAACTGAAAGTAAATTCCCAGTTTTCAGGAGGGTCCTGAACATAATGTAAATTCCCATTTTTCAGAGGGTCCTGAACAGAAAGTAAAATTCCATTTTTCAGGAGGGTCCGGAACAGAAAGTAAATTCCAGTTTTTCATGATGGTCCTGAACATAAAGTAAAATCCCATTTTTCAGGAGGGTCTTGAACAGAAAGTAAAATCCCATTTTTCAGGAGAGTCCTGAACAGAAAGTAAATCCCATTTTTCAGGAGGATCCTGAACAGAAAGTAAAATCCCAGTTTGCAGTAGGATCCTGAACAGAAAGTAAAATCCCATTTTTCAGGAGGGTCCTTAACATAAAGTAAAATCCCATTTTTCAGGAGGGTCCTGAACAGAAGATAAAATCCCATTTTTGAGGATGGTCCTGAACTGAAAGTAAATTCCCATTTTTCAGGAGGGTCCTAAACATAAAGAAAATTCCCATTTTTCAGGAGGGACCTGAACAGAAAGTAAAATCCCATTTTCCAGGAGGGTCCTGAACTGAAAGTACATTCCCATTTTTCAGGAGGGTCCTCAACATAAAGTAAAATCCCATTTTACAGTAGGGTCCTGAACTGAAAGTAAATTCCCATTTTTCAGGAGGGTCATGAACAGAAAGTAAAATCCGATTTTTCAGGACGGTCCTGAAAAAAAGTAAAATCCCATTTTTCAGGAGGGTCCTGAACAAAAGGTAAAATCCCATTTTTCAGGAGAGTCCTGAACATAAAGTAAAATCCCATTTTTCAGGAGGGTCCTGAACAGAAAGTAAATTCCCATTTTTCAGGAGGGTCCTGAACATAAAGTAAAATCTCATTTTTCTGGAGGGTCCTGAACTGAAGGTAAATTCTCATTTTTCAGGAGGGTCCTGAACATAAAGTAAAATCCCATATTTCAGGAGGGTCCTGAACAGAAAGTAAAATCCCATTTTTCAAGAGGGTCCTGAACAAAAAGTAAATTCCCATTTTTGAGGAGGGTCCTGAACATAAAGTAAAATCCCATTTTTTAGGAGGGTCCTGAACGTAAAGTAAAATCCCATTTTTCAGGAAGGTCCTGAATTGAAAGTAAAATCCCATTTTTCAGGAGGGTCCTGAACAATAGTAAAATCCCATTTTTCAGGAGGGTCCTGAACTGAAAGTAGATCCCATTTTTCAGGAGGGTCCTGAACAGAAGGTAACACACCATTTTTCAGGAGGGTCCTGAACATAAAGTAAAATCACATTTTTCAGGAGGGTCCTGAACTGAAAGTAAATTCCCATTTTCAGGAGGGTCCTGAACAGAAGGTAAAATCTCATTTTTCAGGAGGGTCCTGAACATAAAGTAAAATCACATTTTTCAGGAGGGTTCTGAACTGAAAGTAAATTCCCATTTTTCAGGAGGGTCCTGAACTAAAAGTAAATTCCCATTTTTCAGGAGGGTCCTGAACATAAAGTAAAATCCCATTTTTCAGGAGGGTCCTAAAAAGAAAGTCAAAATCACATTTTGCAGGAAGGTCCTGAACAGAAGTAAAATCCCATTTTTCAGGAGGGTCCTGAACATAAAGTCAAATCCCATTTTTCAGGAGGATCCTGAACTGAAAGTAAATTCCCATTTTTCAGGAGGGTCCTGAACATAAAGTAAATTCCCATTTTTCAGGAAGGTCCTGAACAGAAAGTAAAATTCCATTTTTCAGGAGGGTCCTGAACTGAAAGTAAATTCCCAGTTTTCAGGAGGGTCCTGAACATAAAGTAAATTCCCATTTTTCAGGAGGGTTCTGAACAGAAAGTAAAATTCCATTTTTCAGGAGAGTCCGGAACAGAAAGTAAATTCCCATTTTTCATGAGGGTCCTGAACATAAAGTAAAATCCCATTTTTCAGGAGGGTCCTAAACAGAAAGTAAAATCCCATTTTTCAGGAGGGTCCTGAACAGAAAGTAAAATCCCATTTTTCAGGAGAGTTCTGAACAGAAAGTAAATCCCATTTTTCAGGAGGATCCTGAACAGAAAGTAAAATCCCATTTTGCAGGAGGATCCTGAACAGAAAGTAAAATCCCATTTTTCGGGAGGGTCCTGAACTTAAAGTAAAATCCCATTTTTCTGGAGGGTCCTGAACAGAAGGTAAAATCCCATTTTTGAGGATGGTCTTGAACTGAAAGTAAATTCCCATTTTTCAGGAGGGTCCTAAACATTAAGTAAATTCCCATTATTCAGGAGGAACCTGAACAGAAAGTAAAATCCCATTTTTCAGGAGGGTCCTGAACTGAAAGTAAATTCCCATTTTTCAGGAGGGTCTTGAACATAAAGAAAAATCCCATTTTTCAGGAGGGTCCTGATCATAAAGTAAAATCCCATTTTTTAGGAGGGTCCTGAACAGAAAGTAAAATCTGATTTTTCAGGACGGTCCTGAAAATAAGTAAAATCCCATTTTTCAGGAGGGTCCTGAACAGAAGGTAAAATCCAATTTTTCAGGAGGGTCCTGAACATAAAGTAAAATCCCATTTTTCAGGAGGGTCCTGTACTGAAAGTAAATTCCCATTTTTCAGGAGGGTCCTGAAGAGAAAGTAGATCCCATTTTTCATGAGGGTCCTGAACAGAAGGTAAAACTCCATTTTTGAGGAGGGTCCTGAACATAAAGTAAAATCCCATTTTTCAGGAGGGTCCTGAACAGAAGGTAAAATCTCATATTTCAGGAGGGTCCTGAACTGAAAGTAAATTCCCATTTTTCAGGAGGGTCCTGAACATAAAGTAAAATCCCATTTTTCAGGAGGGTCCTGAACATAAAGTAAAATCCCATTTTTTAGGAGGGTCCTGAACAGAAAGTAAAATCCGATTTTTCAGGACGGTCCTGAAAATAAGTAAAATCCCATTTTTCAGGAGGGTCCTGAACAGAATGTAAAATCCAATTTTTCAGGAGGGTCCTGAACATAAAGTAAAATCCCATTTTTCAGGAGGGTCCTGAACTGAAAGTAAATTCCCATTTTTCAGGAGGGTCCTGAACAGAAAGTAGATCCCATTTTTCAGAAGGGTCCTGAACAGAAGGTAAAACTCCATTTTTTAGGAGGGTCCTGAACAGAAAGTAAAATTCCATTTTTGAGGAGGGTCCTGAACTGAAAGTAAATTCCCAGTTTTCAGGAGGGTCCTGAACATAAAGTAAATTCCCATTTTTCAGGAGGGTCCTGAACAGAAAGTAAAATTCCATTTATCAGGAGGGTCCGGAACAGAAAGTAAATTCCAGTTTTTCATGATGGTCCTGAACATAAAGTAAAATCCCATTTTTCAGGAGGGTCTGGAATAGAAAGTAAAATCCCATTTTTCAGGAGAGTCCTGAACAGAAAGTAAATCCCATTTTTCAGGAGGATCCTGAACAGAAAGTAAAATCCCATTTTGCAGGAGGATCCTGAACAGAAAGTAAAATCCCTTTTTTCAGTAGGGTCCTTAACATAAAGTAAAATCCCATTTTTCAGGAGGGTCCTGAATAGAAGGTAAAATCCCATTTTTGAGGATGGTCCTGAACTGAAAGTAAATTCCTATTTTTCAGGAGGGTCCTAAACATAAAGTAAATTCCCATTTTTCAAGAGGGACCTGAACAGAAAGTAAAATCCCATTTTCCAGGAGGGTCCTGAACTGAAAGTACAGTCCCATTTTTCAGGAGGGTCCTGAACATAAAGTAAAATCCCATTTTACAGGAGGGTCCTGAACTGAAAGTAAATTCCCATTTTTCAGGAGGGTCTTGAACAGAAAGTAAAATCCGATTTTTCAGGACGGTCCTGAAAAAAAGTAAAATCCCATTTTTCAGGAGGGTCCTAAACAGAAGGTAAAATCCCATTTTTCAGGAGGGTCCTGAACATAAAGTAAAATCCCATTTTTCAGGAGGGTCCTGAACAGAAAGTAAATTCCCATTTTTCAGGAGGGTCCTGAACATAAAGTAAAATCCCATTTTTCTGGAGGGTCCTGAACTGAAGGTAAATTCTCATTTTTCAGGAGGGTCCTGAACATAAAGTAAAACCCCATATTTCAGGAGGGTCCTGAACAGAAAGTAAAATCCCATTTTTCAAGAGGGTCCTGAACAAAAAGTAAATTCCCATTTTTCAGGAGGGTCCTGAACATAAATTAAAATCCCATTTTTTAGGAGGGTCCTGAACGTAAAGTAAAATCCCATTTTTCAGGAGGGTCCTGAATTGAAAGTAAAATCCCATTTTTCAGGAGGGTCCTGAACAAAAGTAAAATCCCATTTTTTAGGAGGGTCCTAAACTGAAAGTAGATCCCATTTTTCAGGATGGTCCAGAACAGAAAGTAAATTCCCATTTTTCAGGAGGGTCCTGAACATAAAGTAAATTCCCATTTTTCAGGAGGGTCCTGAACATAAAGTAAATTTCCATTTTTCAGGAGGGACCTGAACAAAAAGTAAAATCCCATTTTTCAGGAGGGTCCTGAACTGAAAGTAAAATCCCATTTTTCAGGATGGTCCTGAACAGAAAGTAAAATCCCATTTTTCAGGCGGGTCCTGAACATAAAGTAAAATCCCATTTTTCAGGAGGGTCCTGAACAGAAGGTAAAATCTCATTTTTCAGGAGGGTCGTGGACATAAAGTAAAATCCCATTTTTCAGGAGGGTTCTTAACTGAAAGTAAATTCCCATTTTTCAGGAGGGTCCTGAACTAAAAGTAAATTCCCATTTTTCAGGAGGGTCCTGAACATAAAGTAAAATCCCATTTTTCAGGAGGGTCCTAAACAGAATGTCTAAATCACATTTTGCAGGAAGGTCCTGACTAGAAGGTAAAATCCCATTTTTCAGGAGGGTCCTGAACATAAAGTCAAATCCCATTTTTCAAGAGGGTCCTGAACTGAAAGTAAATTCCCATTTTTCAGGGGGGTCCTGAACATAAAGTAAATTCCCTTTTTTCAGGAAGGTCCTGAACAGAAAGTAAATTCCCATTTTTCAGGAGGGTCCTGAACATAAACTAAAATCCTATTTTTCTGGAGGGTCCTGGACTGAAGGTAAATTCTCATTTTTTAGGAGGGTCCTGAACATAAAGTAAAATCCCATATTTCAGGAGGGTCCTGAACAGAAAGTAAAATTCCATTTTTCAAGAGGGTCCTGAACAGAAAGTAAATTCCCATTTTTCAGGAGGGTCCTGAACATAAAGTAAATCCCATTTTTCAGGAGGGTCCTGAACGTAAAGTAAAATCCCATTTTTCAGGAAGGTCCTGAACATAAAGTAAATCCCATTTTTAGGAGGGTCCTGAATTGAAAGTAAAATCCCATTTTTTAGGAGGGTCCTGAACAAAAGTAAAATCCCATTTTTGAGGAGGGTCCTGAACTGAAAGTAGATCCCATTTTTCAGCAGGGTCCTGAACAGAAGGTAAAACCCCATTTTTCAGAAGGGTCCTGAACATAACGTAAAATCATATTTTTCAGTAGGGTCCTGAACAGAAAGTAAAATCCCATATTTAAGGAGGGTCCTGAAAGTAAATTCCCATTTTTCAGGAGGGTCCTGAACATAAAGTAAAATCCCAATTTTCAGGAGGGTCCTGAACTGAAAGTAAAATCCCATTTTTCAGGATGGTCCAGAAGATAATGTAAAATCCCATTTTTAAGGAGGGTCCTGAACAGAAAGTAAAATCCCATTTTTCAGTCGGGTCCTGAACATAAAGTAAAATCCCATTTTTCAGGAGGGTCCTGAACAGAAGGTAAAATCTTATTTTTCAGGAGGGTCCTGAACATAAAGTAAAATCATATTTTTCAGGAGGGTTCTGAACTGAAAGTAAATTCCCATTTTTCAGGAGGGTCCTGAACTAAAAGTAAATTCCCATTTTTCAGGAGGGTCCTGAACATAAAGTAAAATCCCATTTTTCAGGAGGGTCCTAAACAGAAAGTCAAAATCACATTTTGCAGGAAGGTCCTGAACAGAAGGTAAAATCCCATTTTTCAGGAGGGTCCTAAACATAAAGTCAAATCCCATTTTTCAGGAGGGTCCTGAACTGAAAGTAAATTCCCATTTTTCAGGAGGGTCCTGAACATAAAGTAAATTCCCATTTTTCAGGAAGGTCCTGAACAGAAAGTAAAATTCCATTTTTCATGAGGGTCCTAAACTGAAAGTAAATTCCCAGTTTTCAGGAGGTTCCTGAACATAAAGTAAATTCCCATTTTTCAGGAGGGTCCTGAACAGAAAGTAAAATTCCATTTTTCAGGAGAGTCCGGAACAGAAAGTAAATTCCCATTTTTCATGAGGGTCCTGAACATAAAGTAAAATCCCATTTTTCAGGAGTGTCCTAAACAGAAAGTAAAATCCCATTTTTCAGGAAGGTCCTGAACAGAAAGTAAAATCCCATTTTTCAGGAGAGTCCTGAACAGAAAGTAAATCTCATTTTTCAGGAGGATCCTGAACATAAAGTAAAATCCCATTTTGCAGGAGGATCCTGAACAGAAAGTAAAATCCCATTTTTCGAGAGAGTCCTGAACATAAAGTAAAATCCCATTTTTCAGGAGGGTCCTGAACAGAAGGTAAAATCCCATTTTTGAGGATGGTCTTGAACTGAAAGTAAATTCCCATTTTTCAGGAGGGTCTTAAACATGAAGTAAATTCCCATTATTCAGGAGGGACCTGAACAGAAAGTAAAATCCCATTTTTCAGGAGGGTCCTAAACATAAAGTTAATTCCCATTTTTCAGGAGGGACCTGAACAGAAAGTAAAATCCCATTTTTCAGGAGGGTCCTGAACTGAAAGTAAATTCCCATTTTTCAGGAGGGTCCTGAACATAAAGTAAAATCCCATTTTTCAGTAGGGTCCTGAACATAAAGTAAAATCCCATTTTTTAGGAGGGTCCTGAACAGAAAGTAAAATCCGATTTTTCAGGACGGTCCTGAAAATAAGTAAAATCCCATTTTTCATGAGGGTCCTGAACAGAAGGTAAAATCCAATTTTTCATAATGGTCCTGAACAAAAAGTAAAATCCCATTTTTTAGGAGTGTCCTGAACTGAAAGTAAATTCCCATTTTTCAGGAGGGTCCTGAAAAGAAAGTAGATCCCATTTTTCAGGAGAGTCCTGAACAGAAGGTAAAACTCCATTTTTGAGGAGGGTCCTGAACATAAAGTAAAATCCCATTTTTCAGGAGGGTCCTGAATAGAAAGTAAAATCCCATTTTGCAGGTGGGTCCTGAACATAAAGTAAAATCCCATTTTTCAGGAGGGACCTGAACATAAAGTAAAATCCCATTTTTCAGGAGGGTCCTGAACAGAAGGTAAAATCCCATATTTCAGGAGGTTCCTGGACATAAAGTTAATTCCCATTTTTCAGGAGGGACCTGAACAGAAAGTAAAATCCCATTTTTCAGGAGGGTCCTGAACTGAAAGTAAATTCCCATTTTTCAGGAGGGTCTTGAAAATAAAGTAAAATCCCATTTTTCAGGATGGTCCTGAACATAAAGTAAAATCCCATTTTTCAGGAGGGTCCTGAACTGAAAGTAAATTCCCATTTTTCAGGAGGGTCTTGAACATAATGTAAATTCCCATTTCTTAGGAGGGTCCTGAACAGAAAGTAAAATTCCATTTTTCCGGAGGGCCTGAACTGAAAGTAAATTCCCATTTTTCAGGAGGGTCCTGAACATAAAGTAAAATCCCATTTTTCAGGAGGGTCCTGAACAGAAAATAAATTCCCATTTTTCAGGAGGGTCCAGAGCAGAAAGTAAAATTCAATTTTTCAGGAGGTTCCTGAACTGAAAGTAAATTCTCATTTTTCAGGAGGGTCCTGAACATAAAGTAAAATCCCATTTTCAGGAGGGTCCAGAACAGAAAGTAAAATCCCATTTTTCAAGAGGGTCCTGAACAGAAAGTAAATTCCCATTTTTCAGGAGGGTCCTGAATATAAAGTAAAATCCGATTTTTCAGGAGGGTCCTGAACGTAAAGTAAAATCCCATTTTTCAAGAGGGTCCTGAATTGAAAGTAAAATCCCATTTTTCAGGAGGGTCCTGAACAAAAGTAAAATCCCATTTTTCAGGAGGGTCCTGAACTGAAAGTAGATCCCATTTTTCAGGAGGGTCCTGAACAGAAGGTAAAACCCAATTTTTCAGGAGGGTCCTGAACATAAAGTAAAGTCACATTTTTCAGGAGGGTCCTGAACAGAAAGCAAAATCCTATATTTCAGGAGGGTCCTGAACTGAAAGTAAATTCCCATTTTTCAGGAGGGTCTTGAACATAAAGTAAATTCCCATTTTTCAGGAGGGTCCTGAACTGAAAGTAAATTCCCATTTTTCAGGAGGGTCTTGTACATAATGTAAATTCCCATTTCTTAGGTGGGTCCTGAACAGAAAGTAAAATCCCATTTTTCAGGAGGGTCCTGAACAGAAAGTAAAATCCTATTTTTCAAGAGGGTCCTGAACAGAAAGTAAATTCCCATTTTTCAGGAGGGTCCTGAACATAAAGTAAAATCCGATTTTTCAGGAGGGTCCTGAACGTAAAGTAAAATCCCATTTTTCAGGAGGGTCCTGAATTGAAAGTAAAATTCCATTTTTCAGGAGTGTCCTGAACAAAAGTAAAATCCCATTTTTCAGGAGGGTCCTGAACTGAAAGTAGATCCCATTTTTCAGGAGGGTCCTGAACAGAAGGTAAAACCCTATTTTTCAGTAGGGTCCTGAACATAAAGTAAAGTCACATTTTTCAGGAGGGTCCTGAACAGAAAGTAAAATCCCATATTTCAGGAGGGTCCTGAACTGAAAGTAAATTCCCATTTTTCAGGAGGGTCCTGAACATAAAGTAAATTCCCATTTTTCAGGAGGGTCCTGAACAGAAGGTAAAATCTCATATTTCAGGAGGGTCCTGAACTGACAGTAAATTCCCATTTTTCAGGAGGGTCCTGAACATAAAGTAAAATCCCATTTTTCAGGAGGGTCCTGAACATAAAGTAAAATCCCATTTTTTAGGAGGGTCCTGAACAGAAAGTAAAATCCGATTTTTCAGGACGGTCCTGAAAATAAGTAAAATCCCATTTTTCAGGAGGGTCATGAACAGAAGGTAAAATCCAATTTTTCATGAGGGTCCTGAACATAAAATAAAATCCCATTTTACAGGAGGGTCCTGAACTGAAAGTTAATTCCCATTTTTCAGGAGGGTCCTGAATAGAAAGTAGATCCCATTTTTCAGGAGGGTCCTGAACAGAAGGTAAAACTCCATTTTTGAGGAGGGTCCTGAACAGAAAGTAAAATTCCATTTTTCAGGAGGGTCCTGAACTTAAAGTAAATTCCCAGTTTTCAGGAGGGTCCTGAACATAAAGTAAATTCCCATTTTTCAGGAGGGTCCTGAACAGAAAGTAAAATTCCATTTTTCAGGAGGGTCCGGAATAGAAAGTAAATTCCAGTTTTTCATGATGGTCCTGAACATAAAGTAAAATCCCATTTTTCAGGAGGGGCTTGAACAGAAAGTAAAATCCCATTTTTCAGTAGAGTCCTGAACAGAAAGTACATCCCATTTTTCAGGAGGATCCTGAACAGAAAGAAAAATCCCATTTTGCAGGAGGATCCTGAACAGAAAGTAAAATCCCATTTTTCAGGAGGGTCCTTAACATAAAGTAAAATCCCATTTTTCAGGAGGGTCCTGAACAGAAGGTAAAATCCCATTTTTGAGGATGGTCCTGAACTGAAAGTAAATTCCCATTTTTCAGGAGGGTCCTAAACATAAAGTAAATTCCCATTTTTCAGGAGGGACCTGAACAGAAAGTAAAATCCCATTTTCCAGGAGGGTCCTGAACTGAAAGTACATTCCCATTTTTCAGGAGGGTCCTGAACATAAAGTAAAATCCCATTTTACAGGAGGGTCCTGAACTGAAAGTAAATTCCCATTTTTTAGGAGGGTCTTGAACAGAATGTAAAATCCGATTTTTCAGGACGGTCCTGAAAAAAAAGTAAAATCCCATTTTCAGGAGGGTCCTGAACAGAAGGTAAAATCCCATTTTTCAGGAGGGTCCTGAACATAAAGTAAAATCCCATTTTTCAGGAGGGTCCTGAACAGAAAGTAAATTCCCATTTTTCAGGAGGGTCCTGAACATAAAGTAAAATCCCATTTTTCTGAAAGGGTCCTGAACTGAAGGTAAATTCTCATTTTTCAGGAGGGTCCTGAACATAAAGTAAAATCCCATATTTCAGGAGGGTCCTGAACAGAAAGTAAAATCCCATTTTTCAAGAGGGTCCTGAACAAAAAGTAAATTCCCATTTTTCAAGAGGGTCCTGAACATAAAGTAAAATCCCATTTTTTAGGAGGGTCCTGAACGTAAAGTAAAATCCCATTTTTCAGGAGGGTCCTGAATTGAAAGTAAAATCCCATTTTTCAGGAGGGTCCTGAACAAAAGTAAAATCCCATTTTTCAGGAGGGTCCTGAACTGAAAGTAGATCCCATTTTTCAGGAGGGTCCTGAACAGAAGGTAAAACCCCATTTTTCAGGAGGGTCCTGAACATAAAGTAAAATCACATTTTTCAGGAGGGTCCTGAACAGAAAGTAAAATCCCATATTTCAGGAGGGTCCTCAAAGTAAATTCCCATTTTTCAGGAGGGTCCTGAACATAAAGTAAATTCCCATTTTTCAGGAGGGACCTGAACAGAAAGTAAAATCCCATTTTTCAGGAGGGTCCAGAACTGAAAGTAAAATCCCATTTTTCAGGATGGTCCTGAACATAATGTAAAATCCCATTTTTGAGGAGGGTCCTGAACAGAAAGTAAAATCCCATTTTTCAGGCGGGTCCTGAACATAAAGTAAAATCCCATTTTTCAGGAGGGTCCTGAACAGAAGGTAAAATCTCATTTTTCAGGAGGGTCCTGAACATAAAGTAAAATCCCATTTTTCAGGAGGGTTCTTAACTGAAAGTAAATTCCCATTTTTCAGGAGGGTCCTGAACTAAAAGTAAATTCCCATTTTTCAGGAGGGTCCTGAACATAAAGTAAAATCTCATTTTTCAGGAGGGTCCTAAACAGAATGTAAAAATCACATTTTGCAGGAAGGTCCTGAACAGAAGGTAAAATCCCATTTTTCAGGAGGGTCCTGAACATAAAGTCAAATCCCATTTTTCAAGAGGGTCCTGAACTGAAAGTAAATTCCCATTTTTCAGGAGGGTCCTGAACATAAAGTAAATTCCCATTTTTCAGGAAGGTCCTGAACAGAAAGTAAATTCCCAGTTTTCAGGAGGATCCTGAACATAAACTAAAATCCCATTTTTCTGGAGGGTCCTGGACTGAAGGTAAATTCTCATTTTTCAGGAGGGTCCTGAACATAAAGTAAAATCCCATATTTCAGGAGGGTCCTGAACAGAAAGTAAAATCCCATTTTTCAAGAGGGTCCTGAACAGAAAGTAAATTCCCATTTTTCAGGAGGGTCCTGAACATAAAGTAAATCCCATTTTTCAGGAGGGTCCTGAACGTAAAGTAAAATCCCATTTTTCAGGAAGGTCCTGTACATAAAGTAAATCCCATTTTTCAGGAGGGTCCTGAATTGAAAGTAAAATCCCATTTTTCAGGAGGGTCCTGAACAAAAGTAAAATCCCATTTTTCAGCAGGGTCCTGAACAGAAGGTAAAACCCCATTTTTCAGAAGGGTCCTGAACATAAAGTAAAATCATATTTTTCAGGAGGGTCCTGAACAGAAAGTAAAATACCATATTTAAGGAGGGTCCTGAAAGTATATTCCCATTTTTCAGGAGGGTCCTGAACATAAAGTAAATTCCCATTTTTCAGGAGGGACTTGAACAGAAAGTAAAATCCCAATTTTCAGGAGGGTCCTGAACTGAAAGTAAAATCCCATTTTTCAGGATGGTCCTGAAGATAATGTAAAATCCCATTTTTAAGGAGGGTCCTGAACAGAAAGTAAAATCCCATTTTTCAGTCGGGTCCTGAACATAAAGTAAAATGCCATTTTTCAGGAGGGTCCTGAACAGAAGGTAAAATCTCATTTTTCAGGAGGGTCCTGAACATAAAGTAAAATCACATTTTTCAGGAGGGTTCTGAACTGAAAGTAAATTCCCATTTTTCAGGAGGGTCCTGAACTAAAAGTAAATTCCCATTTTTCAGGAGGGTCCTGAACATAAAGTAAAATCCCATTTTTCAGGAGGGTCCTAAACAGAAAGTCACAATCACATTTTGCAGGAAGGTCCTGAACAGAAGGTAAAATCTCATTTTTCAGGAGGGTCCTGAACATAAAGTCAAATCCCATTTTTCAGGAGGGTCCTGAACTGAAAGTAAATTCCCATTTTTCAGGAGGGTCCTGAACATAAAGTAAATTCCCATTTTTCAGGAAGGTCCTGAACAGAAAGTAAAATTCCATTTTTAATAAGGGTCCTGAACTGAAAGTAAATTCCCAGTTTTCAGGAGGGTCCTGAACATAAAGTAAATTCCCATTTTTCAGGAGGGTCCTGAACAGAAAGTAAAATTCCATTTTTCAGGAGAGTCCGGAACAGAAAGTAAATTCCCATTTTTCATGTGGGTCCTGAACATAAAGTAAAATCCCATTTTTCAGGAGGGTCCTAAACAGAAAGTAAAATCCCATTTTTCAGGAAGGTCCTGAACAGAAAGTAAAATCCCATTTTTCAGGAGAGTCCTGAACAAAAAGTAAATCCCATTTTTCAGGAAGATTCTGAACAGAAAGTAAAATCCCATTTTGCAGGAGGATCCTGAACAGAAAGTAAAATCCCATTTTTCGGGAGGGTCCTGAACATAAAGTAAAATCCCATTTTTCAGGAGGGTCCTGAACAGAAGGTAAAATCCCATTTTTGAGGATGGTCTTGTACTGAAAGTAAATTCCCATTTTTCAGGAGGGTCTTAAACATGAAGTAAATTCCCATTATTCAGGAGGGACCTGAACAGAAAGTAAAATCCCATTTTTCAGGAGGGTCCTAAACATAAAGTTAATTCCCATTTTTCAGTAGGGACCTGAACAGAAAGTAAAATCCCATTTTTCAGGAGGGTCCTGAACTGAAAGTAAATTCCCATTTTTCAGGAGGGTCCTGAACATAAAGTAAAATCCCATTTTTCAGGAGGGTCCTGAACATAAAGTAAAATCCCATTTTTTAGGAGGGTCCTGAACAGAAAGTAAAATCTGATTTTTCAGGACGGTCCTGAAAATAAGTAAAATCCCATTTTTCATGACGGTCCTGAACAGAAGGTAAAATCCAATTTTTCATGATGGTCCTGAACATAAAGTTAAATCCCATTTTTCAGGAGAGTCCTGAACTGAAAGTAAATTCCAATTTTTCAGGAGGGTCCTGAACAGAAAGTAGATCCCATTTTTCAGGAGGGTCCTGAACAGAAGGTAAAACTCCATTTTTGAGGAGGGTCCTGAATATAAAGTAAAATCCCATTTTTCAGGAGGGTCCTGAATAGAAAGTAAAATCCCATTTTGCAGGTGGGTCCTGAACATAAAGTAAAATCCCATTTTTCAGGAGGGATCTGAACATAAAGTAAAATCCCATTTTTCAGGAGGGTCCTGAACAGAAGGTAAAATCCCATATTTCAGGAGGTTCCTGAACATAAAGTTAATTCCCATATTTCAGGAGGGACCTGAACAGAAAGTAAAATCCCATTTTTCATGAGGGTCCTGAACTGAAAGTAAATTCCCATTTTTCAGGAGGGTCCTGAAAATAAAGTAAAATCCCATTTTTCAGGATGGTCCTGAACATAAAGTAAAATCCCATTTTTCAGGAGGGTCCTGAACTGAAAGTAAATTCCCATTTTTCAGGAGGGTCTTGAACATAATGTAAATTCCCATTTCTTAGGAGGGTCCTGAACAGAAAGTAAAATTCCATTTTTCCGGAGGGCCTGAACTGAAAGTCAATTCCCATTTATCAGGAGGGTCCAGAACAGAAAGTAAAATTCTATTTTTCAGGAGGTTCCTGAACTGAAAGTAAATTCTCATTTTTCAGGAGGGTCCTGAACATAAAGTAAAATCCCATTTTCAGGAGGGTCCTGAACAGAAAGTAAAATCCCATTTTTCAAGAGGGTCCTGAACAGAAAGTAAATTCCCATTTTTCAGGAGGGTCCTGAACATAAAGTAAAATCCGATTTTTCAGGAGAGTCCTGAACGTAAAGTAAAATCCCATTTTTCAGGAGGGTCCTGAATTGAAAGTAAAATCCCATTTTACAGGAGGGTCCTGAACAAAAGTTAAATCCCATTTTTCAGGAGGGTCCTGAACTGAAAGTAGATCCCATTTTTCAGGAGGGTCCTGAACAGAAGGTAAAACCCCATTTTTCAGGAGGGTCCTGAACATAAAGTAAAATCCCATTTTTCAGGAGGGTTCTTAACTGAAAGTAAATTCCCATTTTTCAGGAGGGTCCTGAACTAAAAGTAAATTCCCATTTTTCAGGAGGGTCCTGAACATAAAGTAAAATCCCATTTTTCAGGAGGGTCCTAAACAGAATGTCAAAATCACATTTTGCAGGAAGATCCTGAACAGAAGGTAAAATCCCATTTTTCAGGAGGGTCCTGAACATAAAGTCAAATCCCATTTTTCAAGAGGGTCCTGAACTGAAAGTAAATTCCCATTTTGCAGGAGGGTCCTGAACATAAAGTAAATTCCCATTTTTCAGGAAGGTCCTGAACGTAAAGTAAATTCCCAGTTTTCAGGAGGGTCCTGAACATAAACTAAAATCCCATTTTTCTGGAGGGTCCTGGACTGAAGGTAAATTCTCATTTTTCAGGAGGGTCCTGAACATAAAGTAAAATCCCATATTTCAGGAGGGTCCTGAACAGAAAGTAAAATCCCATTTTTCAAGAGGGTCCTGAACAGAAAGTAAATTCCCATTTTTCAGGAGGGTCCTGAACATAAAGTAAATCCCATTTTTCAGGAGGGTCCTGAACGTAAAGTAAAATCCCATTTTTCAGGAAGGTCCTGTACATAAAGTAAATCCCATTTTTCAGGAGGGTCCTGAATTGAAAGTAAAATCCCATTTTTCAGGAGGGTCCTGAACAAAAGTAAAATCCCATTTTTCAGGAGGGTCCTGAACTGAAAGTAGATCCCATTTTTCAGCAGGGTCCTGAACAGAAGGTAAAACCCCATTTTTCAGAAGGGTCCTGAACATAAAGTAAAATCATATTTTTCAGGAGGGTCCTGAACAGAAAGTAAAATCCCATATTTAAGGAGGGTCCTGAAAGTAAATTCCCATTTTTCAGGAGGGTCCTGAACATAAAGTAAATTCCCATTTTTCAGGAGGGACTTGAACAGAAAGTAAAATCCCAATTTTCAGGAGGGTCCTGAACTGAAAGTAAAATCCCATTTTTCAGGATCGTCCTGAAGATAATGTAAAATCCCATTTTTAAGGAGGGTCCTGAACAGAAAGTAAAATCCCATTTTTCAGTCGGGTCCTGAAAATAAAGTAAAATGCCATTTTTCAGGAGGGTCCTGAACAGAAGGTAAAATCTCATTTTTCAGGAGGGTCCTGAACATAAAGTAAAATCACATTTTTCAGGAGGGTTCTGAACTGAAAGTAAATTCCCATTTTTCAGGAGGGTCCTGAACTAAAAGAAAATTCCCATATTTCAGGAGGGTCCTGAACAGAAAGTAAAATCCCATTTTTCAAGAGGGTCCTGAACAGAAAGTAAATTCCCATTTTTCAGGAGGGTCCTGAACATAAAGTAAATCCCATTTTTCAGGAGGGTCCTGAACGTAAAGTAAAATCCCATTTTTCAGGAAGGTCCTGTACATAAAGTAAATCCCATTTTTCAGGAGGGTCCTGAATTGAAAGTAAAATCCCATTTTTCAGGAGGGTCCTGAACAAAAGTAAAATCCCATTTTTCAGGAGGGTCCTGAACTGAAAGTAGATCCCATTTTTCAGCAGGGTCCAGAACAGAAGGTAAAACCCCATTTTTCAGAAGGGTCCTGAACATAAAGTAAAATCATATTTTTCAGGAGGGTCCTGAACAGAAAGTAAAATCCCATATTTAAGGAGGGTCCTGAAAGTAAATTCCCATTTTTCAGGAGGGTCCTGAACATAAAGTAAATTACCATTTTTCAGGAGGGACTTGAACAGAAAGTAAAATCCCAATTTTCAGGACGGTCCTGAACTGAAAGTAAAATCCCATTTTTCAGGATCGTCCTGATATAATGTAAAATCCCATTTTTAAGGAGGGTCCTGAACAGAAAGTAAAATCCCATTTTTCAGTCGGGTCCTGAAAATAAAGTAAAATGCCATTTTTCAGGAGGGTCCTGAACAGAAGGTAAAATCTCATTTTTCAGGAGGGTCCTGAACATAAAGTAAAATCACATTTTTCAGGAGGGTTCTGAACTGAAAGTAAATTCCCATTTTTCAGGAGGGTCTTGAACTAAAAGTAAATTCCCATTTTTCAGGAGGGTCCTGAACATAAAGTAAAATCCCATTTTTCAGGAGGGTCCTAAACAGAAAGTCAAAATCACATTTTGCAGGAAGGTCCTGAACAGAAGGTAAAATCCCATTTTTCAGGAGGGTCCTGAACATAAAGTCCAATCCCATTTTTCAGGAGGGTCCTGAACTGAAAGCAAATTCCCATTTTTCAGGAGGGTCCTGAACATAAAGTAAATTCCCATTTTTCAGAAAGGTCCTGAACAGAAAGTAAAATTCCATTTTTAATGAGGGTCCTGAACTGAAAGTAAATTCCCAGTTTTCAGGAGGGTCCTGAACATAAAGTAAATTCCCATTTTTCAGGAGGGTCCTGAACAGAAAGTAAAATTCCATTTTTCAGGAGAGTCCGGAACAGAAAGTAAATTCCCATTTTTCATGAGGGTCCTGAACATAAAGTAAAATCCCATTTTTCAGGAGGGTCCTAAACAGAAAGTAAAATCCCATTTTTCAGGAAGGTCCTGAACAGAAAGTAAAATCCCATTTTTCAGGAAAGTCCTGAACAGAAAGTAAATCCCATTTTTCAGGAGGATTCTGAACAGACAGTAAAATCCCATTTTGCAGGAGGATCCTGAACAGAAAGTAAAATCCCATTTTTCGGGAGGGTTCTGAACATAAAGTAAAATCCCATTTTTCAGGAGGGTCCTGAACAGAAGGTAAAATCCCATTTTTGAGGATGGTCTTGTACTGAAAGTAAATTCCCATTTTTCAGGAGGGTCTTAAACATGAAGTAAATTCCCATTATTCAGGAGGGACCTGAACAGAAAGTAAAATCCCATTTTTCAGGAGGGTCCTAAACATAAAGTTAATTCCCATTTTTCAGGAGGGACCTGAACAGAAAGTAAAATCCCATTTTTCAGGAGGGTCCTGAACTGAAAGTAAATTCCCATTTTTCAGGAGGGTCCTGAACATAAAGTAAAATCCCATTTTTCAGGAGGGTCCTGAACATAAAGTAAAATCCCATTTTTTAGGAGGGTCCTGAACAGAAAGTAAAATCCGATATTTAAGGACGGTCCTGAAAATAAGTAAAATTCCATTTTTCATGAGGGTCCTGAACAGAAGGTAAAATCCAATTTTTCATGATGGTCCTGAACATAAAGTAAAATCCCATTTTTCAGGAGGGTCCTGAACTGAAAGTAAATTCCCATTTTTCAGGAGGGTCCTGAACAGAAAGTAGATCCCATTTATCAGGAGGGTCCTGAAAAGAAGGTAAAACTCCATTTTTGAGGAGGGTCCTGAATATAAAGTAAAATCCCATTTTTCAGGAGGGTCCTGAATAGAAAGTAAAATCCCATTTTGCAGGTGGGTCCTGAACATAAAGTAAAATCCCATTTTTCTGGAGGGATCTGAACATAAAGTAAAATCCCATTTTTCAGGAGGGTCCTGAACAGAAGGTAAAATCCCATATTTCAGGAGGTTCCTGAACATAAAGTTAATTCCCATTTTTCAGGAGGGACCTGAACAGAAAGAAAAATTCCATTTTTCTGGAGGGTCCTGAACTGAAAGTAAATTCCCATTTTTCAGGAGGGTCCTGAAAATAAAGTAAAATCCCATTTTTCAGGATGGTCCTGAACATAAAGTAAAATCCCATTTTTCAGGAGGGTCCTGAACTGAAAGTAAATTCCCATTTTTCAGGAGGGTCTTGAACATAATGTAAATTCCCATTTCTTAGGAGGGTCCTGAACAGAAAGTAAAATTCCATTTTTCTGGAGGGCCTGAACTTAAAGTAAATCCCATTATTCAGGAGGGTCCTGAACATAAAGTAAAATCCCATTTTTCAGGAGGGTCCTGAACAGAAAGTAAATTCCCATTTTTCAGGAGGGTCCAGAACAGAAAGTAAAATTCAATTTTTCAGGAGGTTCCTGAACTGAAAGTAAATTCTCATTTTTCAGGAGGGTCCTGAACATAAAGTAAAATCTCATTTTCAGGAGGGTCCTGAATAGAAAGTAAAATCCCATTTTTCAAGAGGGTCCTGAACAGAAAGTAAATTCCCATTTTTCAGGAGGGTCCTGAACATAAAGTAAAATCCGATTTTTCAGGAGGGTCCTGAACGTAAAGTAAAATCCCATTTTTCAGGAGGGTCCTGAATTGAAAGTAAAATCCCATTTTTCAGGAGGGTCCTGAACAAAAGTAAAATCCCATTTTTCAGGAGGGTCCTGAACAGAAGGTAAAACCCCATTTTTCAGGAGGGTCCTGAACATAAAGTAAAGTCACATTTTTCAGGAGGGTCCTGAACAGAAAGCAAAATCCCATATTTCAGGAGGGTCCTGAACTGAAAGTAAATTCCCATTTTTCAGGAGGGTCCTGAACATAAAGTAAATTCCCATTTTTCAGGAGGGTCCTGAACTGAAAGTAAATTCCCATTTTTCAGGAGGGTCTTGTACATAATGTAAATTCCCATTTCTTAGGAGGGTCCTGAACAGAAAGTAAAATCCCATTTTTCAGGAGGGTCCTGAACAGAAAGTAAAATCCAATTTTTCAAGAGGGTCCTGAACAGAAAGTAAATTCCCATTTTTCAGGGGGGTCCTGAACATAAAGTAAAATCCGATTTTTCAGGAGGGTCCTGAACGTAATGTAAAATCCCATTTTTCAGGAGGGTCCTGAATTGAAAGTAAAATCCCATTTTTCAGGAGGGTCCTGAACAAAAGTAAAATCCCATTTTTCAGGAGGGTCCTGAACTGAAAGTAGATCCCATTTTTCAGGAGGGTCCTGAAAATAAGTAAAATTCCATTTTTCATGAGGGTCCTGAACAGAAGGTAAAATCCAATTTTTCATGATGGTCCTGAACATAAAGTAAAATCCCATTTTTCAGGAGGGTCCTGAACTGAAAGTAAATTCCCATTTTTCAGGAGGGTCCTGAACAGAAAGTAGATCCCATTTTTCAGGAGGGTCCTGAACAGAAGGTAAAACACTATTTTTGAGGAGGGTCCTGAATATAAAGTAAAATCCCATTTTTCAGGAGGGTCCTGAATAGAAAGTAAAATCCCATTTTGCAGGTGGGTCCTGAACATAAAGTAAAATCCCATTTTTCAGGAGGGATCTGAACATAAAGTAAAATCCCATTTTTCAGGAGGGTCCTGAACAGAAGGTAAAATCCCATATTTCAGGAGGTTCCTGAACATAAAGTTAATTCCCATTTTTCAGAAGGGACCTTAACAGAAAGAAAAATTCCATTTTTCTGGAGGGTCCTGAACTGAAAGTAAATTCCCATTTTTAAGGAGGGTCCTGAAAATAAAGTAAAATCCCATTTTTCAGGATGGTCCTGAACATAAAGTAAAATCCCATTTTTCAGGAGGGTCCTGAACTGAAAGTAAATTCCCATTTTTCAGGAGGGTCTTGAACATAATCTAAATTCCCATTTCTTAGGAGGGTCCTGAACAGAAAGTAAAATTCCATTTTTCTGGAGGGCCTGAACTGAAAGTAAATCCCATTATTCAGGAGGGTCCTGAACATAAAGTAAAATCCCATTTTTCAGGAGGGTCCTGAACAGAAAGTAAATTCCCATTTTTCAGGAGGGTCCAGAACAGAAAGTAAAATTCAATTTTTCAGGAGGTTCCTGAACTGAAAGTAAATTCTCATTTTTCAGGAGGGTCCTGAACATAAATTAAAATCCCATTTTCAGGAGGGTCCTGAACAGAAAGTAAAATCCCATTTTTCAAGAGGGTCCTGAACATAAAGTAAAATCCCATTTTCAGGAGGGTCCTGAACAGAAAGTAAAATCCCATTTTTCAAGAGGGTCCTGAACAGAAAGTAAATTTCCATTTTTCAGGAGGGTCCTGAACATAAAGTAAAATCCGATTTTTCAGGAGGGTCCTGAACGTAAAGTAAAATCCCATTTTTCAGGAGGGTCCTGAATTGAAAGTAAAATCCCATTTTTCAGGAGGGTCCTGAACAAAAGTAAAATCCCATTTTTCAGGAGGGTCCTGAACATAAAGTAAATTCCCATTTTTCAGGAGGGTCCTGAACTGAAAGTAAATTCCCATTTTTCAGGAGGGTCTTGTACATAATGTAAATTCCCATTTCTTAGGAGGGTCCTGAACAGAAAGTAAAATCCCATTTTTCAGGAGGGTCCTGAACAGAAAGTAAAATCCTATTTTTCAAGAGGGTCCTGAACAGAAAGTAAATTCCCATTTTTCAGGAGGGTCCTGAACATAAAGTAAAATCCGATTTTTCAGGAGGGTCCTGAACGTAAAGTAAAATCCCATTTTTCAGGAGGGTCCTGAATTGAAAGTAAAATTCCATTTTTCAGGAGTGTCCTGAACAAAAGTAAAATCCCATTTTTCAGGAGGGTCCTGAACTGAAAGTAGATCCCATTTTTCAGGAGGGTCCTGAACAGAAGCTAAAACCCTATTTTTCAGTAGGGTCCTGAACATAAAGTAAAGTCACATTTTTCAGGAGGGTCCTGAACAGAAAGTAAAATCCCATATTTCAGGAGGGTCCTGAACTGAAAGTAAATTCCCATTTTTCAGGAGGGTCCTGAACATAAAGTAAATTCCCATTTTTCAGGAGGGTCCTGAACAGAAGGTAAAATCTCATATTTCAGGAGGGTCCTGAACTGACAGTAAATTCCCATTTTTCAGGAGGGTCCTGAACATAAAGTAAAATCCCATTTTTCAGGAGGGTCCTGAACATAAAGTAAAATCCCATTTTTTAGGAGGGTCCTGAACAGAAAGTAAAATCCGATTTTTCAGGACGGTCCTGAAAATAAGTAAAATCCCATTTTTCAGGAGGGTCCTGAACAGAAGGTAAAATCCAATTTTTCATGAGGGTCCTGAACATAAAATAAAATCCCATTTTTCAGGAGGGTCCTGAACTGAAAGTTAATTCCCATTTTTCAGGAGGGTCCTGAATAGAAAGTAGATCCCATTTTTCAGGAGGGTCCTGAACAGAAGGTAAAACTCCATTTTTGAGGAGGGTCCTGAACAGAAAGTAAAATTCCATTTTTCAGGAGGGTCCTGAACTGAAAGTAAATTCCCAGTTTTCAGGAGGGTCCTGAACATAAAGTAAATTCCCATTTTTCAGGAGGGTCCTGAACAGAAAGTAAAATTCCATTTTTCAGGAGGGTCCGGAATAGAAAGTAAATTCCAGTTTTTCATGATGGTCCTGAACATAAAGTAAAATCCCATTTTTCAGGAGGGGCTTGAACAGAAAGTAAAATCCCATTTTTCAGTAGAGTCCTGAACAGAAAGTACATCCCATTTTTCAGGAGGATCCTGAACAGAAAGAAAAATCCCATTTTGCAGGAGGATCCTGAACAGAAAGTAAAATCCCATTTTTCAGGAGGGTCCTTAACATAAAGTAAAATCCCATTTTTCAGGAGGGTCCTGAACAGAAGGTAAAATCCCATTTTTGAGGATGGTCCTGAACTGAAAGTAAATTCCCATTTTTCAGGAGGGTCCTAAACATAAAGTAAATTCCCATTTTTCAGGAGGGACCTGAACAGAAAGTAAAATCCCATTTTCCAGGAGGGTCCTGAACTGAAAGTACATTCCCATTTTTCAGGAGGGTCCTGAACATAAAGTAAAATCCCATTTTACAGGAGGGTCCTGAACTGAAAGTAAATTCCCATTTTTTAGGAGGGTCTTGAACAGAATGTAAAATCCGATTTTTCAGGACGGTCCTGAAAAAAAAGTAAAATCCCATTTTCAGGAGGGTCCTGAACAGAAGGTAAAATCCCATTTTTCAGGAGGGTCCTGAACATAAAGTAAAATCCCATTTTTCAGGAGGGTCCTGAACAGAAAGTAAATTCCCATTTTTCAGGAGGGTCCTGAACATAAAGTAAAATCCCATTTTTCTGAAAGGGTCCTGAACTGAAGGTAAATTCTCATTTTTCAGGAGGGTCCTGAACATAAAGTAAAATCCCATATTTCAGGAGGGTCCTGAACAGAAAGTAAAATCCCATTTTTCAAGAGGGTCCTGAACAAAAAGTAAATTCCCATTTTTCAAGAGGGTCCTGAACATAAAGTAAAATCCCATTTTTTAGGAGGGTCCTGAACGTAAAGTAAAATCCCATTTTTCAGGAGGGTCCTGAATTGAAAGTAAAATCCCATTTTTCAGGAGGGTCCTGAACAAAAGTAAAATCCCATTTTTCAGGAGGGTCCTGAACTGAAAGTAGATCCCATTTTTCAGGAGGGTCCTGAACAGAAGGTAAAACCCCATTTTTCAGGAGGGTCCTGAACATAAAGTAAAATCACATTTTTCAGGAGGGTCCTGAACAGAAAGTAAAATCCCATATTTCAGGAGGGTCCTCAAAGTAAATTCCCATTTTTCAGGAGGGTCCTGAACATAAAGTAAATTCCCATTTTTCAGGAGGGACCTGAACAGAAAGTAAAATCCCATTTTTCAGGAGGGTCCAGAACTGAAAGTAAAATCCCATTTTTCAGGATGGTCCTGAACATAATGTAAAATCCCATTTTTGAGGAGGGTCCTGAACAGAAAGTAAAATCCCATTTTTCAGGCGGGTCCTGAACATAAAGTAAAATCCCATTTTTCAGGAGGGTCCTGAACAGAAGGTAAAATCTCATTTTTCAGGAGGGTCCTGAACATAAAGTAAAATCCCATTTTTCAGGAGGGTTCTTAACTGAAAGTAAATTCCCATTTTTCAGGAGGGTCCTGAACTAAAAGTAAATTCCCATTTTTCAGGAGGGTCCTGAACATAAAGTAAAATCTCATTTTTCAGGAGGGTCCTAAACAGAATGTAAAAATCACATTTTGCAGGAAGGTCCTGAACAGAAGGTAAAATCCCATTTTTCAGGAGGGTCCTGAACATAAAGTCAAATCCCATTTATCAAGAGGGTCCTGAACTGAAAGTAAATTCCCATTTTTCAGGAGGGTCCTGAACATAAAGTAAATTCCCATTTTTCAGGAAGGTCCTGAACAGAAAGTAAATTCCCAGTTTTCAGGAGGATCCTGAACATAAACTAAAATCCCATTTTTCTGGAGGGTCCTGGACTGAAGGTAAATTCTCATTTTTCAGGAGGGTCCTGAACATAAAGTAAAATCCCATATTTCAGGAGGGTCCTGAACAGAAAGTAAAATCCCATTTTTCAAGAGGGTCCTGAACAGAAAGTAAATTCCGATTTTTCAGGAGGGTCCTGAACATAAAGTAAATCCCATTTTTCAGGAGGGTCCTGAACGTAAAGTAAAATCCCATTTTTCAGGAAGGTCCTGTACATAAAGTAAATCCCATTTTTCAGGAGGGTCCTGAATTGAAAGTAAAATCCCATTTTTCAGGAGGGTCCTGAACAAAAGTAAAATCCCATTTTTCAGCAGGGTCCTGAACAGAAGGTAAAACCCCATTTTTCAGAAGGGTCCTGAACATAAAGTAAAATCATATTTTTCAGGAGGGTCCTGAACAGAAAGTAAAATACCATATTTAAGGAGGGTCCTGAAAGTAAATTCCCATTTTTCAGGAGGGTCCTGAACATAAAGTAAATTCCCATTTTTCAGGAGGGACTTGAACAGAAAGTAAAATCCCAATTTTCAGGAGGGTCCTGAACTGAAAGTAAAATCCCATTTTTCAGGATGGTCCTGAAGATAATGTAAAATCCCATTTTTAAGGAGGGTCCTGAACAGAAAGTAAAATCCCATTTTTCAGTCGGGTCCTGAACATAAAGTAAAATGCCATTTTTCAGGAGGGTCCTGAACAGAAGGTAAAATCTCATTTTTCAGGAGGGTTCTGAACATAAAGTAAAATCACATTTTTCAGGAGGGTTCTGAACTGAAAGTAAATTCCCATTTTTCAGGAGGGTCCTGAACTAAAAGTAAATTCCCATTTTTCAGGAGGGTCCTGAACATAAAGTAAAATCCCATTTTTCAGGAGGGTCCTAAACAGAAAGTCACAATCACATTTTGCAGGAAGGTCCTGAACAGAAGGTAAAATCTCATTTTTCAGGAGGGTCCTGAACATAAAGTCAAATCCCATTTTTCAGGAGGGTCCTGAACTGAAAGTAAATTCCCATTTTTCAGGAGGGTCCTGAACATAAAGTAAATTCCCATTTTTCAGGAAGGTCCTGAACAGAAAGTAAAATTCCATTTTTAATAAGGGTCCTGAACTGAAAGTAAATTCCCAGTTTTCAGGAGGGTCCTGAACATAAAGTAAATTCCCATTTTTCAGGAGGGTCCTGAACAGAAAGTAAAATTCCATTTTTCAGGAGAGTCCGGAACAGAAAGTAAATTCCCATTTTTCATGTGGGTCCTGAACATAAAGTAAAATCCCATTTTTCAGGAGGGTCCTAAACAGAAAGTAAAATCCCATTTTTCAGGAAGGTCCTGAACAGAAAGTAAAATCCCATTTTTCAGGAGAGTCCTGAACAAAAAGTAAATCCCATTTTTCAGGAAGATTCTGAACAGAAAGTAAAATCCCATTTTGCAGGAGGATCCTGAACAGAAAGTAAAATCCCATTTTTCGGGAGGGTCCTGAACATAAAGTAAAATCCCATTTTTCAGGAGGGTCCTGAACAGAAGGTAAAATCCCATTTTTGAGGATGGTCTTGTACTGAAAGTAAATTCCCATTTTTCAGGAGGGTCTTAAACATGAAGTAAATTCCCATTATTCAGGAGGGACCTGAACAGAAAGTAAAATCCCATTTTTCAGGAGGGTCCTAAACATAAAGTTAATTCCCATTTTTCAGTAGGGACCTGAACAGAAAGTAAAATCCCATTTTTCAGGAGGGTCCTGAACTGAAAGTAAATTCCCATTTTTCAGGAGGGTCCTGAACATAAAGTAAAATCCCATTTTTCAGGAGGGTCCTGAACATAAAGTAAAATCCCATTTTTTAGGAGGGTCCTGAACAGAAAGTAAAATCTGATTTTTCAGGACGGTCCTGAAAATAAGTAAAATCCCATTTTTCATGACGGTCCTGAACAGAAGGTAAAATCCAATTTTTCATGATGGTCCTGAACATAAAGTTAAATCCCATTTTTCAGGAGAGTCCTGAACTGAAAGTAAATTCCCATTTTTCAGGAGGGTCCTGAACAGAAAGTAGATCCCATTTTTCAGGAGGGTCCTGAACAGAAGGTAAAACTCCATTTTTGAGGAGGGTCCTGAATATAAAGTAAAATCCCATTTTTCAGGAGGGTCCTGAATAGAAAGTAAAATCCCATTTTGCAGGTGGGTCCTGAACATAAAGTAAAATCCCATTTTTCAGGAGGGATCTGAACATAAAGTAAAATCCCATTTTTCAGGAGGGTCCTGAACAGAAGGTAAAATCCCATATTTCAGGAGGTTCCTGAACATAAAGTTAATTCCCATATTTCAGGAGGGAGCTGAACAGAAAGTAAAATCCCATTTTTCAGGAGGGTCCTGAACTGAAAGTAAATTCCCATTTTTCAGGAGGGTCCTGAAAATAAAGTAAAATCCCATTTTTCAGGATGGTCCTGAACATAAAGTAAAATCCCATTTTTCAGGAGGGTCCTGAACTGAAAGTAAATTCCCATTTTTCAGGAGGGTCTTGAACATAATGTAAATTCCCATTTCTTAGGAGGGTCCTGAACAGAAAGTAAAATTCCATTTTTCCGGAGGGCCTGAACTGAAAGTCAATTCCCATTTATCAGGAGGGTCCAGAACAGAAAGTAAAATTCTATTTTTCAGGAGGTTCCTGAACTGAAAGTAAATTCTCATTTTTCAGGAGGGTCCTGAACATAAAGTAAAATCCCATTTTCAGGAGGGTCCTGAACAGAAAGTAAAATCCCATTTTTCAAGAGGGTCCTGAACAGAAAGTAAATTCCCATTTTTCAGGAGGGTCCTGAACATAAAGTAAAATCCGATTTTTCAGGAGAGTCCTGAACGTAAAGTAAAATCCCATTTTTCAGGAGGGTCCTGAATTGAAAGTAAAATCCCATTTTACAGGAGGGTCCTGAACAAAAGTTAAATCCCATTTTTCAGGAGGGTCCTGAACTGAAAGTAGATCCCATTTTTCAGGAGGGTCCTGAACAGAAGGTAAAACCCCATTTTTCAGGAGGGTCCTGAACATAAAGTAAAATCCCATTTTTCAGGAGGGTTCTTAACTGAAAGTAAATTCCCATTTTTCAGGAGGGTCCTGAACTAAAAGTAAATTCCCATTTTTCAGGAGGGTCCTGAACATAAAGTAAAATCCCATTTTTCAGGAGGGTCCTAAACAGAATGTCAAAATCACATTTTGCAGGAAGATCCTGAACAGAAGGTAAAATCCCATTTTTCAGGAGGGTCCTGAACATAAAGTCAAATCCCATTTTTCAAGAGGGTCCTGAACTGAAAGTAAATTCCCATTTTTCAGGAGGGTCCTGAACATAAAGTAAATTCCCATTTTTCAGGAAGGTCCTGAACGTAAAGTAAATTCCCAGTTTTCAGGAGGGTCCTGAACATAAACTAAAATCCCATTTTTCTGGAGGGTCCTGGACTGAAGGTAAATTCTCATTTTTCAGGAGGGTCCTGAACATAAAGTAAAATCCCATATTTCAGGAGGGTCCTGAACAGAAAGTAAAATCCCATTTTTCAAGAGGGTCCTGAACAGAAAGTAAATTCCCATTTTTCAGGAGGGTCCTGAACATAAAGTAAATCCCATTTTTCAGGAGGGTCCTGAACGTAAAGTAAAATCCCATTTTTCAGGAAGGTCCTGTACATAAAGTAAATCCCATTTTTCAGGAGGGTCCTGAATTGAAAGTAAAATCCCATTTTTCAGGAGGGTCCTGAACAAAAGTAAAATCCCATTTTTCAGGAGGGTCCTGAACTGAAAGTAGATCCCATTTTTCAGCAGGGTCCTGAACAGAAGGTAAAACCCCATTTTTCAGAAGGGTTCTGAACATAAAGTAAAATCATATTTTTCAGGAGGGTCCTGAACAGAAAGTAAAATCCCATATTTAAGGAGGGTCCTGAAAGTAAATTCCCATTTTTCAGGAGGGTCCTGAACATAAAGTAAATTCCCATTTTTCAGGAGGGACTTGAACAGAAAGTAAAATCCCAATTTTCAGGAGGGTCCTGAACTGAAAGTAAAATCCCATTTTTCAGGATCGTCCTGAAGATAATGTAAAATCCCATTTTTAAGGAGGGTCCTGAACAGAAAGTAAAATCCCATTTTTCAGTCGGGTCCTGAAAATAAAGTAAAATGCCATTTTTCAGGAGGGTCCTGAACAGAAGGTAAAATCTCATTTTTCAGGAGGGTCCTGAACATAAAGTAAAATCACATTTTTCAGGAGGGTTCTGAACTGAAAGTAAATTCCCATTTTTCAGGAGGGTCCTGAAATAAAAGAAAATTCCCATATTTCAGGAGGGTCCTGAACAGAAAGTAAAATCCCATTTTTCAAGAGGGTCCTGAACAGAAAGTAAATTCCCATTTTTCAGGAGGGTCCTGAACATAAAGTAAATCCCATTTTTCAGGAGGGTCCTGAACGTAAAGTAAAATCCCATTTTTCAGGAAGGTCCTGTACATAAAGTAAATCCCATTTTTCAGGAGGGTCCTGAATTGAAAGTAAAATCCCATTTTTCAGGAGGGTCCTGAACAAAAGTAAAATCCCATTTTTCAGGAGGGTCCTGAACTGAAAGTAGATCCCATTTTTCAGCAGGGTCCAGAACAGAAGGTAAAACCCCATTTTTCAGAAGGGTCCTGAACATAAAGTAAAATCATATTTTTCAGGAGGGTCCTGAACAGAAAGTAAAATCCCATATTTAAGGAGGGTCCTGAAAGTAAATTCCCATTTTTCAGGAGGGTCCTGAACATAAAGTAAATTCCCATTTTTCAGGAGGGACTTGAACAGAAAGTAAAATCCCAATTTTCAGGACGGTCCTGAACTGAAAGTAAAATCCCATTTTTCAGGATCGTCCTGATATAATGTAAAATCCCATTTTTAAGGAGGGTCCTGAACAGAAAGTAAAATCCCATTTTTCAGTCGGGTCCTGAAAATAAAGTAAAATGCCATTTTTCAGGAGGGTCCTGAACAGAAGGTAAAATCTCATTTTTCAGGAGGGTCCTGAACATAAAGTAAAATCACATTTTTCAGGAGGGTTCTGAACTGAAAGTAAATTCCCATTTTTCAGGAGGGTCCTGAACTAAAAGTAAATTCCCATTTTTCAGGAGGGTCCTGAACATAAAGTAAAATCCCATTTTTCAGGAGGGTCCTAAACAGAAAGTCAAAATCACATTTTGCAGGAAGGTCCTGAACAGAAGGTAAAATCCCATTTTTCAGGAGGGTCCTGAACATAAAGTCCAATCCCATTTTTCAGGAGGGTCCTGAACTGAAAGTAAATTCCCATTTTTCAGGAGGGTCCTGAACATAAAGTAAATTCCCATTTTTCAGGAAGGTCCTGAACAGAAAGTAAAATTCCATTTTTAATGAGGGTCCTGAACTGAAAGTAAATTCCCAGTTTTCAGGAGGGTCCTGAACATAAAGTAAATTCCCATTTTTCAGGAGGGTCCTGAACAGAAAGTAAAATTCCATTTTTCAGGAGAGTCCGGAACAGAAAGTAAATTCCCATTTTTCATGAGGGTCCTGAACATAAAGTAAAATCCCATTTTTCAGGAGGGTCCTAAACAGAAAGTAAAATCCCATTTTTCAGGAAGGTCCTGAACAGAAAGTAAAATCCCATTTTTCAGGAGAGTCCTGAACAGAAAGTAAATCCCATTTTTCAGGAGGATTCTGAACAGACAGTAAAATCCCATTTTGCAGGAGGATCCTGAACAGAAAGTAAAATCCCATTTTTCGGGAGGGTTCTGAACATAAAGTAAAATCCCATTTTTCAGGAGGGTCCTGAACAGAAGGTAAAATCCCATTTTTGAGGATGGTCTTGTACTGAAAGTAAATTCCCATTTTTCAGGAGGGTCTTAAACATGAAGTAAATTCCCATTATTCAGGAGGGACCTGAACAGAAAGTAAAATCCCATTTTTCAGGAGGGTCCTAAACATAAAGTTAATTCCCATTTTTCAGGAGGGACCTGAACAGAAAGTAAAATCCCATTTTTCAGGAGGGTCCTGAACTGAAAGTAAATTCCCATTTTTCAGGAGGGTCCTGAACATAAAGTAAAATCCCATTTTTCAGGAGGGTCCTGAACATAAAGTAAAATCCCATTTTTTAGGAGGGTCCTGAACAGAAAGTAAAATCCGATATTTAAGGACGGTCCTGAAAATAAGTAAAATTCCATTTTTCATGAGGGTCCTGAACAGAAGGTAAAATCCAATTTTTCATGATGGTCCTGAACATAAAGTAAAATCCCATTTTTCAGGAGGGTCCTGAACTGAAAGTAAATTCCCATTTTTCAGGAGGGTCCTGAACAGAAAGTAGATCCCATTTATCAGGAGGGTCCTGAAAAGAAGGTAAAACTCCATTTTTGAGGAGGGTCCTGAATATAAAGTAAAATCCCATTTTTCAGGAGGGTCCTGAATAGAAAGTAAAATCCCATTTTGCAGGTGGGTCCTGAACATAAAGTAAAATCCCATTTTTCTGGAGGGATCTGAACATAAAGTAAAATCCCATTTTTCAGGAGGGTCCTGAACAGAAGGTAAAATCCCATATTTCAGGAGGTTCCTGAACATAAAGTTAATTCCCATTTTTCAGGAGGGACCTGAACAGAAAGAAAAATTCCATTTTTCTGGAGGGTCCTGAACTGAAAGTAAATTCCCATTTTTCAGGAGGGTCCTGAAAATAAAGTAAAATCCCATTTTTCAGGATGGTCCTGAACATAAAGTAAAATCCCATTTTTCAGGAGGGTCCTGAACTGAAAGTAAATTCCCATTTTTCAGGAGGGTCTTGAACATAATGTAAATTCCCATTTCTTAGGAGGGTCCTGAACAGAAAGTAAAATTCCATTTTTCTGGAGGGCCTGAACTTAAAGTAAATCCCATTATTCAGGAGGGTCCTGAACATAAAGTAAAATCCCATTTTTCAGGAGGGTCCTGAACAGAAAGTAAATTCCCATTTTTCAGGAGGGTCCAGAACAGAAAGTAAAATTCAATTTTTCAGGAGGTTCCTGAACTGAAAGTAAATTCTCATTTTTCAGGAGGGTCCTGAACATAAAGTAAAATCTCATTTTCAGGAGGGTCCTGAATAGAAAGTAAAATCCCATTTTTCAAGAGGGTCCTGAACAGAAAGTAAATTCCCATTTTTCAGGAGGGTCCTGAACATAAAGTAAAATCCGATTTTTCAGGAGGGTCCTGAACGTAAAGTAAAATCCCATTTTTCAGGAGGGTCCTGAATTGAAAGTAAAATCCCATTTTTCAGGAGGGTCCTGAACAAAAGTAAAATCCCATTTTTCAGGAGGGTCCTGAACAGAAGGTAAAACCCCATTTTTCAGGAGGGTCCTGAACATAAAGTAAAGTCACATTTTTCAGGAGGGTCCTGAACAGAAAGCAAAATCCCATATTTCAGGAGGGTCCTGAACTGAAAGTAAATTCCCATTTTTCAGGAGGGTCCTGAACATAAAGTAAATTCCCATTTTTCAGGAGGGTCCTGAACTGAAAGTAAATTCCCATTTTTCAGGAGGGTCTTGTACATAATGTAAATTCCCATTTCTTAGGAGGGTCCTGAACAGAAAGTAAAATCCCATTTTTCAGGAGGGTCCTGAACAGAAAGTAAAATCCAATTTTTCAAGAGGGTCCTGAACAGAAAGTAAATTCCCATTTTTCAGGGGGGTCCTGAACATAAAGTAAAATCCGATTTTTCAGGAGGGTCCTGAACGTAATGTAAAATCCCATTTTTCAGGAGGGTCCTGAATTGAAAGTAAAATCCCATTTTTCAGGAGGGTCCTGAACAAAAGTAAAATCCCATTTTTCAGGAGGGTCCTGAACTGAAAGTAGATCCCATTTTTCAGGAGGGTCCTGAAAATAAGTAAAATTCCATTTTTCATGAGGGTCCTGAACAGAAGGTAAAATCCAATTTTTCATGATGGTCCTGAACATAAAGTAAAATCCCATTTTTCAGGAGGGTCCTGAACTGAAAGTAAATTCCCATTTTTCAGGAGGGTCCTGAACAGAAAGTAGATCCCATTTTTCAGGAGGGTCCTGAACAGAAGGTAAAACACTATTTTTGAGGAGGGTCCTGAATATAAAGTAAAATCCCATTTTTCAGGAGGGTCCTGAATAGAAAGTAAAATCCCATTTTGCAGGTGGGTCCTGAACATAAAGTTAAATCCCATTTTTCAGGAGGGATCTGAACATAAAGTAAAATCCCATTTTTCAAGAGGGTCCTGAACAGAAGGTAAAATCCCATATTTCAGGAGGTTCCTGAACATAAAGTTAATTCCCATTTTTCAGGAGGGACCTTAACAGAAAGAAAAATTCCATTTTTCTGGAGGGTCCTGAACTGAAAGTAAATTCCCATTTTTAAGGAGGGTCCTGAAAATAAAGTAAAATCCCATTTTTCAGGATGGTCCTGAACATAAAGTAAAATCCCATTTTTCAGGAGGGTCCTGAACTGAAAGTAAATTCCCATTTTTCAGGAGGGTCTTGAACATAATCTAAATTCCCATTTCTTAGGAGGGTCCTGAACAGAAAGTAAAATTCCATTTTTCTGGAGGGCCTGAACTGAAAGTA
This sequence comes from Capsicum pubescens, assembly GCA_030864215.1. Classification (NCBI taxonomy): domain Eukaryota; kingdom Viridiplantae; phylum Streptophyta; class Magnoliopsida; order Solanales; family Solanaceae; genus Capsicum; species Capsicum pubescens. The sequence goes on from CM061543.1 coordinate 21,571,575, forward strand.
AATCCCATTATTCAGGAGGGTCCTGAACATAAAGTAAAATCCCATTTTTCAGGAGGGTCCTGAACAGAAAGTAAATTCCCATTTTTCAGGAGGGTCCAGAACAGAAAGTAAAATTCAATTTTTCAGGAGGTTCCTGAACTGAAAGTAAATTCTCATTTTTCAGGAGGGTCCTGAACATAAATTAAAATCCCATTTTCAGGAGGGTCCTGAACAGAAAGTAAAATCCCATTTTTCAAGAGGGTCCTGAACATAAAGTAAAATCCCATTTTCAGGAGGGTCCTGAACAGAAAGTAAAATCCCATTTTTCAAGAGGGTCCTGAACAGAAAGTAAATTCCCATTTTTCAGGAGGGTCCTGAACATAAAGTAAAATCCGATTTTTCAGGAGGGTCCTGAACGTAAAGTAAAATCCCATTTTTCAGGAGGGTCCTGAATTGAAAGTAAAATCCCATTTTTCAGGAGGGTCCTGAACAAAAGTAAAATCCCATTTTTCAGGAGGGTCCTGAACTGAAAGTAGATCCCATTTTTCAGGAGGGTCCTGAACAGAAGGTAAAACCCCATTTTTAAGGAGGGTCCTGAACATAAAGTAAAGTCACATTTTTCAGGAGGGTCCTGAACAGAAAGCAAAATCCCATATTTCAGGAGGGTCCTGAACTGAAAGTAAATTCCCATTTTTCAGGAGGGTCCTGAACATAAAGTAAATTCCCATTTTTCAGGGGGGTCCTGAACTGAAAGTAAATTCCCATTTTTCAGGAGGGTCTTGTACATAATGTAAATTCCCATTTCTTAGGAGGGTCCCGAACAGAAAGTAAAATCCCATTTTTTAGGAGGGTCCTGAACAGAAAGTAAAATCCAATTTTTCAAGAGGGTCCTGAACAGAAAGTAAATTCCCATTTTTCAGGAGGGTCCTGATCATAAAGTAAAATCCGATTTTTCAGGAGGGTCCTGAACGTAAAGTAAAATCCCATTTTTCAGGAGGGTCCTGAATTGAAAGTAAAATCCCATTTTTCAGGAGGGTCCTGAACAAAAGTAAAATCCCATTTTTCAGGAGGGTCCTGAACTGAAAGTAGATCCCATTTTTCAGGAGGGTCCTGAACAGAAGGTAAAACCCCATTTTTCAGGAGGGTCCTGAACATAAAGTAAAGTCACATTTTTCAGGAGGGTCCTGAGCAGAATGTAAAATCCCATATTTCAGGAGGGTCCTGAACTGAAAGTAAATTCCCATTTTTCAGGAGGGTCCTGAACATAAATTAAATTCCCATTTTTCAGGAGGGTCCTGAACTGAAAGTAAATTCCCATTTCTTAGGAGGGTCCTGAACTGATAGTAAATTCTCATTTTTCAGGAGGGTCCTGAACTGATAGTAAATTCCCATTTTTCAGGAGGGTCTTGAACATAATGTAAATTCCCATTTTTTAGGAGGGTCCTGAACAGAAAGTAAAATCCGATTTTTCAGGACGGTCCTGAAAATAAGTAAAATCCCATTTTTCAGGAGGGTCTTGAACAGAAGGTAAAATCCAATTTTTCAGGAGGGTCCTGAACATAAAGTAAAATCCCATTTTTCAGGAGGGTCCTGAACTGAAAGTTAATTCCCATTTTTCAGGAGGGTCCTGAACAGAAAGTAGATCCCATTTTTCAGGAGGGTCCTGAACAGAAGGTAAAACTCCATTTTTGAGGAGGGTCCTGAACAGAAAGTAAAATTCCATTTTTCAGGAGGGTCCTGAACATAAAGTAAATTCCGATTTTTCAGGAGGGTCCTGAACAGAAAGTAAAATTCCATTTTTCAGGAGGGTCCGGAACATAAAGTAAATTCCAGTTTTTCATGATGGTCTTGAACAGAAAGTAAAATCCCATTTTTCAGGAGAGTCCTGAACAGAAAACAAATCCCATTTTTCAGGAGGATCCAGAACAGAAAGTAAAATCCCATTTTGCAGGAGGATCCTGAACAGAAAGTAAAATCCCATTTTTCAGGAGGGTCCTTAACATAAAGTAAAATCCCATTTTTCAGGAGAGTCCTGAACAGAAGGTAAAATCCCATTTTTGAGGATGGTCCTGAACTGAAAGTAAATTCCCATTTTTCAGGAGGGTCCTAAACATAAAGTAAATTCCCATTTTTCAGGAGGGACCTGAACAGAAAGTAAAATCCCATTTTCCAGGAGGGTCCTGAACTGAAAGTACATTCCCATTTTTCAGGAGGGTCCTGAACATAAAGTAAAATCCCATTTTACAGGAGGGTCCTGAACTGAAAGTAAATTCCCATTTTTCAGGAGGGTCTTGAACAGAAAGTAAAATCCGATTTTTCAGGACGGTCCTGAAAAAAAGTAATATCCCATTTTTCTGGAGGGTCCTGAACAGAAGGTAAAATCCCATTTTTCAGGAGGGTCCTGAACATAAAGTAAAATCCCATTTTTCAGGAGGGTCCTGAACAGAAAGTAAATTCCTATTTTTCAGGAGGGTCCTGAACATAAAGTAAAATCCAATTTTTCTGGAGGGTCCTGAACTGAAGGTAAATTCTCATTTTTCAGGAGGGTCCTGAACATAAAGTGAAATCCCATATTTCAGGAGGGTCCTGAACAGAAACTAAAATCCCATTTTTCAAGAGGGTCCTGAACAAAAAGTTAATTCCCATTTTTCAGGAGGGTCCTGAACATAAAGTAAAATCCCATTTTTTAGGAGGGTCCTGAACGTAAAGTAAAATCCCATTTTTCAGGAGGGTCCTGAATTGAAAGTAAAATCCCATTTTTCAGGAGGGTCCTGAACAAAAGTAAAATCCCATTTTTCAGGAGGGTCCTGAACTGAAAGCAGATCCCATTTTTCAGGAGGGTCCTGAACAGAAGGTAAAACCCCATTTTTCGGGAGGGTCCTGAACATAAAGTAAAATCACATTTTTCAGGAGGGTCCTGAACAGAAAGTAAAATCCCATATTTCAGGAGGTTCCTCAAAGTAAATTCCCATTTTTCAGGAGGGTCCTGAACATAAAGTAAATTCCCATTTTTCAGGAGGGACCTGAACAGAAAGTAAAATCCCATTTTTCAGGAGGGTCCTGAACTGAAAGTAAAATCCCAGTTTTCAGGAGGGTCCTGAACAGAAACTAAAATCCCATTTTTCAAGAGGGTCCTGAACAAAAAGTTAATTCCCATTTTTCAGGAGGGTCCTGAACATAAAGTAAAATCCCATTTTTTAGGAGGGTCCTGAACGTAAAGTAAAATCCCATTTTTCAGGAGGGTCCTGAATTGAAAGTAAAATGCCATTTTTCAGGAGGGTCCTGAACAAAAGTAAAATCCCATTTTTCAGGAGGGTCCTGAACTGAAAGCAGATCCCATTTTTCAGGAGGGTCCTGAACAGAAGGTAAAACCCCATTTTTCGGGAGGGTCCTGAACATAAAGTAAAATCACATTTTTCAGGAGGGTCCTGAACAGAAAGTAAAATCCCATATTTCAGGAGGTTCCTCAAAGTAAATTCCCATTTTTCAGGAGGGTCCTGAACATAAAGTAAATTCCCATTTTTCAGGAGGGACCTGAACAGAAAGTAAAATCCCATTTTTCAGGAGGGTCCTGAACTGAAAGTAAAATCCCAGTTTTCAGGATGGTCCTGGACATAATGTAAAATCCCATTTTTCAGCAGGGTCCTGAACAGAAAGTAAAATCCCATTTTTCAGGCGGGTCCTGAACATAAAGTAAAATCCCATTTTTCAGGAGGGTCCTGAACAGAAGGTAAAATCTCATTTTTCAGGAGGGTCCTGAACATAAAGTAAGATCCCATTTTTCAGGAGGGTTCTGAACTGAAAGTAAATTCCCATTTTTCAGGAGGGTCCTGAACTAAAAGTAAATTTCCATTTTTCAGGAGGGTCCTGAACATAAAGTAAAATCCCATTTTTCAGGAGGGTCCTAAAAAAAATGTCACTATCACATTTTGCAGGAAGGTCCTGAACAGAAGATAAAATCCCATTTTTCAGGAGGGTCCTGAACATAAAGTCAAATCCCATTTTTCAAGAGGGTCCTGAACTGAAAGTAAATTCCCATTTTTCAGGAGGGTCCTGAACATAAAGTAAATTCCCATTTTTCAGGAAGGTCCTGAACAGAAAGTAAATTCCCATTTTTCAGGAGGGTCCTGAACATAAACTAAAATCCCATTTTTCAGGAGGGTCCATGACTGAAGGTAAATTCTCATTTTCAGGAGGGTCCTGAACATAAAGTAAAATCCCATATTTCAGGAGGGTCCTGAACAGAAAGTAAAATCCCATTTTTCAAGAGGGTCCTGAACAGAAAGTAAATTCCCATTTTTCAGGAGGGTCCTGAACATAAAGTAAATCCCATTTTTCAGGAGGGTCCTGAACGTAAAGTAAAATCCCATTTTTCAGGAAGGTCCTGAACATAAAGTAAAATCCCATTTTTCAGGAGGGTCCTGAATTGAAAGTAAAATCCTATTTTTCAGGAGGGTCCTGAACAAAAGTAAAATCCCATTTTTCAGGAGGGTCCTGAACTGAAAGTAGATCCCATTTTTCAGCAGGGTCCTGAACAGAAGGTAAAACCCCATTTTTCAGGAGGGTCCCCTCCTGAACATAAAGTAAAATCACATTTTTCAGGAGGGTCCTGAACAGAAGGTAAAATCCAATTTTTCAGGAGGGTCCTGAACATAAAGTAAAATCTCATTTTTCAGGAGGGTCCTGAACTGAAAGTAAATTCCCATTTTTCAGGAGGGTCCTGAACAGAAAGTAGATCCCATTTTTCAGGAGGGTCCTGAACAGAAGGTAAAACTCCATTTTTGAGGAGGGTCCTGAACATAAAGTAAAATCCTATTTTTCAGGAGGGTCCTGAACAGAAGGTAAAATCTCATATTTCAGGAGGGTCCTGAACTGAAAGTAAATTCCCATTTTTCAGGAGGGTCCTGAACATAAAGTAAAATACCATTTTTCAGGAGGGTCCTGAACAGAAAGTAAAATCCCATTTTTTAGTAGGGTCCTGAACAGAAAGTAAAATCCGATTTTTCAGGACGGTCCTGAAAATAAGTAAAATCCCATTTTTCAGGAGGGTCTTGAACAGAAGGTAAAATCCAATTTTTCAGGAGGGTCCTGAACATAAAGTAAAATCCCATTTTTCAGTAGGGTCGTGAACTGAAAGTAAATTCCCATTTTTCAGGAGGGTCCTGAACAGAAAGTAGATCCCATTTTTCAGGAGGGTCCTGAACAGAAGGTAAAACTCCATTTTAGAGGAGGGTCCTGAATAGAAAGTACAATTCCATTTTTCAGGAGGGTCCTGAACTGAAAGTAAATTCCCAGTTTTCAGGAGGGTCCTGAACATAAAGTAAATTACCATTTTTCAGGAGGGTCCTGAACAGAAAGTAAAATTCCATTTTTCAGGAGGGTCCGGAACAGAAAGTAAATTCCAGTTTTTCATGATGGTCCTGAACATAAAGTAAAATCCCATTTTTTTGGAGGGTCTTGAACAGAAAGTAAAATCCCATTTTTCAGGAGAGTCCTGAACAGAAAGTAAATCCCATTTTTCAGGAGGATCCTGAACAGAAAGTAAAATCCCATTTTGCAGAAGGATCCTGAACAGAAAATAAAATCCCATTTTTCAGGAGGGTCCTTAACATAAAGTAAAATCCCATTTTTCAGGAGGGTCCTGAACAGAAGGTAAAATCCCATTTTTGAGGATGGTCCTGAACTGAAAGTAAATTCCCATTTTTCAGGAGGGACCTAAACATAAAGTAAATTCCCATTTTTCAGGAGGGACCTGAACAGAAAGTAAAATCCCATTTTCCAGGAGGGTCCTGAACTGAAAGTACATTCCCATTTTTCAGGAGGGTCCTCATCATAAAGTAAAATCCCATTTTACAGGCGGGTCCTGAACTGAAAGTAAATTCCCATTTTTCAGGAGGGTCTTGAACAGAAAGTAAAATCCGATTTTTCAGGACGGTCCTGAAAAAAAGTAAAATCCCATTTTTCAGGAGGGTCCTGAACAGAAGGTAAAATCCCATTTTTCAGGAGGGTCCTGAACATAAAGTAAAATCCCATTTTTCAGGATGGTCCTGAACAGAAAGTAAATTCCCATTTTTCAGGAGGGTCCTGAACATAAAGTAAAATCCCATTTTTCTGGAGGGTCCTGAACTGAAGGTAAATTCTCATTTTTCAGGAGGGTCCTGAACATAAAGTAAAATCCCATATTTCAGGAGGGTCCTGAACAGAAAGTAAAATCCCATTTTTCTAGAGGGTCCTGAACAAAAAGTAAATTCCCATTTTTCAGGAGGGTCCTGAACATAAAGTAAAATCCCATTTTTTAGGAGGGTCCTGAACGTAAAGTAAAATCCCATTTTTCAGGAGGGTCCTGAATTGAAAGTAAAATCCCATTTTTCAGGAGGGTCCTGAACAAAAGTAAAATCCCATTTTTCAGGAGGGTCCTGAACTGAAAGTAGATCCCATTTTTCAGGAGGGTCCTGAACAGAAGGTAAAACCCAATTTTTCAGGAGGGTCCTGAACATAAAGTAAAATCACATTTTTCAGAAGGGTCCTGAACAGAAAGTAAAATCCCATATTTCAGGAGGGTCCTCAAAGTAAATTCCCATTTTTCAGGAGGGTCCTGAACATAAAGTAAATTCCCATTTTTCAGGAGGGACCTGAACAGAAAGTAAAATCCCATTTTTCAGGAGGGTCCTGAACTGAATTAAAATCCCATTTTTCAGGATGGTCCTGAACATAATGTAAAATCCCATTTTTTAGGAGGGTCCTGAACAGAAAGTAAAATCCCATTTTTCAGGCGGGTCCTGAACATAAAGTAAAATCCCATTTTTCAGGAGGGTCCTGAACAGAAGGTAAAATCTCATTTTTCAGGAGGGTCCTGAACATAAAGTAAAATCCCATTTTTCAGGAGGGTTCTGAACTGAAAGTAAATTCCCATTTTTCAGGAGGGTCCTGAACTAAAAGTAAATTCCCATTTTTCAGGAGGGTCCTGAACATAAAGTAAAATCCCATTTTTCAGGAGGGTCCTAAACAGAATATCAAAATCACATTTTGCAGGAAGGTCCTGAACAGAAGGTAAAATCCCATTTTTCAGGAAGGTCCTGAACATAAAGTCAAATCCCATTTTTCATGAGGGTCCTGAACTGAAAGTAAATTCCCATTTTTCAGGAGGGTCCTGAACATAAAGTAAATTCCCATTTTTCAGGAAGGTCCTGAACAGAAAGTAAATTCCCATTTTTCAGGAGGGTCCTGAACATAAACTAAAATCCCATTTTTCTGGAGGGTCCATGACTGAAGGTAAATTCTCATTTTTCAGGAGGGTCCTGAACATAAAGTAAAATCCCATATTTCAGGAGGGTCCTGAACAGAAAGTAAAATCCCATTTTTCAAGAGGGTCCTGAACAGAAAGTAAATTCCCATTTTTCAGGAGGGTCTTGAACATAAAGTAAATCTCATTTTTCAGGAGGGTCCTGAACGTAAAGTAAAATCCCATTTTTCAGGAAGGTCCTGAACATAAAGTAAAATCCCATTTTTCAGGAGGGTCCTGAATTGAAAGTAAAATCCCATTTTTCAGGAGGGTCCTGAACAAAAGTAAAATCCCATTTTTCAGGAGGGTCCTGAACTGAAAGTAGATCCCATTTTTTAGCAGGGTCCTGAACAGAAGGTAAAACCCCATTTTTCAGGAGGGTCCTGAACATAAAGTAAAATCACATTTTTCAGGAGGGTCCTGAACAGAAGGTAAAATCCAATTTTTCAGGAGGGTCCTGAACATAAAGTAAAATCCCATTTTTCAGGAGGGTCCTGAACTGAAAGTAAATTCCCATTTTTCAGGAGGGTCCTGAACAGAAAGTAGATCCCATTATTCAGGAGGGTCCTGAACAGAAGGTAAAACTCCATTTTTGAGGAGGGTCCTGAACATAAAGTAAAATCCCATTTTTCAAGAGGGTCCTGAACAGAAGGTAAAATCTCATATTTCAGGAGGGTCCTGAACTGAAAGAGAATTTCCATTTTTTTGGAGGGTCCTGAACATAAAGTAAAATCCCATTTTTCAGGAACATAAAGTAAAATCCCATTTTTTAGGAGGGTCCTGAATAGAAAGTAAAATCCGATTTTTCAGGACGGTCCTGAAAATAAGTAAAATCCCATTTTTCAGGAGGGTCTTGAACAGAAGGTAAAATCCAATTTTTCAGGAGGGTCCTGAACATAAAGTAAAATCCCATTTTTCAGGAGGGTCCTGAACTGAAAGTAAATTCCCATTTTTCAGGAGGGTCCTGAACAGAAAGTAGATCCCATTTTTCAGGAGGGTCCTGAACAGAAGGTAAAACTCCATTTTTGAGGAGGGTCCTGAACAGAAAGTAAAATTCCATTTTTCAGGAGGGTCCTGAACCGAAAGTAAATTCCCAGTTTTCAGGAGGGTCCTGAACATAAAGTAAATTCCCATTTTTCAGGAGGGACCTGAACAGAAAGTAAAATTCCATTTTTCAGGAGGGTCCGGAACAGAAAGTAAATTCCAGTTTTTCATGATGGTCCTGAACATAAAGTAAAATCCCATTTTTCAGGAGGGTCTTGAACAGAAAGTAAAATCCCATTTTTCAGGAGAGTCCTGAACAGAAAGTAAATCCCATTTTTCAAGAGGATCCTGAACAGAAAGTAAAATCCCATTTTGCAGGAGGATCCAGAACAGAAAGTAAAATCCCATTTTTCAGGAGGGTCCTTAACATAAAGTAAAATCCCATTTTTCAGGAGGGTCCTGAACAGAAGGTAAAATCCCATTTTTGAGGATGGTCCTGAACTGAAAGTAAATTCCCATTTTTCAGGAGGGTCCTAAACATAAAGTAAATTCCCATTTTTCAGGAGGGACCTGAACAGAAAGTAAAATCCCATTTTCCAGGAGGGTCCTGAACTGAAAGTACATTCCCATTTTTCAGGAGGGTCCTGAACATAAAGTAAAATCCCATTTTACAGGAGGGTCCTGAACTGAAAGTAAATTCCCATTTTTCAGGAGGGTCTTGAACAGAAAGTAAAATCCGATTTTTCAGGACGGTCCTAAAAAAAAGTAAAATCCCATTTTTCAGGAGGGTCCTGAACAGAAGGTGAAATCCCATTTTGCAGGAGGGTCTTGAACAGAAAGTAAAATCTAATTTTTCAGGACGGTCCTGAAAAAAAGTAAAATCCCATTTTTCAGGAGGGTTCTGAACAGAAGGTAAAATCCCATTTTTCAGGAGGGTCCTGAACATAAAGTAAAATCCCATTTTTCAGGAGGGTCCTGAACAGAAAGTAAATTCCCATTTTTCAGGAGGGTCCTGAACATAAAGTAAAATCCCATTTTTCTGGAGGGTCCTGAACTGAAGGTAAATTCTCATTTTTCAGGAGGGTCCTGAACATAAAGTAAAATCCCATTTTTCAAGAGGGTCCTGAACAAAAAGTAAATTCCCATTTTTCAGGAGGGTCCTGAACATAAATTAAAATCCCAATTTTTAGGAGGGTCCTGAACGTAAAGTAAAATCCCATTTTTCAGGAGGGTCCTGAATTGAAAGTAAAATCCCATTTTTCAGGAGGGTCCTGAACAAAAGTAAAATCCCATTTTTCAGGAGGGTCCTGAACTGAAAGTAGATCCCATTTTTCAGGAGGGTCCTGAACAGAAGGTAAAACACCATTTTTCAGGAGGGTCCTGAACATAAAGTAAAATCACATTTTTCAGGAGGGTCCTGAACAGAAAGTAAAATCCCATATTTCAGGAGGGTCCTCAAAGTAAATTCCCATTTTTCAGGAGGGTCCTGAACATAAAGTAAATTCCCATTTTTCAGGAGGGACCTGAATAGAAAGTAAAATCCTATTTTTCAGGAGGGTCCTGAACTGAAAGTAAAATCCCATTTTTCAGGATGGTCCTGAACATAATGTAAAATCCCATTTTTCAGGAGGGTCCTGAACAGAAAGTAAAATCCCATTTTTCAAGCGGGTCCTGAACATAAAGTAAAATCCCATTTTTCAGGAGGGTCCTGAATAGAAGGTAAAATCTCATTTTTCAGGAGGCTCCTGAACATAAAGTAAAATCCCATTTTTCAGGAGAGTCCTGAACAGAAAGTAAATCCCATTTTTCAAGAGGATCCTGAACAGAAAGTAAAATCCCATTTTGCAGGAGGATCCAGAACAGAAAGTAAAATCCCATTTTTCAGGAGGGTCCTTAACATAAAGTAAAATCCCATTTTTCAGGAGGGTCCTGAACAGAAGGTAAAATCCCCTTTTTTGAGGATGGTCCTGAACTGAAAGTAAATTCCCATTTTTCAGGAGGGTCCTAAACATAAAGTAAATTCCCATTTTTCAGGAGGGACCTGAATAGAAAGTAAAATCCCATTTTCCAGGAGGGTCCTGAACTGAAAGTACATTCCCATTTTTCAGGAGGGTCCTGAACATAAAGTAAAATCCCATTTTACAGGAGGGTCCTGAACTGAAAGTAAATTCCCATTTTTCAGGAGGGTCTTGAACAGAAAGTAAAATCCGATTTTTCAGGACGGTCCTAAAAAAAAGTAAAATCCCATTTTTCAGGAGGGTCCTGAACAGAAGGTGAAATCCCATTTTTCAGGAGGGTCTTGAACAGAAAGTAAAATCCGATTTTTCAGGACAGTCCTGAAAAAAAGTAAAATCCCATTTTTCAGGAGGGTTCTGAACAGAAGGTAAAATCCCATTTTTCAGGAGGGTCCTGAACATAAAGTAAAATCCCATTTTTCAGGAGGGTCCTGAACAGAAAGTAAATTCCCATTTTTCAGGAGGGTCCTGAACATAAAGTAAAATCCCATTTTTCTGGAGGGTCCTGAACTGAAGGTAAATTCTCATTTTTCAGGAGGGTCCTGAACATAAAGTAAAATCCCATTTTTCAAGAGGGTCCTGAACAAAAAGTAAATTCCCATTTTTCAGTAGGGTCCTGATCATAAATTAAAATCCCAATTTTTAGGAGGGTCCTGAACGTAAAGTAAAATCCCATTTTTCAGGAGGGTCCTGAATTGAAAGTAAAATCCCATTTTTCAGGAGGGTCCTGAACAAAAGTAAAATCCCATTTTTCAGGAGGGTCCTGAACTGAAAGTAGATCCCATTTTTCAGGAGGGTCCTGAACAGAAGGTAAAACACCATTTTTCAGGAGGGTCCTGAACATAAAGTAAAATCACATTTTTCAGGAGGGTCCTGAACAGAAAGTAAAATCCCATATTTCAGGAGGGTCCTCAAAGTAAATTCCCATTTTTCAGGAGGGTCCTGAACATAAAGTAAATTCCCATTTTTCAGGAGGGACCTGAATAGAAAGTAAAATCCCATTTTTCAGGAGGGTCCTGAACTGAAAGTAAAATCCCATTTTTCAGGATGGTCCTGAACATAATGTAAAATCCCATTTTTCAGGAGGGTCCTGAACAGAAAGTAAAATCCCATTTTTCAAGCGGGTCCTGAACATAAAGTAAAATCCCATTTTTCAGGAGGGTCCTGAATAGAAGGTAAAATCTCATTTTTCAGGAGGGTCCTGAACATAAAGTAAAATCCCATTTTTCAGGTGGGTTCTGAACTGAAAGTAAATTCCCTTTTTTCAGGAGGGTCCTGAACTAAAAGTAAATTCCCATTTTTCAGGAGAGTCCTGAACATAAAGTAAAATCCCATTTTTCAGGAGGGTTCTTAACAGAATGTCAAAATCACATTTTGCAGGAAGGTCCTGAACAGAAGGTAAAATCCCATTTTTCAGGAGGGTCCTGAACATAAAGTCAAATCCCATTTTTCAAGAGGGTCCTGAACTGAAAGTAAATTCCCATTTTTCAGGAGGGTCCTGAACATAAAGTAAATTCCCATTTTTCAAGAAGGTCCTGAACAGAAAGTAAATTCCCATTTTTCAGGAGGGTCCTGAACATTAACTAAAATCCCATTTTTCTGGAGGGTCCTAGACTGAAGGTAAATTCTCATTTTTCAGGAGGGTGCTGAACATAAAGTAAAATCCCATTTTTCAAGAGGGTCCTGAACAGAAAGTAAATTCCCATTTTTCAGGAGGGTCCTGAACATAAAGTAAATCCCATTTTTCAGGAGGGTACTGAACGTAAAGTAAAATCCCATTTTTCAGGAAGGTCCTGAACATTAAATAAATCCCATTTTTCAGGAGGGTCCTGAATTGAAAGTAAAATCCCATTTTTCAGGAGGGTCCTGTACAAAAGTAAAATCCCATTTTTCAGGAGGGTCCTGAACTGAAAGTAGATCCCATTTTTCAGCAGGGTCCTGAACAGAAGGTATAACCCCATTTTTCAGGAGGGTCCTGAACATAAAGTAAAATCACATTTTTCAGGAGTGTCCTGAACAGAAAGTAAAATCCCATATTTAAGGAGGGTCCTGAAAGTAAATTCCCATTTTTCAGGAGGGTCCTGAACATAAAGTAAATTCCCATTTTTCAGGAGGGACTTGAACAGAAAGTAAAATCCCATTTTTCAGTCGGGTCCTGAACATAAATTAAAATCCCATTTTTCAGAAGGGTCCTGAACAGAAGGTAAATTCCCAATATTCAGGAGGGTCCTGAACTAAAAGTAAATTCCCATTTTTCAGGAGGGTCCTGAACATAAAGTAAAATCCCATTTTTCAGGAGGGTCCTAAACAGAAAGTGAAAATCACATTTTGCAGGAAGGTCCTGAATAGAAGGTAAAATCCCATTTTTCAGGAGGGTCCTGAACATAAAGTCAAATCCCATTTTTCAGGAGGGTCCTGAACTGAAAGTAAATTCCCATTTTTCAGGAGGGTCCTGAACATAAAGTAAATTCCCATTTTTCAGGAAGGTCCTGAACAGAAAGTAAAATTCTATTTTTCAGGAGGGTCCTGAACTGAAAGTAAATTCCCAGTTTTCAGGAGGGTCCTGAACATAAAGTAAATTCCCACTTTTCAGGAGGGTCCTGAACAGAAAGTAAAATTCCATTTTTCAGGAGAGTCCGGAACAGAAAGTAAATTCCCATTTTTCATGAGGGTCCTGAACATAAAGTAAAATCCCATTTTTCAGGAGGGTCCTGAACAGAAAGTAAAATCCCATTTTTCAGGAGAGTCCTGAACAGAAAGTAAATCCCATTTTTCAGGAGGATCCTGAACAGAAAGTAAAATCCCATTTTGCAGGAGGATCCTGAACAGAAAGTAAACTCCCATTTTTCGGGAGGGTCCTGAACATAAAGTAAAATCCCATTTTTCAGGAGGGTCCTGAACAGAAGGTAAAATCCCATTTTTGAGGATGGTCTTGAACTGAAAGTAAATTCCCATTTTTCAGGAGGGTCCTAAACATATATAAATTCCCATTATTCAGGAGGGACCTGAACAGAAAGTAAAATCCTATTTTTCAGGAGGGTCCTAAACATAAAGTTAATTCCCATTTTTCAGGAGGGACCTGAACAGAAAGTAAAATCCCATTTTTCAGGAGGGTCCTGAACAGAAGGTAAAATCCAATTTTTCATGATGGTCCTGAACATAAAGTAAAATCCCATTTTTCAGGAGGGTCCTGAACTGAAAGTAAATTCCCATTTTTCAGGAGGGTCCTGAACAGAAAGTAGATCCCACTTTTCAGGAGGGTCCAGAACAGAAGGTAAAACTCCATTTTTGAGGGGGGTCCTGAACATAAAGTAAAATCCCATTTTTCAGGAGGGTCCTGAATAGAAAGTAAAATCCCATTTTGCAGGTGGGTCCTGAACATAAAGTAAAATCCCATTTTTCAGGAGGGACCTGAACATAAAGTAAAATCCCATTTTTCAGGAGGGTCCTGAACAGAAGGTAAAATCCCATATTTCAGGAGGTTCCTGAACATAAAGTTAATTCCCATTTTTCAGGAGGGACCTGAACAGAAAGTAAAATCCCATTTTTCAGGAGGGTCCTGAACAGAAAGTAAATTCTCATTTTTCAGGAGGGTCCTGAAAATAAAGTAAAATCCCATTTTTCAGGATGGTCCTGAACATAAAGTAAAATCCCATTTTTCAGGAGGGTCCTGAACTGAAAGTAAATTCCCATTTTTCAGGAGGGTCTTGAACATAATGTAAATTCCCATTTCTTAGGAGGGTCCTGAACACAAAGTAAAATTCCATTTTACCGGAGGGCCTGAACTGAAAGTAAATTCCCATTTTTCAGGAGAGTCCTGAACATAAAGTAAAATCCCATTTTTCAGGAGGGTCCTGAACAGAAAGTAAATTCCCATTTTTCAGGAGGGTCCAGAACAGAAAGTAAAATTCCATTTTTCAGGAGGTTCCTGAACTGAAAGTAAATTCTCATTTTTCAGGAGGGTCCTGAACATAAAGTAAAATCCCATATTTCATGAGGGTCCTGAACAGAAAGTAAAATCCCATTTTTCAAGAGGGTCCTGAACAGAAAGTAAATTCCCATTTTTCAGGAGGGTCCTGAACATAAAGTAAAATCCGATTTTTCAGGAGGGTCCTGAACGTAAAGTAAAATCCCATTTTTCAGGAGGGTCCTGAATTGAAAGTAAAATCCCATTTTTCAGGAGGGTCCAGAACAAAAGTAAAATCCCATTTTTCAGGAGGGTCCTAAACTGAAAGTAGATCCCATTTTTCAGGAGGGTCCTGAACAGAAGGTAAAACCCCATTTTTCAGGAGGGTCCTGAACATAAAGTAAAGTCACATTTTTCAGGAGGGTCCTGAACAGAAAGTAAAATCCCATATTTCAGGAGGGTCCTGAACTGAAAGTAAATTCCTATTTTTCAGGAGGGTCCTGAACATAAAGTAAATTCCCATTTTTCAGGAGTGTCCTGAACTGAAAGTAAATTCCCATTTTTCAGGAGGGTCTTGAACATAATGTAAATTCCCATTTCTTAGGAGGGTCCTGAACAGAAAGTAAAATTCCATTTTTCAGGAGGGCCTGAACTGAAAGTAAATTCCCATTTTTCAGGAGGGTCCTGAACATAAAGTAAAATCCCATTTTTCAGGAGGGTCCTGAACAGAAAGTAAATTCCCATTTTTCAGGAGGGTCCAGAACAGAAAGTAAAATTCCATTTTTAAGGAGGTTCCTGAACTGAAAGTAAATTCTCATTTTTCAGGAGGGTCCTGAACATAAACTAAAATCCCATATTTCAGGAGTGTCCTGAACAGAAAGTAAAATCCCATTTTTCAAGAGGGTCCTGAACAGAAAGTAAATTTCCATTTTTCAGGAGGGTCCTGAACATAAAGTAAAATCCCATTTTTCAGGAGGGTCCTGAACGTAAAGTAAAATCCCATTTTTCAGGAAGGTCTTGAACATAAAGTAAAATCCCATTTTTCAGGAGGGACCTGAATTGAAAGTAAAATCCCATTTTTCAGGAGGGTCCTGAACAAAAGTAAAATCCCATTTTTCAGGAGGGTCCTGAACTGAAAGTAGATCCCATTTTTCTGGAGGGTCCTGAACAGACGGTTAAACCCCATTTTTCAGGAGGGTCCTGAACATAAAGTAAAATCACATTTTTCAGGAGGGTCCTGAACAGAAAGTAAAATCCCATATTTCAGGAGGGTCCTGAGCTTAAAGTAAATTCCCATTTTTCAGGAGGGTCCTGAACAGAAAGTAAAATCCCATTTTTCAGGCGGGTCCTGAACATAAAGTAAAATCACATTTTTCAGGAGGGTCCTGAACAGAAGGTAAAATCTCATTTTTCAGGAGAGTCCTGAACATAAAGTAAAATCCCATTTTTCAGGAGGGTTCTGAACTGAAAGAAAATTCTCATTTTTCAGGAGGGTCCTGAACATAAAGTAAAATCCCATTTTTCAGGAGGGTCCTAAACAGAAAGTAAAAATCACATTTTGCAGGAAGGTCCTGAACAGAAGGTAAAATCCCATTTTTCAGGAGGGTCCTGAACATAAAGTCAAATCCCATTTTTCAGGAAGGTCCTGAACTGAAAGTAAATTCCCATTTTTCAGGAGGGTCCTGAACATAAAGTAAATTCCCATTTTTCAGGAAGGTCCTGAACATAAAGTAAAATTCCATTTTTCAGGAGGGTCCTGAAACGAAAGTAAATTCCCAGTTTTTAGGAGGGTCCTGAACATAAAGTAAATTCCCATTTTTCAGGAGGGTCCTGAACAGAAAGTAAAATTCCATTTTTCAGGAGGGTCCGGAACAGAAAGTAAATTCCCATTTTTCATGAGGGTCCTGAACATAAAGTAAAATCCCATTTTTCAGGAGGGTCCTAAACAGCAAGTAAAATCCCATTTTTCAGGAGGGTCCTGAACAGAAAGTAAAATCCCATTTTTCAGGAGAGTCCTGAACAGAAAGTAAATCCCATTTTTCAGAAGGATCCTGAACAGAAAGTAAAATCTCATTTTGTAGGAGGATCCTGAACAGAAAGTAAAATCCCATTTTTCAGAAGGGTCCTGAACATAAAGTAAAATCCAATTTTTTAGGAGGGTCCTCAACAGAAGGTAAAATCCCATTTTTGAGGATGGTCCTGAACTGAAAGTAAATTCCCATTTTTCAGGAGGGTCCTAAACATAAAGTTAATTCCCATTTTTCAGGAGGGACATGAACAGAAAGTAAAATCCCATATTTCAGGAGGGTCCTGAACTGAAAGTAAATTCCCATTTTTCAGGAGGGTCCTGAACATAAAGTAAAATCCCATTTTTCAGGAGGGTCCTGAACATAACGAAAAATCCCATTTTTTAGGAGGGTCCTGAACAGAAAATAAAATCCGATTTTTCAGGACGGTCCTGAAAATAAGTAAAATCCCATTTTTCAAGAGGGTGCTGAACAGAAGGTAAAATCCCATTTTTCAGGAGGGTCCTGAACATAAAGTAAAATCCCATTTTTCAGAGGGGTCCTGAACTGAAATTAAATTTCCATTTTTCAGGAGGGTCTTGAACTGAAAGTAAATTCCCATTTTTCAGGAGGGTCCTGAACATAAAATAAAATCCCATTTTTCAGGAAGGTCCTGAACAGAGAGTAAAAATCCCATTTTGCAGGAGGGTCCTGAACAGAAGGTAAAATCCTATTTTTCAGGATGGTCCTGAACATAAAGTAAAATCCAATTTTTCAGGAGGGTCCTGAACTGAAAGTAAATTCCCATTTTTCAGGAGGGTCTTGAACATAATGTAAATTCCCATTTCTTAGGAGGGTCCTGAACAGAAAGTAAAATTCCATTTTTCCGGAGGGCCTGAACTGAAAGTAAATTCCCATTTTTCAGGAGGGTCCTGAGCATAAAGTAAAATTCCATTTTTCAGGAGGGTCCAGAACAGAAAGTAAATTCCCATTTTTCAGGAGGGTCCAGAACAGAAAGTAAAATTCCATTTTTCAGGAGGTTCCTGAACTGAAAGTAAATTCTCATTTTTCAGGAGGGTCCTGAACAGAAAGTAAAATCCCATATTTCAGGAGGGTCCTGAACAGAAAGTAAAATCCCATTTTTCAAGAGGGTCCTGAACAGAAAGTAAATTCCCATTTTTCAGGAGGGTCCTGAACATAAAGGTAAATCCGATTTTTCAGGAGGGTCCTGAACGTAAAGTAAAATCCCATTTTTCAGAAGGGTCCTGAATTGAAAGTAAAATTCCATTTTTCAGGAGGGTCCTGAACAAAAGTAAAATCCCATTTTTCAGGAGGGTCCTGAACTGAAAGTAGATCCCATTTTTCAGGAGGGCCCTGAACAGAAGGTAAAACCCCATTTTTCAGGAGGGTCCTGAACATAAAGTAAAGTCACATTTTTTAGGAGGGTCCTGAACAGAATGTAAAATCCCATATTTCAGGAGGGTCCTGAACTGAAAGTAAATTCCTATTTTTCAGGAGGGTCCTGAACATAAAGTAAATTCCCATTTTTCAGGAGGGTCCTGAACTGAAAGTAAATTCCCATTTTTCAGGAGGGTCTTGAACATAATGTAAATTCCCATTTCTTAGGAGGGTCCTGAACAGAAAGTAAAATTCCATTTTTCAGGAGGGCCTGAACTGAAAGTAAATTCCCATCTTTTAGGAGGGTCCTGAACATAAAGTAAAATCCCATTTTTCAGGAGGGTCCTGAACAGAAAGTAAATTCCCATTTTTCAGGAGGGTCCAGAACAGAAAGTAAAATTCCAGTTTTCAGGAGGTTCCTGAACTGAAAGTAAATTCTCATTTTTCAGGAGGGTCCTAAACATAAAGTAAAATCCCATATTTCAGGAGTGTCCTGAACAGAAAGTAAAATCCCATTTTTCAAGGGGGTCCTGAACAGAAAGTAAATTTCCATTTTTCAGGAGGGTCCTGAACATAAAGTAAAATCCCATTTTTCAGGAGGGTCCTGAACGTAAAGTAAAATCCCATTTTTCAGGAAGGTCTTGAACATAAAGTAAAATCCCATTTTTCAGGAGGGACCTGAATTGAAAGTAAAATCCCATTTTTCAGGAGGGTCCTGAACAAAAGTAAAATCCCATTTTTCAGGAGGGTCCTGAACTGAAAGTAGATCCCATTTTTCTGGAGGGTCCTGAACAGACGGTAAAACCCCATTTTTCAGGAGGGTCCTGAACATAAAGTAAAATCACATTTTTCAGGAGGGTCCTGAACAGAAAGTAAAATCCCATATTTCAGGAGGGTCCTGAACTTAAAGTAAATTCCCATTTTTCAGGAGGGTCCTGAACAGAAAGTAAAATCCCATTTTCAGGCGGGTCCTGAACATAAAGTAAAATCACATTTTTCAGGAGGGTCCTGAACAGAAGGTAAAATCTCATTTTTCAGGAGGGTTCTGAACTGAAAGTAAATTCTCATCTTTCAGGAGGGTCCTGAACATAAAGTAAAATCCCATTTTTCAGGAGGGTCCTAAACAGAAAGTAAAAATCACATTTTGCAGGATGGTCCTGAACAGAAGGTAAAATCCCATTTTTCAGGAGGGTCCTGAACATAAAGTCAAATCCCATTTTTCAAGAGGGTCCTGAACTGAAAGTAAATTCCCATTTTTCAGGAGGGTCCTGAACATAAAGTAAATTCCCATTTTTCAGGAAGGTCCTGAACAGAAAGTAAATTCCCATTTTTCAGGAGGGTCCTGAACATTAACTAAAATCCCATTTTTCTGGAGGGTCCTAGACTGAAGGTAAATTCTCATTTTTCAGGAGGGTGCAGAACATAAAGTAAAATCCCATTTTTCAAGAGAGTCCTGAACAGAAAGTAAATTCCCATTTTTCAGGAGGGTCCTGAACATAAAGTAAATCCCATTTTTCAGGAGGGTACTGAACGTAAAGTAAAATCCCATTTTTCAGGAAGGTCCTGAACATTAAGTAAATCCCATTTTTCAGGAGGGTCCTGAATTGAAAGTAAAATCCCATTTTTCAGGAGGGTCCTGAACAAAAGTAAAATCCCATTTTCAGGAGGGTCCTGAACTGAAAGTAGATCCCATTTTTCAGCAGGGTCCTGAACAGAAGGTATAACCCCATTTTTCAGGAGGGTCCTGAACATAAAGTAAAATCACATTTTTCAGGAGGGTCCTGAACAGAAAGTAAAATCCCATATTTAAGGAGGGTCCTGAAAGTAAATTCCCATTTTTCAGGAGGGTCCTGAACATAAAGTAAATTCCCATTTTTCAGGAGGGACTTGAACAGAAAGTAAAATCCCAATTTTCAGGAGGGTCCTGAACTGAAAGTAAAATCCCATTTTTCAGGATGGTCCTGAAGATAATGTAAAATCCCATTTTTAAGGAGGGTCCTGAACAGAAAGTAAAATCCCATTTTTCAGTCGGGTCCTGAACATAAATTAAAATCCCATTTTTCAGAAGGGTCCTGAACAGAAGGTAAAATCTCATTTTTCAGGAGGGTCCTGAACATAAAGTAAAATAACATTTTTCAGGAGGGTTCTGAACTGAAAGTAAATTCCCATTATTCAGGAGGGTCCTGAACTAAAAGTAAATTCCCATTTTTCAGGAGGGTCCTGAACATAAAGTAAAATCCCATTTTTCAGGAGGGTCCTAAACAGAAAGTGAAAATCACATTTTGCAGGAAGGTCCTGAACAGAAGGTAAAATCCCATTTTTCAGGAGGGTCCTGAACATAAAGTCAAATCCCATTTTTCAGGAGGGTCCTGAACTGAAAGTAAATTCCCATTTTTCAGGAGGGTCCTGAACATAAAGTAAATTCCCATTTTTCAGGAAGGTCCTGAACAGAAAGTAAAATTCTATTTTTCAGGAGGGTCCTGAACTGAAAGTAAATTCCCAGTTTTCAGGAGGGTCCTGAACATAAAGTAAATTCCCACTTTTCAGGAGGGTCCTGAACAGAAAGTAAAATTCCATTTTTCAGGAGAGTCCGGAACAGAAAGTAAATTCCCATTTTTCATGAGGGTCCTGAACATAAAGTAAAATCCCATTTTTCAGGATGGTCCTGAACAGAAAGTAAAATCCCATTTTTCAGGAGAGTCCTGAACAGAAAGTAAATCCCATTTTTCAGGAGGGTCCTGAACAGAAAGTAAATTCCCATTTTGTAGGAGGGTCCTGAACAGAAAGTAAATTCCCATTTTTCAGGAGGGTCCTGAACAGAAAGTAAATTCCCATTTTTCAGGAGGTTCCTGAACTGAAAGTAAATTCTCATTTTTCAGGAGGGTCCTGAACATAAAGTAAAATCCCAATTTTTCATGAGGGTCCTGAACAGAAAGTAAAATCCCATTTTTCAAGAGGGTCCTGAACAGAAAGTAAATTCCCATTTTTCAGGAGGGTCCTGAACATAAAGTAAAATCCGATTTTTCAGGAGGGTCCTGAACGTAAAGTAAAATCCCATTTTTCAGGAGGGTCCTGAATTGAAAGTAAAATCCCATTTTTCAGGAGGGTCCTAAACTGAAAGTAGATCCCATTTTTCAGGAGGGTCCTGAACAGAAGGTAAAACCCCATTTTTCAGGAGGGTCCTGAACATAAAGTAAAGTCACATTTTTCAGGAGGGTCCTGAACAGAAAGTAAAATCCCATATTTCAGGAGGGTCCTGAACTGAAAGTAAATTCCTATTTTTCAGGAGGGTCCTGAACATAAAGTAAATTCCCATTTTTCAGGAGTGTCCTGAACTGAAAGTAAATTCCCATTTTTCAGGAGGGTCTTGAACATAATGTAAATTCCCATTTCTTAGGAGGGTCCTGAACAGAAAGTAAAATTCCATTTTTCAGGAGGGCCTGAACTGAAAGTAAATTCCCATTTTTCAGGAGGGTCCTGAACATAAAGTAAAATCCCATTTTTCAGGAGGGTCCTGAACAGAAAGTAAATTCCCATTTTTCAGGAGGGTCCAGAACAGAAAGTAAAATTCCATTTTTAAGGAGGTTCCTGAACTGAAAGTAAATTCTCATTTTTCAGGAGGGTCCTGAACATAAAGTAAAATCCCATATTTCAGGAGTGTCCTGAACAGAAAGTAAAATCCCATTTTTCAAGAGGGTCCTGAACAGAAAGTAAATTTCCATTTTTCAGGAGGGTCCTGAACATAAAGTAAAATCCCATTTTTCAGGAGGGTCCTGAACGTAAAGTAAAATCCCATTTTTCAGGAAGGTCTTGAACATAAAGTAAAATCTCATTTTTCAGGAGGGACCTGAATTGAAAGTAAAATCCCATTTTTCAGGAGGGTCCTGAACAAAAGTAAAATCCCATTTTTCAGGAGGGTCCTGAACTGAAAGTAGATCCCATTTTTCTGGAGGGTCCTGAACAGACGGTTAAACCCCATTTTTCAGGAGGGTACTGAACATAAAGTAAAATCACATTTTTCAGGAGGGTCCTGAACAGAAAGTAAAATCCCATATTTCAGGAGGGTCCTGAGCTTAAAGTAAATTCCCATTTTTCAGGAGGGTCCTGAACAGAAAGTAAAATCCCATTTTTCAGGCGGGTCCTGAACATAAAGTAAAATCACATTTTTCAGGAGGGTCCTGAACAGAAGGTAAAATCTCATTTTTCAGGAGAGTCCTGAACATAAAGTAAAATCCCATTTTTCAGGAGGGTTCTGAACTGAAAGAAAATTCTCATTTTTCAGGAGGGTCCTGAACATAAAGTAAAATCCCATTTTTCAGGAGGGTCCTAAACAGGAAGTAAAAATCACATTTTGCAGGAAGGTCCTGAACAGAAGGTAAAATCCCATTTTTCAGGAGGGTCCTGAACATAAAGTCAAATCCCATTTTTCAGGAGGGTCCTGAACTGAAAGTAAATTCCCATTTTTCAGGAGGGTCCTGAACATAAAGTAAATTCCCATTTTTCAGGAAGGTCCTGAACATAAAGTAAAATTCCATTTTTCAGGAGGGTACTGAAACGAAAGTAAATTCCCAGTTTTTAGGAGGGTCCTGAACATAAAGTAAATTCCCATTTTTCAGGAGGGTCCTGAACAGAAAGTAAAATTCCATTTTTCAGGAGGGTCCGGAACAGAAAGTAAATTCCCATTTTTCATGAGGGTCCTGAACATAAAGTAAAATCCCATTTTTCAGGAGGGTCCTAAACAACAAGTAAAATCCCATTTTTCAGGAGGGTCCTGAACAGAAAGTAAAATCCCATTTTTCAGGAGAGTCCTGAACAGAAAGTAAATCCCATTTTTCAGAAGGATCCTGAACAGAAAGTAAAATCTCATTTTGTAGGAGGATCCTGAACAGAAAGTAAAATCCCATTTTTCAGGAGGGTCCTGAACATAAAGTAAAATCCAATTTTTCAGGAGGGTCCTCAACAGAAGGTAAAATCCCATTTTTGAGGATGGTCCTGAACTGAAAGTAAATTCCCATTTTTCAGGAGGGTCCTAAACATAAAGTTAATTCCCATTTTTCAGGAGGGACATGAACAGAAAGTAAAATCCCATATTTCAGGAGGGTCCTGAACTGAAAGTAAATTCCCATTTTTCAGGAGGGTCCTGAACATAAAGTAAAATCCCATTTTTCAGGAGGGTCCTGAACATAACGAAAAATCCCATTTTTTAGGAGGGTCCTGAACAGAAAATAAAATCCGATTTTTCAGGACGGTCCTGAAAATAAGTAAAATCCCATTTTTCAAGAGGGTGCTGAACAGAAGGTAAAATCCCATTTTTCAGGAGGGTCCTTAACATAAAGTAAAATCCCATTTTTCAGAGGGGTCCTGAACTGAAATTAAATTTCCATTTTTCAGGAGGGTCCTGAACTGAAAGTAAATTCCCATTTTTCAGGAGGGTTCTGAACATAAAATAAAATCCCATTTTTCAGGAAGGTCCTGAACAGAGAGTAAAAATCCCATTTTGCAGGAGGGTCCTGAACAGAAGGTAAAATCCTATTTTTCAGGATGGTCCTGAACATAAAGTAAAATCCAATTTTTCAGGAGGGTCCTGAACTGAAAGTAAATTCCCATTTTTCAGGAGGGTCTTGAACATAATGTAAATTCCCATTTCTTAGGAGGGTCCTGAACAGAAAGTAAAATTCCATTTTTCCGGAGGGCCTGAACTGAAAGTAAATTCCCATTTTTCAGGAGGGTCCTGAGCATAAAGTAAAATTCCATTTTTCAGGAGGTTCCAGAACAGAAAGTAAATTCCCATTTTTCAGGAGGGTCCAGAACAGAAAGTAAAATTCCATTTTTCAGGAGGTTCCTAAACTGAAAGTAAATTCTCATTTTTCAGGAGGGTCCTGAACAGAAAGTAAAATCCCATATTTCAGGAGGGTCCTGAACAGAAAGTAAAATCCCATTTTTCAAGAGGGTCCTGAACAGAAAGTAAATTCCCATTTTTCAGGAGGGTCCTGAACATAAAGGTAAATCCGATTTTTCAGGAGGGTCCTGAACGTAAAGTAAAATCCCATTTTTCAGAAGGGTCCTGAATTGAAAGTAAAATTCCATTTTTCAGGAGGGTCCTGAACAAAAGTAAAATCCCATTTTTCAGGAGGGTCCTGAACTGAAAGTAGATCCCATTTTTCAGGAGGGCCCTGAACAGAAGGTAAAACCCCATTTTTCAGGAGGGTCCTGAACATAAAGTAAAGTCACATTTTTTAGAAGGGTCCTGAACAGAATGTAAAATCCCATATTTCAGGAGGGTCCTGAACTGAAAGTAAATTCCTATTTTTCAGGAGGGTCCTGAACATAAAGTAAATTCCCATTTTTCAGGAGGGTCCTGAACTGAAAGTAAATTCCCATTTTTCAGGAGGGTCTTGAACATAATGTAAATTCCCATTTCTTAGGAGGGTCCTGAACAGAAAGTAAAATTCCATTTTTCAGGAGGGCCTGAACTGAAAGTAAATTCCCATTTTTTAGGAGGGTCCTGAACATAAAGTAAAATCCCATTTTTCAGGAGGGTCCTGAACAGAAAGTAAATTCCCATTTTTCAGGAGGGTCCAGAACAGAAAGTAAAATTCCATTTTTCAGGAGGTTCCTGAACTGAAAGTAAATTCTCATTTTTCAGGAGGGTCCTAAACATAAAGTAAAATCCCATATTTCAGGAGTGTCCTGAACAGAAAGTAAAATCCCATTTTTCAAGGGGGTCCTGAACAGAAAGTAAATTTCCATTTTTCAGGAGGGTCCTGAACATAAAGTAAAATCCCATTTTTCAGGAGGGTCCTGAACGTAAAGTAAAATCCCATTTTTCAGGAAGGTCTTGAACATAAAGTAAAATCCCATTTTTCAGGAGGGACCTGAATTGAAAGTAAAATCCCATTTTTCAGGAGGGTCCTGAACAAAAGTAAAATCCCATTTTTCAGGAGGGTCCTGAACTGAAAGTAGATCCCATTTTTCTGGAGGGTCCTGAACAGACGGTAAAACCCCATTTTTCAGGAGGGTCCTGAACATAAAGTAAAATCACATTTTTCAGGAGGGTCCTGAACAGAAAGTAAAATCCCATATTTCAGGAGGGTCCTGAACTTAAAGTAAATTCCCATTTTTCAGGAGGGTCCTGAACAGAAAGTAAAATCCCATTTTCAGGCGGGTCCTGAACATAAAGTAAAATCACATTTTTCAGGAGGGTCCTGAACAGAAGGTAAAATCTCATTTTTCAGGAGGGTCCTGAACATAAAGTAAAATCTCATTTTTCAGGAGGGTTCTGAACTGAAAGTAAATTCTCATCTTTCAGGAGGGTCCTGAACATAAAGTAAAATCCCATTTTTCAGGAGGGTCCTAAACAGAAAGTAAAAATCACATTTTGCAGGATGGTCCTGAACAGAAGGTAAAATCCCATTTTTCAGGAGGGTCCTGAACATAAAGTCAAATCCCATTTTTCAGGAGGGTCCTGAACTGAAAGTAAATTCCCATTTTTCAGGAGGGTCCTGAACATAAAGTAAATTCCCATTTTTCAGGAAGGTCCTGAACATATAGTAAAATTCCATTTTTCAGGAGGGTCCTGAAACGAAAGTAAATTCCCAGTTTTTAGGAGGGTCCTGAACATAAAGTAAATTCCCATTTTTCAGGAGGGTCCTGAACAGAAAGTAAAATTCCATTTTTCAGGAGGGTCCGGAACAGAAAGTAAATTCCCATTTATCATGAGGGTCCTGAACATAAAGTAAAATCCCATTTTTCAGGAGGGTCCTAAACAGAAAGTAAAATCCCATTTTTCAGGAGGGTCCTGAACAGAAAGTAAAATCCCATTTTTCAGGAGAGTCCTGAACAGAAAGTAAATCCCATTTTTCAGAAGGATCCTGAACAGAAAGTAAAATCCCATTTTGTTGGAGGATCCTGAACAGAAAGTAAAATCCCATTTTTCAGGAGGGTCCTGAACACAAAGTAAAATCCAATTTTTCACGAGGGTGCTCAACAGAAGGTAAAATCCCATTTTTGAGGATGGTCCTGAACTGAAAGTAAATTCCCATTTTTCAGGAGGGTCCTAAACATAAAGTTAATTCCCATTTTTCAGGAGGGACCTGAACAAAAAGTAAAATCCCATTTTTCAGAAGGGTCCTGAACTGAAAGTAAATTCCCATTTTTCAGGAGGGTCCTGAACATAAAGTAAAATCCCATTTTTCAGGAGAGTCCTGAACATAACGAAAAATCCCATTTTTTAGGAGGGTCCTGAACAGAAAATAAAATCCGATTTTTCAGGACGGTCCTGAAAATAAGTAAAATCCCATTTTTCAAGAGGGTGCTGAACAGAAGGTAAAATCCCATTTTTCAGGAGGGTCCTGAACATAAAGTAAAATCCCATTTTTCAGGAGGGTCCGGAACTGAAATTAAATTTCCATTTTTCAGGAGGGTCCTGAACTGAAAGTAAATTCCCATTTTTCAGGAGGGTCCTGAACATAAAATAAAATCCCATTTTTCAGGAAGGTCCTGAACAGAGAGTAAAAATACCATTTTGCAGGGGGGTCCTGAACAGAAGCTAAAATCCTATTTTTCAGGATGGTCCTGAACATAAAGTAAAATCCCATTTTTCAGGAGGGTCCTGAACTGAAAGTAAATTTTTCAGGAGGGTCCTGAACATAAATTAAATTCTCATTTTTCAGGAGGGTGTAGAACAGAAAGTAAAATTCCATTTTTCAGGAGGTTCCTGAACTGAAAGTAAATTCCCATTTTTCAGGATGCTCCTGAACATAAAGTAAAATACCATTTTTCAGGAGGTTCCTAAACATAAAGTAAAATCCCATTTTTCACGAGGGTCCTGAACAGAAAGTAAAATCCCATTTTTCAGGAGGGTCCTGAACAGAAAGTAAATTCCCATTTTTCAGGAGGGTCCTGAAACATAAAGTAAAAACCCATTTTCCAGGAGGATCTTGAACATAAAGAAAAATCCCATTTTTCAGGAGGGTCCTGAACAAAAGCAAAATCCTATTTTTCAAGAGCGTCCTGAACTGAAAGTAGATCCCATTTTTCAGGAGGGTCCTGAACAGAAGGTAAAACCCCATTTTCAGGAGGGTCCTGATCATAAAGTAAAATCCCATTTTTCAGGAGGGGCCTGAACAGAAAGTAAAATCCCATATTTCAGGAGGGTCCTGAACTGAAAGTAAATTCCCATTTTTCAGGAGGGTCCTGAACATAAAGTAAATTCCCATTTTTCAGGAAGGTCCTGAACAGAAAGTAAAATTCCATTTTCCAGGAGGGTCCTGAACTGAAAGTATATTCCCAGTTTTCAGGAGGGTCCTGAACATAAAGTAAATTCCAATTTTTCAGGAGGGTCCTGAACAGAAAGTAAAATTCCATTTTTAAGGAGGGTCCGGAACAGAAAGTAAATTCCCATTTTTCATGAGGGTCCTGAACATAAAGTAAAATCCCATTTTTTAGGAGGGTCCTAAACAGAAAGTAAAATCCCATTTTTCAGGAGGGTCCTGAAAAGAAAGTAAAATCCCATTTTTCAGGAGAGTCCTGAACAGAAATTAAATTCTCATTTTTCAGAAGGGTCTAGAACAGAATGTAAAATTCCATTTTTCAGCAGGTTCCTCAACTGAAAGTAAATTCCCATTTTTCAGGATGGTCCTGAAAATAAAGTAAAATACCATTTTTCAGGAGGGTTCTAAACATAAAGTAAAATCCCAATTTTCAGGAGGGTCTTGAACAGAAAGTAAAATCCCATTTTTCAGGAGGGTCCTGAACAGAAAGTAAATTCCCATTTTTCAGGAGGGTCCTGAACATAAAGTAAAAACCCATTTTCCTGGAGGGTCCTGAACATGAAGTAAAATCCCATTTTTCAGCAGGGTCCTGAACAAAAGTAAAATCCTATTTTTCAAGTGCGTCCTGAACTGAAAGTAGATTCCATTTTTCAGGAGGGTCCTGAACAGAAGGTAAAACCCCATTTTTCAGGAGGGTCCTGAACAGAAAGTAAAATCCCATTTTTCAGGAGGGTCCTGAACAGAAAGTAAAATCCCATTTTCCAGGAGGGTCCTGAACATAAAGTAAAATCCCATTTTGCAGGAGGGTCCTGAGCAGAAAGTAAATTCCCATTTTTCAGGAGGGTCCTGAACATAAAGTAAATTCCCATTTTTCAGGAGGGTCCTGAACTGAAAGTAAATTCCCATTTTTCAGGAGGGTCTTGATCATAATGTAAATTCCCATTTCTTAGGAGGGTCCTGAACAGAAAGTAAAATTCCATTTTTCAGGAGGGCCTGAACTGAAAGTAAATTCCCATTTTTCAGGAGGGTCCTGAACATAAAGTAAAATCCCATTTTTCAGGAGGGTCCTGAACAGAAAGTTAATTCCCATTTTTAAGGAGGGTCTAGAACAGAAAGTAAAATTCCATTTTTCAGGACGTTCCTGAAATGAAAGTAAATTCTCATTTTTCAGGGGGGTTCTGAACATAAAGTAAATCCCATATTTCAGGAGGGTCCTGAACAGAAAGTAAAATCCCATTTTTCAAGAGGGTCCTGAACAGAAAGTAAATTCCCATTTTTCAGGAGGGTCCTGAACATAAAGTAAAATCCCATTTTTCAGGAGGGTCCTGAACGTAAAGTAAAATCCCATTTTTCAAGAAGGTCCTGAACATAAAGTAAAATCCCATTTTTCAGGAGGGTCCTGAACAAAAGTAAAATCCCATTTTTCAGAAGGGTCCTGAACTGAAAGTAGATCCCATTATTCAGGAGGGTCCTGAACAGAAAGTAAAACCCCATTTTTCAGGAGGGTCCTGAACATAAAGTAAAATCATATTTTTCAGGAGGGTCCTGAACAGAAAGTAAAATCCCATATTTCAGGAGGGTCCTGAACTGAAAGTAAATTCCCATTTTTCAGGAGGGTCCTGAACAGAAAGTAAAATCCCATTTTTCAGGCGGGTCCTGAACATAAAGTAAAATCCCATTTTTCAGGAGGGTCCTGATCAGAAGGTTAAATATCATTTTTCAGGAGGGTCCTGAACATAAGGTAAAATCCCATTTTTCAGGAGGGTTCTGAACTGAAAGTAAATTCCCATTTTTCAGGAGGGTCCTGAACATAAAGTAAAATTTCATTTTTTAGGAGGGTCCTAAACAGAAAGTAAAAATCAAATTTTGCAGGAAGGTCCCTAACAGAAGGTAAAATCCCATTTTTCAGGAGGGTCCTGAACATAAAGTCAAATCCCATTTTTCAGGAGGGTCCTGAACTGAAAGTAAATTCCCATTTTTCAGGAGGGTCCTGAACATAAACTAAATTCCCATTTTTAGGAAGGTCCTGAACATAAAGTATAATTCCATTTTTCAGGAGGGTCCTGAACTGAAAGTAAATTCCCAGTTTTCAGGAGGGTCCTGAACATAAAGTAAATTCCCATTATTCAGGAGGGTCCTGAACAGAAAGTAAAATTCCATTTTTCAGGAGGGTCCGGAACAGAAAGTAAATTCCCATTTTTCATGAGGGTCCTGAACATAAAGTAAAATCCCATTTTTTATGAGGGTCCTAAACAGAAAGTAAAATCCCATTTTTCAGGAGAGTCCTGAACAGAAAGTAAATCCCATTTTTCAGGAGGGTCCTGAACAGAAAGTAAATTCCCATTTTGTAGGAGGGTCCTGAACAGAAAGTAAAATCCCATTTTTCAGGAGGGTCCTGGACATAAAGTAAAATCCCATTTTTCAGGAGGGGCCTGAACAGAAGGTAAAATCCCATTTTTGAGGATGGTCCTGAACTGAAAGTAAATTCCCATTTTTCAGGAGGGACCTAAACATAAAGTTAATTCCCATTTTTCAGGAGGGACCTGAACAGAAAATAAAATCCCATTTTTCAGGTGGGTCCTGAAATGAAAGTAAATTCCCATTTTTCAGTAGGGTCCTGAACATAAAGTAAAATCCCATTTTTCTGGAGGGTCCTGAACATAACTTAAAATCCCATTTTTTAGGAGGGTCCTGAACAGAAAGTAAAATCCGATTTTTCAGGACGGTCCTGAAAATAAGTAAAATCCCATTTTTCAGGAGGGTCCTGAACAGAAGGTAAAATCCCATTTTTCAGGAGGGTCCTGAACATAAAGTAAAATCCCATTTTTCAGGAGGGTCCTGAACTGAAAGTAAATTTCCATTTTTCAGGAGGGTCCTGAACTGAAAGTAAATTCCCATTTTTCAGGAGGGTCCTGAACATAAAGTAAAATCCCATTTTTCAGGAAGGTCCTGAAGAGAGAGTAAAAATCCCATTTTGCAGGAGGGTCCTGAACAGAAGGTAAAATCCTATTTTTCAGGACGGTCCTGAACATAAAGTTAAATCCCATTTTTCAGGAGGGTCCTGAACTGAAAGTAAATTCCCATTTTTCAGGAGGGTCCTGAACATAAAGTAAATCCCATTTTTCAGGAGGGTACTGAACATAAATTAAATTCTCATTCTTCAGGAGTGTGTAGAACAGAAAGTAAAATTCCATTTTTCAGGAGGTTCCTGAACTGAAAGTAAATTCCCATTTTTCAGGATGGTCCTGAACATAAAGTAAAATACCATTTTTCAGGAGGTTCCTCAACATAAAGTAAAATCCCATTTTTCAGGAGGGTGCTGAACAGAAAGTAAAATCCCATTTTTCAGGAGGGTCCTGAACAGAAAGTAAATTCCCATTTTTCAGGAGGGTCCTGAACATAAAGTAAAAACCCATTTTCCAGGAAGGTCCTGAACATAAAGTAAAATCCCATTTTTCAGGAGGGTCCTGAACAAAAGCAAAATCCTATTTTTCTAGAGCGTCCTGATCTGAAAGTAGATCCCATTTATCAGGAGGGTCCTGAACAGAAGGTAAAACCCCATTTTTTAGGAGGGTCCTGAACATAAAGTAAAATCCCATTTTTCAGGAGGGTCCTGAACAGAAAGTAAAATCCCATTTTTCAGGAGGGTCCTGAACAGAAAGTTAATTCCCATTTTTAAGGAGGGTCTAGAACAGAAAGTAAAATTCCATTTTTCAGGAGGTTCCAGAACTGAAAGTAAATTCTCATTTTTCAGGAGGGTTCTGAACATAAAGTAAATCCCATATTTCAGGAGGGTCCTGAACAGAAAGTAAAATCCCATTTTTCAAGAGGGTCCTGAACAGAAAGTAAATTCCCATTTTTCAGGAGGGTCCTGAACAAAAAGTAAAATCCCATTTTTCAGGAGGGTCCTGAACGTAAAGTAAAATCCCATTTTTCAAGAAGGTCCTGAACATAAAGTAAAATCCCATTTTTCAGGAGGGTCCTGAACAAAAGTAAAATCCCATTTTTCAGAAGGGTCCTGAACTGAAAGTAGATCCCATTTTTCAGGAGGGTCCTGAACAGAAAGTAAAACCCCATTTTTCAGGAGGGTCCTGAACATAAAGTAAAATCATATTTTTCAGGAGGGTCCTGAACAGAAAGTAAAATCCCATTTGTCAGGCGGGTCCTGAACATAAAGTAAAATCCCATTTTTCAGAAGGGTCCTGATCAGAAGGTTAAATATCATTTTTCAGGAGGGTCCTGAACATAAGGTAAAATCCCATTTTTCAGGAGGGTTCTGAACTGAAAGTAAATTCCCATTTTTCAGGAGGGTCCTGAACATAAAGTAAAATTCCATTTTTTAGGAGGGTCCTAAACAGAAAGTAAAAATCATATTTTGAAGGAAGGTCCCTAACAGAAGGTAAAATCCCATTTTTCAGTAGGGTCCTGAACATAAAGTCAAATCCCATTTGTCAGGAGGGTCCTGAACTGAAAGTAAATTCCCATTTTTCAGGAGGGTCCTGAACATAAAGTAAATTCCCATTTTTAGGAAGGTCCTGAACATAAAGTATAATTTTATTTTTCAGGAGGGTCCTGAACAGAAAGTAAAATTCCATTTTTCAGGAGGGTCCGGAACAGAAAGTAAAATTCCATTTTTCAGGAGGGTCCGGAACAGAAAGTAAATTCCCATTTTTCATGAGGGTCCTGAACATAAAGTAAAATCCCATTTTTCATGAGGGTCCTAAACAGAAAGTAAAATCCCATTTTTCAGGAGAGTCCTGAACAGAAAGTAAATCCCATTTTTCAGGAGGGTCCTGAACAGAAAGTAAATTCCCATTTTGTAGGAGGGTCCTGAACAGAAAGTAAAATCCCATTTTTCAGGAGGGTCCTGGACATAAAGTAAAATCCCATTTTTCAGGAGGGGCCTGAACAGAAGGTAAAATCCCATTTTTGAGGATGGTCCTGAACTGAAAGTAAATTCCCATTTTTCAGGAGGGTCCTAAACATAAATTTAATTCCCATTTTTCAGGAGGGACCTGAACAGAAAATAAAATCCCATTTTTCAGGTGGGTCCTGAAATGAAAGTAAATTCCCATTTTTCAGTAGGGTCCTGAACATAAAGTAAAATCCCATTTTTCTGGAGGGTCCTGAACATAACTTAAAATCCCATTTTTTAGGAGGGTCCTGAACAGAAAGTAAAATCCGATTTTTCAGGACGGTCCTGAAAATAAGTAAAATCCCATTTTTCAGGAGGGTCCTGAACAGAAGGTAAAATCCCATTTTTCAGGAGGGTCCTGAACATAAAGTAAAATCCCATTTTTCAGGAAGGTCCTGAACTGAAAGTAAATTTCCATTTTTCAGGAGGGTCCTGAACTGAAAGTAAATTCCCATTTTTCAGGAGGGTCCTGAACATAAAGTAAAATCCCATTTTTCAGGAAGGTCCTGAAGAGAGAGTAAAAATCCCATTTTGCAGGAGGGTCTTGAACAGAAGGTAAAATCCTATTTTTCAGGACGGTCCTGAACATAAAGTAAAATCCCATTTTTCAGGAGGGTCCTGAACTGAAAGTAAATTCCCATTTTTCAGGAGGGTCCTGAACATAAATTAAATTCTCATTCTTCAGGAGGGTGTAGAACAGAAAGTAAAATTCCATTTTTCAGGAGGTTCCTGAACTGAAAGTAAATTCCCATTTTTCAGGAAGGTCCTGAACATAAAGTAAAATACCATTTTTCAGGAGGTTCCTAAACATAAAGTAAAATCCCATTTTTCAGGAGGGTGCTGAACAGAAAGTAAAATCCCATTTTTCAGGAGGGTCCTGAACAGAAAGTAAATTCCCATTTTTCAGGAGGGTCCTGAACATAAAGTAAAAACCCATTTTCCAGGAAGGTCCTGAACATAAAGTAAAATCCCATTTTTCAGGAGGGTCCTGAACAAAAGCAAAACCCTATTTTTCTAGAGCGTCCTGATCTGAAAGTAGATCCCATTTATCAGGAGGGTCCTGAACAGAAGGTAAAACCCCATTTTTTAGGAGGGTCCTGAACATAAAGTAAAATCCCATTTTTCAGGAGGGTCCTGAACAGAAAGTAAAATCCCATATTTCAGGAGGGTCCTGAACATAAAGTAAAATCCCATTTTTCATGAGGGTCCTAAACAGAAAGTAAAATCCCATTTTTCAGGAGAGTCCTGAACAGAAAGTAAATCCCATTTTTCAGGAGGGTCCTGAACAGAAATTAAAATCCCATTTTTCAGGAGGGTCCGGAACTGAAAGTAGATCCCATTTTTCAGGAGGGTCCTGAACTGAAAGTAGATCCCATTTTTCAGGAGGGCCCTGAACAGAAGGTAAAACCCCATTTTTCAGGAGGGTCCTGAACATAAAGTAAAGTCACATTTTTTAGGAGGGTCCTGAACAGAAAGTAAAATCCCATATTTCAGAAGGGTCCTGAACTGAAAGTAAATTCCTATTTTTCAGGAGGGTCCTGAACATAAAGTAAATTCCCATTTTTCAGGAGGGTCCTGAACTGAAAGTAAATTCCCATTTTTCAGGAGGGTCTTGAACATAATGTAAATTCCCATTTCTTAGGAGGGTCCTGAACAGAAAGTAAAATTCCATTTTTCAGGAGGGCCTGAACTGAAAGTAAATTCCCATTTTTTAGGAGGGTCCTGAACATAAAGTAAAATCCCATTTTTCAGGAGGGTCCTGAACAGAAAGTAAATTCCCATTTTTCAGAAGGGTCCAGAACAGAAAGTAAAATTCCATTTTTCAGGAGGTTCCTGAACTGAAAGTAAATTCTCATTTTTCAGGAGGGTCCTAAACATAAAGTAAAATCCCATATTTCAGGAGTGTCCTGAACAGAAAGTAAAATCCCATTTTTCAAGGGGGTCCTGAACAGAAAGTAAATTTCCATTTTTCAGGAGGGTCCTGAACATAAAGTAAAATCCCATTTTTCAGGAGGGTCCTGAACGTAAAGTAAAATCCCATTTTTCAGGAAGGTCTTGAACATAAAGTAAAATCCCATTTTTCAGGAGGGACCTGAATTGAAAGTAAAATCCCATTTTTCAGGAGGGTCCTGAACAAAAGTAAAATCCCATTTTTCAGGAGGGTCCTGAACTGAAAGTAGATCCCATTTTTCTGGAGGGTCCTGAACAGACGGTAAAACCCCATTTTTCAGGAGGGTCCTGAACATAAAGTAAAATCACATTTTTCAGGAGGGTCCTGAACAGAAAGTAAAATCCCATATTTCAGGAGGGTCCTGAACTTAAAGTAAATTCCCATTTTTCAGGAGGGTCCTGAACAGAAAGTAAAATCCCATTTTTCAGGCGGGTCCTGAACATAAAGTAAAATCACATTTTTCAGGAGGGTCCTGAACAAAAGGTAAAATCTCATTTTTCAGGAGGGTCCTGAACATAAAGTAAAATCTCATTTTTCAGGATGGTTCTGAACTGAAAGTAAATTCTCATTTTTCAGGAGGGTCCTGAACATAAAGTAAAATCCCATTTTTCAGGAGGGTCCTAAACAGAAAGTAAAAATCACATTTTGCAGGATGGTCCTGAACAGAAGGTAAAATCCCATTTTTCAGGAGGGTCCTGAACATATAGTAAAATTCCATTTTTCAGGAAGGTCCTGAACATATAGTAAAATTCCATTTTTCAGGAGGGTCCTGAAACGAAAGTAAATTCCCAGTTTTTAGGAGGGTCCTGAACATAAAGTAAATTCCCATTTTTCAGGAGGGTCCTGAACAGAAAGTAAAATTCCATTTTTCAGGAGGGTCCGGAACAGAA
The DNA here is from genome assembly GCA_030864215.1 of Capsicum pubescens. Lineage (NCBI taxonomy): Eukaryota > Viridiplantae > Streptophyta > Magnoliopsida > Solanales > Solanaceae > Capsicum > Capsicum pubescens. The sequence goes on from CM061543.1 coordinate 21,606,174, forward strand.
AGTAAATTCCCATTTTTCATGAGGGTCCTGAACATAAAGTAAAATCCCATTTTTCAGGAGGGTCCTAAACAGAAAGTAAAATCCCATTTTTCAGGAGGGTCCTGAACAGAAAGTAAAATCCCATTTTTCAGGAGAGTCCTGAACAGAAAGTAAATCCCATTTTTCAGAAGGATCCTGAACAGAAAGTAAAATCCCATTTTGTTGGAGGATCCTGAACAGAAAGTAAAATCCCATTTTTCAGGAGGGTCCTGAACACAAAGTAAAATCCAATTTTTCAGGAGGGTGCTCAACAGAAGGTAAAATCCCATTTTTGAGGATGGTCCTGAACTGAAAGTAAATTCCCATTTTTCAGGAGGGTCCTAAACATAAAGTTAATTCCCATTTTTCAGGAGGGACCTGAACAGAAAGTAAAATCCCATTTTTCAGAAGGGTCCTGAACTAAAAGTAAATTCCCATTTTTCAGGAGGGTCCTAAACATAAAGTAAAATCCCATTTTTCAGGAGGGTCCTGAACATAACGAAAAATCCCATTTTTTAGGAGGGTCCTAAACAGAAAATAAAATCCGATTTTTCAGGACGGTCCTGAAAATAAGTAAAATCCCATTTTTCAAGAGGGTGCTGAACAGAAGGTAAAATCCCATTTTTCAGGAGGGTCCTGAACATAAAGTAAAATCCCATTTTTCAGGAGGGTCCGGAACTGAAATTAAATTTCCATTTTTCAGGAGGGTCCTGAACTGAAAGTAAATTCCCATTTTTCAGGAGGGTCCTGAACATAAAATAAAATCCCATTTTTCAGGAAGGTCCTGAACAGAGAGTAAAAATACCATTTTGCAGGCGGGTCCTGAACAGAAGGTAAAATCCTATTTTTCAGGATGGTCCTGAACATAAAGTAAAATCCCATTTTTCAGGAGGGTCCTGAACTGAAAGTAAATTTTTCAGGAGGGCCCTGAACATAAATTAAATTCTCATTTTTCAGGAGGGTGTAGAACAGAAAGTAAAATTCCATTTTTCAGGAGGTTCCTGAACTGAAAGTAAATTCCCATTTTTCAGGATGCTCCTGAACATAAAGTAAAATACCATTTTTCAGGAGGTTCCTAAACATAAAGTAAAATCCCATTTTTCACGAGGGTCCTGAACAGAAAGTAAAATCCCATTTTTCAGGAGGGTCCTGAACAGAAAGTAAATTCCCTTTTTTCAGGAGGGTCCTGAAACATAAAGTAAAAACCCATTTTCCAGGAGGGTCTTGAACATAAAGAAAAATCCCATTTTTCAGGAGGGTCCTGAACAAAAGCAAAATCCTATTTTTCAAGAGCGTCCTGAACTGAAAGTAGATCCCATTTTTCAGGAGGGTCCTGAACAGAAGGTAAAACCCCATTTTCAGGAGGGTCCTGATCATAAAGTAAAATCCCATTTTTCAGGAGGGGCCTGAACAGAAAGTAAAATCCCATATTTCAGGAGGGTCCTGAACTGAAAGTAAATTCCCATTTTTCAGGAGGGTCCTGAACATAAAGTAAATTCCCATTTTTCAGGAAGGTCCTGAACTGAAAGTAAATTCCCATTTTTCAGGAGGGTCCTGAACATAAAGTAAATTCCCATTTTTCAGGAAGGTCCTGAACAGAAAGTAAAATTCCATTTTCCAGGAGGGTCCTGAACTGAAAGTAAATTCCCAGTTTTCAGGAGGGTCCTGAACATAAAGTAAATTCCAATTTTTCAGGAGGGTCCTGAACAGAAAGTAAAATTCCATTTTTAAGGAGGGTCCGGAACAGAAAGTAAATTCCCATTTTTCATGAGGGTCCTGAACATAAAGTAAAATCCCATTTTTTAGGAGGGTCCTAAACAGAAAGTAAAATCCCATTTTTCAGGAGGGTCCTGAAAAGAAAGTAAAATCCCATTTTTCAGGAGAGTCCCGAACAGAAATTAAATTCTTATTTTTCAGAAGGGTCTAGAACAGAATGTAAAATTCCATTTTTCAGCAGGTTCCTCAACTGAAAGTAAATTCCCATTTTTCAGGATGGTCCTGAACATAAAGTAAAATACCATTTTTCAGGAGGGTCCTAAACATAAAGTAAAATCCCAATTTTCAGGAGGGTCCTGAACAGAAAGTAAAATCCCATTTTTCAGGAGGGTCCTGAACAGAAAGTAAATTCCCATTTTTCAGGAGGGTCCTGAACATAAAGTAAAAACCCATTTTCCAGGAGGGTCCTGAACATGAAGTAAAATCCCATTTTTCAGCAGGGTCCTGAACAAAAGTAAAATCCTATTTTTCAAGTGCGTCCTGAACTGAAAGTAGATTCCATTTTTCAGGAGGGTCCTGAACAGAAGGTAAAACCCCATTTTTCAGGAGGGTCCTGAACATAAAGTAAAATCCCATTTTTCAGGAGGGTCCTGAACAGAAAGTAAAATCCCATTTTCCAGGAGGGTCCTGAACAGAAAGTAAAATCCCATTTTGCAGGAGGGTCCTGAACAGAAAGTAAATTCCCATTTTTCAGGAGGGTCCTGAACATAAAGTAAATTCCCATTTTTCAGGAGGGTCCTGAACTGAAAGTAAATTCCCATTTTTCAGGAGGGTCTTGATCATAATGTAAATTCCCATTTCTTAGGAGGGTCCTGAACAGAAAGTAAAATTCCATTTTTCAGGAGGGCCTGAACTGAAAGTAAATTCCCATTTTTCAGGAGGGTCCTAAACATAAAGTAAAATCCCATTTTTCAGGAGGGTCCTGAACAGAAAGTTAATTCCCATTTTTAAGGAGGGTCTAGAACAGAAAGTAAAATTCCATTTTTCAGGAGGTTCCTGAACTGAAAGTAAATTCTCATTTTTCAGGAGGGTTCTGAACATAAAGTAAATCCCATATTTCTGGAGGGTCCTGAACAGAAAGTAAAATCCCATTTTTCAAGAGGGTCCTGAACAGAAAGTAAATTCCCATTTTTCAGGAGGGTCCTGGACTGAAAGTAAATTCCCATTTTTCAGGAGGGTCTTGATCATAATGTAAATTCCCATTTCTTAGGAGGGTCCTGAACAGAAAGTAAAATTCCATTTTTCAGGAGGGCCTGAACTGAAAGTAAATTCCCATTTTTCAGGAGGGTCCTGAACATAAAGTAAAATCCCATTTTTCAGGAGTGTCCTGAACAGAAAGTTAATTCCCATTTTTAAGGAGGGTCTAGAACAGAAAGTAAAATTCCATTTTTCAGGAGGTTCCTGAACTGAAAGTAAATTCTCATTTTTCAGGAGGGTTCTGAACATAAAGTAAATCCCATATTTCGGGAGGGTCCTGAACAGAAAGTAAAATCCCATTTTTCAAGAGGGTCCTGAACAGAAAGTAAATTCCCATTTTTCAGGAGGGTCCTGAACATAAAGTAAAATCCCATTTTTCAGGAGGGTCCTGAACGTAAAGTAAAATCCCATTTTTCAAGAAGGTCCTGAACATAAAGTAAAATCCCATTTTTCAGGAGGGTCCTGAACAAAAGTAAAATCCCATTTTTCAGAAGGGTCCTGAACTGAAAGTAGATCCCATTTTTCAGGAGGGTCCTGAACAGAAAGTAAAACCCCATTTTTCAGGAGGGTCCTGAACATAAAGTAAAATCATATTTTTCAGGAGGGTCCTGAACAGAAAGTAAAATCCCATATTTCAGGAGGGTCCTGAACTGAAAGTAAATTCCCATTTTTCAGGAGGGTCCTGAACAGAAAGTAAAATCCCATTTTTCAGGCGGGTCCTGAACATAAAGTAAAATCCCATTTTTCAGGAGGGTCCTGATCAGAAGGTTAAATATCATTTTTCAGGAGGGTCCTGAACATAAGGTAAAATCCCATTTTTCAGGAGGGTTCTGAACTGAAAGTAAATTCCCATTTTTCAGGAGGGTCCTGAACATAAAGTAAAATTCCATTTTTTAGGAGGGTCCTAAACAGAAAGTAAAAATCATATTTTGCAGGAAGGTCCCTAACAGAAGGTAAAATCCCATTTTTCAGGAGGGTCCTGAACATAAAGTCAAATCCCATTTTTCAGGAGGGTCCTGAACTGAAAGTAAATTCCCATTTTTCAGGAGGGTCCTGAACATAAAGTAAATTCCCATTTTTAGGAAGGTCCTGAACATAAAGTATAATTCCATTTTTCAGGAGGGTCCTGAACTGAAAGTAAATTTCCAGTTTTCAGGAGGGTCCTGAACATAAAGTAAATTCCCATTATTCAGGAGGGTCCTGAACAGAAAGTAAAATTCCATTTTTCAGGAGGGTCCGGAACAGAAAGTAAATTCCCATTTTTCATGAGGGTCCTGAACATAAAGTAAAATCCCATTTTTCATGAGGGTCCTAAACAGAAAGTAAAATCCCATTTTTCAGGAGAGTCCTGAATAGAAAGTAAATCCCATTTTTCAGGAGGGTCCTGAACAGAAAGTAAATTCCCATTTTGTAGGAGGGTCCTGAACAGAAAGTAAAATCCCATTTTTCAGGAGGGTCCTGGACATAAAGTAAAATCCCATTTTTCAGGAGGGGCCTGAACAGAAGGTAAAATCCCATTTTTGAGGATGGTCCTGAACTGAAAGTAAATTCCCATTTTTCAGGAGGGTCCTAAACATAAAGTTAATTCCCATTTTTCAGGAGGGACCTGAACAGAAAATAAAATCCCATTTTTCAGGTGGGTCCTGAAATGAAAGTAAATTCCCATTTTTCAGTAGGGTCCTGAACATAAAGTAAAATCCCATTTTTCTGGAGGGTCCTGAACATAACTTAAAATCTAATTTTTTAGGAGGGTCCTGAACAGAAAGTAAAATCCGATTTTTCAGGACGGTCCTGAAAATAAGTAAAATCCCATTTTTCAGGAGGGTCCTGAACAGAAGGTAAAATCCCATTTTTCAGGAGGGTCCTGAACATAAAGTAAAATCCCATTTTTCAGGAGGGTCCTGAACTGAAAGTAAATTTCCATTTTTCAGGAGGGTCCTGAACTGAAAGTAAATTCCCATTTTTCAGGAGGGTCCTGAACATAAAGTAAAATCCCATTTTTCAGGAAGGTCATGAAGAGAGAGTAAAAATCCCATTTTGCAGGAGGGTCCTGAACAGAAGGTAAAATCCTATTTTTCAGGACGGTCCTGAACATAAAGTAAAATCCCATTTTTCAGGAGGGTCCTGAACTGAAAGTAAATTCCCATTTTTCAGGAGGGTCCTGAACATAAATTAAATTCTCATTCTTCAGGAGGGTGTAGAACAGAAAGTAAAATTCCATTTTTCAGGAGGTTCCTGAACTGAAAGTAAATTCCCATTTTTCAGGATGGTCCTGAACATAAAGTAAAATACCATTTTTCAGGAGGTTCCTAAACATAAAGTAAAATCCCATATTTCAGGAGGGTGCTGAACAGAAAGTAAAATCCCATTTTTCAGGAGGGTCCTGAACAGAAAGTAAATTCCCATTTTTCAGGAGGGTCCTGAACATAAAGTAAAAACCCATTTTCCAGGAAGGACCTGAACATAAAGTAAAATCCCATTTTTCAGGAGGGTCCTGAACAAAAGCAAAATCCTATTTTTCTAGAGCGTCCTGATCTGAAAGTAGATCCCATTTATCAGGAGGGTCCTGAACAGAAGGTAAAACCCCATTTTTTAGGAGGGTCCTGAACATAAAGTAAAATCCCATTTTTCAGGAGGGTCCTGAACAGAAAGTAAAATCCCATTTTTCAGGAGGGTCCTGAACAGAAAGTTAATTCCCATTTTTAAGGAGGGTCTAGAACAGAAAGTAAAATTCCATTTTTCAGGAGGTTCCTGAACTGAAAGTAAATTCTCATTTTTCAGGAGGGTTCTGAACATAAAGTAAATCCCATATTTCAGGAGGGTCCTGAACAGAAAGTAAAATCCCATTTTTCAAGAGGGTCCTGAACAGAAAGTAAATTCCCATTTTTCAGGAGGGTCCTGAACAAAAAGTAAAATCCCATTTTTCAGGAGGGTCCTGAACGTAAAGTAAAATCCCATTTTTCAAGAAGGTCCTGAACATAAAGTAAAATCCCATTTTTCAGGAGGGTCCTGAAAAAAAGTAAAATCCCATTTTTCAGAAGGGTCCTGAACTGAAAGTAGATCCCATTTTTCAGGAGGGTCCTGAACAGAAAGTAAAACCCCATTTTTCAGGAGGGTCCTGAACATAAAGTAAAATCATATTTTTCAGGAGGGTCCTGAACAGAAAGTAAAATCCCATATTTCAGGAGGGTCCTGAACTGAAAGTAAATTCCCATTTTTCAGGAGGGTCCTGAACAGAAAGTAAAATCCCATTTTTCAGGCGGGTCCTGAACATAAAGTAAAATCTCATTTTTCAGGAGGGTCCTGATCAGAAGGTTAAATATCATTTTTCAGGAGGGTCCTGAACATAAGGTAAAATCCCATTTTTCAGGAGGGTTCTGAACTGAAAATAAATTCCCATTTTTCAGGAGGGTCCTGAACATAAAGTAAAATTCCATTTTTTAGGAGGGTCCTAAACAGAAAGTAAAAATCATATTTTGCAGGAAGGTCCCTAACAGAAGGTAAAATCCCATTTTTCAGGAGGGTCCTGAACATAAAGTCAAATCCCATTTTTCAGGAGGGTCCTGAACTGAAAGTAAATTCCCATTTTTCAGAAGGGTCCTGAACATAAAGTAAATTCCCATTTTTAGGAAGGTCCTGAACATAAAGTATAATTCTATTTTTCAGGAGGGTCCTGAACTGAAAGTAAATTCCCAGTTTTCAGGAGGGTCCTGAACATAAAGTAAATTCCCATTATTCAGGAGGGTCCTGAACAGAAAGTAAAATTCCATTTTTCAGGAGGGTCCGGAACAGAAAGTAAATTCCCATTTTTCATGAGGGTCCTGAACATAAAGTAAAATCCCATTTTTCATGAGGGTCCTAAACAGAAAGTAAAATCCCATTTTTCAGGAGAGTCCTGAAAAGAAAGTAAATCCCATTTTTCAGGAGGGTCCTGAACAGAAAGTAAATTCCCATTTTGTAGGAGGGTCCTGAACAGAAAGTAAAATCCCATTTTTCAGGAGGGTCCTGGACATAAAGTAAAATCCCATTTTTCAGGAGGGGCCTGAACAGAAGGTAAAATCCCATTTTTGAGGATGGTCCTGAACTGAAAGTAAATTCCCATTTTTCAGGAGGGTCCTAAACATAAAGTTAATTCCCATTTTTCAGGATGGACCTGAACAGAAAATAAAATCCCATTTTTCAGGTGGGTCCTGAAATGAAAGTAAATTCCCATTTTTCAGTAGGGTCCTGAACATAAAGTAAAATCCCATTTTTCTGGAGGGTCCTGAACATAACTTAAAATCTAATTTTTTAGGAGGGTCCTGAACAGAAAGTAAAATCCGATTTTTAAGGACGGTCCTGAAAATAAGTAAAATCCCATTTTTCAGGAGGGTCCTGAACAGAAGGTAAAATCCCATTTTTCAGGAGGGTCCTGAACATAAAGTAAAATCCCATTTTTCAGGAGGGTCCTGAACTGAAAGTAAATTTCCATTTTTCAGGAGGGTCCTGAACTGAAAGTAAATTCCCATTTTTCAGGAGGGTCCTGAACAAAAAGTAAAATCCCATTTTTCAGGAAGGTCCTGAAGAGAGAGTAAAAATCCCATTTTGCAGGAGGGTCCTGAACAGAAGGTAAAATCCTATTTTTCAGGACGGTCCTGAACATAAAGTAAAATCCCATTTTTCAGGAGGGTCCTGAACTGAAAGTAAATTCCCATTTTTCAGGAGGGTCCTGAACATAAATTAAATTCTCATTCTTCAGGAGGGTGTAGAACAGAAAGTAAAATTCCATTTTTCAGGAGGTTCCTGAACTGAAAGTAAATTCCCATTTTTCAGGAAGGTCCTGAACATAAAGTAAAATACCATTTTTCAGGAGGTTCCTAAACATAAAGTAAAATCCCATTTTTCAGGAGGGTGCTGAACAGAAAGTAAAATCCCATTTTTCAGGAGGGTCCTGAACAGAAAGTAAATTCCCATTTTTCAGGAGGGTCCTGAACATAAAGTAAAAACCCATTTTCCTGGAAGGTCCTGAACATAAAGTAAAATCCCATTTTTCAGGAGGGTCCTGAACAAAAGCAAAATCCTATTTTTCTAGAGCGTCCTGATCTGAAATTAGATCCCATTTATCAGGAGGGTCCTGAACAGAAGGTAAAACCCCATTTTTTAGGAGGGTCCTGAACATAAAGTAAAATCCCATTTTTCAGGAGGGTCCTGAAAAGAAAGTAAAATCCCATATTTCAGGAGGGTCCTGAACTGAAAGTAAATTCCCATTTTTCAGGAGGGTCCTGAACATAAACTAAATTCCCATTTTTCAGGAAGGTCCTGAACAGAAAGTAAAATTCCATTTTTCAGGAGGGTCCTGAACTGAAAGTAAATTCCCAGTTTTCAGGAGGGTCCTGAACATAATGTAAATTCCAATTTTTCAGGTGGGTCCTGAACAGAAAGTAAAATTCCATTTTTAAGGAGGGTCCGGAACAGAAAGTAAATTCCCATTTTTCATAAGGGTCCTGAACATAAAGTAAAATCCCACTTTTTAGGAGGGTCCTAAACAGAAAGTAAAATCCCATTTTTCAGGAGGTTCCTAAACAGAAAGTAAAATCCCATTTTTCAGGAGAGTTCTGAACAGAAATTAAATTCTCATTTTTTAGAAGGGTCTACAACAGAATGTAAAATTCCATTTTTCAGCAGGTTCCTCAACTGAAAGTAAATTCCCATTTTTTAGGATGGTCCTGAACATAAAGTAAAATACCATTTTTCAGGAGGGTCCTAAACATAAAGTAAAATCCCATTTTTCAGGAGGGTCCTGAACAGAAAGTAAAATCCCATTTTTCAGGAGGGTCCTGAACAGAAAGTAAATTCCCATTTTTCAGGAGGGTCCTGAACATAAAGTAAAAACCCATTTTCCAGGAGGGTCCTGAACATAAAGTAAAATCCCATTTTTCAGCAGGGTCCTGAACAAAAGTAAAATCCTATTTTTCAAGAGCGTCCTGAACTGAAAGTTAATTCCCATTTTTCAGGAGGGTCCAGAACAGAAAGTAAAATTCCATTTTTCAGGAGGTTCCTGAACTGACAGTAAATTCTCATTTTTCAGGAGGGTCCTGAACATAAAGTAAAATCTCATATTTCAGGAGGGTCCTGAACTGAAAGTAAATTCCCATTTTTCAGGAGGGTCCTGAACAGAAAGTAAAATCCCATTTTTCAGGCGGGTCCTGAACATAAAGTAAAATCCCATTTTTCAGGAGGGTCCTGAACAGAAGGTAAAATCTCATTTTTCAGGAGGGTCCTCAACATAAAGTAAAATCCCCATTTCAGGAGGGTTCTGAACTGAAAGTAAATTCCCATTTTGCAGGAGGGTCCTGAACATAAAGTAAAATCCCATTTTTCAGGAGGGTCCTAAACAGAAAGTAAAAATTACATTTTGCAGGATGGTCCTGAACAGAAGGTAAAATCCCATTTTTAAGGAGGGTCCTGAACATAAAGTCAAAACCCATTTTTCAGGAGGGTCCTGAACTGAAAGTAAATTCCCATATTTCAGGAGGGTCCTGAACATAAAGTAAATTCCCATTTTTAGGAAGGTCCTGAACATTAAGTATAATTCCATTTTTCAGGAGGGTCCTGAACTGAAAGTAAATTCCTAGTTTTCAGGAGGTTCCTGAACATAAAGTAAATTCCCATTTTTCAGGAGGGTCCTGAACAGAAAGTAAAATTCCATTTTTCAGGAGGGTCCGGAACTGAAAGTAAATTCCAATTTTTCATGAGGGTCCTGAACATAAAGTAAAATCCCATTTTTCAGGAGGGTCCTAAACAGAAAGTAAAATCTTTTTTTTCAGGAGGGTCCTGAACAGAAAGTAAAATCCCATTTTTCAGGAGAGTCCTGAACAGAAAGTAAATCCCATTTTTCAGGAGGGTCCTGAACAGAAAGTAAAATCCCATTTTGTAGAAGGGTCCTGAACAGAAAGTAAAATCCCATTTTCAGGAGGGTCCTGAACATAAAGTAAAATCCCATTTTTCAGGAGGGTCCTGAACAGAAGGTAAAATCCCATTTTTGAGGATGGTCCTGAACTGAAAGTAAATTCCCATTTTTCAGGAGGTCCTAAACATAAAGTTAATTCCCATTTTTCAGGAGGGACCTGAACAGAAAGTAAAATTCCATTTTTCAGGAGGGTCTTGAAATGAAAGTAAATTCCCATTTTTCAGTAGGGTCCTGAACATAAAGTAAAAATCCCATTTTTCTGGAGGGTCCTGAACATAACTTAAAATCCCATTTTTTAGGAGGGTCCTGAACAGAAAGTAAAATCCGATTTTTCAGGACGGTCCTGAAAATAAGTAAAATCCCATTTTTCAGGAGGGTCCTGAACAGAAGGTAAAATCCCATTTTTCAGGAGGGTCCTGAACATAAAGTAAAATCCCATTTTTCAGGAAGGTCCTGAACAGAGAGTAAAAATCCCATTTTGCAGGAGGGTCCTGAACAGAAGGTAAAATCCTATTTTTTAGGACGGTCCTGAACATAAAGTAAAATCCCATTTTTCAGGAGGGTCCTGAACTGAAACTAAATTCCCATTTTTCAGGAGGGTCCTGAGCATAAATTAAATTCTCATTTTTCAGGAGGGTGTAGAACAGAAAGTAAAATTCCATTTTTGAGGAGGTTCCTGAACTGAAAGTAAATTCCCATTTTTCAGGATGGTCTTGAACATAAAGTAAAATACCATTTTTCAGGAGGTTCCAAAACATAAAGTAAAATCCCATTTTTCAGGAGGGTGCTGAACAGAAAGTAAAATCCCATTTTTCAGGAGGGTCCTGAACAGAAAGTAAATTCCCATTTTTCAGGAGGGTCCTGAACATAAAGTAAAAACCCATTTTCCAGGAAGGTCCTGAACATAAAGTAAAATCCCATTTTTCAGGAGGGTCCTGAACAAAAGCAAAATCTTATTTTTCAAGAGCGTCCTGAACTGAAAGTAGATCCCATTTTTCAGGAGGGTCCTGAACAGAAGGTAAAACCCCATTTTTCAGGAGGGTCCTGAACATAAAGTAAAATCCCATTTTTCAGGAGGGTCCTGAACAGAAAGTAAAATCCCATATTTCAGGAGGGTCCTGAACTGAAAGTAAATTCCCATTTTTCAGGAGGATCCTGAACATTAAGTAAATTCCCATTTTTCAGGAAGGTCCTGAACAGAAAGTAAAATTCCATTTTTCAGGAGGGTCCTGAACTGAAAGTAAATTCCCAGTTTTCAGGAGGGTCCTAAACATAAAGTAAAATCCCATTTTTCAGGAGGGTCCTGATCAGAAAGTAAAATCCCATTTTTCAGGAGGGTCCTGAACAGAAAGTAAATTCCCATTTTTCAGGAGGGTCCTGAACATAAAGTAAAAACCCATTTTCCAGGAGGGTCCTGAACATAAAGTAAAATCCCATTTTTCAGCAGGGTCCTGAACAAAAGTAAAATCCTATTTTTCAAGAGCGTCCTGAACTGAAAGTTAATTCCCATTTTTCAGGAGGGTCCAGAACAGAAAGTAAAATTCCATTTTTCAGGAGGTTCCTGAACTGAAAGTAAATTCTCATTTTTCAGGAGGGTCCTGAACATAAAGTAAAATCCCATATTTCAGGAAAGTCCTGAACTGAAAGTAAATTCCCATTTTTCAGGAGGGTCCTGAACAGAAAGTAAAATCCCATTTTTCAGGCGGGTCCTGAACATAAAGTAAAATCCCATTTTTCAGGAGGGTCCTGAACAGAAGGTAAAATCTCATTTTTCAGGAGGGTCCTCAACATAAAGTAAAATCCCATTTTTCAGGAGGGCTCTGAACTGAAAGTAAATTCCCATTTTTCAGGAGGGTCCTGAACTTAAAGTAAAATCCCATTTTTCAGGAGGGTCCTAAACAGAAAGTAAAAATCACATTTTGCAGGAAGGTCCTGAACAGAAGGTAAAATCCCATTTTTAAAGAGGGTCCTAAACATAAACTCAAAACCCATTTTTCAGGAGGGTCCTGAACTGAAAGTAAATTCCCATGTTTCAGGAGGGTCCTGAACATAAAGTAAATTCCCATTTTTAGGAAGGTCCTGAACATAAAGTATAATTCCATTTTTCAGGAGGGTCCTGAACTGAAAGTAAATTCCTAGTTTTCAGGAGGTTCCTGAACATAAAGTAAATTCACATTTTTCAGGAGAGTCCTGAACAGAAAGTAAAATTCCATTTTTCAGGAGGGTCCGGAACTGAAAGTAAATTCCAATTTTTCATGAGGGTCCTGAACATAAAGTAAAATCCCATTTTTCAGGAGGGTCCTAAACAGAAAGTAAAATCTTTTTTTTCAGGAGGGTCCTGAACAGAAAGTAAAATCCCATTTTTCAGGAGAGTCCTGAACAGAAAGTAAATCCCATTTTTCAGGAGGGTCCTGAACAGAAAGTAAAATCCCATTTTGTAGGAGGGTCCTGAACAGAAAGTAAAATCCCATTTTCAGGAGGGTCCTGAACATAAAGCAAAATCCCATTTTTCAGGAGGGTCCTGAACAGAAGGTAAAATCCCATTTTTGAGGATGGTCCTGAACTGAAAGTAAATTCCCATTTTTCAGGAGGGTCCTAAACATAAAGTTAATTCCCATTTTTCAGGAGGGACCTGAACAGAAAGTAAAATCCCATTTTTCAGGAGGGTCTTGAAATGAAAGTAAATTCCCATTTTTCAGTAGGGTCCTGAACATAAAGTAAAAATCCCATTTTTCTGGAGGGTCCTGAACATAACTTAAAATCCCATTTTTTAGGAGGGTCCTGAACAGAAAGTAAAATCCGATTTTTCAGGACGGTCCTGAAAATAAGTAAAATCCCATTTTTCAGGAGGGTCCTGAACATAAAGTAAAATCCCATTTTTCAGGAAGGTCCTGAACAGAGAGTAAAAATCCCATTTTGCAGAAGGGTCCTGAACAGAAGGTAAAATCCTATTTTTTAGGACGGTCCTGAACATAAAGTAAAATCCCATTTTTCAGGAGGGTCCTGAACTGAAAGTAAATTCCCATTTTTCAGGAGGGTCCTGAGCATAAATTAAATTCTCATTTTTCAGGAGGGTGTAGAACAGAAAGTAAAATTCCATTTTTCAGGAGGTTCCTGAACTGAAAGTAAATTCCCATTTTTCAGGATGGTCTTGAACATAAAGTAAAATACCATTTTTCAGGAGGTTCCAAAAATAAAGTAAAATCCCATTTTTCAGGAGGGTGCTGAACAGAAAGTAAAATCCCATTTTTCAGGAGGGTCCTGAACAGAAAGTAAATTCCGATTTTTCAGGAGGGTCCTGAACATAAAGTAAAAACCCATTTTCCAGGAAGGTCCTGAACATAAAGTAAAATCCCATTTTTCAGGAGGGTCCTGAACAAAAGCAAAATCCTATTTTTCAAGAGCGTCCTGAACTGAAAGTAGATCTCATTTTTCAGGAGGGTCCTGAACAGAAGGTAAAACCCCATTTTTCAGGAGGGTCCTGAACATAAAGTAAAATCCCATTTTTCAGGAGGGTCCTGAACAGAAAGTAAAATCCCATATTTCAGGAGGGTCCTGAACTGAAAGTAAATTCCCATTTTTCAGGAGGGTCCTGAACATTAAGTAAATTCCCATTTTTCAGGAAGGTCCTGAACAGAAAGTAAAATTCCATTTTTCAGGAGGGTCCTGAACTGAAAGTAAATTCCCAGTTTTCAGGAGGGTCCTGAACAGAAAGTAATTTTCCATTTTTCAGGAGGGTCCGGAACAGTAAGTAAATTCCCATTTTTCATGAGGGTCCTGAACATAAAGTAAAATCTCATTTTTTAGGAGGGTCCTAAAATGAAAGTAAAATCCCATTTTTCAGGAGAGTCCTGAACATAAAGTAAAATCCCATTTTTCAGGAGAGTCCTGAACAGAAATTAAATTCTCATTTTTCAGAAGGGTCTACAACAGAATGTAAAATTCCATTTTTAAGCAGGTTCCTCAACTGAAAGTAAATTCCCATTTTTCAGGATGGTCCTGAACATAAAGTAAAATACCATTTTTCAGGAGGGTCCTAAACATAAAGTAAAATCCCATTTTTCAGGAGGGTCCTGAACAGAAAGTAAAATCCCATTTTTCAGGAGGGTCCTGAACAGAAAGTAAATTCCCATTTTTCAGGAGGGTCCTGAACATAAAGTAAAAACCCATTTTCCAGGAGTGTCCTGAACATAAAGTAAAATCCCATTTTTCAGCAGGGTCCTGAACAAAAGTAAAATCCTATTTTTCAAGAGCGTCCTGAACTGAAAGTAGATCCCATTTTTCAGGAGGGTCCTGAACAGAAGGTAAAACCCCATTTTTCAGGAGGGTCCTGAACATAAAGTAAAATCCCATTTTGTAGGAGGGTCTTGAACAGAAAGTAAAATCCCATTTTGCAGGAGGGTCCTGAACAGAAAGAAAATTACCATTTTTCAGGAGGGTCCTGAACATAAAGTAAATTCCCATTTTTTAGGAGGGTCCTGAACTGAAAGTAAATTCCCATTTTTCAGGAGGGTCTTGAACATAATGTAAATTCCCATTTCTTAGGAGGGTCCTTAACAGAAAGTAAAATTCCATTTTTCAGGAGGGCCTGAACTGAAAGTAAATTCCCATTTTTCAGGAGGGTCCTGAACATAAAGTAAAATCCCATTTTTCAGGAGGGTCCTGAACAGAAAGTTAATTCCCATTTTTCAGGAGGGTCCAGAACAGAAAGTAAAATTCTATTTTTCAGGAGGTTCCTGAACTGAAAGTAAATTCTCATTTTTCAGGAGGGTCCTGAACATAAAGTAAAATCCCATATTTCAGGAGGGTCCTGAACAGAAAGTAAAATCCCATTTTTCAAGAGGGTCGTGAACAGAAAGTAAATTCCCATTTTTCAGGAGGGTCATGAACATAAAGTAAAATCCCATTTTTCAGGAGGGTCCTGAACGTAAAGTAAAATCTCATTTTTCAGGAAGGTCCTGAACATAAAGTAAAATCCCATTTTTCAGGAGGGACCTGAACTGAAAGTAGATCCCATTTTTCAGGAGGGTCCTGAACAGAAAGTAAAATCCCATATTTCAGGAGGGTCCTGAACTGAAAGTAAATTCCCATTTTTCAGGAGGGTCCTGAACAGAAAGTAAAATCTCATTTTTCAGGCGGGTCCTGAACATAAAGTAAAATCCCATTTATCAGGAGGGTCCTGAACAGAAGGTAAAATCTCATTTTTCAGGAGGGTCCTGAACATAAAGTAAAATCCCATTTTTCAGGAGGGTTCTGAACTGAAAGTAAATTCCCATTTTTCAGGACGGTCCTGAACATAAAGTAAAATCCCATTTTTCAGGAGGGTCCTCAACAGAAAGTAAAAATCACATTTTTCAGGAAGGTCCTGAACAGAAGGTAAAATCCCATTTTTCAGGAGGGTCCTGAACATAAAGTCAAATCCCATTTTTCAGGAGGGTCCTGAACTGAAAGTAAATTCCCATTTTTCAGGAGGGTCCTGAACATAAAGTTAATTCCCATTTTTAGGAAGGTCCTGAACATAAAGTATAATTCCATTTTTCAGGAGGGTCCTGAACTGAAAGTAAATTTCCAGTTTTCAGGAGGGTCCTGAACATAAAGTAAATTCCCATTTTTCAGGAGGGTCCTGAACAGAAAGTAAAATTCCATTTTTCAGGAGGGTCCGGAACAGAAAATAAATTCCCATTTTTCATGAGGGTCCTGAACATAAAGTAAAATCCCATTTTTCAGGAGGGTCCTAAACAGAAAGTAAAATCTCATTTTTCAGGAGGGTCCTGAACAGAAAGTAAAATCCCATTTTTCAGGAGAGTCCTGAACAGAAAGTAAATCCCATTTTTCAGGAGGGTCCTGAACAGAAAGTAAAATCCCATTTTGTAGGAGGGTCCTGAACAGAAAGTAAAATCCCATTTTTCAGGAGGGTCCTGAACATAAAGTAAAATCCCATTTTACAGGAGGGTCTTGAACAGAAGGTAAAATCCTATTTTTTAGGATGGTCCTGAACTAAAAGGAAATTCCCATTTTTCAGGAGGGTCCTAAACATAAATTAAATTCTCATTTTTCAGGAGGGTCCTGAACATAAATTAAATTCTCATTTTTCAGGAGGGTCTAGAACAGAAAGTAAAATTCCATTTTTCAGGAGGTTCCTGAACTGAAAGTAAATTCCCATTTTTCAGGATGGTCCTGAACATAAAGTAAAATACCATTTTTCAGGAGTTTCCTAAACATAAAGTAAAATCCCATTTTTCAGGAGGGTCCTGAACAGAAAGTAAAATCCCATTTTTCAAGAGGGTCCTGAACAGAAAGTAAATTCCCATTTTTGAGGAGGGTCCTGAACATAAAGTAAAAACCCATTTTCCAGGAGGGTCCTGAACATAAAGTACAATCCCATTTTTCAGGAGGGTCCTGAACAAAAGCAAAATCCTATTTTTCAAGAGCGTCCTGAACTGATAGTAGATCCCATTTTTCAGGAGGGTCCTGAACAGAAGGTAAAATCCCATTTTTCAGGAGGGT
This sequence comes from Capsicum pubescens, assembly GCA_030864215.1. Taxonomy (NCBI): domain Eukaryota; kingdom Viridiplantae; phylum Streptophyta; class Magnoliopsida; order Solanales; family Solanaceae; genus Capsicum; species Capsicum pubescens. The sequence goes on from CM061543.1 coordinate 21,622,621, forward strand.
CCCGAACAGAAAGTAAAATCCCATATTTCAGGAAGGTCCTGAACTGAAAGTAAATTCCCATTTTTCAGGAGGGTCCTGAACATAAAGTAAATTCCCATTTTTCAGGAAGTTCCTGAACAGAAAGTAATATTCCATTTTTCAGGAGGGTCCTGAACTGAAAGTAAATTCCCAGTTTTCAGGAGGGTCCTGAACATAAAGTAAATTCCAATTTTTCAGGAGGGTCCTGAACAGAAAGTAAAATTCCATTATTCAGGAGGGTCCGGAATAGAAAGTAAATTCCCATTTTTCATGAGGGTCCTGAACATAAAGTAAAATCCCATTTTTTAGGAGGGTCCTAAACAGAAAGTAAAATCCCATTTTTCAGGAGGGTCCTGAACAGAAAGTAAAATCCCATTTTTCAGGGGAGTCCTAACAGAAATTAAATTCTCATTTTTCAGAAGGGTCTAGAACAGAAAGTATAATTCCATTTTTCAGGAGGTTCCTCAACTGAAAGTAAATTCCCATTTTTCAGGTTGGTCCTGAACATAAAGTAAAATACCATTTTTCAGGAGGGTCCTAAACATTAAGTAAAATCTCATTTTTTAGGAAGGTCCTGAACAGAAAGTAAAATCCCATTTTTCAGAAGGGTCCTGAACAGAAAGTAAATTCCCATTTTTCAGGAGGGTCCTGAACATAAAGTAAAAACCCATTTTCCAGGATGGTCCTGAACATAAAGTAAAAACCCATTTTCCAGGAGGGTCCTGAACAGAAAGTAAAATCCCATTTTTCAAGAGGGTCCTGAACATAAAGTAAAATCCCATTTTTTAGGAGGGTCCTAAACATAAAGTAAAATACCATTTTTCAGGAGGGTCCTGAATTGAAAGTAAAATCCCATTTTTCAGGAGTGTCCTGAACAAAAGTAAAATCCCATTTTTCAGGAGGGTCCTGAACTGAAAGTAGATCCCATTTTTCAGGAGGGTCCTGAAGCAAGGTAAAACCCTATTTTTCAGGAGGGTCCTGAACATAAAGTAAAATCACATTTTTCAGGAGGGTCTTGAACAGAAAGTAAAATCCCATATTTCAGGAGGGTCCTGAACTGAAAATAAATTCCCATTGTTCAGGAGGGTCCTGAACATAAAGTAAATTCCCATTTTTCAGGAGGGACCTGAACAGAAACTAAAATCCCATTTTTCAGGAGGGTCCTGAACTGAAAGTAAAATCCCATTTTTCAGGATGGTCCTGAACATTAAGTAAAATCCCATTTTTCAGGAGGGTCCTGAACAGAAAGTAAAATCCCATTTTTCAGGCGGGTCCTGAACATAAAGTAAAATCCCATTTTTCAGGAGGGTCCTGAAAGAAGGTAAAATCTCATTTTTCAGGAGGGTCCTGAACGTATAGTAAAATCCCATTTTTCAGGAGGGTTCTGAACTGAAAGTAAATTCCCATTTTTCAGGAGGGTCCTGAACTGAAAGTAAATTCCCATTTTTCAGGAGGGTCCTGAACATAAAGTAAATTCCTATTTTTCAGGAGGGTCCTGAACAGAAAGTAAAATTCCATTTTTCAGGAGTGTCCTGAACAGAAAGTAAATTCCCATTTTTCAGGAGGGTCCCGAAAATAAAGTAAAATCCCATTTTTAAGGAGGGTCCTGAACAGAAAGTAAAATCCCATTTTTCAGGAGGGTCCGGAACAGAAAGTAAAATCCCATTTTTCAAGAGGGTTTCTGAACAGAAAATAAATTCCTATTTTTCAGGAGAGTCCTGAATATAAAGTAAAATCTCATTTTTCAGGAGGGTCCTTAACAGAATGTAAAATCCGATTTTTCAGGAGGTTCCTGAACATAAAGTAAAATCCCATTTTTCAGGAGGGTCCAGAACAGAGAGTAAAATCCCATTTTTCAGGAGGGTCCTGAACATAAAGTAAAATCCCATTATTCAGGAGGGTCCTGAATTGAAATTAAAATCCCATTTTTCAGGAGGATCCTGAACAAAAGTAAAATCCCATTTTTCAGGAGGGTCCTGAACTGAAAGTAGGTCCCATTTTTCAAGAGGGTCCTGAACAGAAGGTAAAACCCCATTTTTCAGGAGGATCCTGAACATAAAGTAAAATCACATTTTTCAGGAGAGTCCTGAACAGAAAGTAAAATCCCATATTTCAGGAGGGTCCTGAACTGAAAGTAAATTCCCATTTTTCAGGAGGGTCCTGAACATAAAGAAAATTCCCATTTTTCAGGAGGGTCCTGAACTGAAAGTAGGTCCCATTTTTCAAGAGGGTCCTGAACAGAAGGTAAAACCCCATTTTTCAGGAGGGTCCTGAACATAAAGTAAAATCACATTTTTCAGGAGAGTCCTGAACAGAAAGTAAAATCCCATATTTCAGGAGGGTCCTGAACTGAAAGTAAATTCCCATTTTTCAGGAGGGTCCTGAACATAAAGAAAATTCCCATTTTTCAGGAGGGACCTGAACAGAAAATAAAATCCCATTTTTCAGGAGGGTCCTGAACTGAAAGTAAAATCCAATTTTTCAGGATGGTCCTGAACATAAAGTAAAATCCCATTTTTTAGGAGGGTCCTGAACTGAAAGTAGGTCCCATTTTTCAAGAGGGTCCTGAACAGAAGGTAAAACCCCATTTTTCAGGAGGATCCTGAACATAAAGTAAAATCACATTTTTCAGGAGAGTCCTGAACAGAAAGTAAAATCCCATATTTCAGGAGGGTCCTGAACTGAAAGTAAATTCCCATTTTTCAGGAGGGTCCTGAACATAAAGAAAATTCCCATTTTTCAGGAGGGTCCTGAACTGAAAGTAGGTCCCATTTTTCAAGAGGGTCCTGAACAGAAGGTAAAACCCCATTTTTCAGGAGGGTCCTGAACATAAAGTAAAATCACATTTTTCAGGAGAGTCCTGAACAGAAAGTAAAATCCCATATTTCAGGAGGGTCCTGAACTGAAAGTAAATTCCCATTTTTCAGGAGGGTCCTGAACATAAAGAAAATTCCCATTTTTCAGGAGGGACCTGAACAGAAAATAAAATCCCATTTTTCAGGAGGGTCCTGAACTGAAAGTAAAATCCAATTTTTCAGGATGGTCCTGAACATAAAGTAAAATCTCATTTTTCAGGAGGGTCCTGAACAGAAAGTAAAATCCCATTTTTCAGGCGGGTCCTGAACATAAAGTAAAATCCCATTTTTCAGGAGGGTCCGGAACAGAAGGTAAAATCTCATTTTTCTGGAGGGTCCTGAACATAAAGTAAAATCCCATTTTTCAGGAAGGTTCTGAACTGATAGTAAATTCCCATTTTTCAGGAGGGTCCTGAACTGAAAGTAAATTCCCATTTTTCAGGAGGGTCCTGAACTGAAAGTAAATTCCCATTTTTCAGGAAGGTCCTGAACATAAAGTAAATTCCCATTTTTCAGGAGGGTCTTGAACAGAAAGTAAAATTCCATTTTTCAGGAGGGTCCTGAACTGAAAGTAAATTCCCAGTTTTAAGTAAAATCCAATTTTTCAGGAGGGTCCTGAACAGAAAGTAAAATTCCATTTTTCAGGAGGGTCCGGAATGGAAAGTAAATTCCCATTTTTCATGAGGGTCCTGAACATAAAGTAAAATCCCATTTTTTAGGAGGGTCCTAAACGGAAAGTAAAATCCCATTTTTCAGGAGGGTCCTGAACAGAAAGTAAAATCCCATATTTCAGGAGAGTCCTGAACAAAAATTAAATTCTCATTTTTCAGAAGGGTCTAGAACAGAAAGTAAAATTCCATTTTTCAGGAGGTTCCTCAACTGAAAGTAAATTCCCATTTGTCAGGATGGTCCTGAACATAAAGTAAAATACCATTTTTCAGGAGGGTCCTAAACATAAAGTAAAATCCCATTTTTCAGGAGGGTCCTGAACAGAAAGTAAAATCCCATTTTTCAGGAGGGTCCTGAACAGAAAGTAAATTCCCATTTTTCAGGAGGGTCCTGAACATAAAGTAAAAACCCATTTTCCAGGAGGGTCCTGAACATAAAGTAAAATCCCATTTTTCAGCAGGTTCCTGAACAAAAGTAAAATCCTATTTTTCAAGAGCGTCCTGAACTGAAAGTAGATCCCATTTTTCAGAGGGTCCTGAACAGAAGGTAAAACCCCATTTTTCAGGAGGGTCCATATCATAAAGTAAAATCCCATTTTTCAGGAGGGTCCTGAACAGAAAGTAAAATCCCATTTTTCAAGAAGGTCCTAAACAGAAGGTAAAATCCCATATTTCAAGATGGTCCTGAACAGAAAGTAAAATCCCATTTTTCAGGAGGGTCCTGAACATAAAGTAAAATCCCATTTTTCAGGAGGGTCCTAAACATAAAGTAAAATACCATTTTTCAGGAGGGTCCTGAATTGAAAGTAAAATCCCATTTTTCAGGAGTGTCCTGAACAAAAGTAAAATCCCATTTTTCAGGAGGGTCCTGAACTGAAAGTAGATCCCATATATCAGGAGGGTCCTGAACAGAAGGTAAAACCCCATTTTTGAGGAGGGTCCTGAACATAAAGTAAAATCACATTTTTCAGGAGGGTCCTGAAGAGAAAGTAAAATCCCATATTTCAGGAGGGTCCTGAACTGAAAATAAATTCCCATTTTTCAGGAGGGTCCTGAACATAAAGTAAATTCCCATTTTTCAGGAGGGACCTGAACAGAAAGTAAAATCCCATTTTTCAGGAGGGTCCTGAACTGAAAGTAAAATCCCATTTTTCAGGATGGTCCTGAACATTAAGTAAAATCCCATTTTTCAGGAGGGTCCTGAACAGAAAGTAAAATCCCATTTTTCAGGCGGGTCCTGAACATAAAGTAAAATCCCATTTTTCAGGAGGGTCCTGAAAGAAGGTAAAATCTCATTTTTCAGGAGGGTCCTGAACATAAAGTAAAATCCCATTTTTCAGGAGGGTTCTGAACTGAAAGTAAATTCCCATTTTTCAGGAGGGTCCTGAACAGAAAGTAAAATTCCATTTTTCAGGAGTGTCCTGAACAGAAAGTAAATTCCCATTTTTCAGGAGGGTCCTGGAAATAAAGTAAAATCCCATTTTTAAGGAGGGTCCTGAACAGAAAGTAAAATCCTATTTTTCAGGAGGGTCCGGAACAGAAAGTAAAATCCCATTTTTCAAGAGGGTTTCTGAACAGAAAGTAAATTCCTATTTTTCAGGAGGGTCCTGAATATAAAGTAAAATTTCATTTTTCAGGAGGGTCCTGAACATAAAGTAAAATCCCATTTTTCAGGAGGGTCCTGAATTGAAAGTAAAATCCCATTTTTCAGGAGGGTCCTGAACAAAAGTAAAATCCCATTTTTCAGGAGGGTCCTGAACTGAAAATAGATCCCATTTTTCAAGAGGGCCTGAACAGAAGGTAAAACCCCATTTTTCAGGAGGGTCCTGAACATAAAGTAAAATCACATTTTTCAGAAGGGTCCTGAACTGAAAGTAGGTCCCATTTTTCAAGAGGGTCCTGAACAGAAGGTAAAACCCCATTTTTCAGGAGGGTCCTGAACATAAAGTAAAATCACATTTTTCAGGAGGTTCCTGAACAGAAAGTAAAATTCCATTTTTCAGGAGTGTCCTGAACAGAAAGTAAATTCCCATTTTTCAGGAGGGTCCTGAAAATAAAGTAAAATCCCATTTTTAAGGAGGGTCCTGAACAGAAAGTAAAATCCTATTTTTCAGGAGGGTCCAGAACAGAAAGTAAAATCCCATTTTTCAAGAGGGTTTCTGAACAGAAAGTAAATTCCTATTTTTCAGGAGGGTCCTGAATATAAAGTAAAATTTCATTTTTCAGGAGGGTCCTTAACAGAAAGTAAAATCCTATTTTTCAGGAGGGTCCTGAACATAAAGTAAAATCCCATTTTTCAGGAGGGTCCTGAACAGAGAGTAAAATCCCATTTTTCAGGAGGGTCCTGAGCATAAAGTAAAATCCCATTTTTCAGGAGGGTCCTGAATTGAAAGTAAAATCCCATTTTTCAGGAGGGTCCTGAACAAAAGTAAAATCCCATTTTTCAGGAGGGTCCTGAACTGAAAGTAGGTCCCATTTTTCAAGAGGGTCCTGAACAGAAGGTAAAACCCCATTTTTCAGGAGGGTCCTGAACATAAAGTAAAATCACATTTTTCAGGAGGGTCCTGAACAGAAAGTAAAATCCCATATTTCAGGAGTGTCCTGAACTGAAAGTAAATTCCCATTTTTCAGGAGGGTCCTGAACATAAAGCAAATTCCCATTTTTCAGGAGGGACCTGAACAGAAAGTAAAATCCCATTTTTCAGGAGGGTCCTGAACTGAAAGTAAAATCTAATTTTTCAGGATGGTCCTGAACATAAAGTAAAATCTCATTTTTCTGGAGGGTCCTGAACAGAAAGTAAAATCCCATTTTTCAGGCGGGTCCTGAACATAAAGTAAAATCCCATTTTTCAGGAGGGTCCTGAATAGAAGGTAAGATCTCATTTTTCTGGAGGGTCCTGAACATAAAGTAAAATCCCATTTTTCAGGAGGGTTCTGAACTGGAAGTAAATTCCCATTTTTCAGGAGGGTCCTGAACTGAAAGTAAATTCCCATTTTTCAGGAGGGTCCTGAACTGAAAGTAAATTCCCATTTTTCAGGAGGGTCCTGAACATAAAGTAAATTCCCATTTTTCAGGAGGGTCCTGAACAGAAAGTAAAATCTTATTTTTCTGGAGGGTCCTGAATAAAAATTAAAATCCCATTTTTCAGGATGGTCCTGAACAGAAAGTAAAATCCCATTTTTCAGGAGGGTCCTGAACATAAAGTAAAATCCCATTTTTCAGGAGGGTCCTAAACATAAAGTAAAATACCATTTTTCAGGAGGGTCCTGAATTGAAAGTAAAATCCCATTTTTCAGGAGTGTCCTGAACAAAAGTAAAATCCCATTTTTCAGGAAGGTCCTGAACTGAAAGTAGATCCCATTTTTCAGGAGGGTCCTGAACAGAAGGTAAAACCCCATTTTTCAGGAGGGTCCTGAACATAAAGTAAAATCACATTTTTCAGGAGGGTCCTGAACAGAAAGTAAAATCCCATATTTCAGGAGGGTCCTGAACTGAAAATAAATTCCCATTTTTCAGGAGGGTCCTGAACATAAAGTAAATTCCCATTTTTCAGGAGGGACCTGAACAGAAAGTAAAATCCCATTTTTCAGGAGGGTCCTGAACTGAAAGTAAAATCCCATTTTTCAGGATGGTCCTGAACATTAAGTAAAATCCCATTTTTCAGGAGGGTCCCGAACAGAAAGTAAAATCCTATTTTTCAGGCGGGTCCTGAACATAAAGTAAAATCCCATTTTTCAGGAGGGTCCTGAAAGAAGGTAAAATCTCTTTTTTCAGGAGGGTCCTGAACATAAAGTAAAATCCCATTTTTCAGGAGGGTTCTGAACTGAAAATAAATTCCCATTTTTCAGGAGGGTCCTGAACAGAAAGTAAAATTCCATTTTTCAGGAGTGTCCTGAACAGAAAGTAAATTCCCATTTTTCAGGAGGGTCCTGGAAATAAAGTAAAATCCCATTTTTAAGGAGGGTCCTGAATAGAAAGTAAAATCCCATTTTTCAGGAGGGTCCGGAACAGAGAGTAAAATCCCATTTTTCAAGAGGGTTTCTGAACAGAAAGTAAATTCCTATTTTTCAGGAGGGTCCTGAATATAAAGTAAAATTTCATTTTTCAGGAGGGTCCTTAACAGAAAGTAAAATCCTATTTTTCAGGAGGGTCCTGAACATAATGTAAAATCCCATTTTTCAGGAGGGTCCTGAACAGAGAGTAAAATCCCATTTTTCAGGAGGGTCCTGAACATAAAGTAAAATCCCATTTTTCAGGAGGTTCCTGAATTGAAAGTAAAATCCCATTTTTCAGGAGGGTCCTGAACAAAAGTAAAATCCCATTTTTCAGGAGGGTCCTGAACTGAAAGTAGGTCCCATTTTTCAAGACGGTCCTGAACAGAAGGTAAAACCCCATTTTTCAGGAGGGTCCTGAACATAAAGTAAAATCATATTTTTCAGGAGGTTCCTGAACAGAAAGTAAAATTCCATTTTTCAGGAGTGTCCTGAACAGAAAGTAAATTCCCATTTTTCAGGAGGGTCCTGAAAATAAAGTAAAATCCCATTTTTAAGGAGGGTTCTGAACAGAAAGTAAAATCCCATTTTTCAGGAGGGTCCAGAACAGAAAGTAAAATCCCATTTTTCAAGAGGGTTTCTGAACAGAAAGTAAATTCCTATTTTTCAGGAGGGTCCTGAATATAAAGTAAAATTTCATTTTTCAGGAGGGTCCTTAACAGATAGTAAAATCCTATTTTTCAGGAGGGTCCTGAACATAAAGTAAAATCCCATTTTTCAGGAGGGTCCTGAACAGAGAGTAAAATCCCATTTTTCAGGAGGGTCCTGAACATAAAGTAAAATCCCATTTTTCAGGAGGGTCCTGAATTGAAAGTAAAATCCCATTTTTCAGGAGGGTCCTGAACAAAAGTAAAATCCCATTTTTCAGGAGGGTCCTGAACTGAAAGTAGGTCCCATTTTTTAAGAGGGTCCTGAACAGAAGGTAAAACCCCATTTTTCAGGAGGGTCCTGAACATAAAGTAAAATCACATTTTTCAGGAGGGTTCTGAACAGAAAGTAAAATCCCATATTTCAGGAGAGTCCTGAACTGAAAGTAAATTCCCATTTTTCAGGAGGGTCCTGAACATAAAGCAAATTCCCATTTTTCAGGAGGGACCTGAACAGAAAGTAAAATCCCATTTTTCAGGAGGGTTCTGAACTGAAAGTAAAATCCAATTTTTCAGGATGGTCCTGAACATAAAGTAAAATCTCATTTTTCAAGTGGGTCCTGAACAGAAAGTAAAATCCCATTTTTCAGGCGGGTCTTGAACATATAGTAAAATCCCATTTTTCAGGAGGGTCCTGAACAGAAGGTAAAATCTCATTTTTCTGGAGGGTCCTGAACATAAAGTAAAATCCCATTTTTCAGGAGGGTTCTGAACTGAAAGTAAATTCCCATTTTTCAGGAGGGTCCTGAACTGAAAGTAAATTCCCATTTTTCAGGAGGGTCCTGAACTGAAAGTAAATTCCCATTTTTCAGGAGGGTCCTGAACATAAAGTAAATTCCCATTTTTCAGGAGGGTCTTGAACAGAAAGTAAAATTCCATTTTTCTGGAGGGTCCTGAACAGAAAGTAAATTCCCATTTTTCAGGAGGGTCCTGAAAATAAAGTAAAATCCCATTTTTAAGGAGGGTCCTAAACAGAAAGTAAAATCTCATTTCTCAGGAGGGTCCTGAACATAAAGTAAAATCCCATTTTTCAGGAGGGTTCTGAACTGAAAGTAATTTCCCATTTTTCAGGAGGGTCCTGAACTGAAAGTAAATACCCATTTTTCAGGAGGGTCCTGAACTGAAAGTAAATTCCCATTTTTCAGGAGGGTCCTGAAAATAAAGTAAAATCCCATTTTTCAGGAGGGACCTGAACAGAAAGTAAAATCCCATTTTTCAGGAGGGTCCTGAACAGAAAGTAAATTCCCATTTTTCAGGAGGGTCCTGAACATAAAGTAAAAACCCATTTTCCAGGAGGGTCCTGAACATAAAGTAAAATCCCATTTTTCAGCAGGTTCCTGAACAAAAGTAAAATCCTATTTTTCAAGAGCGTCCTGAACTGAAAGTAGATCCCATTTTTCAGGAGGGTCCTGAACAGAAAGTAAAATCCCATTTTTCAAGAAGGTCCTAAACAGAAGGTAAAATCCCATATTTCAAGAGGGTCCTGAACTGAAAGTAAATTCCCATTTTTCAGGAGGGTCCTGAACATAAAGTAAATTACCATTTTTCAGGAGGGACCTGAACAGAAGGTAAAACCCTATTTTTCAGGAGGGTCCTGAACATAAAGTAAAATCACATTTTTCAGGAGGGTCCTGAACAGAAAGTAAAATCCCATATTTCAGGAGGGTCCTGAACATAAAGTAAATTCCCATTTTTCAGGAGGGACCTGAACAGAAAGTTAAATCCCATTTTTCAAGAGGATCCTGAACTGACAGTAAAATCCCATTTTTCAGGATGGTCCTGAACATAAAGTAAAATCCCATTTTTCAGGAGGGTCCTGAACAGAAAGTAAAATCCCATTTTTCAGGCGGGTCCTGAACATAAAGTAAAATCCCATTTTTCAGGAGGGTTTCTGAATAGAAAGTAAATTCCCATTTTTCAGGAGGTTCCTGAACATAAAGTAAAATCCCATTTTTCAGGAGGGTCCTGAACAGAAAGTAAAATCTTATTTTTCAGGAGGGTCCTGAATAAAAATTAAAATTCCATTTTTGAGGATGGTCCTGAACAGAAAGTAAAATCCCATTTTTCAGGAGGGTCCTGAACATAAAGTAAAATCCCATTTTTCAGGAGGGTCCTAAACATAAAGTAAAATACCATTTTTCAGGAGGGTCCTGAATTGAAAGTAAAATCCCATTTTCAGGAGTGTCCTGAACAAAAGTAAAATCCCATTTTTCAGGAGGGTCCTGAACATAAAGTAAATTCCCATTTTTCAGGAGGGACCTGAAAAGAAAGTAAAATCCCATTTTTCAAGAGGATCCTGAACTGACAGTAAAATCCCATTTTTCAGGATGGTCCTGAACATAAAGTAAAGTCCCATTTTTCAGGAGGGTCCTGAACAGAAAGTAAAATCCCATTTTTCAGGCGGGTCCTGAACAGAAGGTAAAACCCCATTTTTCAGGAGGGTCCTGAACAGAAAGTAAATTCCCATTTTTCAGGAGGGTCCTGAACATAAAGTAAAAACCCATTTTCCAGGAGGGTCCTGAACATAAAGTAAAATCCCATTTTTCAGGCGGGTCCTGAACAAAAGTAAAATCCTATTTTTCAAGAGCGTCCTGAACTGAAAGTAGATCCCATTTTTCAGAGGGTCCTGAACAGAAGGTAAAACCCCATTTTTCAGGAGGGTCCATATCATAAAGTAAAATCCCATTTTTCAGGAGGGTCCTGAACAGAAAGTAAAATCCCATTTTTCAAGAAGGTCCTAAACAGAAGGTAAAATCCCATATTTCAAGAGGGTCCTGAACTGAAAGTAAATTCCCATTTTTCAGGAGGGTCCTGAACATAAAGTAAATTACCATTTTTCAGGAGGGACCTGAACGGAAGGTAAAACCCCATTTTTCAGGAGGGTCTTGAACATAAAGTGAAATCCCATTTTTCAGGAGGGTCCTGAACAGAAGGTAAAATCTCATTTTTCTGGAGGGTCCTGAACATAAAGTAAAATCCCATTTTTCAGGAGGGTTCTGAACTGAAAGTAAATTCCCATTTTTCAGGAGGGTCCTGAACTGAAAGTAAATTCCCATTTTTCAGGAGGGTCCTGAACTGAAAGTAAATTCCCATTTTTCAGGAGGGTCCTGAACATAAAGTAAATTCCCATTTTTCAGGAGGGTCTTGAACAGAAAGTATCATTCCATTTTTCTGGAGGGTCCTGAACAGAAAGTTAATTCCCATTTTTCAGGAGGGTCCTGAAAATAAAGTAAAATCCCATTTTTAAGGAGGGTCCTAAACAGAAAGTAAAATCCCATTTCTCAGGAGGGTCCTGAACATAAATTAAAATCCCATTTTTCAGGAGGGTTCTGAACTGAAAGTAAATTCCCATTTTTCAGGAGGGTCCTGAACTGAAAGTAAATTCCCATTTTTCAGGAGGGTCCTGAACTGAAAGTAAATTCCCATTTTTCAGGAGGGTCCTGAACTGAAAGTAAATTCACATTTTTCAGGAGGGTCCTGAACATAAAGTAAATTCCCATTTTTCAGGAGGGTCTTGAACAGAAAGTAAAATTCCATTTTTCTGGAGAGTCCTGAACAGAAAGTAAATTCCCATTTTTCAGGAGGGTCCTGAAAATAAAGTAAAATCCCATTTTTCAGGAGGGTCCTACACAAAAAGTAAAATACCATTTTTCAGGAGGGTCCTGAATTGAAAGTAAAATCCCATTTTTCAGGAGTGTCCTGAACAAAAGTAAAATCCCATTTTTCAGGAGGGTCCTGAACTGAAAGTAGATCCCATTTTTCAGGAGGGTCCTGAACAGAAGGTAAAACCCCATTTTTCAGGAGGGTCCTGAACATAAAGTAAAATCACATTTCTCAGGAGGGTCCTGAACAGTAAGTAAAATCCCATATTTCAGGAGGGTCCTGAACTGAAAATAAATTCCCATTTTTCAGGAGGGTCCTGAACATAAAGTAAATTCCCATTTTTCAGGAGGGACCTGAACAGAAAGTAAAATCCCATTTTTCAGGAGGGTCCTGAACTAAAAGTAAAATCCCATTTTTCAGGATGGTCCTGAACATTAACTAAAATCCCATTTTTCAGGAGGGTCCTGAACAGAAAGTAAAATCCCATTTTTCAGGCGGGTCCTGAACATAAAGTAAAATCCCATTTTTCAGGAGGGTCCTGAAAGAAGGTAAAATCTCATTTTTCAGGAGGGTCCTGAACATAAAGTAAAATCCCATTTTTAAGGAGGGTTCTGAACTGAAAGTAAATTCCCATTTTTCAGGAGGGTCCTGAACAGAAAGTAAAATTCCATTTTTCAGGAGTGTCCTGAACAGAAAGTAAATTCCCATTTTTCAGGAGCGTCCTGGAAATAAAGTAAAATCCCATTTTTCAGGAGGGTTTCTGAACAGAAAGTAAATTCCCATTTTTCAGGAGGGTCCTGAAAATAAAGTAAAATCCCATTTTTCAGAGGGTCCTGAACAGAAGGTAAAACCCCATTTTTCAGGAGGGTCCATATCATAAAGTAAAATCCCATTTTTCAGGAGGGTCCTGAACAGAAAGTAAAATCCCATTTTTCAAGAAGGTCCTAAACAGAAGGTAAAATCCCATATTTCAAGAGGGTCCTGAACTGAAAGTAAATTCCCATTTTTCAGGAGGGTCCTGAACATAAAGTAAATTACCATTTTTCAGGAGGGACCTGAACAGAAGGTAAAACCCCATTTTTCAGGAGGGTCTTGAACATAAAGTAAAATCCCATTTTTCAGGAGGGTCCTGAACAGAAGGTAAAATCTCATTTTTCTGGAGGGTCCTGAACATAATGTAAAATCCCATTTTTCAGGAGGGTTCTGAACTGAAAGTAAATTCCCATTTTTCAGGAGGGTCCTGAACTGAAAGTAAATTCCCATTTTTCAGGAGGGTCCTGAACATAAAGTAAATTCCAATTTTTCAGGAAGGACCTGAACAGAAAGTAAAATCCCATTTTTCAGGAGGGTCCTAAACTGAAAGTAAAATCCCATTTTTCAGGATGGTCCTGAACATTAAGTAAAATCCCATTTTTCAGGAGGGTCCTGAACAGAAAGTAAAATCCCATTTTTCAGGAGGGTCCTGAACATAAAGTAAAATCCTATTTTTCAGGAGGGTCCTGAAAGAAGGTAAAATCTCATTTTTCAGGAGTGTCCTGAACATAAAGTAAAATCCCATTTTTAAGGAGGGTTCTGAACTGAATGTAAATTCCCATTTTTCAGGAGGGTCCTGAACAGAAAGTAAAATTCCATTTTTCAGGAGTGTCCTGAACAGAAAGTAAATTCCCATTTTTCAGGAGGGTCCTGGAAATAAAGTAAAATCCCATTTTTCAGGAGGGTTTCTGAACAGAAAGTAAATTCCCATTTTTCAGGAGGGTCCTGAAAATAAAGTAAAATCCCATTTTTCAGATTGTCCTGAACAGAAGGTAAAACCCCATTTTTCAGGAGGGTCCTGAACATAAAGTAAAATCCCATTTTTCAGGAGGGTCCTGAACAGAAAGTAAAATCCCATTTTTCAAGAAGGTCCTAAACAGAAGGTAAAATCCCATATTTCAAGAGGGTCCTGAACTGAAAGTAAATTCCCATTTTTCAGGAGGGTCCTGAACATAAAGTAAATTACCATTTTTCAGGAGGGACCTGAACAGAAGGTAAAACCCCATTTTTCAGGAGGGTCTTGAACATAAAGTAAAATCCCATTTTTCAGGAGGGTCCTGAACAGAAGGTAAAATCTCATTTTTCTGGAGGGTCCTGAACATAATGTAAAATCCCATTTTTCAGGAGGGTTCTGAACTGAAAGTAAATTCCCATTTTTCAGGAGGGTCCTGAACTGAAAGTAAATTCCCATTTTTCAGGAGGGTCCTGAACTGAAAGTAAATTCCCATTTTTCAGGAGGGTCCTGAACATAAAGTAAATTCCCATTTTTCAGGAGGGTCTTGAACAGAAAGTAAAATTCCATTTTTCTGGAGGGTCCTGAACAGAAAATAAATTCCCATTTTTCAGGAGGGTCCTGAAAATAAAGTAAAATCCCATTTTTAAGGAGGGTCCTAAACAGAAAGTAAAATCCCATGTCTCAGGAGGGTCCTGAACATAAAGTAAAATCCAATTTTTCAGGAGGGTTCTGAACTGAAAGTAAATTCCCATTTTTCAGGAGGGTCCTGAACTGAAAGTAAATTCCCATTTTTCAGGAGGGTCCTGAACTGAAAGTAAATTCCCATTTTTCAGGAGGGTCCTGAACTGAAAGTAAATTCCCATTTTTCAGGAGGGTCCTGAACATAAAGTAAATTCCCATTTTTCAGGAGGGTCTTGAACAGAAAGTAAAATTCCATTTTTCTCGAGGGTCCTGAACTGAAAGTAAATTCCCATTTTTCAGGAGGGTCCTGAAAATAAAGTAAAATCCCATTTTTCAGGAGGGTCCTACACATAAAGTAAAATACCATTTTTCAGGAGGGTCCTGAATTGAAAGTAAAATCACATTTTTCAGGAGTGTCCTGAACAAAAGTAAAATCCCATTTTTCAGGAGGGTCCTGAACTGAAAGTAGATCCCATTTTTCAGGAGGGTCCTGAACAGAACGTAAAACCCCATTTTTCAGGAGGGTCCTGAACATAAAGTAAAATCAAATTTTTCAGGAGGGTCCTGAACAGAAAGTAAAATCCCATATTTCAGGAGGGTCCTGAACTGAAAATAAATTCCCATTTTTCAGGAGGTTCCTGAACATAAAGTAAATTCCCATTTTTCAGGAGGGACCTGAACAGAAAGTAAAATCCCATTTTTCAGGAGGGTCCTGAACTGAAAGTAAAATCCCATTTTTCAGGATGGACCTAAACATTAAGTAAAATCCCATTTTTCAGGAGGGTCCTGAACAGAAAGTAAAATCCCATTTTTCAGGCGGGTCCTGAACATAAAGTAAAATCCCATTTTTAAGGAGGGTCCTGAAAGAAGGTAAAATCTCATTTTTCAGGAGGGTCCTGAACATAAAGTAAAATCCCATTTTTAAGGAGGGTTCTGAACTGAAAGTAAATTCCCATTTTTCAGGAGGATCCTGAACAGAAAGTAAAATTCCATTTTTCAGGAGTGTCCTGAGCAGAAAGTAAATTCCCATTTTTCAGGAGGGTCCTGGAAATAAAGTAAAATCCCATTTTTCAGGAGGGTTTCTGAACAGAAAGTAAATTCCCATTTTTCAGGAGGGTCTTGAACATAAAGTAAAATCCCATTTTTCAGGAGGGTCCTGAACATAAAGTAAAATCACATTTTTCAGGAGGGTCCTGAACAGAAAGTAAAATCCCATATTTCAGGAGGGTCCTGAACTGAAAATAAATTCCCATTTTTCAGGAGGGTCCTGAACATAAAGTAAATTCCAATTTTTCAGGAAGGACCTGAACAGAAAGTAAAATCCCATTTTTCAGGAGGGTCCTAAACTGAAAGTAAAATCCCATTTTTCAGGATGGTCCTGAACATTAAGTAAAATCCCATTTTTCAGGAGGGTCCTGAACAGAAAGTAAAATCCCATTTTTCAGGAGGGTCCTGAACATAAAGTAAAATCCTATTTTTCAGGAGGGTCCTGAAAGAAGGTAAAATCTCATTTTTCAGGAGTGTCCTGAACATAAAGTAAAATCCCATTTTTAAGGAGGGTTCTGAACTGAATGTAAATTCCCATTTTTCAGGAGGGTCCTGAACAGAAAGTAAAATTCCATTTTTCAGGAGTGTCCTGAACAGAAAGTAAATTCCCATTTTTCAGGAGGGTCCTGGAAATAAAGTGAAATCCCATTTTTCAGGAGGGTTTCTGAACAGAAAGTAAATTCCCATTTTTCAGGAGGGTCCTGAAAATAAAGTAAAATCCCATTTTTCAGATTGTCCTGAACAGAAGGTAAAACCCCATTTTTCAGGAGGGTCCTGAACATAAAGTAAAATCCCATTTTTCAGGAGGGTCCTGAACAGAAAGTAAAATCCCATTTTTCAAGAAGGTCCAAAACAGAAGGTAAAATCCCATATTTCAAGAGGGTCCTGAACTGAAAGTAAATTCCCATTTTTCAGGAGGGTCCTGAACATAAAGTAAATTACCATTTTTCAGGAGGGACCTGAACAGAAGGTAAAACCCCATTTTTCAGGAGGGTCTTGAACATAAAGTAAAATCCCATTTTTCAGGAGGGTCCTGAACAGAAGGTAAAATCTCATTTTTCTGGAGGGTCCTGAACATAATGTAAAATCCCATTTTTCAGGAGGGTTCTGAACTGAAAGTAAATTCCCATTTTTCAGGAGGGTCCTGAACTGAAAGTAAATTCCCATTTTTCAGGAGGGTCCTGAACTGAAAGTAAATTCCCATTTTTCAGGAGGGTCCTGAACATAAAGTAAATTCCCATTTTTCAGGAGGGTCTTGAACAGAAAGTAAAATTCCATTTTTCTGGAGGGTCCTGAACAGAAAGTAAAATCCCATTTTTCAGGAGGGTCCTGAACATAAAGTAAAATCACATTTTTCAGGAGGGTCCTGAACAGAAAGTAAAATCCCATATTTCAGGAGGGTCCTGAACTGAAAATAAATTCCCATTTTTCAGGAGGGTCCTGAACATAAAGTAAATTCCAATTTTTCAGGAAGGACCTGAACAGAAAGTAAAATCCCATTTTTCAGGAGGGTCCTAAACTGAAAGTAAAATCCCATTTTTCAGGATGGTCCTGAACATTAAGTAAAATCCCATTTTTCAGGAGGGTCCTGAACAGAAAGTAAAATCCCATTTTTCAGGAGGGTCCTGAACATAAAGTAAAATCCTATTTTTCAGGAGGGTCCTGAAAGAAGGTAAAATCTCATTTTTCAGGAGTGTCCTGAACATAAAGTAAAATCCCATTTTTAAGGAGGGTTCTGAACTGAATGTAAATTCCCATTTTTCAGGAGGGTCCTGAACAGAAAGTAAAATTCCATTTTTCAGGAGTGTCCTGAACAGAAAGTAAATTCCCATTTTTCAGGAGGGTCCTGGAAATAAAGTAAAATCCCATTTTTCAGGAGGGTTTCTGAACAGAAAGTAAATTCCCATTTTTCAGGAGGGTCCTGAAAATAAAGTAAAATCCCATTTTTCAGATTGTCCTGAACAGAAGGTAAAACCCCATTTTTCAGGAGGGTCCTGAACATAAAGTAAAATCCCATTTTTCAGGAGGGTCCTGAACAGAAAGTAAAATCCCATTTTTCAAGAAGGTCCTAAACAGAAGGTAAAATCCCATATTTCAAGAGGGTCCTGAACTGAAAGTAAATTCCCATTTTTCAGGAGGGTCCTGAACATAAAGTAAATTACCATTTTTCAGGAGGGACCTGAACAGAAGGTAAAACCCCATTTTTCAGGAGGGTCTTGAACATAAAGTAAAATCCCATTTTTCAGGAGGGTCCTGAACAGAAGGTAAAATCTCATTTTTCTGGAGGGTCCTGAACATAATGTAAAATCCCATTTTTCAGGAGGGTTCTGAACTGAAAGTAAATTCCCATTTTTCAGGAGGGTCCTGAACTGAAAGTAAATTCCCATTTTTCAGGAGGGTCCTGAACTGAAAGTAAATTCCCATTTTTCAGGAGGGTCCTGAACATAAAGTAAATTCCCATTTTTCAGGAGGGTCTTGAACAGAAAGTAAAATTCCATTTTTCTGGAGGGTCCTGAACAGAAAATAAATTCCCATTTTTCAGGAGGGTCCTGAAAATAAAGTAAAATCCCATTTTTAAGGAGGGTCCTAAACAGAAAGTAAAATCCCATTTCTCAGGAGGGTCCTGAACATAAAGTAAAATCCAATTTTTCAGGAGGGTTCTGAACTGAAAGTAAATTCCCATTTTTCAGGAGGGTCCTGAACTGAAAGTAAATTCCCATTTTTCAGGAGGGTCCTGAACTGAAAGTAAATTCCCATTTTTCAGGAGGGTCCTGAACTGAAAGTAAATTCCCATTTTTCAGGAGGGTCCTGAACATAAAGTAAATTCCCATTTTTCAGGAGGGTCTTGAACAGAAAGTAAAATTCCATTTTTCTCGAGGGTCCTGAACTGAAAGTAAATTCCCATTTTTCAGGAGGGTCCTGAAAATAAAGTAAAATCCCATTTTTCAGGAGGGTCCTACACATAAAGTAAAATACCATTTTTCAGGAGGGTCCTGAATTGAAAGTAAAATCACATTTTTCAGGAGTGTCCTGAACAAAAGTAAAATCCCATTTTTCAGGAGGGTCCTGAACTGAAAGTAGATCCCATTTTTCAGGAGGGTCCTGAACAGAACGTAAAACCCCATTTTTCAGGAGGGTCCTGAACATAAAGTAAAATCACATTTTTCAGGAGGGTCCTGAACAGAAAGTAAAATCCCATATTTCAGGAGGGTCCTGAACTGAAAATAAATTCCCATTTTTCAGGAGGTTCCTGAACATAAAGTAAATTCCCATTTTTCAGGAGGGACCTGAACAGAAAGTAAAATCCCATTTTTCAGGAGGGTCCTGAACTGAAAGTAAAATCCCATTTTTCAGGATGGACCTAAACATTAAGTAAAATCCCATTTTTCAGGAGGGTCCTGAACAGAAAGTAAAATCCCATTTTTCAGGCGGGTCCTGAACATAAAGTAAAATCCCATTTTTAAGGAGGGTCCTGAAAGAAGGTAAAATCTCATTTTTCAGGAGGGTCCTGAACATAAAGTAAAATCCCATTTTTAAGGAGGGTTCTGAACTGAAAGTAAATTCCCATTTTTCAGGAGGATCCTGAACAGAAAGTAAAATTCCATTTTTCAGGAGTGTCCTGAGCAGAAAGTAAATTCCCATTTTTCAGGAGGGTCCTGGAAATAAAGTAAAATCCCATTTTTCAGGAGGGTTTCTGAACAGAAAGTAAATTCCCATTTTTCAGGAGGGTCTTGAACATAAAGTAAAATCCCATTTTTCAGGAGGGTCCTGAACAGAAGGTAAAATCTCATTTTTCTGGAGGGTCCTGAACATAAAGTAAAATCCCATTTTTCAGGAGGGTTCTGAACTGAAAGTAAATTCCCATTTTTCAGGAGGGTCCTTTACTGAAAGTAAATTCCCATTTTTCAGGAGGGTCCTGAACTGAAAGTAAATTCCCATTTTTCAGGAGGGTCCTGAACATAAAGTAAATTCCCATTTTTCAGGAGGGTCTTGAACAGAAAGTAAAATTCCATTTTTCTGGAGGGTCCTGAACAGAAAGTAAATTCCCATTTTTCAGGAGGGTCCTTAAAATAAAGTAAAATCCCATTTTTAAGGAGGGTCCTAAACAGAAAGTAAAATCCCATTTCTCAGGAGGGTCCAGAACATAAAGTAAAATCCCATTTTTCAGGAGGGTTCTGAACTGAAAGTAAATTCCCATTTTTCAGGAGGGTCCTGAACTGAAAGTAAATTCCCATTTTTCAGGAGGGTCCTGAACTGAAAGTAAATTCCCATTTTTCAGGAGGGTCCTGAACTGAAAGTAAATTCCCATTTTTCAGGAGGGTCCTGAACATAAAGTAAATTCCCATTTTTCAGGAGGGTCTTGAACAGAAAGTAAAATTCCATTTTTCTGGAGGGTCCTGAACAGAAAGTAAATTCCCATTTTTCAGGAGGGTCCTGAAAATAAAGTAAAATCCCATTTTTCAGGAGGGTCCTACACATAAAGTAAAATACCATTTTTCAGGAGGGTCCTGAATTGGAAGTAAAATCCCATTTTTCAGGAGTGTCCTGAACAAAAGTAAAATCCCATTTTTCAGGAGGGTCCTGAACTGAAAGTAGATCCCATTTTTCAGGAGGGTCCTGAACAGAAGGTAAAACCCCATTTTTCAGGAGGGTCCTGAACATAAAGTAAAATCACATTTTTCAGGAGGGTCCTGAACAGAAAGTAAAATCCCATATTTCAGGAGGGTCCAGAACTGAAAATAAATTCCCATTTTTCAGGAGGGTCCTGAACATAAAGTAAATTCCCATTTTTCAGGAGGGACCTGAACAGAAAGTAAAATCCCATTTTTCAGGAGGGTCCTGAACTGAAAGTAAAATCCTATTTTTCAGGATGGACCTGAACATTAAGTAAAATCCCATTTTTCAGGAGGGTCCTGAACAGAAAGTAAAATCCCATTTTTCAGGCGGGTCCTGAACATAAAGTAAAATCCCATTTTTCAGGAGGGTCCTGAAAGAAGGTAAAATCTCATTTTTCAGGAGGGTCCTGAACATAAAGTAAAATCCCATTTTTAAGGAGGGTTCTGAACTGAAAGTAAATTCCCATTTTTCAGGAGGGTCCTGAACAGAAAGTAAAATTCCATTTTTCAGGAGTGTACTGAACAGAAAGTAAATTCCCATTTTTCAGGAGGGTCCTGGAAATAAAGTAAAATCCCATTTTTCAGGAGGGTTTCTGAACAGAAAGTAAATTCCCATTTTTCAGGAGGGTCCTGAAAATAAAGTAAAATCCCATTTTTCAGGAGGGTCTTGAACAGAAAGTAAAATCCTATTTTTCAAGAGGGTCCTGAACATAAAGTAAAATCCCATTTTTCAGGATGGTCCTGAACAGAGAGTAAAATCCCATTTTTCAGGAGGGTCCTGAACATAAAGTAAAATCCCATTTTTCAGGAGGGTCCTGAATTGAAAGTAAAATCCCATTTTTCAGGAGGGTCCTGAACAAAAGTAAAATCCCATTTTTCAGGAGGGTCCTGAACTGAAAATAGATCCCATTTTTCAAGAGGGCCTGAATAGAAGGTAAAACCCCATTTTTCAGGAGGGTCCTGAACATAAAGTAAAATCACATTTTTCAGAAGGGTCCTGAACAGAAAGTAAAATCCCATATTTCAGGAGGGTCCTGAACTGAAAGTAAATTCCAATTTTTCAGGACGGTCCTGAAAATAAAGTAAATTCCCATTTTTAAGGAGGGACGTGAACAGAAAGAAAAATCCCATTTTTCAGGGGGGTCCTGAACTGAAAGTAAAATCCCATTTTTCAGGATGGTCCTGAACATAAAGTAAAATCCCATTTTTCAGGAGGGTCCTGAACAGAAAGTAAAATCCCATTTTTCATACGGGTCCTAAACATAAAGTAAAATCCCATTTTTCAGGAGGGTCCTGAACAGAAGGTAAAATCTCATTTTTCAGGAGGGTCCTGAACATAAAGTAAAATCTCATTTTTCAGGAGGGTTCTGAACTGAAAGTATATTACCATTTTTCAGGAGGGTCCTGAACTGATAGTAAATTCCCATTTTTCAGGAGGGTCCTGAACTGAAAGTAAATTCCCATTTTTCAGGAGGGTCCTGAACATAAAGTAAATTCCCATTTTTCAGGAGGGTCATGAAAAGAAAGTAAAATTCCATTTTCAGGAGGGTCCTGAACAGAAAGTAAAATCCCATTTTTCAGGAGAGTCCTGAACAGAAAGTAAATCCCATTTTTCAGGAGGATCTTGAACAGATAGTAAAATCCAATTTTTCAGGAGGATCCTGAACAGAATGTAAAATCCCATTTTTCAAGAGGGTCCTGAACATAAAGTAAAATCCCATTTTTTAGGAGGGTCCTGAACAGAAGGTAAAATCCCATTTTTGAGGAGGGTCTTGAACTGAAAGTAAATTCCCATTTTTCAGGAGGGTCCTGAACATAAAGTAAATTCCTATTTATCAGGAGGGACCTGAACAGAAAGTAAAATCCCATTTTTCAGGAGGGTCCTGAACTGAAAGTAAATTCCCATTTTTAAGGAGGGTCCTGAACATAAAGTAAAATCCCATTTTTCAGGAGGGTCCTGAACATAAAGTAAAATCCCATTTTTCAGGAGGGTCCTGAACATAAAGTAAATTCCCAATTTTAAGGAGGGTCCTGAACATAAAGTAAAATCCCATTTTTCAGGCGGGTCCTAAACATAAAGTAAAATCCCATTTTTCAGGAGGGTCCTGAACAGAAGGTAAAATCTCATTTTTCAGGAGGGTCCTGAACATAAAGTAAAATCTCATTTTTCAGGAGGGTTCTGAACTGAAAGTATATTACCATTTTTCAGGAGGGTCCTGAACTGATAGTAAATTCCCATTTTTCAGGAGGGTCCTGAACTGAATGTAAATTCCCATTTTTCAGGAGGGTCCTGAACATAAAGTAAATTCCCATTTTTCAGGAGGGTCATGAAAAGAAAGTAAAATTCCATTTTCAGGAGGGTCCTGAACAGAAAGTAAATTCCAATTTTTCAGGAGGGTCCTGAAATTAAAGTAAAATCCCATTTTTAAGGAGGGTCCTGAACAGAAATTAAAATCCCATTTCTCAGGAGGGTCCTGAACAGAAAGTAAAATCCCATTTTTCAGGAGGGTTTCTGAACAGAATGTAAATTCCCATTTTTCAGGAGGGTCCTGAACATAAAGTAAAATCCCATTTTTCATGAGGGTCCTGAACAGAAAGTAAAATCCTATTTTTCAGGAGGGTCCTGAACATAAAGTAAAATCTCATTTTTCAGGAGGGTCGTGAACAGACAGTCAAATCCCATTTTTCAGGAGGGTTTTGAACTGAAAGTAGATCCCATTTTTCAGGAGGGACCTGAACAGAAGGTAAAACCCCATTTTTCAGGAGGGTCCTGAACATAAAGTAAAATCATATTTTTCAGGAGGGTCCTGAACAGAAAGTAAAATCCCATATTTCAGGAGGGTCCTGAACTGAAAGTAAATTCCCATATTTCAGGAGGGTCCTGAACATAAATTAAATTCCCATTTTTCAGGAGGGACCTGAACAGAAAGTAAAATCCCATTTTTCAGGAGGGTCCTGAACAGACAGTCAAATCCCATTTTTCAGGAGGGTTTTGAACTGAAAGTAGATCCCATTTTTCAGGAGGGACCTGAACAGAAGGTAAAACCCCATTTTTCAGGAGGGTCCTGAACATAAAGTAAAATCATATTTTTCAGGAGGGTCCTGAACAGAAAGTAAAATCCCATATTTCAGGAGGGTCCTGAACTGAAAGTAAATTCCCATATTTCAGGAGGGTCCTGAACATAAAGTAAATTCCCATTTTTCAGGAGGGACCTGAACAGAAAGTAAAATCCCATTTTTCAGGAGGGTCCTGAACTGAAAGTAAAATCCCATTTTTCAGGATTGTCCTGAACATAAAGTAAAATCCCATTTATCAGGAGGGTCCTGAACAGAAGGTAAAATCTCATTTTCAGGAGGGACCTGAACAAAAAGTAAAATTCCCATTTTTCAGGAGGGTCCTGAACATAAAGTAAAATCCCATTTTACAGGAAGGTCCTAAACAGAAAGTAAAATTCCCATTTTGCAAGAGGGTCCTGAAAAGAAGGTAAAATCCCATTTTTCAGGAGGGTCCTGAACATAAAGTAAAATCCCATTTTTCAGGAGGGTCCTGAACTGAAAGTAAATTCCCATTTTTCAGGAGGGTCCTGAACATAATGTAAATTCCCATTTTTCAGGAAGATCCTGACCAGAAAGTAAAATTCCATTTTTCAGGAGGGTCCTGAACATAAATTAAATTCCCAGTTTTCAGAAGGGTCATGAACATAAAGTAAATTCCCATTTTCCAGGAGGGTCCTGAACAGAAAGTAAAATTCCATTTTTCAGGAGGGTCCTGAACAGAAAGTAAATTCCCATTTTTCATGAGGGTTCTGAACATAAAGTAAAATCCCATTTTTCAGGAGGGTCCTAAACAGAAAGTAAAATACCATTTATCAGGAGGGTCCTGAACAGAAAGTAAAATCCCATTTTTCAGGAGAGTCCTGAACAGAATGTAAATCCCATTTTTCAGGAGGATCTTGAACAGAAAGTAAAATCCAATTTTTCAGGAGGATCCTGAACAGAATGTAAAATCCCATTTTTCAGGAAGGTCCTGAACATAAAGTAAAATCCCATTTTTTAGGAGGGTCTTGAACTGAAAGTAAATTCCCATTTTTCAGGAGGGTCCTGAACATAAAGTAAATTCCTATTTTTCAGGAGGGACCTGAACAGAAAGTAAAATCCCATTTTTCAGGAGGGTCCTGAACTGAAAGTAAATTCCAATTTTTAAGGAGGGTCCTGAACATAAAGTAAAATCCCATTTTTCAGGAGGGTCATGAAAAGAAAGTAAAATTCCATTTTCAGGAGGGTCCTGAACAGAAAGTAAAATCCCATTTTTCAGGAGAGTCCTGAACAGAAAGTAAATCCCATTTTTCAGGAGGATCTTGAACAGAAAGTAAAATCCAATTTTTCAGGAGGATCCTGAACAGAATGTAAAATCGCATTTTTCAAGAGGGTCCTGAACATAAAGTAAAATCCCATTTTTTAGGAGGGTCCTGAACAGAAGGTAAAATCCCATTTTTGAGGAGGGTCTTGAACTGAAAGTAAATTCCCATTTTTCAGGAGGGTCCTGAACATAAAGTAAATTCCTATTTTTCAGGAGGGACCTGAACAGAAAGGAAAATCCCATTTTTCAGGAGGGTCCTGAACTGAAAGTAAATTCCCATTTTTAAGGAGGGTCCTGAACATAAAGTAAAATCCCATTTTTCAGGAGGGTCCTGAACATAAAGTAAAATCCCATTTTTCAGGAGGGTCCGGAACATAAAGTAAAATCCCATTTTTCAGGCGGGTCCTAAACATAAAGTAAAATCCCATTTTTCAGGAGGGTCCTGAACAGAAGGTAAAATCTCATTTTTCAGGAGGGTCCTGAACATAAAGTAAAATCTCATTTTTCAGGAGGGTTCTGAACTGAAAGTATATTACCATTTTTCAGGAGGGTCCTGAACTAATAGTAAATTCTCATTTTTCAGGAGGGTCCTGAACTGAATGTAAATTCCCATTTTTCAGGAGGGTCCTGAACATAAAGTAAATTCCCATTTTTCAGGAGGGTCATGAAAAGAAAGTAAAATTCCATTTTCAGAAGGGTCCTGAACAGAAAGTAAATTCCAATTTTTCAGGAGGGTCATGAAAATAAAGTAAAATCCCATTTTTAAGGAGGGTCCTGAACAGAAAGTAAAATCCCATTTCTCAGGAGGGTCCTGAACAGAAAGTAAAATCCCATTTTTCAGGAGGGTTTCTGAACAGAATGTAAATTCCCATTTTTCAGGAGGGTCCTGAACATAAAGTAAAATCCCATTTTTCATGAGGGTCCTGAACAGAAAGTAAAATCCTATTTTTCAGGAGGGTCCTGAACATAAAGTAAAATCTCATTTTTCAGGAGGGTCCTGAACAGAAAGTCAAATCCCATTTTTTAGGAGGATTTTGAACTGAAAGTAGATCCCATTTTATAGGAGGGACCTTAACAGAAGGTAAAACCCCATTTTTCAGGAGGGTCCTGAACATAGAGTAAAATCATATTTTTCAGGAGGGTCCTGAACAGAAAGTAAAATCCCATATTTCAGGAGGGTCCTGAACTGAAAGTAAATTCCCATTTTTCAGGAGGGTCCTGAACATAAAGTAAATTCCCATTTTTCAGGAGGGACCTGAACAGAAAGTAAAATCCCATTTTTCAGGAGGGTCCTGAACTGAAAGTAAAATCCCATTTTTCAGGATTGTCCTGAACATAAAGTAAAATCCCATTTATCAGGAGGGTCCTGAACAGAAGGTAAAATCTCATTTTCAGGAGGGACCTGAACAAAAAGTAAAATTCCCATTTTTCAGGAGGGTCCTGAACATAAAGTAAAATCCCATTTTTCAGGAGGGTCCTAAATAGAAAGTAAAATTCCCATTTTGCAAGAGGGTCCTGAAAAGAAGGTAAAATCCCATTTTTTAGGAGGGTCCTGAACATAAAGTAAAATCCCATTTTTCAGGAGGGTCCTGAAC
This sequence comes from Capsicum pubescens, assembly GCA_030864215.1. NCBI lineage: Eukaryota > Viridiplantae > Streptophyta > Magnoliopsida > Solanales > Solanaceae > Capsicum > Capsicum pubescens. Next base: position 21,648,532 of record CM061543.1, read on the forward strand.
TGAAAGTAAATTCCCATTTTTCAGGAGGGTCCTGAACATAATGTAAATTCCCATTTTTCAGGAAGATCCTGACCAGAAAGTAAAATTCCATTTTTCAGGAGGGTCCTGAACATAAATTAAATTCCCAGTTTTCAGGAGGGTCCAGAACATAAAGTAAATTCCCATTTTCCAGGAGGGTCCTGAACAGAAAGTAAAATTCCATTTTTCAGGAGGGTCCTGAACAGAAAGTAAATTCCCATTTTTCATGAGGGTTCTGAACATAAAGTAAAATCCCATTTTTCAGGAGGGTCCTAAACAGAAAGTAAAATACCATTTATCAGGAGGGTCCTGAACAGAAAGTAAAATCTAATTTTTCAGGAGAGTCCTGAACAGAAAGTAAATCCCATTTTTCAGGAGGATCTTGAACAGAAAGTAAAATCCAATTTTTCAGGAGGATCGTGAACAGAATGTAAAATCCCATTTTTCAGGAGGGTCCTGAACATAAAGTAAAATCCCATTTTTTAGGAGGGTCCTGAACAGAAGGTAAAATCCCATTTTTCAGGAGGGTCTTGAACTGAAAGTAAATTCCCATTTTTCAGGAGGGTCCTGAACATAAAGTAAATTCCTATTTTTCAGGAGGGACCTGAACAGAAAGTAAAATCCCATTTTCAGGAGGGTCCTGAACTGAAAGTAAATTCCCATTTTTAAGGAGGGTCCTGAACATAAAGTAAAATCCCATTTTTCAGGAGGGTCCTGAACATAAAGTAAAATCCAATTTTTCAGGAGGGTCCTGAACATAAAGTAAATTCCCAATTTTAAGGAGGGTCCTGAACATAAAGTAAAATCCCATTTTTCAGGAGGGTCCTGAACAGAAAGTAAAATCCCATTTTTCAGGAGGGTCCTGAACATTAAGTAAAATCCCATTATTCAGGAGGGTACTGAACTGAAAGTAAATTCCCATTTTTCAGGAGGGTCCTGAACTGAAAGTAAATTCCCATTTTTCAGGAGGGTCCTGAACATAAAGTAAAATCCCATTTTTCAGGAGGGTCCTGAACAGAGAGTAAAAATCTCATTTTTCAGGAGGGTCCTGAACAGAAGGTAAAATCCTATTTTTCAGGAGGGTCCTGAACATAAAGTAAAATCCCATTTTTCAGGAGGGTCCTGAACTGAAAGTAAATTCCCATTTTTCAGGAGGGTCCTGAACTTAAATTAAATTCCCATTTTTCAGGAGGGTCTAGAACAGAAAGTAAAATTTCATTTTTCAGGAGGTTCCTGAACTGAAAGTAAATACCCATTTTTCAGGAGGGTCCTGAACATAAAGTAAAATCCCATTTATCAGGAGGTTCCTAAACATAAAGGAAAATCCCATTTTTCAGGAGGGTCCTGAACAGAAAGTAAAATCCTATTTTTCAGGAGGGTCCTGAACAGAAAGTAAATTCTCATTTTTCAGGATGGTCCTGAGCATAAAGTAAAATCCCATTTTCCAGGAGGGTCCTGAACATAAAGTAAAATCCCATTTTTCAGGAGGGTCCTGAACAAAAGTAAAATCCTATTTTTCAGGAGGGTTCTGAACTGAAAGTAGATCCCATTTTTCAGGAGGGTCCTGAACAGAAGGTAAAACCCCATTTTTCAGGAGGGTCCTGAAAATAAAGTAAAATCCCATTTTTCAGGAGGGTCTTGAACAGAAAGTAAAATCCTATTTTTCAGGAGGGTCCTGAACATAAAGTAAAATCCCATTTTTCAGGAGGGTCCTGAACAGAGAGTAAAATCCCATTTTTCAGGAGGGTCCTGAACATAAAGTAAAATCCCATTTTTCAGGAGGGTCCTGAATTGAAAGTAAAATCCCATTTTTCAGGAGGGTCCTGAACAAAAGTAAAATCCCACTTTTCAGGAGGGTCCTGAACTGAAAATAGATCCCATTTTTCAAGAGGGCCTGAACAGAAGGTAAAATCCCATTTTTTAGGAGGGTCCAGAACATAAAGTAAAATCACATTTTTCAGAAGGGTCCTGAACAGAAAGTAAAATCCCATATTTCAGGAGGGTCCTGAACTGAAAGTAAATTCCCATTTTTCAGGAGGGTCCTGAACATAAAGTAAATTCCCATTTTTAAGGAGGGACGTGAACAGAAAGAAAAATCCCATTTTTCAGGGGGGTCCTGAACTGAAAGTAAAATCCCATTTTTCAGGATGATCCTGAACATAAAGTAAAATCCCATTTTTCAGGAGGGTCCTGAACAGAAAGTAAAATCCCATTTTTCAGGCGGGTCCTAAACATAAAGTAAAATCCCATTTTTCATAAGGGTCCTGAACAGAAGGTAAAATCTCATTTTTCAGGAGGGTCCTGAACATAAAGTAAAATCTTATTTTTCAGGAGGGTTCTGAACTGAAAGTATATTACCATTTTTCAGGAGGGTCCTGAACTGATAGTAAATTCCCATTTTTCAGGAGGGTCCTGAACTGAAAGTAAATTCCCATTTTTCAGGAGGGTCCTGAACATAAAGTAAATTCCCATTTTTCAGGAGGGTCATGAAAAGAAAGTAAAATTCCATTTTCAGGAGGGTCCTGAACAGAAAGTAAAATCCCATTTTTCAGGAGAGTCCTGAACAGAAAGTAAATCCCATTTTTCAGGAGGATCTTGAACAGAAAGTAAAATCCAATTTTTCAGGAGGATCCTGAACAGAATGTAAAATCCCATTTTTCAAGAGGGTCCTGAACATAAAGTAAAATCCCATTTTTTAGGAGGGTCCTGAACAGAAGGTAAAATCCCATTATTGAGGAGAGTCTTGAACAGAAAGTAAATTCCCATTTTTCAGGAGGGTCCTGAACATAAAGTAAATTCCTATTTTTCAGGAGGGACCTGAACATAAAGTAAAATCCCATTTTTCAGGAGGGTCCTGAACTGAAAGTAAATTCCCATTTTTAAGGAGGGTCCTGAACATAAAGTAAAATCCCATTTTTCAGGAGGGTCCTGAACATAAAGTAAAATCCCAATTTTCAGGAGGGTCCTGAACATAAAGTAAATTCCCAATTTTAAGGAGGGTCCTGAACATAAAGTAAAATCCCATTTTTCAGGCGGGTCCTAAACATAAAGTAAAATCCAATTTTTCAGGAGGGTCCTGAACAGAAGGTAAAATCACATTTTTCAGGAGGGTCCTGAACATAAAGTAAAATCTCATTTTTCAGGAGGCTTCTGAACTGAAAGTATATTACCATTTTTCAGGAGGGTCCTGAACTGATAGTCAATTCCCATTTTTATGGAGGGTCCTGAACTGAATGTAAATTCCCATTTTTCAGGAGGGTCCTGAACATAAAGTAAATTCCCATTTTTCAGGAGGGTCATGAAAAGAAAGTAAAATTCCATTTTCAGGAGGGTCCTGAACAGAAAGAAAATTCCAATTTTTCAGGAGGGTCCTGAAAATAAAGTAAAATCCCATTTTTAAGGAGGGTCCTGAACAGAAAGTAAAATCCCATTTCTCAGGAGGGTCCTGAAAAGAAAGTAAAATTCCATTTTTCAGGAGGGTTTCTGAACAGAATGTAAATTCCCATTTTTCAGGAGGGTCCTGAACATAAAGTAAAATCCCATTTTTCATGAGGGTCCTGAACAGAAAGTAAAATCCTATTTTTCAGGAGGGTCCTGAACATAAAGTAAAATCTCATTTTTCAGGAGGGTCCTGAACTGAAAGTCAAATCCCATTTTTCAGGAGGGTTTTGAACTGAAAGTAGATCCCATTTTTCAGGAGGGACCTGAACAGAAGGTAAAACCCCATTTTTCAGGAGGGTCCTGAACATAAAGTAAAATCATATTTTTCAGGAGAGTCCTGAGCAGAAAGTAAAATCCCATATTTCAGGAGGGTCCTGAACTGAAAGTAAATTCCCATTTTTCAGGAGGGTCCTGAACATAAAGTAAATTCCCATTTTTCAGGAGGGACCTGAACAGAAAGTAAAATCCCATTTTTCAGGAGGGTCCTGAACGAAAAGTAAAATCCCATTTATCAGGAGGGTCCTGAACAGAAGGTAAAATGTCATTTTTCAGGAGGGACCTGAACATAAAGTAAAATACCATTTTTCTGGATGGTTCTGAACTGAAAGTAAATTCCCATTTTTCAGGAGGGTCCTGAACTAAAAGTAAATTCCCATTTTTCAGGAGGGTCCTAAACAGAAAGTAAAATTCCCATTTTGCAAGAGGGTCCTGAAAAGAAGGTAAAATCCCATTTTTCAGGAGGGTCCTGAACATAAAGTAAAATCCCATTTTTCAGGAGGGTCCTGAACTGAAAGTAAATTCCCATTTTTCAGGAGGGTCCTGAACATAATGTAAATTCCCATTTTTCAGGAAGATCCTGACCAGAAAGTAAAATTCCATTTTTCAGGAGGGTCCTGAACATAAATTAAATTCCCAGTTTTCAGGAGGGTCCTGAACATAAAGTAAATTCCCATTTTCCAGGAGGGTCCTGAACAGAAAGTAAAATTCCATTTTTCAGGAGGGTCCTGAACAGAAAGTAAATTCCCATTTTTCATGAGGGTTTTGAACATAAAGTAAAATCCCATTTTTCAGGAGGGTCCTAAACAGAAAGTAAAATACCATTTATCAGGAGGGTCCTGAACAGAAAGTAAAATCCCATTTTTCAGGAGAGTCCTGAACAGAAAGTAAATCCCATTTTTCAGGAGGATCTTGAACAGAAAGTAAAATCCAATTTTTCAGGAGGATCCTGAACAGAATGTAAAATCCCATTTTTCAGGAGGGTCCTGAACATAAAGTAAAATCCCATTTTTTAGGAGAGTCCTGAACAGAAGGTAAAATCCCATTTTTGAGGAGGGTTTTGAACTGAAAGTAAATTCCCATTTTTCAGGAGGGTCCTGAACAAAAAGTAAATTCCTATTTTTCAGGAGGGACCTGAACAAAAAGTAAAATCCCATTTTTCAGGAGGGTCCTGAACTGAAAGTAAATTCCCATTTTTAAGGAGGGTCCTGAACATAAAGTAAAATCCCATTTTTCAGGAGGGTCCTGAACATAAAGTAAAATCCCATTTTTCAGGAGGGTCCTGAACATAAAGTAAATTCCCAATTTTAAGGAGGGTCCTGAACATAAAGTAAAATCCCATTTTTCAGGAGGGTCCTGAACAGAAGGTAAAATCCCATTTTTCAGGAGGGTCCTGAACATAAAGTAAAATCCCATTATTCAGGAGGGTCCTGAACTGAAAGTAAATTCCCATTTTTCAGGAGGGTCCTGAACTGAAAGTAAATTCCCATTTTTCAGGAGGGTCCTGAACATAAAGTAAAATCCCATTTTTCAGGAGGGTCCTGAACAGAGAGTAAAAATCTCATTTTTCAGGAGGGTCCTGAACAGAAGGTAAAATCCTATTTTTCAGGAGGGTCCTGAACATAAAGTAAAATCCCATTTTTCAGGAGGGTCCTGAACTGAAAGTAAATTCCCATTTTTCAGGAGGGTCCTGAACATAAATTAAATTCCCATTTTTCAGGAGGGTCTAGAACAGAAAGTAAAATTTCATTTTCAGGAGGTTCCTGAACTGAAAGTAAATACCCATTTTTCAGGAGGGTCCTGAACATAAAGTAAAATCCCATTTATCAGGAGGTTCCTAAACATAAAGGAAAATCCCATTTTTCAGGAGGGTCCTGAACAGAAAGTAAAATCCTATTTTTCAGGAGGGTCCTGAACAGAAAGTAAACTCTCATTTTTCAGGATGGTCCTGAGCATAAAGTAAAATCCCATTTTCCAGGAGGGTCCTGAACATAAAGTAAAATCCCATTTTTCAGGAGGGTCCTGAACAAAAGTAAAATCCTATTTTTCAGGAGGGTCCTGAACTGAAAGTAGATCCCATTTTTCCGGAGGGTCCTGAACAGAAGGTAAAACCCCATTTTTCAGGAGGGTCCTGAACATAAAGTAAAATCCCATTTTTCAGGAGGGTCCTGAACAGAAAGTAAAATCCCATTTTGCAGTAGGGTCCTGAATAGAAAGTAAAATCCCATTTTTCAACAGGGTCCTGAACATAAAGTAAAACCCTATTTTTCAGGAGGGTCCTGAACAGAAGGTAAAATCCCATATATCAGGAGGGTCCTGATCTGAAAGTAAATTCCCATTTTTCACGAGGGTCCTAAACATAAAGTAAATTCCCATTTTTCAGGGGGGCCTGAAAAGAGGGTAAAATCCTATTTTTCAGGAGGGTCCTGAACTGAAAGTAAATTCCCATTTTTCAGGAGGGTCCTGAACAAAAAGTAAAATCCCATTTTTCAGGAGGGTCCTGAACAGAAGGTAAAATCTCATTTTTCCGGAGGGTCCAGAACATAAAGTAAAATCCCATTTTTCTGGAGGGTTCTGAACTTAAAGTAAATTCCCATTTTTCAGGAGGGTCCTGAACTAAAAGTAAATTCCCATTTTTCAGGAGGGTCCTGAAGATAAAGTAAAATCCCATTTTTCAGGAGGGTCCTAAACAGAAAGTAAAAATCCCATTTTGCAGGAGGGTCCTGAACAGAAGGTAAAATCCCATTTTTCAGGAGGGTCCTGAACATAAAGTAAAATCCCATTTTTCAGGAGGATCCTGAACTGAAAGTAAATTCCGATTTTTCAGGAAGGTCCTGAACAGAAAGTAAAATTCCATTTTTCAGGAGGGTCCTGAACAGAAAGTAAATTCCCAGTTTTCAGGAGGGTCTTGAACATAAAGTAAATTCCCATTTTTCAGGATGGTCCTGAACAGAAAGTAAAATTCCATTTTTCAGGAGGGTCCTGAACATAAAGTAAAATCATATTTTTCAGGAGGGTCCTGAACAGAAAGTAAAATCCCATATTTCAGGAGGGTCCTGAACTGAAAGTAAATTCCCATTTTTCAGGAGGGTCCTGAACATAAAGTAAATTTCCATTTTTCAGGAGGGACCTGAACAGGAAGTAAAATCCCATTTTTCAGGAGGGTCCTGAACTGAAACTAAAATCCCATTTTTCAGGATTGTCCTGAACATAAAGTAAAATCCCATTTTTCAGGAGGGTCCTGAACAAAAGTAAAATCCTATTTTTCAGGAGGGTCCTGAACTGAAAGTAGATCCCATTTTTCCGGAGGGTCCTGAACAGAAGGTAAAACCCCATTTTTCAGGAGGGTCCTGAACATAAAGTAAAATCCCATTTTTCAGGAGGGTCCTGAACAGAAAGTAAAATCCCATTTTGCAGTAGGGTCCTGAATAGAAAGTAAAATCCCATTTTTCAACAGGGTCCTGAACATAAAGTAAAACCCTATTTTTCAGGAGGGTCCTGAACAGAAGGTAAAATCCCATATATCAGGAGGGTCCTGATCTGAAAGTAAATTCCCATTTTTCACGAGGGTCCTAAACATAAAGTAAATTCCCATTTTTCAGGGGGGCCTGAAAAGAGGGTAAAATCCTATTTTTCAGGAGGGTCCTGAACTGAAAGTAAATTCCCATTTTTCAGGAGGGTCCTGAACAAAAAGTAAAATCCCATTTTTCAGGAGGGTCCTGAACAAAAGGTAAAATCTCAATTTTCCGGAGGGTCCAGAACATAAAGTAAAATCCCATTTTTCTGGAGGGTTCTGAACTGAAAGTAAATTCCCATTTTTCAGGAGGGTCCTGAACTAAAAGTAAATTCCCATTTTTCAGGAGGGTCCTGAAGATAAAGTAAAATCCCATTTTTCAGGAGGGTCCTAAACAGAAAGTAAAAATCCCATTTTGCAGGAGGGTCCTGAACAGAAGGTAAAATCCCATTTTTCAGGAGGGTCCTGAACATAAAGTAAAATCCCATTTTTCAGGAGGATCCTGAACTGAAAGTAAATTCCGATTTTTCAGGAAGGTCCTGAACAGAAAGTAAAATTCCATTTTTCAGGAGGGTCCTGAACAGAAAGTAAATTCCCAGTTTTCAGGAGGGTCTTGAACATAAAATAAATTCCCATTTTTCAGGATGGTCCTGAACAGAAAGTAAAATTCCATTTTTCAGGAGGGTCCTGAACATAAAGTAAAATCATATTTTTCAGGAGGGTCCTGAACAGAAAGTAAAATCCCATATTTCAGGAGGGTCCTGAACTGAAAGTAAATTCCCATTTTTCAGGAGGGTCCTGAACATAAAGTAAATTTCCATTTTTCAGGAGGGACCTGAACAGAAAGTAAAATCCCATTTTTCAGGAGGGTCCTGAACTGAAACTAAAATCCCATTTTTCAGGATTGTCCTGAACATAAAGTAAAATCCCATTTATCAGGAGGGTCCTGAACAGAAGGTAAAATGTCATTTTTCAGGAGGGACCTGAACATAAAGTAAAATACCATTTTTCTGGATGGTTCTGAACTGAAAGTAAATTCCCATTTTTCAGGAGGGTCCTGAACTAAAAGTAAATTCCCATTTTTCAGGAGGGTCCTAAACAGAAAGTAAAATTCCCATTTTGCAAGAGGGTCCTGAACAGAAGGTAAAATCCCATTTTTCAAGAGGGTCCTGAACATAAAGTAAAATCCCATTTTTCAGGAGGGTCCTGAACTGAAAGTAAATTCCCATTTTTCAGGAGGGTCCTGAACATAATGTAAATTCCCATTTTTCAGGAAGGTCCTGAACAGAAAGTAAAATTCTATTTTTCAGGAGGGTCCTGAACATAAATTAAATTCCCAGTTTTCAGGAGGGTCCTGAACATAAAGTAAATTCCCATTTTTCAGGAGGGTCCTGAACAGAAAGTAAAATTCCATTTTTCAGGAGGGTCCTGAACAGAAAGTAAATTCCCATTTTTCATGAGGGTTCTGAACATAAAGTAAAATCCCATTTTCAGGAGGGTCCTAAACATAAAGTAAAATCCCATTTATCAGGAGGGTCCTGAAAAGAAAGTAAAATCCCATTTTTACGAAGAGTCCTGAACAGAAAGTAAATCCCATTTTTCAGGAGGATCTTGAACAGAAAGTAAAATTCCATTTTTCAGGAGGGTCCTGAACAGAAAGTAAATTCCCATTTTTCATGAGGGTTCTGAACATAAAGTAAAATCCCATTTTCAGGAGGGTCCTAAACATAAAGTAAAATCCCATTTATCAGGAGGGTCCTGAAAAGAAAGTAAAATCCCATTTTTACGAAGAGTCCTGAACAGAAAGTAAATCCCATTTTTCAGGAGGATCTTGAACAGAAAGTAAAATCCAATTTTTCAGGAGGATCCTGAACAGAAAGTAAAATCCCATTTTTCAGGAGGGTCCTGAACATAAAGTAAAATCCGATTTTTCAGGAGGGTCCTAAACATAAGGTAAAATCCCATTTTTGAGGAGGTTCTTGAACTGAAAGTAAATTCCAATTTTTCAGGAGGGTCCTGAACATAAAGTAAATTCCTATTTTTCAGGAGGGACCTGAACAGAAAGTAAAATCCTATTTTTCAGGAGGGTCCTGAACTGAAAGTAAATTCCCATTTTTAAGGAGGGTCCTGAACATAAAGTAAAATCCCATTTTTCAGGAGGGTCCTGAACATAAAGTAAAATCCCATTTTTCAGGAGGGTCCTGAACAGAAAGTAAAATCCCATTTTTCAGGAGGGTCCTGAAAATAAAGTAAAATCCCATTTTTCAGGAGGGTCCTGAACAGAAGGTAAAATCCCATTTTTCAGGAGGGTCCTGAACATAAAGTAAAATCCCATTATTCAGGAGGGTCCTGAACTGAAAGTAAATTCCAATTTTTCCGGAGGGTCCTGAACTGAAAGTAAATTCCCATTTTTCAGGAGGGTCCTGAACATAAAGTAAAATCCCATTTTTCAGGAGGGTCCTGAACAGAGAGTAAAAATCTCATTTTGCAGGAGGGTCCTGAACAGAAGGTAAAACCCTATTTTTCAGGAGGGTCCTGAACATAAAGTAAAATCCCATTTTTCAGGAGGGTCCTGAACTGAAAGTAAATTCCCATTTTTGAGGAGGGTCCTGAACATAAATTAAATTCCCATTTTTCAGGAGGGTCTAGAACAGAAAGTAAAATTTCATTTTTCAGGAGGTTCCTGAACTGAAAGTAAATACCCATTTTTCAGGAGGGTCCTGAACATAAAGTAAAATCCCATTTTTCAGGAGGTTCCTAAACATAAAGGAAAATCCCATTTTTCAGGAGGGTCCTGAACAGAAAGTAAAATCCCATTTTTCAGGAGGGTCCTGAACAGAAAGTAAATTCTCATTTTTCAGGATGGTCCTGAACATAAAGTAAAATCCTATTTTCCAGGAAGGTCCTGAACATAAAGTAAAATCCCATTTTTCTGGAGGGTCCTGAACAAAAGTAAAATCCTATTTTTCAGGAGGGTCCTGAACTGAAAGTAGATCCCATTTTTCAGGAGGGTCCTGAACAGAAGGTAAAATACCATTTTTCAGGAGGGTCCTGAAAAGAATGTAAAATCCCATTTTGTAGGAGGGTCCTGAACAGAAAGTAAAATCCCATTTTTCAAGAGGGTCCTGAACATAAAGTAAAATCCTATTTTTAAGGAGGGTCCTGAACAGAAGGTAAAATCCCATATATCAGGAGGGTCTTGAACTGAAAGTAAATTCCCATTTTTCAGGAGGGTACTGAACATAAAGTAAATTCCCATTTTTCAGGGGGGGCCTGAAAAGAAGGTAAAATCCTATTTTTCTGGAGGGTCCTGAACTGAAAGTAAATTCCCATTTTTCAGGAGGGTCCTGAACATAAAGTAAAATCCCATTTTTCAGGAGGGTCCTGAACAGAAGGTAAAATCTCATTTTTCAGGAGGGTCCTGAACATAAAGTAAAATCCCATTTTTCTGGAGGGTTCTGAACTGAAAGTAAATTCCCATTTTTCAGGAGGGTCCTGAACATAAAGTAAAATCCCATTTTTCAGGAGGGTCCTAAACAGAAAGTAAAAATCCCATTTAGCAGGAGGGTCCTGAACAGAAGGTAAAATCGCATTTTTCACGAGGGTCCTGAACATAAAGTAAAATCCCATTTTTCAGGAGGGTCCTGAACTGAAAGTAAATTCCCATTTTTCAGGAGGGTCCTGAACATAAAGTAAATTCCCATTTTTCAGGAAGGTCCTGAACATAAAGTAAAATTACATTTTTCAGGAGGGTCCTGAACAGAAAGTAAATTCCCAGTTTTCAGGAGGGTCTTGAACATTAAGTAAATTCCTATTTTTCTGGATTGTCTTGAACAGAAAGTAAAATTCCATTTTTCAGTAGGGTCCTGAACAGAAAGTAAATTCCCATTTTTCATGAGGGTCTTGAACAGAAAGTAAAATCCCATATTTCAGGCGGGTCCTGAACAGAAAGTAAAATCCCATTTTTCAGGAGGGTCCTGTACATAAAGTAAAATCCCATTTTTCAGGAGGGACCTGAACAGAAAGAAAAATCCCATTTTCAGGAGGGTCCTGAACTGATAGTAAATTCCCATTTTTAAGGAGGGTCCTGAACATAAAGTAAAATCCCATTTTTCAGGAGGGTCCTGAACATAAAGTAAAATCCCATTTTTCAGAAGGGTCCTGAACAGAAAGTAAAATCCCAATTTTCAGGAGGGTCCTGAAAATAAAGTAAAATCCCATTTTTCAGGAGGGTCCTGAACAGAAGGTTAAATCCCATTTTTCAGGAGGGTCCTGAACATAAAGTAAAATCCCACTTTTCAGGAGGGTCCTGAACTGAAAGTAAATTCCCATTTTTCAGGAGGGTCCTGAACTGAAAGTAAATTCCCATTTTTCAGGAGGGTCCTGAACATAAAGTAAAATCCCATTTTTCATGAGGGTCCTGAACTGAAAGTAAATTCCCATTTTTCAGGAGGGCCCTGAACATAAATTAAATTCCCATTTTTCAGGAGGGTTTCTGAACAGAAAGTAAATTCCCATTTTTCAGGAGGGTCCTGAACATAAAGTAAAATCCCATTTTTCATGAGGGTCCTGAACAGAAAGTAAAATATTTTCAGGAGGGTCCTGAACAGAAAGTAAAATCCCATTTTTCAGGAGGGTCCTGAACATAAAGAAAAATCCCGTTTTTGAGGAGGGTCTTGAACATAAAGTAAAATCCCATTTTTCAGGAGGGTCCTGAATTGAAAGTAAAATCCCATTTTTCAGGAGGGTCCTGAGCAAAAGTAAAATCCCATTTTTCAGGAGAGTCCTGAACTGAAAGTAGATCCCATTTTTCAGGAGGGACCTGAACAGAAGGTAAAACCCCATTTTTCAGGAGGGTCCTGAACATAAAGTAAAATCATATTTTTCAGGAGGGTCCTGAACAGAAAGTAAAATCCCATATTTCAGGAGGGTCCTGAACTGAAAGTAAATTCCCATTTTTCAGGAGGGTCCTGAACATAAAGTAAATTCCCATTTTTCAGGAGGGACCTGAACATAAAGTAAAATCCCATTTTTCAGGATGGTCCTGAACATAAAGTAAAATCCCATTTTTCAGGAGGGTCCTGAACAGAAAGTAAAATCCTATTTTTCAGGAGGGTCCTGAACTGAAAGTAAAATCCCAATTTTTCAGGATGGTCCTGAACATAATGTAAAATCCCATTTTTCAGGCGGGTCCTGAACATAAAGTAAAATCCCATTTTTCAGGAGGGTCCTGAAAGAAGGTAAAATCTCATTTTTCAGGAGGATCCTGAACATAAAGTAAAATCCCATTTTTCAGGAGGGTTCTGAACTGAAAGTAATTTCCCATTTTTCAGGAGGGTCCTGAACTGAAAATAAATTCCCATTTTTCAGGAGGGTCCTGAACAGAAAGTAAAGTCCCATTTTTAAGGAGGGTCCTGAACAGAAAGTAAAATCCCATTTTTCAAGAGGGTCCTGAACAGAAAGTAAAATCCCATTTTTCAGGAGAGTCCTGAACAGAAAGTAAATCCCATTGTTCATGAGGATCCTGAACAGAAAGTAAAATCCAATTTATCAGGAGGATCCTGAACAGTAAGTAAAATCCCATTTTTCAGGAGGGTCCTGAACATAAAGTAAAATCCCATTTTTCAAGAGTGACCTGAACAGAAAGTAAAATCCCATTTTTCAGGAGGGTCCTGAACTGATAGTAAATTCCCATTTTTAAGGAGGGTCCTGAACATAAAGTAAAATCCCATTTTTCATGAGGGTCCTGAACAGAAAGTAAAATCCTATTTTTCAGGAGGGTCCTGAACATAAAGTAAAATCCCATTTTTCAGGAGGGTCCTGAACAGAATGTAAAATCCCATTTTTCAGGAGGGTCCTGAGCAAAAGTAAAATCCCATTTTTCAGGAGGGTCCTGAACTGAAAGTAGATCCCATTTTTCAGAAGGGACCTGAACAGAAGGTAAAACCCCATTTTTCAGGAGGGTCCTGAACATAAAGTAAAATCATATTTTTCAGGAGGGTCCTGAACAGAAAGTAAAATCCCATATTTCAGGAGGGTCCTGAACTGAAAGTAAATTCCCATTTTTCAGGAGGGTCCTGAACATAAAGTAAATTCCCATTTTTCAGGAGGGACCTGAACAGAAAGTAAAATCCCATTTTTCAGGAGGGTCCTGAACTTAAAGTAAAATCCCATTTTTCAAGATGGTCCTGAACATAAAGTAAAATCCCATTTTTCAGGAGGGACCTGAACAGAAAGTAAAATCCCATTTTTCAGGAGGGTCATGAACTGATAGTAAAATCCCATTTTTCAAGAGGGTCCTGAACATAAAGTAAAATCCCATTTTTCAGGAGGGTCCTGAACAGAAAGTAAAATCCCATTTTTCAGGAGGGTCCTGAAAATAAAGTAAAATCCCATTTTTCAGGAGGGTCCTGAACAGAAGGTTAAATCCCATTTTTCAGGAGGGTCCTGATCATAAAGTAAAATCCCACTTTTCAGGAGGGTCCTGAACTGAAAGTAAATTCCTATTTTTCAGGAGGGTCCTGAACTGAAAGTAAATTCCCATTTTTCAGGGGGGTCCTGAACATAAAGTAAAATCCTATTTTTCAGGAGGGTCCTAAACTGAGAGTTAAAATCCCATTTTGCAGGAGGGTCCTGAACAGAAGGCAAAATCCTATTTTTCAGGAGGGTCCTGAACATAAAGTAAAATCCCATTTTTCAGGAGGGTCCTGAACTGAAAGTAAATTCCCATTTTTCAGGAGGGCCCTGAACATAAATTAAATTCCCATTTTTCAGGAGGGTTTCTGAACAGAAAGTAAATTCCCATTTTTTAGGAGGGTCCTGAACATAAAGTAAAATCCCATTTTTCATGAGGGTCCTGAACAGAAAGTAAAATCCTATTTTTCAGGAGGGTCCTGAACATAAAGTAAAATCTCATTTTTCAGGAGGGTCCTGAACAGAAAGTAAAATCCCATTTTTCAGGAGGGTCCTGAACATAAAGTAAAATCCTGTTTTTGAGGAGGGTCTTGAACATAAAGTAAAATCCCATTTTTCAGGAGGGTCCTGAATTGAAAGTAAAATCCCATTTTTCAGGAGGGTCCTGAGCAAAAGTAAAATCCCATTTTTCAGGAGGGTCCTGAACTGAAAGTAGATCCCATTTTTCACAAGGGACCTGAACAGAAAGTAAAACCCCATTTTTCAGGAGGGTCCTGAACATAAAGTAAAATCATATTTTTCAGGAGGGTCCTGAACAGAAAGTAAAATCCCATATTTCAGGAGGGTCCTGAACTGAAAGTAAATTCCCATTTTTCAGGAGGGTCCTGAACATAAAGTAAATTCCCATTTTTCAGGAGGGACCTGAACAGAAAGTAAAATCCCATTTTTCAGGAGGGTCCTGAACTTAAAGTAAAATCCCATATTTCAAGATGGTCCTGAACATAAAGTAAAATCCCATTTTTCAGGAGGGACCTGAACAGAAAGTAAAATCCCATTTTTCAGGAGGGTCCTGAACTGAAAGTAAAATCCCAATTTTTCAGGATGGTCCTGAACATAAAGTAAAATCCCATTTTTCAGGAGGGTCCTGAACAGAAAGTAAAATCCCATTTTTCAGGCGGGTCCTGAACATAAAGTAAAATCCCATTTTTCAGGAGGGTCCTGAAAGAAGGAAAAATCTCATTTTTTAGGAGGGTCCTGAACATAAAGTAAAATCCCATTTTTCAGGAGGGTTCTGAACTGAAAGTAAATTCCCATTTTTCAGGAGGGTCCTGAACTGAAAATAAATTCCCATTTTTCAGGAGGGTCCTGAACAGAAAGTAAATTCCCATTTTTAAGGAGGGTCCTGAACAGAAAGTAAAATCCCATTTTTCAAGAGGGTCCTGAACAGAAAGTAAAATCCCATTTTTCAGGAGAGTCCTGAACAGAAAGTAAATCCCATTGTTCAGGAGGATCCTGAACAGAAAGTAAAATCCAATTTATCAGGAGGATCCTGAACAGTAAGTAAAATCCCATTTTTCAGGAGGGTCCTGAACATAAAGTAAAATCCCATTTTTCAGGAGGGACCTGAACAGAAAGTAAAATCCCATTTTTCAGGAGGGTCCTGAACTGATAGTAAATTCCCATTTTTAAGGAGGGTCCTGAACATAAAGTAAAATCCCATTTTTCAGGAGGGTCCTGAACATAAAGTAAAATCCCATTTTTCAGGAGGGTCCTTAACAGAAAGTAAAATCCCATTTTTCAGGTGGGTCCTGAAAATAAAGTAAAATCCCATTTTTCAGGAGGGTCCTGAACAGAAGGTTAAATCCCATTTTTCAGGAGGGTCCTTAACATAAAGTAAAATCCCACTTTTCAGGAGGGCCCTGAACTGAAAGTAAATTCCCATTTTTCAGGAGGGTCCTGAACTGAAAGTAAATTCCCATTTTTTAGGAGGGTCCTGAACATAAAGTAAAATACCATTTTTCAGGAGGGTCCTAAACAGAGAGTAAAAATCCCATTTTGCAGGAGGGTCCTGAACAGAAGGTAAAATCCTATTTTTCAGGAGGGTCCTGAACATAAAGTAAAATCCCATTTTTCAGGAGGGTCCTGAACTGAAAGTAAATTCCCATTTTTCAGGAGGGCCCTGAACATAAATTAAATTCCCATTTTTCAGGAGGGTTTCTGAACAGAAAGTAAATTCCCATTTTTCAAGAGGGTCCTGAACATAAAGTAAAATCCCATTTTTTAGGAGGGTCCTGAACAGAAGGTAAAATCCCATTTTTGAGGAGGGTCTTGAACTGAAAGTAAATTCCCATTTTTCAGGAGGGTCCTGAACATAAAGTAAATTCCTATTTTTCAGGAGGGACCTGAACAGATAGTAAAATCCCATTTTTCAGGAGGGTCCTGAACTGAAAGTAAATTCCCATTTTTAAGGAGGGTCCTGAACATAAAGTAAAATCCCATTTTTCAGGAGGGTCCTGAACATAAAGTAAAATCCCATTTTTCAGGAGGGTCCTGAACATAAAGTAAATTCCCAATTTTAAGGAGGGTCCTGAACATAAAGTAAAATCCCATTTTTCAGGCGGGTCCTAAACATAAAGTAAAATCCCATTTTTCAGGAGGGTCCTGCACAGAAGGTAAAATCTCATTTTTCAGGAGGGTCCTGAACATAAAGTAAAATCTCATTTTTCAGGAGGGTTCTGAACTGAAAGTATATTACCATTTTTCAGGAGGGTCCTGAATTGATAGTAAATTCCCATTTTTCAGGAGGGTCCTGAACTGAATGTAAATTCCCATTTTTCAGGAGGGTCCTGAACATAAAGTAAATTCCCATTTTTCAGGAGGGTCATGAAATGAAAGTAAAATTCCATTTTCAGGAGGGTCCTGAACAGAAAGTAAATTCCAATTTTTCAGGAGGGTCCTGAAATTAAAGTAAAATCCCATTTTTAAGGAGGGTCCTGAACAGAAATTAAAATCCCATTTCTCAGGAGGGTCCTGAACAGAAAGTAAAATCCCATTTTTCAGGAGGGTTTCTGAACAGAATGTAAATTCCCATTTTTCAGGAGGGTCCTGAACATAAAGTAAAATCCCATTTTTCATGAGGGTCCTGAACAGAAAGTAAAATCCTATTTTTCAGGAGGGTCCTGAACATAAAGTAAAATCTCATTTTTCAGGAGGGTCCTGAACAGACAGTCAAATCCCATTTTTCAGGAGGGTTTTGAACTGAAAGTAGATCCCATTTTTCAGGAGGGACCTGAACAGAAGGTAAAACCCCATTTTTCAGGAGGGTCCTGAACATAAAGTAAAATCATATTTTTTAGGAGGGTCCTGAACAGAAAGTAAAATCCCATATTTCAGGAGGGTCCTGAACTGAAAGTAAATTCCCATATTTCAGGAGGGTCCTGAACATAAATAAAATTCCCATTTTTCAGGAGGGACCTGAACAGAAAGTAAAATCCAATTTTTCAGGAGGGTCCTGAACAGACAGTCAAATCCCATTTTTCAGGAGGGTTTTGAACTGAAAGTAGATCCCATTTTTCAGGAGGGACCTGAACAGAAGGTAAAACCCCATTTTTCAGGAGGGTCCTGAACATAAAGTAAAATCATATTTTTCAGGAGGGTCCTGAACAGAAAGTAAAATCCCATATTTCAGGAGGGTCCTGAACTGAAAGTAAATTCCCATATTTCAGGAGGGTCCTGAACATAAAGTAAATTCCCATTTTTCAGGAGGGACCTGAACAGAAAGTAAAATCCCATTTTTCAGGAGGGTCCTGAACTGAAAGTAAATTCCCATTTTTCAGGAGGGTCCTGAACTGAAAGTAAATTCCCATTTTTTAGGAGGGTCCTGAACATAAAGTAAAATCCCATTTTTCAGGAGGGTCCTAAACAGAGAGTAAAAATCCCATTTTGCAGGAGGGTCCTGAACAGAAGGTAAAATCCTATTTTTCAGGAGGGTCCTGAACATAAAGTAAAATCCCATTTTTCAGGAGGGTCCTGAACTGAAAGTAAATTCCCATTTTTCAGGAGGGCCCTGAACATAAATTAAATTCCCATTTTTCAGGAGGGTTTCTGAACAGAAAGTAAATTCCCATTTTTCAGGAGGGTCCTGAACATAAAGTAAAATCCCATTTTTCATGAGGGTCCTGAACAGAAAGTAAAATCCTATTTTTCAGGAGGGTCCTGAACATAAAGTAAAATCCCATTTTTCAGGAGGGTCCTGAACAGAATGTAAAATCCCATTTTTCAGGAGGGTCCTGAGCAAAAGTAAAATCCCATTTTTCAGGAGGGTCCTGAACTGAAAGTAGATCCCATTTTTCAGAAGGGACCTGAACAGAAGGTAAAACCCCATTTTTCAGGAGGGTCCTGAACATAAAGTAAAATCATATTTTTCAGGAGGGTCCTGAACAGAAAGTAAAATCCCATATTTCAGGAGGGTCCTGAACTGAAAGTAAATTCCCATTTTTCAGGAGGGTCCTGAACATAAAGTAAATTCCCATTTTTCAGGAGGGACCTGAACAGAAAGTAAAATCCCATTTTTCAGGAGGGTCCTGAACTTAAAGTAAAATCCCATTTTTCAAGATGGTCCTGAACATAAAGTAAAATCCCATTTTTCAGGAGGGACCTGAACAGAAAGTAAAATCCCATTTTTCAGGAGGGTCCTGAACTTAAAGTAAAATCCCAATTTTTCAGGATGGTCCTGAACATAAAGTAAAATCCCATTTTTCAGGAGGGTCCTGAACAGAAAGTAAAATCCCATTTTTCAGGAGGGTCCTGAACTTAAAGTAAAATCCCAATTTTTCAGGATGGTCCTGAACATAAAGTAAAATCCCATTTTTCAGGAGGGTCCTGAACAGAAAGTAAAATCCCATTTTTCAGGAGGGTCCTGAAAGAAGGAAAAATCTCATTTTTCAGGAGGGGCCTGAACATAAAGTAAAATCCCATTTTTCAGGAGGGTTCTGAACTGAAAGTAAATTCCTATTTTTCAGGAGGGTCCTGAACTGAAAATAAATTCCCATTTTTTAGGAGGGTCCTGAACAGAAAGTAAATTCCCATTTTTAAGGAGGGTCCTGAACAGAAAGTAAAATCCCATTTTTCAAGAGGGTCCTGAACAGAAAGTAAATCCCATTGTTCAGAAGGATCCTGAACAGAAAGTAAAATCCAATTTATCAGGAGGATCCTGAACAGTAAGTAAAATCCCATTTTTCAGGAGGGTCCTGAACATAAAATAAAATCCCATTTTTCAAGAGGGACCTGAACAGAAAGTAAAATCCCATTTTTCAGGAGGGTCCTGAACTGATAGTAAATTCCCATTTTTAAGGAGGGTCCTGAACATAAAGTAAATTCCTATTTTTCAGGAGGGACCTGAACAGAAAGTAAAATCCCATTTTTCAGGAGGGTCCTGAACAGAAAGTAAAATCCCATTTTTCAGGAGGGTCCTGAAAATAAAGTAAAATCCCATTTTTCAGGAGGGTCCTGAACAGAAGGTTAAATCCCATTTTCAGGAGGGTCCTGAACATAAAGTAAAATCCCACTTTTCAGGAGGGTCCTGAACTGAAAGTAAATTTCCATTTTTCAGGAGGGTCCTGAACTGAAAGTAAATTCCCATTTTTCAGGGGGGTCCTGAACATAAAGTAAAATCCCATTTTTCAGGAGGGTCCTAAACAGAGAGTAAAAATCCCATTTTGCAGGAGGGTCCTGAACAGAAGGTAAAATCCTATTTTTCAGGAGGGTCCTGAACATAAAGTAAAATCCCATTTTTCAGGAGGGTCCTGAACTGAAAGTAAATTCCCATTTTTCAGGAGGGCCCTGAACATAAATTAAATTCCCATTTTTCAGGAGGGTTTCTGAACAGAAAGTAAATTCCCATTTTTCAGGAGGGTCCTGAACATAAAGTAAAATCCCATTTTTCATGAGGGTCCTGAACAGAAAGTAAAATCCTATTTTTCAGGTGGGTCCTGAACATAAAGTAAAATCTCATTTTTCAGGAGGGTCCTGAACAGAAAGTAAAATCCCATTTTTCAGGAGGGTCCTGAACATAAAGTAAAATCCTGTTTATGAGGAGGGTCTTGAACATAAAGTAAAATCTCATTTTCAGGAGGGTCCAGAATTGAAAGTAAAATCCCATTTTTCAGGAGGGTCCTGAGCAAAAGTAAAATCCCATTTTTCAGGAGGGTCCTGAACTGAAAGAGGATCCCATTTTTCAGAAGGGACCTGAACAGAAGGTAAAACCCCATTTTTCAGGAGGGTCCTGAACATAAAGTAAAATCATATTTTTCAGGAGGGTCCTGAACAGAAAGTAAAATCCCATATTTAAGGAGGGTCCTGAACTGAAAGTAAATTCCCATTTTTCAGGAGGGTCCTGAACATAAAGTAAATTCCCATTTTTCAGGAGGGACCTGAACAGAAAGTAAAATCCCATTTTTCAGGAGGGTCCTGAACTTAAAGTAAAATCCCATTTTTCAAGATGGTCCTGAACATAAAGTAAAATCCCATTTTTCAGGAGGGACCTGAACAGAAAGTAAAAACCCATTTTTCAGGAGGGTCCTGAACTGAAAGTAAAATCCCAATTTTTCAGGATGGTCCTGAACATAAAGTAAAATCCCATTTTTCAGGAGGGTCCTGAACAGAAAGTAAAATCCCATTTTTCAGGCGGGTCCTGAACATAAAGTAAAATCCCATTTTTCAGGAGGGTCCTGAAAGAAGGAAAAATCTCATTTTTCAGGAGGGTCCTGAACATAAAGTAAAATCCCATTTTTCAGGAGGGATCTGAATTGAAAGTAAATTCCCATTTTTCAGGAGGGTCCTGAATAGAAGGTTAAATCCCATTTTTCAGGAGGGTCCTGAGCATAAAGTAAAATCCCACTTTTCAGGAGGGTCCTGAACTGAAAGTAAATTCCCATTTTTCAGGAGGGTCCTGAACTGAAAGTAAATTCCCATTTTTCAGGGGGGTCCTGAACATAAAGTAAAATCCCATTTTTCAGGAGGGTCCTAAACAGAGAGTAAAAATCCCATTTTGCAGGAGGGTCCTGAACAGAAGGTAAAATCCTATTTTTCAGGAGGGTCCTGAACATAAAGTAAAATCCCATTTTTCAGGAGGGTCCTGAACTGAAAGTAAATTCCCATTTTTCAGGAGGGCCCTGAACATAAATTAAATTCCCATTTTTCAGGAGGGTTTCTGAACAGAAAGTAAATTCCCATTTTTCAGGAGGGTCCTGAACATAAAGTAAAATCCCATTTTTCATGAGGGTCCTGAACATAAAGTAAAATCTCATTTTTCAGGAGGGTCCTGAACAAAAAGTAAAATCCCATTTTTCAGGAGGGTCCTGAACATAAAGTAAAATCCTGTTTTTGAGGAGGGTCTTGAACATAAAGTAAAATCCCATTTTTCAGGAGGGTCCTGAATTGAAAGTAAAATCCCATTTTTCAGGAGGGTCCTGAGCAAAAGTAAAATCCCATTTTTCAGGAGGGTCCTGAACTGAAAGTAGATCCCATTTTTCAGAAGGGACCTGAACAGAAGGTAAAACCCCATTTTTCAGGAGGGTCCTGAACATAAAGTAAAATCATATTTTTCAGGAGGGTCCTGAACAGAAAGTAAAATCCCATATTTCAGGAGGGTCCTGAACTGAAAGTAAATTCCCATTTTTCAGGAGGGTCCTGAACATAAAGTAAATTCCCATTTTTCAGGAGGGACCTGAACAGAAAGTAAAATCCCATTTTTCAGGAGGGTCCTGAACTTAAAGTAAAATCCCATTTTTCAAGATGGTCCTGAACATAAAGTAAAATCCCATTTTTCAGGAGGGACCTGAACAGAAAGTAAAATCCCATTTTTCAGGAGGGTCCTGAACTGAAAGTAAAATCCTAATTTTTCAGGATGGTCCTGAACATAAAGTAAAATCCCATTTTTCAGGAGGGTTCTGAACAGAAAGTAAAATCCCATTTTTCAGGCGGGTCCTGAACATAAAGTAAAATCCCATTTTTCAGGAGGGTCCTGAAAGAAGGAAAAATCTCATTTTTCAGGAGGGTCCTGAACATAAAGTAAAATCCCATTTTTCAGGAGGGTTCTGAACTGAAAGTAAATTCCCATTTTTCAGGAGGGTCCTGAACTGAAAATAAATTCCCATTTTTCAGGAGGGTCCTGAACAGAAAGTAAATTCCCATTTTTAAGGAGGGTCCTGAACAGAAAGTAAAATCCCATTTTTCAAGAGGGTCCTGAACAGAAAGTAAAATCCCATTTTTCAGGAGAGTCCTGTACAGAAAGAGAATCCCATTGTTCAGGAGGATCCTGAACAGATAGTAAAATCCAATTTATCAGGAGGATCCTGAACAGTAAGTAAAATCCCATTTTTCAGGAGGGTCCTGAACATAAAGTAAAATCCCATTTTTCAGGAGGGACCTGAACAGAAAGTAAAATCCCATTTTTCAGGAGGGTCCTGAACTGATAGTAAATTCCCATTTTTAAGGAGGGTCCTGAACATAAAGTAAAATCCCATTTTTCAGGAGGGTCCTGAACATAAAGTAAAATCCCATTTTTCAGGAGGGTCCTGAACAGAAAGTAAAATCCCATTTTTCAGGTGGGTCCTGAAAATAAAGTAAAATCCCATTTTTCAGGAGGGTCCTGAACAGAAGGTTAAATCCCATTTTTCAGGAGGGTCCTGAACATAAAGTAAAATCCCACTTTTCAGGAGGGACCTGAACTGAAAGTAAATTCCCATTTTTCAGGAGGGTCCTGAACTGAAAGTAAATTCCCATTTTTCAGGAGGGTCCTGAACATAAAGTAAAATCCCATTTTTCAGGAGGGTCCTAAACAGAGAGTAAAAATCCCATTTTGCAGGAGGGTCCTGAACAGAAGGTAAAATCCTATTTTTCAGGAGGGTCCTGAACATAAAGTAAAATCCCATTTTTCAGGAGGGTCCTGAACTGAAAGTAAATTCCCATTTTTCAGGAGGGCCCTGAACATAAATTAAATTCCCATTTTTCAGGAGGGTTTCTGAACAGAAAGTAAATTCCCATTTTTCAGGAGGGTCCTGAACATAAAGTAAAATCCCATTTTTCATGAGGGTCCTGAACAGAAAGTAAAATCCTATTTTTCAGGAGGGTCCTGAACATAAAGTAAAATCCCATTTTTCAGGAGGGTCCTGAACAGAATGTAAAATCCCATTTTTCAGGAGGGTCCTGAGCAAAAGTAAAATCCCATTTTTCAGGAGGGTCCTGAACTGAAAGTAGATCCCATTTTTCAGAAGGGACCTGAACAGAAGGTAAAACCCCATTTTTCAGGAGGGTCCTGAACATAAAGTAAAATCATATTTTTCAGGAGGGTCCTGAACAGAAAGTAAAATCCCATATTTCAGGAGGGTCCTGAACTGAAAGTAAATTCCCATTTTTCAGGAGGGTCCTGAACATAAAGTAAATTCCCATTTTTCAGGAGGGACCTGAACAGAAAGTAAAATCTCATTTTTCAGGAGGGTCCTGAACTTAAAGTAAAATCCCATTTTTCAAGATGGTCCTGAACATAAAGTAAAATCCCATTTTTCAGGAGGGACCTGAACAGAAAGTAAAATCCCATTTTTCAGGAGGGTCCTGAACTGAAAGTAAAATCCCAATTTTTCAGGATGGTCCTGAACATAAAGTAAAATCCCATTTTTCAGGAGGGTCCTGAACAGAAAGTAAAATCCCATTTTTCAGGCGGGTCCTGAACATAAAGTAAAATCCCATTTTTCAGGAGGGTCCTGAAAGAACGAAAAATCTCATTTTTCAGGAGGGTCCTGAACATAAAGTAAAATCCCATTTTTCAGGAGGGACCTGAACAGAAAGTAAAATCCCATTTTTCA
Organism: Capsicum pubescens; assembly: GCA_030864215.1. Lineage (NCBI taxonomy): Eukaryota > Viridiplantae > Streptophyta > Magnoliopsida > Solanales > Solanaceae > Capsicum > Capsicum pubescens. Next base: position 21,672,058 of record CM061543.1, read on the forward strand.
GGAGGGTCCTGAACTGAAAGTAAAATCCCAATTTTTCAGGATGGTCCTGAACATAAAGTAAAATCTCATTTTTCAGGAGGGTCCTGAACAGAAAGTAAAATCCCATTTTTCAGGCGGGTCCTGAACATAAAGTAAAATCCCATTTTTCAGGAGGGTCCTGAAAGAAGGAAAAATCTCATTTTTCAGGAGGGTCCTGAACATAAAGTAAAATCCCATTTTTCAGGAGGGTTCTGAACTGAAAGTAAATTCCCATTTTTCAGGAGGGTCCTGAACTGAAAATAAATTCCCATTTTTCAGGAGGGTCCTGAACAGAAAGTAAATTCCCATTTTTAAGGAGGGTCCTGAACAGAAAGTAAAATCCTATTTTTCAAGAGAGTCCTGAACAGAAAGTAAAATCCCATTTTTCAGGAGAGTCCTGAACAGAAAGTAAATCCCATTGTTCAGGAGGATCCTGAACAGAAAGGAAAATGCAATTTATCAGGAGGATCCTGAACAGTAAGTAAAATCCCATTTTTCAGGAGGGTCCTGAACATAAAGAAAAATTCCATTTTTCAGGAGGGACCTGAACAGAAAGTAAAATCCCATTTTTCAGGAGGGTCCTGAACTGATAGTAAATTCCCATTTTTAAGGAGGGTCCTGAACATAAAGTAAAATCCCATTTTTCAGGAGGGTCCTGAAGAGAAAGTAAAATCCCATTTTTCAGGTGGGTCCTGAAAATAAAGTAAAATCCCATTTTTCAGGAGGGTCCTGAACAGAAGGTTAAATCCCATTTTTAAGGAGGGTCCTGAACATAAAGTAAAATCCCACTTTTAAGGAGGGGCCTGAACTGAAAGTAAATTCCCATTTTTCAGGAGGGTCCTGAATTGAAAGTAAATTCCCATTTTTCAGGAGGGTCCTGAACATAAAGTAAAATCCCATTTTTCAGGAGGGTCCTAAACAGAGAGTAAAAATCCCATTTTGCAGGAGGGTCCTGAACAGAAGGTAAAATCCTATTTTTCAGGAGGGTCCTGAACATAAAGTAAAATCCCATTTTTCAGGAGGGTCCTGAACTGAAAGTAAATTCCCATTTTTCAGGAGGGCCCTGAACATAAATTAAATTCCCATTTTTCAGGAGGGTTTCTGAACAGAAAGTAAATTCCCATTTTTCAGGAGGGTCCTGAACATAAAGTAAAATCCCATTTTTCATGAGGGTCCTGAACAGAAAGTAAAATCCTATTTTTCAAGAGGGTCCTGAACATAAAGTAAAATCTCATTTTTCAGGAGGGTCCTGAACAAAATGTAAAATCCCATTTTTCAGGAGGGTCCTGAACATAAAGTAAAATCCCATTTTTGAGAAGGGTCTTGAACATAAAGTAAAATCCCATTTTTCAGGAGGGTCCTGAATTGAAAGTAAAATCCCATTTTTCAGGAGGGTCCTGAGCAAAAGTAAAATCCCATTTTTCAGGAGGGTCCTGAACTGAAAGTAGATCCCATTTTTCAGGAGGGACCTGAATAGAAGGTAAAACCCCATTTTTCAGGAGGGTCCTGAACATAAAGTAAAATCATATTTTTCAGGAGGGTCCTGAACAGAAAGTAAATCCCATATTTCAGGAGGGTCCTGAACTGAAAGTAAATTCCCATTTTTCAGGAGGGTCCTGAACTGAAAGTAAAATCCCATTTTTCAGGATGGTCCTGAACATAAAGTAAAATCCCATTTTTAAGGAGGGTCCTGAACAGAAAGTAAAATCCCATTTTTCAGGCGGGTTCTGAACTGAAAGTAAATTCCCATTTTTCAGGAGGGTCCTGAACTGAAAATAAATTCCCATTTTTCAGGAGGGTCCTGAACAGAAAGTAAATTCCCATTTTTAAGGAGGGTCCTGAACAGAAAGTAAAATCCCATTTTTCAGGAGGGTCCTGAACAGAGAGTAAAATCCCATTTTTCAGGAGGGTCCTGAACATAAAGTAAAATCCCATTTTTCAGGAGGGTCCTTAATTGAAAGTAAAATCCCATTTTTCAGGAGGGTCCTGAACAAAAGTAAAATCCCATTTTTCAGGAGGGTCCTGAACTGAAAATAGATCCCATTTTTCAAGTGGGCCTGAACAGAAGGTAAAACCCCATTTTTCAGGAGGGTCCTGAACATAAAGTAAAATCCCATTTTTTAGGAGGGTCCTGAACAGAAAGTAAAATCCCATTTTTCAGGAGGGTCCTGAAAATAAAGTAAAATCCCATTTTTCAGGAGGGTCCTGAACAGAAGGTTAAATCCCATTTTTCAGGAGGGTCCTGAACATAAAGTAAAATCCCACTTTTCAGGAGGGTCCTGAACTGAAAGTAAATTCCCATTTTTGAGGAGGGTCCTGAACTGAAAGTAAATTCCCATTTTTCAGGAGGGTCCTGAACATAAAGTAAAATCCCATTTTTCAGGAGGGTCCTAAACAGAGAGTAAAAATCCCATTTTGCAGGAGGGTCCTGAACAGAAGGTAAAATCCTATTTTTCAGGAGGGTCCTGAACATAAAGTAAAATCCCATTTTTCAGGAGGGTCCTGAACTGAAAGTAAATTCCCATTTTTCAGGCGGGTTCTGAACTGAAAGTAAATTCCCATTTTTCAGGAGGGTTTCTGAACAGAAAGTAAATTCCCATTTTTCAGGAGGGTCCTGAACATAAAGTAAAATCCCATTTTTCATGAGGGTCCTGAACAGAAAGTAAAATTCTATTTTTCAGGAGGGTCCTGAACATAAAGTAAAATCTCATTTTTCTGGAGGGTCCTGAACAGAAAGTAAAATCCCATTTTTCAGGAGGGTCCTGAACACAAAGTAAAATCCCATTTTTCAGGAGAGTCCTGAACAGAAAGTAAATCCCATTGTTCAGGAGGATCCTGAACAGAAAGTAAAATCCAAGTTATCAGGAGGATCCTGAACAGTAAGTAAAATCCCATTTTTCAGGAGGGTCCTGAACATAAAGTAAAATCCCATTTTTCAGGAGGGACCTGAACAGAAAGTAAAATACCATTTTTCAGGAGGGTCCTGAACTGATAGTAAATTCCCATTTTTAAGGAGGGTCCTGAACATAAAGTAAAATCCCATTTTTCAGGAGGGTCCTGAACATAAAGTAAAATCCCATTTTTCAGGAGGGTCCTGAACAGAAAGTAAAATCCCATTTTTCAGGAGGGTCCTGAAAATAAAGTAAAATCCCATTTTTCAGGAGGGTCCTGAACAGAAGGTTAAATCCCATTTTTCAGGAGGGTCCTGAACATAAAGTAAAATCCCACTTTTCAGGAGGGTCCTGAACTGAAAGTAAATTCCCATTTTTCAGGAGGGTCCTGAACTGAAAGTAAATTCCCATTTTTCAGGAGGGTCCTGAACATAAAGTAAAATCCCATTTTTCAGGAGGGTCCTAAACAGAGAGTAAAAATCCCATTTTGCAGGAGGGTCCTGAACAGAAGGTAAAATCCTATTTTTCAGGAGGGTCCTGAACATAAAGTAAAATCCCATTTTTCAGGAGGGTCCTGAACTGAAAGTAAATTCCCATTTTTCAGGAGGGCCCTGAACATAAATTAAATTCCCATTTTTCAGGAGGGTTTCTGAACAGAAAGTAAATTCCCATTTTTCAGGAGGGTCCTGAACATAAAGTAAAATCCCATTTTTCATGAGGGTCCTGAACAGAAAGTAAAATTCTATTTTTCAGGAGGGTCCTGAACATAAAGTAAAATCTCATTTTTCTGGAGGGTCCTGAACAGAAAGTAAAATCCCATTTTTCAGGAGGGTCCTGAACATAAAGTAAAATCCCATTTTTGAGGAGGGTCTTGAACATAAAGTAAAATCCCATTTTTCAGGAGGGTCCTGAATTGAAAGTAAAATCCCATTTTTCAGGAGGGTCCTGAGCAAAAGTAAAATCCCATTTTTCAGGAGGGTCCTGAACTGAAAGTAGATCCCATTTTTCAGGAGGGACCTGAATAGAAGGTAAAACCCTATTTTTCAGGAGGGTCCTGAACATAAAGTAAAATCATATTTTTCAGGAGGGTCCTGAACAGAAAGTAAAATCCCATATTTCAGGAGGGTCCTGAACTGAATGTAAATTCCCATTTTTCAGGAGGGTCCTGAACTTAAAGTAAATTCCCATTTTTCAGGAGGGACCTGAACAGAAAGTAAAATCCCATTTTTCAGGAGGGTCCTGAACTGAAAGTAAAATCCCATTTTTCAGGATGGTCCTAAACATAAATTAAAATCCCATTTTTCAGGAGGGTCCTGAAGAGAAAGTAAAATCCCATTTTTAAGGCGGGTCCTGAACATAAAGTAAAATCCCATTTTTCAGGAGGGTCCTGAAAGAAGGTAAAATCTCATTTTTCAGGAGGGTCCTGAACATAAAGTAAAATCCCATTTTTCAGGAGGGTTCTGAACTGAAAGTAAATTCCCATTTTTCAGGAGGGTCCTGAACTGAAAATAAATTCCCATTTTTCAGGAGGGTCCTGAATATAAAGTAAATTCCCATTTTTCAGGAGGGTCCTGAACAGAAAGTAAAATTCCATTTTTCAGGAGTGTCCTGAACAGAAAGTAAATTCCCATTTTTAAGGAGGGTCCTGAAAATAAAGTAAAATCCCATTTTTCAGGAGTGTCCTGAACAGAAAGTAAAATTCCATTTTTCAGGAGGGTCCTGAACAGAAAGTAAATTCCCATTTTTCATGAGTGTTCTGAACATAAAGTAAAATCCCATTTTTCAGGAGGGTCCTAAACAGAAAGTAAAATCCCATTTATCAGGAGGGTCCTGAACAGATAGTAAAATCCTTTTTTTCAGGAGAGTCCTGAACAGAAAGTAAATCCCATTTTTCAGGAGGATCTTGAACAGAGAGTAAAATCCCATTTTTCCGGAGGGTCCTGAACATAAAGTAAAATCCCATTTTTCATGAGGGTCCTGAACAGAAGGTAAAATCCCATTTTTTAGGAGGGTCTTGAACTGAAAGTAAATTCCCAATTTTCAGGAGGGTCCTGAACATAAAGTAAATTCCTATTTTTCAGGAGGGACCTGAACAGAAAGTAAAATCCCATTTTTCAGGAGGGTCCTGAACTGAAAGTAAATTCCCATTTTTAAGGAGGGTCCTGAACATAAAGTAAAATCCCATTTTTCAGGAGGGTCCTGAACATAAAGTAAAATCCCATTTTTCTGGAGGGTCTTGAACAGAAAATAAAATCCCATTTTTCAGGAGGGTCCTGAAAATAAAGTAAAATCCCATTTATCAGGAGGTTCCTGAACAGAAGGTAAAATCCCATTTTTCAGGAGGGTCCTGAACATAAAGTAAAATCCCATTATTCAGGAGGGTCCTGAACTGAAAGTAAATTCCCATTTTTCAGGATGGTCCTAAACTGAAAGTAAATTCCCATTTTTCAGGAGGGTCCTCAATAAAAAGTAAAATCCCATTTTTCAGGAGGGTCCTGAACAGAGAGTAAAAATCTCATTTTGCAGGAGGGTCCTGAACAGAAGGTAAAATCTTATTTTTCAGGAGGGTCCTGAACATAAAGTAAAATCCCATTTTTGAGGAGGGTCCTGAACTGAAAGTAAATTCTGATTTTTCAGGAGGGTCCTGAACATAAATTAAATTCCCATTTTTCAGGAGGGTCTAGAACAGAAAGTAAAATTTCATTTTTCAGGAGGTTCTTAAACATAAAGGAAAATCCCATTTTTCAGGAGGGTCCTGAACAGAAAGTAAATTCTCATTTTTCAGGATGGTCCTGAACATAAAGTAAAATCCCATTTTCCAGGAGGGTCCTGAATATAAAGTAAAATCCCATTTTTCAGGAGGGTCCTGAACAAAAGGAAAATCCTATTTTTCAGGAGGGTCTTGAACTGAAAGTAGATCCCATTTTTCAGGAGGGTCCTGAACAGAAGGTAAAACCCCATTTTTTAGGAGGGTCCTGAACATAAAGTAAAATCCCATTTTTCAGGAGGAACCTGAACAGAAAGTAAAATCCCATTTTGCAGGAGGGTCCTGAACAGAAAGTAAAATCCCATTTTTCAAAAGGGTCCTGAACATAAAGTAAACTCCTATTTTTCAGGACGGTCCTGAACAAAAGGTAAAATCCCATATATCAGGAGGGTCCTGAACTGAAAGTAAATTCCCATTTTTCAGGAGGGTCCTGAACATAAAGTAAATTCCCATTTTTCAGGGGGGGCCTGAAAAGAAGGTAAAATCCTATTTTTCAGGAGGGTCCTGAACTGAAAGTAAATTCCCATTTTTCAGGAGGGTCCTGAACATAAAGTAAAATCCCATTTTTCAAGAGGGGCCTGAACAGAAGGTAAAATCTCATTTTTCAGAAGGGTCCTGAACATAAAGTAAAATCCCATTTTTCAGGAGGGTTCTGAACTGAAAGTAAATTCCCATTTTTCAGGAGGGTCCTGAACATAAAGTAAATTCCCATTTTTCAGGAAGGTCCTGAACAGAAAGTAAAATTCCATTTTTCAGGAGGGTCCTGAACAGTAAGTAAATTCCCAGTTTTCAGGAGGGTCTTGGACATAAAGTAAATTCCCATTTTTCAGGAGGGTCCTGAACAGAAAGTAAAATTCCATTTTTCAGGAGGGTCCTGAACAGAAAGTAAATTTCTATTTTTCATGAGGGTCTTGAACAGAAAGTAAAATCCCATTTTTCAGGAGGGTCCTGAACAGAAAGTAAAATCCCATTTTTCAGGAGGGTCCTAAACAGAAAGTAAAATCCCATTTTTCAGGAGAGTCCTGAACAGAAAGTAAATCCCATTTTTCAGGAGGATCCTGAACAGAAAGTATAATCCCATTTTTCAGGAGGGTCCTGAACTGAAAGTAAAATCCCATTTTTCAGGATTGTCCTGAACATAAAGTAAAATCCCATTTATCAGGAGGGTCCTGAACAGAAGGTAAAATCTTATTTTTCAGGAGGGACCTGAACATAAAGTAAAATCCCATTTTTCAGGATGGTTCTGAATTGAAAGTAAATTCCCATTTTTCAGGAGGGTCCAGAACTAAATGTAAATTCCCATTTTTCAGGAGGGTCCAGAACATAAAGTAAAATCCCATTTTTCAGGAGGGTTCTAAACAGAAAGTTAAATTCCTATTTTGCAAGAGGGTCCTCAATAGAAGGTAAAATCCCATTTTTCAGGAGGGTACTGAACATAAAGTAAAATCCCATTTTTCAGGAGGGTCCTGAACTTAAAGTAAATTCCCATTTTTCAGGAGGGTCCTGAACATAATGTAAATTCCCATTTTTCAGGAGGGTCCTGAACAGAAAGTAAAATTCCATTTTTCAGGAGGGTCCTGAACATAAATTAAATTCCCAGTTTTCAGGAGGGTCCTGAACATAAAGTAAATTCCCATTTTTCAGGAGGGTCCTGAACATAAAGTAAAATCCCATTTTTCAGGAGGGTCCTGAACTGAAAGTAAATTCCCATTTTTCAGGAGGGTCCTGAACATAAAGTAAATTCCCATTTTTCAGGAAGGTCCTGAACAGAAAGTAAAATTCCATTTTTCAGGAGGGTCCTGAACAGTAAGTAAATTCCCAGTTTTCAGGAGGGTCTTGGACATAAAGTAAATTCCCATTTTTCAGGAGGGTCCTGAACAGAAAGTAAAATTCCATTTTTCAGGAGGGTCCTGAACAGAAAGTAAATTTCTATTTTTCATGAGGGTCTTGAACAGAAAGTAAAATCCCATTTTTCAGGAGGGTCCTGAACAGAAAGTAAAATCCCATTTTTCAGGAGGGTCCTAAACAGAAAGTAAAATCCCATTTTTCAGGAGAGTCCTGAACAGAAAGTAAATCCCATTTTTCAGGAGGATCCTGAACAGAAAGTATAATCCCATTTTTCAGGAGGGTCCTGAACTGAAAGTAAAATCCCATTTTTCAGGATTGTCCTGAACATAAAGTAAAATCCCATTTATCAGGAGGGTCCTGAACAGAAGGTAAAATCTTATTTTTCAGGAGGGACCTGAACATAAAGTAAAATCCCATTTTTCAGGATGGTTCTGAATTGAAAGTAAATTCCCATTTTTCAGGAGGGTCCAGAACTAAATGTAAATTCCCATTTTTCAGGAGGGTCCAGAACATAAAGTAAAATCCCATTTTTCAGGAGGGTTCTAAACAGAAAGTTAAATTCCTATTTTGCAAGAGGGTCCTCAATAGAAGGTAAAATCCCATTTTTCAGGAGGGTACTGAACATAAAGTAAAATCCCATTTTTCAGGAGGGTCCTGAACTTAAAGTAAATTCCCATTTTTCAGGAGGGTCCTGAACATAATGTAAATTCCCATTTTTCAGGAGGGTCCTGAACAGAAAGTAAAATTCCATTTTTCAGGAGGGTCCTGAACATAAATTAAATTCCCAGTTTTCAGGAGGGTCCTGAACATAAAGTAAATTCCCATTTTTCAGGAGGGTCCTGAACATAAAGTAAAATCCCATTTTTCAGGAGGGTCCTGAACTGAAAGTAAATTCCCATTTTTCAGGAGGGTCCTGAACATAAAGTAAATTCCCATTTTTCAGGAAGGTCCTGAACAGAAAGTAAAATTCCATTTTTCAGGAGGGTCCTGAACAGAAAGCAAATTCCCAGTTTTCAGGAGGGTCTTGAACATAAAGTAAATTCCCATTTTTCAGGAGGGTCCTGAACAGAAAGTAAAATTCCATTTTTCAGGAGGGTCCTGAACAGAAAGTAAATTTCTATTTTTCATGAGGGTCTTGAACAGAAAGTAAAATCCCATTTTTCAGGAGGGTCCTGAACAGAAAGTAAAATCCCATTTTTCAGGAGGGTCCTAAACAGAAAGTAAAATCCCATTTTTCAGGAGAGTCCTGAACAGAAAGTAAATCCCATTTTTCAGGAGGATCCTGAACAGAAAGTAAAATCCCATTTTTCAGGAGGGTCCTGAACTGAAAGTAAAATCCCATTTTTCAGGATTGTCCTGAACATAAAGTAAAATCCCATTTATCAGGAGGGTCCTGAACAGAAGGTAAAATCTCATTTTTCAGGAGGGACCTGAACATAAAGTAAAATCCCATTTTTCAGGATGGTTCTGAATTGAAAGTAAATTCCCATTTTTCAGGAGGGTCCAGAACTAAATTTAAATTCCCATTTTTCAGGAGGGTCCAGAACATAAAGTAAAATCCCATTTTTCAGGAGGGTTCTAAACAGAAAGTTAAATTCCTATTTTGCAAGAGGGTCCTGAACAGAAGGTAAAATCCCATTTTTCAGGAGGGTCCTGAACATAAAGTAAAATCCCATTTTTCAGGAGGGTCCTGAAGTTAAAGTAAATTCCCATTTTTCAGGAGGGTCCTGAACATAATGTAAATTCCCATTTTTCAGGAGGGTCCTGAACAGAAAGTAAAATTCCATTTTTCAGGAGAGTCCTGAACATAAATTAAATTCCCAGTTTTCAGGAGGTTCCTGAACATAAAGTAAATTCCCATTTTTCAGGATGGTCCTGAACAGAAAGTAAAATTCCATTTTTTAGGAGGGTCCTGAACAGAAAGTAAATTCCCATTTTTCATGAGGGTTCTGAACATAAAGTAAAATCCCATTTTTCAGGAGGGTCCTAAACAGAAAGTAAAATCCCATTTATCAGGAGGGTCCTGAACAGAAAGTAAAATCCCATTTTTCAAGAGAGTCCTGAACAGAAAGTAAATCCCATTTTTCAAGAGGATCTTGAACAGAAAGTAAAATCCAATTTTTCAGGAGGATCCTGAACAGAAAGTAAAATCCCATTTTTCCGGAGGGTCCTGAACATAAAGTAAAATCCCATTTTTCATGAGGGTCCTGAACAGAAGGTAAAATCCCATTTTTTAGGAGGGTCTTGAACTGAAAGTAAATTCCCAATTTTCAGGAGGGTCCTGAACATAAAGTAAATTCCTATTTTTCAGGAGGGACCTGAACAGAAAGTAAAATCCCATTTTTCAGGAGGGTCCTGAACTGAAAGTAAATTCCCATTTTTAAGGAGGGTCCTGAACATAAAGTAAAATCCCATTTTTCAGGAGGGTCCTGAACATAAAGTAAAATCCCATTTTTCAGGAGGGTCTTGAACAGAAAGTAAAATCCCATTTTTCAGGAGGGTCCTGAAAATAAAGTAAAATCCCATTTATCAGGAGGGTCCTGAACAGAAGGTAAAATCCCATTTTTCAGGAGGGTCCTGAACATAAAGTAAAATCCCATTATTCAGGAGGGTCCTGAACTGAAAGTAAATTCCCATTTTTCAGGATGGTCCTGAACTGAAAGTAAATTCCCATTTTTCAGGAGGGTCCTCAATAAAAAGTAAAATCCCATTTTTCAGGAGGGTCCTGAACAGAGAGTAAAAATCTCATTTTGCAGGAGGGTCCTGAACAGAAGGTAAAATACTATTTTTCAGGAGGGTCCTGAACATAAAGTAAAATCCCATTTTTCAGGAGGGTCCTGAACTGAAAGTAAATTCCGATTTTTCAGGAGGGTCCTGAACATAAATTAAATTCCCATTTTTGAGGAGGGTCTAGAACAGAAAGTAAAATTTCATTTTTCAGGAGGTTCTTAAACATAAAGGAAAATCCCATTTTTCAGGAGGGTCCTGAACAGAAAGTAAAACTCCATTTTTCAGGAGGGTCCTGAACAGAAAGTAAATTCTCATTTTTCAGGATGGTCCTGAACATAAAGTAAAATCCCATTTTCCAGGAGTGTCCTGAACATAAAGTAAAATCCCATTTTTCAGGAGGGTCCTGAACAAAAGGAAAATCCTATTTTTCAGGAGGGTCCTGAACTGAAAGTAGATCCCATTTTTCAGGAGGGTCCTGAACAGAAGGTAAAACCCCATTTTTCAGGAGGGTCCTGAACATAAAGTAAAATCCCATTTTTCAGGAGGGTCCTGAACAGAAAGTAAAATCCCATTTTGCAGGAGGGTCCTGAACAGAATGTAAAATCCCATTTTTCAAAAGGGTCCTGAACATAAAGTAAACTCCTATTTTTCTGGACGGTCCTGAACAAAAGGTAAAATCCCATATATCAGGAGGGTCCTGAACTGAAAGTAAATTCCCATTTTTCAGGAGGGTCCTGAACATAAAGTAAATTCCCATTTTTCAGGGGGGGCCTGAAAAGAAGGTAAAATCCTATTTTTCAGGAGGGTCCTGAACTGAAAGTAAATTCCCATTTTTCAGGAGGGTCCTGAACATAAAGTAAAATCCCATTTTTCAAGAGGGTCCTGAACAGAAGGTAAAATCCATTTTTCAGAAGGGTCCTGAACAGAAGGTAAAATCCATTTTTCAGAAGGGTTCTGAACTGAAAGTAAATTCCCATTTTTCAGGAGGGTCCTGAACTAAAAGTAAATTCCCATTTTTCAGGAGGGTCCTGAGCATAAAGTAAAATCCCATTTTTCAGGAGGGTCCTAAACAGAAAGTAAAAATCCCATTTTGCAGGAGGGTCCTGAACAGAAAGTAAAATCCCATTTTTCAGGAGGGTCCTGAACATAAAGTATAATCCCATTTTTCAGGAGGGTCCTGAACTGAAAGTAAATTCCCATTTTTCAGGAGGGTCCTGAACATAAAGTAAATTCCCATTTTTCAGGAAGGTCCTGAACAGAAAGTAAAATTCCATTTTTCAGGAGGGTCCTGAACAGAAAGTAAATTCCCAGTTTTCAGGAGGGTCTTGAACATAAAGTAAATTCCCATTTTTCAGGAGGGTCCTGAACAGAAAGTAAAATTCAATTTTTCAGGAGGGTCCTGAACAGAAAGTAAATTTCTATTTTTCATGAGGGTCTTGAACAGAAAGTAAAATCCCATTTTTCAGGAGGGTCCTGAACAGAAAGTAAAATCCCATTTTTCAGGAGGGTCCTAAACAGAAAGTAAAATCCCATTTTTCAGGAGAGTCCTGAACAGAAAGTAAATCCCATTTTTCAGGAGGATCCTGAACAGAAAGTAAAATCCCATTTTTCAGGAGGGTCCTGAACTGAAAGTAAAATCCCATTATTCAGGATTGTCCTAAACATAAAGTAAAATCCCATTTATCAGGAGGGTCCTGAACAGAAGGTAAAATCTCATTTTTCAGGAGGGACCTGAACATAAAGTAAAATCCCATTTTTCAGGATGGTTCTGAATTGAAAGTAAATTCCCATTTTTCAGGAGGGTCCAGAACTAAATGAAAATTCCCATTTTTCAGGAGGGTCCAGAACATAAAGTAAAATCCCATTTTTCAGGAGGGTTCTAAACAGAAAGTTAAATTCCTATTTTGCAAGAGGGCCCTGAACAGAAGGTAAAATCCCATTTTTCAGGAGGGTCCTGAACATAAAGTAAAATCCCATTTTTCAGGAGGGTCCTGAACTTAAAGTAAATTCCCATTTTTCAGGAGGGTCCTGAACATAATGTAAATTCCCATTTTTCAGGAGGGTCCTGAACAGAAAGTAAAATTCCATTTTTCAGGAGGGTCCTGAACATAAATTAAATTCCTAGTTTTCAGGAGGGTCCTGAACATAAAGTAAATTCCCATTTTTCAGGAGGGTCCTGAACAGAAAGTAAAATTCCATTTTTAGGAGGGTCCTGAACATAAAGTAAATTCCCATTTTTCATGAGGGTTCTGAACATAAAGTAAATTCCCATTTTTCATGAGGGTTCTGAACATAAAGTAAAATCCCATTTTTCAGGAGGGTCCTAAACAGAAAGTAAAATTCCCATTTTTCATGAGGGTTCTGAACATAAAGTAAAATCCCATTTATCAGGAGGGTCCTGAATAGAAAGTAAAATTCCATTTTTTAGGAGAGTCCTGAACAGAAAGTAAATCCCATTTTTCAGGAGGATATTGAACAGAAAGTAAAATCCAATTTTTCAGGAGGATCCTGAACAGAATGTAAAATCCCATTTTTCAGGAGGGTCCTGAACATAAAGTAAAATCCGATTTTTCAGGAGGGTCCTGAACAGAAGGTAAAATCCCATTTTTGAGGAGGGTCTTGAACTGAAAGTAAATTCCCATTTTTCAGGAGGGTCCTGAACATAAAGTAAATTCCTATTTTTCAGGAGGGACCTGAACAGAAAGTAAAATCCCATTTTTCAGGAGGGTCCTGAACTGAATGTAAATTCCCATTTTTAAGGAGGATCCTGAACATATAGTAAAATCCCATTTTTCAGGAGGGTCCTGAACATAAAGTAAAATCCCATATTTCAGGAGGGTCTTGAACAGAAAGTAAAATCCCATTTTTCAGGAGGGTCCTGAGCATAAAGTAAATTCCTATTTTTCAGGAGGGACCTGAAAATAAAGTAAAATCCCATTTTTCAGGAGGGTCCTGAACAGAAGGTAAAATCCCATTTTTCAGGAGGGTCCTGAACATAAAGTAAAATCCCATTATTCAGGAGGGTCCTGAACTGAAAGTAAATTCCCATTTTTCAGGAGGGTCCTGAACTGAAAGTAAATTCCCATTTTTCAGGAGGGTCCTCAACATAAAGTAAAATCCCTTTTTTCAGGAGGGTCCTGAACAGAGAGTAAAAATCTCATTTTGCAGGAGGGTCCTGAACAGAAGGTAAAATCCTATTTTTCAGGAGGGTCCTGAACATAAAGTAAAATCCCATTTTTCAGGAGGGTCCTGAACTGAAAGTAAATTCCCATTTTTCAGGAGGGTCCTGAACATAAATTAAATTCCCATTTTTCAGGAGGGTCTAGAACAGAAAGTAAAATTTCATTTTTCAGGAGGTTCCTGAACTGAAAGTAAATACCCATTTTTCAGGAGGGTCCTGAACATAAAGTAAAATCCCATTTTTCAGGATGTTCCTAAACATAAAGGAAAATCCCATTTTTCAGTAGGGTCCTGAACAGAAAGTAAAATCCCATTTTTCAGGAGGGTCCTGAACAGAAAGTAAATTCTCATTTTTCAGGATGGTCCTGAACATAAAGTAAAATCCCATTTTCCAGGAGGGTCCTGAACATAAAGTAAAATCCCATTTTTCAGGAGGGTCCTGAACAAAAGTAAAATCCTATTTTTCAGGAGGGTCCTGAATTGAAAGTAGATCCCATTTTTCAGAAGGGTCCTGAAAAGAAGGTAAAACCCCATTTTTCAGGAGGGTCCTGAACATAAAGTAAAATCCCATTTTTCAGGACGGTCATAAAGTAAAATCCTATTTTTCAGGACGGTCATGAACAGAAGGTAAAATCCCATATATCAGGAGGGTCCTGAACTGAAAGTAAATTCCCATTTTTCAGGAGGGTCCTGAACATAAAGTAAATTCCCATTTTTCAGGGGGTCCTGAAAAGAAGGTAAAATCCTATTTTTCAGGAGGGTCCTGAACTGAAAGTAAATTCCTATTTTTCAGGAGGGTCCTGAACATAACGTAAAATCCCATTTTTCAGGAGGGTTCTGAACTGAAAGTAAATTCCCATTTTTCAGGAGGGTCCTGAACTAAAAGTAAATTCCCATTTTTCAGGAGGGTCCTGAACATAAAGTAAATTCCTATTTTTCAGGAGGGACCTGAACAGAAAGTAAAATCCCATTTTTCAGGAGGGTCCTGAACTGAAAGTAAATTCCCATTTTTAAGGAGGATCCTGAACATATAGTAAAATCCCATTTTTCAGGAGTGTCCTGAACATAAAGTAAAATCCCATATTTCAGGAGAGTCTTGAACAGAAAGTAAAATCCCATTTTTCAGGAGGGTCCTGAACATAAAGTAAATTCCTATTTTTTAGGAGGGACCTGAAAATAAAGTAAAATCCCATTTTTCAGGAGGGTCCTGAACAGAAGGTAAAATCCCATTTTTCAGGAGGGTCCTGAACATAAAGTAAAATCCCATTATTCAGGAGGGTCCTGAACTGAAAGTAAATTCCCATTTTTCAGGAGGGTCCTGAATTGAAAGTAAATTCCCATTTTTCAGGAGGGTCCTCAACATAAAGTAAAATCCCTTTTTTCAGGAGGGTCCTGAACAGAGAGTAAAAATCTCATTTTGCAGGAGGGTCCTGAACAGAAGGTAAAATCCTATTTTTCAGGAGGGTCCTGAACATAAAGTAAAATCCCATTTTTCAGGAGGGTCCTGAACTGAAAGTAAATTCCCATTTTTCAGGAGGGTCCTGAACATAAATTAAATTCCCATTTTTCAGGAGGGTCTAGAACAGAAAGTAAAATTTCATTTTTCAGGAGGTTCCTGAACTGAAAGTAAATACCCATTTTTCAGGAGGGTCCTGAACATAAAGTAAAATCCCATTTTTCAGGATGTTCCTAATCATAAAGAAAAATCCCATTTTTCAGTAGGGTCCCTAACAGAAAGTAAAATCCCATTTTTCAGGAGGGTCCTGAACAGAAAGTAAATTCTCATTTTTCAGGATGGTCCTGAACATAAAGTAAAATCCCATTTTCCAGGAGGGTCCTGAACATAAAGTAATATCCCATTTTTCAGGAGGGTCCTGAACAAAAGTAAAATCCTATTTTTCAGGAGGGTCCTGAATTGAAAGTAGATCCCATTTTTCAGAAGGGTCCTGAACAGAAGGTAAAACCCCATTTTTCAGGAGGGTCCTGAACATAAAGTAAAATCCCATTTTTCAGGACGTTCATAAAGTAAAATCCTATTTTTCAGGACGGTCATGAACAGAAGGTAAAATCCCATATATCAGGAGGGTCCTGAACTGAAAGTAAATTCCCATTTTTCAGGAGGGTCCTGAACATAAAGTAAATTCCCATTTTTCAGGGGGGGCCTGAAAAGAAGGTAAAATCCTATTTTTCAGGAGGGTCCGGAACTGAAAGTAAATTCCTATTTTTCAGGAGGGTCCTGAACATAAAGTAAAATCCCATTTTTCAGGAGGGTTCTGAACTGAAAGTAAATTCCCATTTTTCAGGAGGGTCCTGAACTAAAAGTAAATTCCCATTTTTCAGGAGGGTTCTGAACTGAAAGTAATTTCCCATTTTTCAGGAGGGTCCTGAACAAAAAGTAAATTCCCATTTATCAGGAGGGTCCTGAACATAAAGTAAATTCCTATTTTTCAGGAAGGTCCAGAACAGAAAGTAAAATTCCATTTTTCAGGAGGGTCCTGAACAGAAAGTAAATTCCCAGTTTTAAGGAGGGTCTTGAACATAAAGTAAATTCCCATTTTTCAGGAGGGTCCTGAACAGAAAGTAAAATTCAATTTTTCAGGAGGGTCCTGAACAGAAAGTAAATTCCCATTTTTCATGAGGGTCTTGAACAGAAAGTAAAATCCCATTTTTCAGGAGGGTCCTGAACAGAAAGTAAAATCCCATTTTTCAGGAGGGTCCTGAACAGAAAGTAAAATCCCATTTTTCAGGAGAGTCCTGAACAGAAAGTAAATCCCATTTTTCAGGAGGATCCTGAACAGAAAGTAAAATGCAATTTATCAGGAGGATCCTGAACAAAAAGTATAATCCCATTTTTCAGGAGGGTCCTGAACATAAAGTAAAATCCCATTTTTCAGGAGGGTCCTGAACAGAAAGTAAAATCCCATTTTTCAGGAGGGTCCTGAAAATAAAGTAAAATCCCATTTTTCAGGAGGGTCCTGAATAGAAGGTAAAATCCCATTTTTCAGGAGGGTCCTGAACATAAAGTAAAATCCCACTTTTCAGGAGGGTCCTGAACTGAAAGTAAATTCCCATTTTTCAGGAGGGTCCTGAACTGAAAGTAAATTCCTATTTTTCAGGAGGGTCCTGAACATAAAGTAAATTCCTATTTTTCAGGAGGGACCTGAACATAAATTAAATTCCCATTTTTCAGGAGGGTCTAGAACAGAAAGTAAAATTCCATTTTTCAGGAGGTTCCTGAACTGAAAGTAAATACCCATTTTTTAGAAGGGTCCTGAACATAAAGTAAAATTTCATTTTTCAGGAGGTTCCTAAACATAAAGTACAAATCCCATTTTTCAGGAGGGTCCTGAACAGAAAGTAAAATCCCATTTTTCAGGAGGGTCCTGAACAGAAAGTAAATTCTCATTTTTCAGGAGGGTCCTGAACATAAAGTAAAATCCCATTTTCCAGGAGGGTCCTGAACATAAAGTAAAATCCCATTATTCAGGAGGGTCCTGAACAGAAAGTAAAATCCTATTTTTCAAGAGGGTCCTGAACATAAAGTAAAATCCCATTTTTCAGGAGGGTCCTGAACAGAGAGTAGAATTCCATTTTTCAGGAGGGTCCTGAAAATAAAGTAAAATCCCATTTTTCAGGAGGGTCCTGAACAGAAGGTAAAATCCCATTTTTCAGGAGGGTCCTGAACATAAAGTAAAATCCCACTTTTCAAGAGGGTCCTGAACTGAAAGTAAATTCCCATTTTTTAGGAGGGTCCTGAACTGAAAGTAAATTCCCAATTTTCAGGAGGGTCCTGAACATAAAGTAAAATCCCATTTTTCAGGAAGGTCCTGAACAGAGAGTAAAAATCCCATTTTGCAGGAGGGTCCTGAACAAAAGGTAAAATCCTATTTTTCAGGAGGGTCCTGAACATAAAGTAAAATCCCATTTTTCAGGAGGGTCCTGAACTGAAAGTAAATTCCCATTTTTCAGGAGGGTCCTGAACATAAATTAAATTCTGGTTTTTCAGGAGGGTCTAGAACAGAAAGTAAAATTTCATTTTTCAGGAGGTTCCTGAACTGAAAGTAAATACCCATTTTTCAGGAGGGTCCTGAACATAAAGTAAAATCCCATTTTTCAGGAGGTTCCAAAACAATAAGGAAAATCCCATTTTTCAGGAGGGTCCTGAACAGAAAGTAAAATCCCATTTTTCAGGAGGGTCCTGAATAGAAAGTAAATTCTCATTTTTCAGGATGGTCCTGAACATAAAGTAAAATCCCATTTTCCAGGAGGGTCCTGAACATAATGTAAAATCCCATTTTTCAGGAGGGTCCTGAACAAATGTAAAATCCTATTTTTCAGGAGGGTCTTGGACTGAAAGTAGATCCCATTTTTCAGGAGGGTCCTGAACAGAAGGTAAAACCCCATTTTTCAGGAGGGTCCTGAACATAAAGTGAAATCCCATTTTCAGGAGGGTCCAGAACAGAATGTAAAATCCCATTTTGCAGGAGGGTCCTGAACAGAAAGTAAAATCCCATTTTTCAGGAGGGTCCTGAACATAAAGTAAAATCCTATTTTTCAGGAGGGTCCTGAACAGAAGGTAAAATCCCATATATCAGGAGGGTCCTGAACTGAAAGTAAATTCCCATTTTTCAGGCGGGTCCTGAACATAAAGTAAATTCCCATTTTTCAGGGGGGGCCTGAAAAGAAAGTAAAATCCAATTTTTCAGGAGGGTCCTGAACTGAAAGTAAATTCCCATTTTTCAGGAGGGTCCTGAACATAAAGTAAAATCCGATTTTTCAGGAGGGTCCTGAACAGAAGGTAAAATCTCATTATTTAGGAGGGTCCTGAACATAAAGTAAAATCCCATTTTTCAGGAGGGTTCTGAACTGGAAGTAAATTCCCATTTTTCAGGGGGTCCCTGAACTAAAAGTAAATTCCCATTTTTCAGGAGAGTCCTGAACATAAAGTAAAATCCCATTTTTCAGGAGGGTCCTAAACAAAAAGTAAAAATCCCATTTTGCAGGAGGGTCCTGAACAGAAGGTAAAATACCATTTTTCAGGAGGGTCCTGAACATAAAGTAAAATCCCGTTTTTCAGGAGGGTCCTGAACTGAAAGTAAATTCCCATTTTTCAGGAGGGTCCTGAACATAAAGTAAAATCCCATTTTTCAGGAGGGTCCTGAACAGAAGGTAAAATCCCATTTTTCAGGAGGGTCCTGAACATAAATTAAAATCCCACTTTTCAGGAGGGTCCTGAACTGAAAGTAAATTCCCATTTTTCAGGAGGGTCCTGAACTGAAAGTAAATTCCTAATTTTCAGGAGGGTCCTGAACATAAAGTAAAATCCCATTTTTCAGGAAGGTCCTGAACAGAGAGTAAAAATCCCATTTTGCAGGAGGGTCCTGAACAGAAGGTAAAATCCCATTTTTCAGGAGGGTCCTGAACATAAATTAAAATCCCACTTTTCAGGAGGGTCCTGAACATAAAGTAAAATCCCATTTTTCAGGAGGGTCCTGAACTGAAAGTAAATTCCCAATTTTCAGGAGGGTCCTGAACATAAAGTAAAATCCCATTTTCCAGGAGGGTCCTGAACATAAAGTAAAAACCCATTATTCAGGAGGGTCCTGAACAGAAAGTAGAATCCTATTTTTCAGGAGGGTCCTGAACATAAAGTAAAATCCCATTTTTCAGGAGGGTCCTGAACAGAGAGTAGAATCCCATTTTTCAGGAGGGTCCTGAAAATAAAGTAAAATCCCATTTTTCAGGAGGGTCCTGAACAGAAGGTAAAATCCCATTTTTCAGAAGGGTCCTGAACATAAAGTAAAATCCCACTTTTCAGGAGGGTCCTGAACTGAAAGTAAATTCCCATTTTTCAGGAGGGTCCTGAACTGAAAGTAAATTCCCAATTTTCAGGAGGGTCGTGAACATAAAGTAAAATCCCATTTTTCAGGAAGGTCCTGAACAGAGAGTAAAAATCCCATTTTGCAGGAGTGTCCTGAACAAAAGGTAAAATCCTATTTTTCAGGAGGGTCCTGAACATAAAGTAAAATCCCATTTTTCAGGAGGGTCCTGAACTGAAAGTAAATTCCCATTATTCAGGAGGGTCCTGAACATAAATTAAATTCCGGTTTTTCAGGAGGGTCTAGAACAAAAGTAAAATTTCATTTTTCAGGAGGTTCCTGAACTGAAAGTAAATACCCATTTTTCAGGAGGGTCCTGAACATAAAGTAAAATCCCATTTTTCAGGAGGTTCCTAAACAATAAGGAAAATCCCATTTTTCAGGAGGGTCCTGAACAGAAAGTAAAATCCCATTTTTCAGGAGGGTCCTGAATAGAAAGTAAATTCTCATTTTTCAGGATGGTCCTGAACATAAAGTAAAATCCCATTTTCCAGGAGGGTCCTGAACATAATGTAAAATCCCATTTTTCAGGAGGGTCCTTAACAAAAGTAAAATCCTATTTTTCAGGAGGGTCCTGGACTGAAAGTAGATCCCATTTTTCAGGAGGGTCCAGAACAGAAGGTAAAACCCCATTTTTCAGGAGGGTCCTGAACATAAAGTGAATTCCCATTTTCAGGAGGGTCCAGAACAGAAAGTAAAATCCCATTTTGCAGGAGGGTCCTGAACAGAAAGTAAAATCCCATTTTTCAGGAGGGTCCTGAACATAAAGTAAAATCCTATTTTTCAGGAGGGTCCTGAGAAAAAGGTAAAATCCCATATATCAGGAGGGTCCTGAACTGAAAGTAAATTCCCATTTTTCAGGAGGGTCCTGAACATAAAGTAAATTCCCATTTTTCAGGGGGGGCCTGAAAAGAAAGTAAAATCCCATTTTTCAGGAGGGTCCTGAACATAAAGTAAAATCCCATTTTTCAGGAGGGTCCTGAACAGAAGGTAAAATCTCATTTTTCAGGAGGGTCCTGAACATAAAGTAAAATCCCATTTTTCAGGAGGGTTCTGAACTGGAAGTAAATTCCCATTTTTCAGGAGGGTCCTGAACTAAAAGTAAATTCCCATTTTTCAGGAGAGTCCTGAACATAAAGTAAAATCCCATTTTTCAGGAGGGTCCTAAACAGAAAGTAAAAATCCCATTTTGCAGTAGGGTCCTGAACAGAAGGTAAAATACCATTTTTCAGGAGGGTCCTGAACATAAAGTAAAATCCCATTTTTCAGGAGGGTCCTGAACTGAAAGTAAATTCCCATTTTTCAGGAGGGTCCTGAACATAAAGTAAAATCCCATTTTTCAGGAGGGTCCTGAACAGAAGGTAAAATCCCATTTTTCAGGAGGGTCCTGAACATAAATTAAAATCCCACTTTTCAGGAGGGTCCTGAACTGAAAGTAAATTCCCATTTTTCAGGAGGGTCCTGAACTGAAAGTAAATTCCCAATTTTCAGGAGGGTCCTGAACATAAAGTAAAATCCCATTTTTCAGGAAGGTCCTGAACAAAGAGTAAAAATCCCATTTTGCAGGAGGGTCCTGAACAGAAGGTAAAATCCCATTTTTCAGGAGGGTCCTGAACATAAATTAAAATCCCACTTTTCAGGAGGGTCCTGAACATAAAGTAAAATCCCATTTTTCAGGAGGGTCCTGAACTGAAAGTAAATTCCCAATTTTCAGGAGGGTCCTGAACATAAAGTAAAATCCCATTTTTCAGGAAGGTCCTGAACAGAGAGTAAAAATCCCATTTTGTAGGAGGGTCCTGAACAAAAGGTAAAATCCTATTTTTCAGGAGGGTCCTGAACATAAAGTAAAATCCCATTTTTCAGGAGGGTCCTGAACTGAAAGTAAATTCCCATTTTTCAGGAGGGTCCTGAACATAAATTAAATTCCGTTTTCCAGGAGGGTCCTGAACATAATGTAAAATCCCATTTTTCAGGAGGATCCTGAACATAAAGTAAAATCCCATTTTTCAGGAGGTTCCTAAACATAAAGGAAAATCTCATTTTTCAGGAGGGTCCTGAACAGAAAGTAAAATTCCATTTTTCAGGAGGGTCCTGAATAGAAAGTAAATTCTCATTTTTCAGGATGGTCCTGAACATAAAGTGAAATCCCATTTTCCAGGAGGGTCCTGAACATAATGTAAAATCCTATTTTTCAGGAGGGTCCTGAACAAAAGTAAAATCCTATTTTTCAGGAGGGTCCTGGACTGAAAGTAGATCTCATTTTTCAGGAGGGTCCTGAACAGAAGGTAAAACCCCATTTTTCAGGAGGGTCCTGAACATAAAGTGAAATCCCATTTTCAGGAGGGTCCAGAACAGAAAGTAAAATC
Source organism: Capsicum pubescens (assembly GCA_030864215.1). Lineage (NCBI taxonomy): Eukaryota > Viridiplantae > Streptophyta > Magnoliopsida > Solanales > Solanaceae > Capsicum > Capsicum pubescens. The sequence goes on from CM061543.1 coordinate 21,693,737, forward strand.
CCATTTTGCAGGAGGGTCCTGAACAGAAAGTAAAATCCCATTTTTCAGGAGGGTCCTGAACATAAAGTAAAATCCTATTTTTCAGGAGGGTCCTGAACAGAAGGTAAAATCCCATATATCAGGAGGGTCCTGAACTGAAAGTAAATTCCCATTTTTCAGGAGGGTCCTGAACATAAAGTAAATTCCCATTTTTCAGGGGGGGCCTGAAAAGAAAGTAAAATCCCATTTTTCAAGAGGGTCCTGAACTGAAAGTAAATTCCCATTTTTCAGGAGGTTCCTGAACATAAAGTAAAATCCCATTTTTCTGGAGGGTCCTGAACAGAAGGTAAAATCTCATTTTTCAGGAGGGTCCTGAACATAAAGTAAAATCCCATTTTTCAGGATGGTTCTGAACTGAAAGTAAATTCCCATTTTTCAGGAGGGTCCTGAACTAAATGTAAATTCCCATTTTTCAGGAGGGTCCAGAACATAAAGTAAAATCCCATTTTTCAGGAGGGTTCTAAACAGAAAGTAAAATTCCCATTTTGCAAGAGGGTCCTGAACAGAAGGTAAAATCCCATTTTTCAGGAGGGTCCTGAACATAAAGTAAAATCCCATTTATCAGGAGGGTCCTGAACTTAAAGTAAATTCCCATTTTTCAGGAGGGTCCTGAACATAATGTAAATTCCCATTTTTCAGGAGGGTCCTGAACAGAAAGTAAAATTCCATTTTTCAGGAGGGTCCTGAACATAAATTAAATTCCCAGTTTTCAGGAGGGTCCTGAACATAAAGTAAATTCCCATTTTTCAGGAGGGTCCTGAACAGAAAGTAAAATTCCATTTTTAGGAGGGTCCTGAACAGAAAGTAAATTCCCATTTTTCATGAGGGTTCTGAACATAAAGTAAAATCCCATTTTTCAGGAGGGTCCTAAACAGAAAGTAAAATCCCATTTATCAGGAGGGTCCTGAACAAAAAGTAAAATCCCATTTTTCAGGAGAATCCTGAACAGAAAGTAAATCCCATTTTTCAGGAGGATATTGAATAGAAAGTAAAATCCAATTTTTCAGGAGGATCCTGAACAGAAAGTAAAATCCCATTTTTCAGGAGGGTCTTAAACATAAAGTAAAATCCGATTTTTCAGGAGGGTCCTGAACAGAAGGTAAAATCCCATTTTTGAAGAGGGTCTTGAACTGAAAGTAAATTCCCATTTTTCAGGAGGGTCCTGAACATAAAGTAAATTCCTATTTTTCAGGAGGGACCTGAACAGAAAGTAAAATCCCATTTTTTAGGAGGGTCCTGAACTGAAAGTAAATTCCCATTTTTAAGGAGGGTCCTGAACATATAGTAAAATTCCATTTTTCAGGAGGGTCCTGAACATAAAGTAAAATCCCATATTTCAGGAGGGTCTTGAACAGAAAGTAAAATCCCATTTTTCAGGAGGGTCCTGAAAATAAAGTAAAATCCCATTTTTCAGGAGGGTCCTGAACAGAAGGTAAAATCCCATTTTTCAGGAGGGTCCTGAACATAAAGTAAAATCCCATTATTCAGGAGGGTCCTGAACTGAAAGTAAATTCCCATTTTTCAGGAGGGTCCTGAACTGAAAGTAAATTCCCATTTTTCAGGAGGGTCCTCAACATAAAGTAAAATCCCATTTTTCAGGAGGGTCCTGAACAGAGAGTAAAAATCTCATTTTGCAGGAGGGTCCTGAACAGAAGGTAAAATCCTATTTTTCAGGAGGGTCCTGAACATAAAGTAAAATCCCATTTTTCAGGAGGGTCCTGAACTGAAAGTAAATTCCCATTTTTCAGGAGGGTCCTGAACATAAATTAAATTCCCATTTTTCAGGAGGGTCTAGAACAGAAAGTAAAATTTCATTTTTCAGGAGGTTCCTGAACTGAAAGTAAATACCCATTTTTCAGGAGGGTCCTGAACATAATGTAAAATCCCATTTTTCAGGATGTTCCTAAACATAAAGGAAAATCCCATTTTTCAGGAGGGTCCTGAACAGAAAGTAAAATCCCATTTTTCAGGAGGGTCCTGAACAGAAAGTAAATTCTCATTTTTCAGGATGGTCCTGAACATAAAGTAAAATCCCATTTTCCAGGAGGGTCCTGAACATAAAGTAAAATCCCATTTTTCAGGAGGGTCCTGAACAAAAGTAAAATCTTATTTTTCAGGAGGGTCCTGAATTGAAAGTAGATCCCATTTTTCAGAAGGGTCCTGAACAGAAGGTAAAACCCCATTTTTCAGGAGGGTCCTGAACATAAAGTAAAATCCCATTTTTCAGGAGGGTCCTGAACAGAAAGTAAAATCCCATTTTGCAGGAGGGTCCTGAACAGAAAGTAAAATCCCATTTTTCAAGAGGGTCCTGAACATAAAGTAAAATCCTATTTTTCAGGACGGTCATGAACAGAAGGTAAAATCCCATATATCAGGAGGGTCCTGAACTGAAAGTAAATTCCCATTTTTCAGGAGGGTCCTGAACATAAAGTAAATTCCCATTTTTCAGGGGGGGCCTGAAAAGAAGGTAAAATCCTATTTTTCAGGAGGGTCCTGAACTGAAAGTAAATTCCTATATTTCAGGAGGGTCCTGAACATAAAGTAAAATCCCATTTTTCAAAAGGGTTCTGAACTGAAAGTAAATTCCCATTTTTCAGGAGGGTCCTGAACTAAAAGTAAATTCCCATTTTTCAGGAGGGTCCTGAACATAAAGTAAATTCCCATTTTTCAGGAGGGTTTTGAACTGAAAGTAAATTCCCATTTTTCAGGAGGGTCCTGAACTAAAAGTAAATTCCCATTTTTCAGGAGGGTCCTGAACATAAAGTAAATTCCCATTTTTCAGGAAGGTCCTGAACAGAAAGTAAAATTCCATTTTTCAGGAGGGTCCTGAACAGAAAGTAAATTCCCAGTTTTAAGGAGGGTCTTGAACATAAAGTAAATTCCCATTTTTCAGGAGGGTCCTGAACAGAAAGTAAAATTCAATTTTTCAGGAGGGTCCTGAACAGAAAGTAAATTCCCATTTTTCATGAGGGTCTTGAAAAGAAAGTAAAATCCCATTTTTCAGGAGGGTCCTGAACAGAAAGTAAAATCCCATTTTTCAGGAGGGTCCTGAACAGAAAGTAAAATCCCATTTTTCAGGAGAGTCCTGAATAGAAAGTAAATCCCATTTTTCAGGCGGATCCTGAACAGAGAGTAAAATCCAATTTATCAGGAGGATCCTGAACAAAAAGTAAAATCCCATTTTTCAGGAGGGTCCTGAATATAAAGTAAAATCCCATTTTTCAGGAGGGTCCTGAACAGAAGGTAAAATCCCATTTTTCAGAAGGGTCCTGAACATAAAGTAAAATCCCACTTTTCAGGAGGGTCCTGAACTGAAAGTAAATTCCCATTTTTCAGGAGGGTCCTGAACTGAAAGTAAATTCCCAATTTTCAGGAGGGTCGTGAACATAAAGTAAAATCCCATTTTTCAGGAAGGTCCTGAACAGAGAGTAAAAATCCCATTTTGCAGGAGTGTCCTGAACAAAAGGTAAAATCCTATTTTTCAGGAGGGTCCTGAACATAAAGTAAATTCCTATTTTTCAGGAAGGTCCAGAACAGAAAGTAAAATTCCATTTTTCAGGAGGGTCCTGAACAGAAAGTAAATTCCCAGTTTTAAGGAGGGTCTTGAACATAAAGTAAATTCCCATTTTTCAGGAGGGACCTGAACAGAAAGTAAAATTCAATTTTTCAGGAGGGTCCTGAACAGAAAGTAAATTCCCATTTTTCATGAGGGTCTTGAACAGAAAGTAAAATCCCATTTTTCAGGAGGGTCCTGAACAGAAAGTAAAATCCCATTTTTCAGGAGGGTCCTGAACAGAAAGTAAAATCCCATTTTTCAGGAGAGTCCTGAACAGAAAGTAAATCCCATTTTTCAGGAGGATCCTGAACAGAAAGTAAAATGCAATTTATCAGGAGGATCCTGAACAAAAAGTATAATCCCATTTTTCAGGAGGGTCCTGAACATAAAGTAAAATGCCATTTTTCAGGAGGGTCCTGAACAGAAAGTAAAATCCCATTTTTCAGGAAGGTCCTGAAAATAAAGTAAAATCCCATTTTTCAGGAGGGTCCTGAACAGAAGGTAAAATCCCATTTTTCAGGAGGGTCCTGAACATAAAGTAAAATCCCACTTTTCAGGAGGGTCCTGAACTGAAAGTAAATTCCCATTTTTCAGGAGGGTCCTGAACTGAAAGTAAATTCCTATTTTTCAGGAGGGTCCTGAACATAAAGTAAAATCCCATTTTTCAGGAGGGTCCTAAACAGAGAGTAAAAATCCCATTTTGCAGGAGGGTCCTGAACAGAAGGTAAAATCCTATTTTTCAGGAGGGTCCTGAACATAAAGTAAAATCCCATTTTTCAGGGGGGTCCTGAACTGAAAGTAAATTCCCATTTTTCTGGAGGGTCCTGAACATAAATTAAATTCCCATTTTTCAGGAGGGTCTAGAACAGAAAGTAAAATTCAATTTTTCAGGAGGTTCCTGAACTGAAAGTAAATACCCATTTTTTAGAAGGGTCCTGAACATAAAGTAAAATCCCATTTTTTAGGAGGTTCCTAAACATAAAGTAAAATCCTATTTTTCAGGAGGGTCCTGAACAGAAAGTAAAATCCCATTTTTTAGGAGGGTCCTGAACAGAAAGTAAATTCTCATTTTTCAGGAGGGTCCTGAACATAAAGTAAAATCCCATTTTCCAGGAGGGTCCTGAACATAAAGTAAAATCCCATTATTCAAGAGGGTCCTGAACAGAAAGTAAAATCCTATTTTTCAGGAGGGTCCTGAACATAAAGTAAAATCCCATTTTTCAGGAGGGTCCTGAACAGAGAGTAAAATCCCATTTTTCAGGAGGGTCCTGAAAATCAATTAAAATCCCATTTTTCAGGAGGGTCCTGAACAGAAGGTAAAATCCCATTTTTCAGGAGGGTCCTGAACATAAAGTAAAATCCCACTTTTCAGGAGTGTCCTGAACTGAAAGTAAATTCCCATTTTTCAGGAGGGTCCTGAACTGAAAGTAAATTCCCAATTTTCAGGAGGGTCCTGAACATAAAGTAAAATCCCATTTTTCAGGAAGGTCCTGAACAGAGAGTAAAAATCCCATTTTGCAGGAGGGTCCTGAACAAAAGGTAAAATCCTATTTTTCAGGAGGGTCCTGAACATAAAGTAAAATCCCATTTTTCAGGAGGGTCCTGAACTGAAAGTAAATTCCCATTTTTCAGGAGGGTCCTGAACATAAATTAAATTCCGGTTTTTCAGGAGGGTCTAGAACAGAAAGTAAAATTTCATTTTTCAGGAGGTTCCTGAACTGAAAGTAAATACCCATTTTTCAGGAGGATCCTGAACATAAAGTAAAATCCCATTTTTCAGGAGGTTCCTAAACATAAAGGAAAATCCCATTTTTCAGGAGGGTCCTGAACAGAAAGTAAAATCCCATTTTTCAGGAGGGTCCTGAATAGAAAGTAAATTCTCATTTTTCAGGATGGTCCTGAACATAAAGTAAAATCCCATTTTCCAGGAGGGTCCTGAACATAATGTAAAATCCCATTTTTCAGGAGGGTCCTGAACAAAAGTAAAATACTATTTTTCAGGAGGGTCCTGGACTGAAAGTAGATCCCATTTTTCAGGAGGGTTCTGAACAGAAGGTAAAACCCCATTTTTCAGGAGGGTCCTGAACATAAAGTGAAATCCCATTTTAAGGAGGGTCCAGAACAGAAAGTAAAATCCCATTTTGCAGGAGGGTCCTGAACAGAAAGTAAAATCCCATTTTTCAGGAGGGTCCTGAACATAAAGTAAAATCCTATTTTTCAGGAGGGTCCTGAACAGAAGGTAAAATCCCATATATCAGGAGGGTCCTGAACTGAAAGTAAATTCCCATTTTTCAGGAGGGTCCTGAACATAAAGTAAATTCCCATTTTTCAGGGGGGGCCTGAAAAGAAAGTAAAATCCCATTTTTCAGGAGGGTCCTGAACTGAAAGTAAATTCCCATTTTTCAGGAGGGTCCTGAACATAAAGTAAAATCCCATTTTTCAGGAGGGTCCTGAACAGAAGGTAAAATCTCATTTTTCAGGAGGGTCCTGAACATAAAGTAAATTCCCATTTTTCAGGAGGGTCCTGAACTAAAAGTAAATTCCCATTTTTCAGGAGAGTCCTGAACATAAAGTAAAATCCCATTTTTCAGGAGGGTCCTAAATAGAAAGTAAAAATCCCATTTTGCAGGAGGGTCCTGAACAGAAGGTAAAATACCATTTTTCAGGAGGGTCCTGAACATAAAGTAAAATCCCATTTTTCAGGAGGGTCCTGAACTGAAAGTAAATTCCCATTTTTCAGGAGGGTCCTGAACATAAAGTAAAATACCATTTTTCAGGAGGGTCCTGAACAGAAGGTAAAATCCCATTTTTCAGGAGGGTCCTGAACATAAAGTAAAATCCCACTTTTCAGGAGGGTCCTGAACTGAAAGTAAATTCCCATTTTTCAGGAGGGTCTTGAACTGAAAGTAAATTCCCAATTTTCAGGAGGGTCCTGAACATAAAGTAAAATCCCATTTTTCAGGAAGGTCCTGAACAGAGAGTAAAAATCCCATTTTGCAGGAGGGTCCTGAACAGAAGGTAAAATCCTATTTTTCAGGAGGGTCCTGAACATAAAATAAAATCCCATTTTTCAGGAGGGTCCTGAACTGAAAGTAAATTCCCATTTTTCAGGAGGGTCCTGAACATAAATTAAATTCCGGTTTTTCAGGAGGGTCTAGAACAGAAAGTAAAATTTCATTTTTCAGGAGGTTCCTGAACTGAAAGTAAATACCCATTTTTCAGGAGGATCCTGAACATAAAGTAAAATCCCATTTTTCAGGAGGTTCCTAAACATAAAGGAAAATCCCATTTTTCAGGAGGGTCCTGAACAGAAAGTAAAATCCCATTTTTCAGGAGGCTCCTGAATAGAAAGTAAATTCTCATTTTTCAGGATGGTCCTGAACATAAAGTAAAATCCCATTTTCCAGGAGGGTCCTGAACATAATGTAAAATCCCATTTTTCAGGAGGGTCCTGAACAAAAGTAAAATCCTATTTTTCAGGAGGGTCCTGGACTGAAAGTAGATCCCATTTTTCAGGAGGGTCCTGAACAGAAGGTAAAACCCCATTTTTCAGGAGGGTCCTGACAATAAAGTGAAATCCCATTTTAAGGAGGGTCCAGAACAGAAAGTAAAATCCCATTTTGCAGGAGGGTCCTGAACAGAAAGTAAAATCTCATTTTTCAGGAGGGTCCTGAACATAAAGTAAAATCCTATTTTTCAGGAGGGTCCTGAACAGAAGGTAAAATCCCATATATCAGGAGGGTCCTGAACTGAAAGTAAATTCCCATTTTTCAGGAGGGTCCTGAACATAAAGCAAATTCCCATTTTTCAGGGGGGGCCTGAAAAGAAAGTAAAATCCCATTTTTCAGGAGGGTCCTGAACTGAAAGTAAATTCCCATTTTTCAGGAGGGTCCTGAACATAAAGTAAAATCCCATTTTTCAGGAGGGTCCTGAACAGAAGGTAAAATCTCATTTTTCAGGAGGGTCCTGAACATAAAGTAAATTCCCATTTTTCAGGAGGGTCCTGAACTAAAAGTAAATTCCCATTTTTCAGGAGAGTCCTGAACATAAAGTAAAATCCCATTTTTCAGGAGGGTCCTAAACAGAAACTAAAAATCCCATTTTGCAGGAGGGTCCTGAACAGAAGGTAAAATACCATTTTTCAGGAGGGTCCTGAACATAAAGTAAAATCCCATTTTTCAGGAGGGTTCTGAACTGCAAATAAATTCCCATTTTTCAGGAGGGTCCTGAACTAAAAGTAAATTCCCATTTTTCAGGAGAGTCCTGAACATAAAGTAAAATCCCATTTTTCAGGAGGGTCCTAAACAGAAAATAAAAATCCCATTTTGCAGGAGGGTCCTGAACAGAAGGTAAAATACCATTTTTCAGGAGGGTCCTGAACATAAAGTAAAATCCCATTTTTCAGGAGGGTCCTGAACTGAAAGTAAATTCCCATTTTTCAGGATGGTCCTGAACATAAAGTAAAATCCCATTTTTCAGGAGGGTTCTAAACAGAAAGTAAAATTCCCATTTTGCAAGAGGGTCCTGAACAGAAGGTAAAATCCCATTTTTCAGGAGGGTCCTGAACATAAAGTAAAATCCCATTTTTCAAGAGGGTCCTGAACTTAAAGTAAATTCCCATTTTTCAGGAGGGTCCTGAACATAATGTAAATTCTCATTTTTCAGGAGGGTCCTGTACAGAAAGTAAATTCCCATTTTTCAGGAGGGTCCTGAACATAAATTAAATTCCGGTTTTTCAGGAGGGTCTAGAACAGAAAGTAAAATTTCATTTTTCAGGAGGTTCCTGAACTGAAAGTAAATACCCATTTTTCAGGAGGATCCTGAACATAAAGTAAAATCCCATTTTTCAGGAGGTTCCTAAACATAAAGGAAAATCCCATTTTTCAGGAGGGTCCTGAACAGAAAGTAAAATCCCATTTTTCAGGAGGGTCCTGAACAGAAAGTAAAATCCCATTTTTCAGGAGAGTCCTGAACAGAAAGTAAATCCCATTTTTCAGGAGGATATTGAACAGAAAGTAAAATCCAATTTTTCAGGAGGATCCTGAACAGAAAGTAAAATCCCATTTTTCAGGAGGGTCCTGAACATAAAGTAAAATCCGATTTTTCAGGAGGGTCCTGAACAGAAGGTAAAATCCCATTTTTGAGGAGGGTCTTGAACTGAAAGTAAATTCCCATTTTTCAGGAGGGTCCTGAACATAAAGTAAATTCCTATTTTTCAGTAGGGACCTGAACAGAAAGTAAAATCCCATTTTTCAGGAGGGTCCTGAACTGAAAGTAAATTCCCATTTTTAAGGAGGGTCCTGAACATATAGTAAAATCCCAATTTTCAGGAGGGTCCTGAACTTAAAGTAAAATCCCATATTTCAGGAGGGTCTTGAACAGAAAGTAAAATCCCATTTTTCAGGAGGGTCCTGAAAATAAAGTAAAATCCCATTTTTCAGGAGGGTCCTGAACAGAAGGTAAAATCCCATTTTTCAGGAGGGTCCTGAACATAAAGTAAAATCCCATTATTCAGGAGGATCCTGAACTGAAAGTAAATTCCCATTTTTGAGGAGTGTCCTGAACTGAAAGTAAATTCCCATTTTACAGGAGGGTCCTCAACATAAAGTAAAATCCCATTTTTCAGGAGGGTCCTGAACAGAGAGTAAAAATCTCATTTTGCAGGAGGGTCCTGAAAAGAAGGTAAAATCCTATTTTTAAGGAGGGTCCTGAACATAAAGTAAAATCCCATTTTTCAGGAGGGTCCTGAACTGAAAGTAAATTCCCATTGTTCAGGAGGGTCCTGAACATAAATTAAATTCCCATTTTTCAGGAGGGTCTAGAAAAGAAAGTAAAATTTCATTTTTCAGGAGGTTCCTGAACTGAAATTAAATACCCATTTTTCAGGAGGGTCCTGAACATAAAGTAAAATCCCATTTTTCAGGATGTTCCTAAACATAATGGAAAATCCTATTTTTCAGGAGGGTCCTGAACAGAAAGTAAAATCCCATTTTTCAGGAGGGTCCTGAATAGAAAGTAAAATCCCATTTTTCAAGAGGGTCCTGAACATAAAGTAAAATCCTATTTTTCAGGACGGTCATGAACAGAAGGTAAAATCCCATATATCAGGAGGGTCCTGAACTGAAAGTAAATTCCCTTTTTTCAGGAGGGTCCTGAACATAAAGTAAATTCCCATTTTTCAGGGGGGGCCTGAAAAGAAGGTAAAATCCTGTTTTTCAGGAGGGTCCTGAACTGAAAGTAAATTCCCATTTTTCAGGAGGGTCCAGAACATAAAGTAAAATCCCATTTTTCAGGAGGGTTCTGAACTGAAAGTAAATTCCCATTTTTCAGGAGGGTCCTGAACTAAAAGTAAATTCCCATTTTTCAGGAGGGTCCTGAACATAAAGTAAATTCCCATTTTTCAGGAGGGTTCTGAACTGAAAGTAAATTCCCATTTTTCAGGAGGGTCCTGAACTAAAAGTAAATTCCCATTTTTCAGGAGGGTCCTGAACATAAAGTAAATTCCCATTTTTCAGGAAGGTCCTGAACAGAAAGTAAAATTCCATTTTTCAGGAGGGTCCTGAACAGAAAGTAAATTCCCAGTTTTAAGGAGGGTCTTGAACATAAAGTAAATTCCCATTTTTCAGGAGGGTCCTGAACAGAAAGTAAAATTCAATTTTTCAGGAGGGTGCTGAACAGAAAGTAAATTCCCATTTTTCATGAAGGTCTTGAACAGAAAGTAAAATCCCATTTTTCAGGAGGGTCCTGAACAGAAAGTAAAATCCCATTTTTCAGGAGGGTCCTGAACAGAAAGTAAAATCCCATTTTTCAGGAGAGTCCTGAACAGAAAGTAAATCCCATTTTTCTGGAGGATCCTGAACAGAAAGTAAAATCCAATTTATCAGGAGGATCCTGAACAAAAAGTAAAATCCCATTTTTCAGGAGGGTCCTGAACATAAAGTAAAATCCCATTTTTCAGGAGGGTCCTGAATAGAAAGTAAAATCCCATTTTTCAGGAGGGTCCTGAAAATAAAGTAAAATCCCATTTTTCAGGAGGGTCCTGAACAGAAGGTAAAATCCCATTTTTCAGGAGGGTCCTGAACATAAAGTAAAATCCCATTATTCAGGAGGATCCTGAACTGAAAGTAAATTCCCATTTTTCAGGAGTGTCCTGAACTGAAAGTAAATTCCCATTTTACAGGAGGGTCCTCAACATAAAGTAAAATCCCATTTTTCAGGAGGGTCCTGAACAGAGAGTAAAAATCTCATTTTGCAGGAGGGTCCTGAAAAGAAGGTAAAATCCTATTTTTAAGGAGGGTCCTGAACATAAAGTAAAATCCCATTTTTCAGGAGGGTCCTGAACTGAAAGTAAATTCCCATTGTTCAGGAGGGTCCTGAACATAAATTAAATTCCCATTTTTCAGGAGGGTCTAGAAAAGAAAGTAAAATTTCATTTTTCAGGAGGTTCCTGAACTGAAATTAAATACCCATTTTTCAGGAGGGTCCTGAACATAAAGTAAAATCCCATTTTTCAGGATGTTCCTAAACATAATGGAAAATCCTATTTTTCAGGAGGGTCCTGAACAGAAAGTAAAATCCCATTTTTCAGGAGGGTCCTGAATAGAAAGTAAAATCCCATTTTTCAAGAGGGTCCTGAACATAAAGTAAAATCCTATTTTTCAGGACGGTCATGAACAGAAGGTAAAATCCCATATATCAGGAGGGTCCTGAACTGAAAGTAAATTCCCTTTTTTCAGGAGGGTCCTGAACATAAAGTAAAATCCCATTTTTCAGGAGGGTCCTAAACAGAAACTAAAAATCCCATTTTGCAGGAGGGTCCTGAACAGAAGGTAAAATACCATTTTTCAGGAGGGTCCTGAACATAAAGTAAAATCCCATTTTTCAGGAGGGTTCTGAACTGGAAATAAATTCCCATTTTTCAGGAGGGTCCTGAACTAAAAGTAAATTCCCATTTTTCAGGAGAGTCCTGAACATAAAGTAAAATCCCATTTTTCAGGAGGGTCCTAAACAGAAAATAAAAATCCCATTTTGCAGGAGGGTCCTGAACAGAAGGTAAAATACCATTTTTCAGGAGGGTCCTGAACATAAAGTAAAATCCCATTTTTCAGGAGGGTCCTGAACTGAAAGTAAATTCCCATTTTTCAGGATGGTCCTGAACATAAAGTAAAATCCCATTTTTCAGGAGGGTTCTAAACAGAAAGTAAAATTCCCATTTTGCAAGAGGGTCCTGAACAGAAGGTAAAATCCCATTTTTCAGGAGGGTCCTGAACATAAAGTAAAATCCCATTTTTCAAGAGGGTCCTGAACTTAAAGTAAATTCCCATTTTTCAGGAGGGTCCTGAACATAATGTAAATTCCCATTTTTCAGGAGGGTCCTGTACAGAAAGTAAATTCCCATTTTTCAGGAGGGTCCTGAACATAAATTAAATTCCGGTTTTTCAGGAGGGTCTAGAACAGAAAGTAAAATTTCATTTTTCAGGAGGTTCCTGAACTGAAAGTAAATACCCATTTTTCAGGAGGATCCTGAACATAAAGTAAAATCCCATTTTTCAGGAGGTTCCTAAACATAAAGGAAAATCCCATTTTTCAGGAGGGTCCTGAACAGAAAGTAAAATCCCATTTTTCAGGAGGGTCCTGAACAGAAAGTAAAATCCCATTTTTCAGGAGAGTCCTGAACAGAAAGTAAATCCCATTTTTCAGGAGGATATTGAACAGAAAGTAAAATCCAATTTTTCAGGAGGATCCTGAACAGAAAGTAAAATCCCATTTTTCAGGAGGGTCCTGAACATAAAGTAAAATCCGATTTTTCAGGAGGGTCCTGAACAGAAGGTAAAATCCCATTTTTGAGGAGGGTCTTGAACTGAAAGTAAATTCCCATTTTTCAGGAGGGTCCTGAACATAAAGTAAATTCCTATTTTTCAGTAGGGACCTGAACAGAAAGTAAAATCCCATTTTTCAGGAGGGTCCTGAACTGAAAGTAAATTCCCATTTTTAAGGAGGGTCCTGAACATATAGTAAAATCCCAATTTTCAGGAGGGTCCTGAACTTAAAGTAAAATCCCATATTTCAGGAGGGTCTTGAACAGAAAGTAAAATCCCATTTTTCAGGAGGGTCCTGAAAATAAAGTAAAATCCCATTTTTCAGGAGGGTCCTGAACAGAAGGTAAAATCCCATTTTTCAGGAGGGTCCTGAACATAAAGTAAAATCCCATTATTCAGGAGGATCCTGAACTGAAAGTAAATTCCCATTTTTGAGGAGTGTCCTGAACTGAAAGTAAATTCCCATTTTACAGGAGGGTCCTCAACATAAAGTAAAATCCCATTTTTCAGGAGGGTCCTGAACAGAGAGTAAAAATCTCATTTTGCAGGAGGGTCCTGAAAAGAAGGTAAAATCCTATTTTTAAGGAGGGTCCTGAACATAAAGTAAAATCCCATTTTTCAGGAGGGTCCTGAACTGAAAGTAAATTCCCATTGTTCAGGAGGGTCCTGAACATAAATTAAATTCCCATTTTTCAGGAGGGTCTAGAAAAGAAAGTAAAATTTCATTTTTCAGGAGGTTCCTGAACTGAAATTAAATACCCATTTTTCAGGAGGGTCCTGAACATAAAGTAAAATCCCATTTTTCAGGATGTTCCTAAACATAATGGAAAATCCTATTTTTCAGGAGGGTCCTGAACAGAAAGTAAAATCCCATTTTTCAGGAGGGTCCTGAATAGAAAGTAAAATCCCATTTTTCAAGAGGGTCCTGAACATAAAGTAAAATCCTATTTTTCAGGACGGTCATGAACAGAAGGTAAAATCCCATATATCAGGAGGGTCCTGAACTGAAAGTAAATTCCCTTTTTTCAGGAGGGTCCTGAACATAAAGTAAATTCCCATTTTTCAGGGGGGGCCTGAAAAGAAGGTAAAATCCTGTTTTTCAGGAGGGTCCTGAACTGAAAGTAAATTCCCATTTTTCAGGAGGGTCCAGAACATAAAGTAAAATCCCATTTTTCAGGAGGGTTCTGAACTGAAAGTAAATTCCCATTTTTCAGGAGGGTCCTGAACTAAAAGTAAATTCCCATTTTTCAGGAGGGTCCTGAACATAAAGTAAATTCCCATTTTTCAGGAGGGTTCTGAACTGAAAGTAAATTCCCATTTTTCAGGAGGGTCCTGAACTAAAAGTAAATTCCCATTTTTCAGGAGGGTCCTGAACATAAAGTAAATTCCCATTTTTCAGGAAGGTCCTGAACAGAAAGTAAAATTCCATTTTTCAGGAGGGTCCTGAACAGAAAGTAAATTCCCAGTTTTAAGGAGGGTCTTGAACATAAAGTAAATTCCCATTTTTCAGGAGGGTCCTGAACAGAAAGTAAAATTCAATTTTTCAGGAGGGTGCTGAACAGAAAGTAAATTCCCATTTTTCATGAAGGTCTTGAACAGAAAGTAAAATCCCATTTTTCAGGAGGGTCCTGAACAGAAAGTAAAATCCCATTTTTCAGGAGGGTCCTGAACAGAAAGTAAAATCCCATTTTTCAGGAGAGTCCTGAACAGAAAGTAAATCCCATTTTTCAGGAGGATCCTGAACAGAAAGTAAAATCCAATTTATCAGGAGGATCCTGAACAAAAAGTAAAATCCCATTTTTCAGGAGGGTCCTGAACATAAAGTAAAATCCCATTTTTCAGGAGGGTCCTGAATAGAAAGTAAAATCCCATTTTTCAGGAGGGTCCTGAAAATAAAGTAAAATCCCATTTTTCAGGAGGGTCCTGAACAGAAGGTAAAATCCCATTTTTCAGGAGGGTCCTGAACATAAAGTAAAATCCCATTATTCAGGAGGATCCTGAACTGAAAGTAAATTCCCATTTTTCAGGAGTGTCCTGAACTGAAAGTAAATTCCCATTTTACAGGAGGGTCCTCAACATAAAGTAAAATCCCATTTTTCAGGAGGGTCCTGAACAGAGAGTAAAAATCTCATTTTGCAGGAGGGTCCTGAAAAGAAGGTAAAATCCTATTTTTAAGGAGGGTCCTGAACATAAAGTAAAATCCCATTTTTCAGGAGGGTCCTGAACTGAAAGTAAATTCCCATTGTTCAGGAGGGTCCTGAACATAAATTAAATTCCCATTTTTCAGGAGGGTCTAGAAAAGAAAGTAAAATTTCATTTTTCAGGAGGTTCCTGAACTGAAATTAAATACCCATTTTTCAGGAGGGTCCTGAACATAAAGTAAAATCCCATTTTTCAGGATGTTCCTAAACATAATGGAAAATCCTATTTTTCAGGAGGGTCCTGAACAGAAAGTAAAATCCCATTTTTCAGGAGGGTCCTGAATAGAAAGTAAAATCCCATTTTTCAAGAGGGTCCTGAACATAAAGTAAAATCCTATTTTTCAGGACGGTCATGAACAGAAGGTAAAATCCCATATATCAGGAGGGTCCTGAACTGAAAGTAAATTCCCTTTTTTCAGGAGGGTCCTGAACATAAAGTAAATTCCCATTTTTCAGGGGGGGCCTGAAAAGAAGGTAAAATCCTATTTTTCAGGAGGGTCCTGAACTGAAAGTAAATTCCCATTTTTCAGGAGGGTCCAGAACATAAAGTAAAATCCCATTTTTCAGGAGGGTTCTGAACTGAAAGTAAATTCCCATTTTTCAGGAGGGTCCTGAACTAAAAGTAAATTCCCATTTTTCAGGAGGGTCCTGAACATAAAGTAAATTCCCATTTTTCAGGAGGGTCCTAAACAGAGAGTAAATTCCCATTTTTCAGGAGGGTCCTGAACTAAAAGTAAATTCCCATTTTTCAGGAGGGTCCTGAACATAAAGTAAATTCCCATTTTTCAGGAAGGTCCTCAACAGAAAGTAAAATTCCATTTTTCAGGAGGGTCCTGAACAGAAAGTAAATTCCCAGTTTTAAGGAGGGTCTTGAACATAAAGTAAATTCCCATTTTTCAGGAGGGTCCTGAACAGAAAGTAAAATTCAATTTTTCAGGAGGGTGCTGAACAGAAAGTAAATTCCCATTTTTCATGAAGGTCTTGAACAGAAAGTAAAATCCCATTTTTCAGGAGGGTCCTGAACAGAAAGTAAAATCCCATTTTTCAGGAGGGTCCTGAACAGAAAGTAAAATCCCATTTTTCAGGAGAGTCCTGAACAGAAAGTAAATCCCATTTTTCAGGAGGATCCTGAACAGAAAGTAAAATCCAATTTATCAGGAGGATCCTGAACAAAAAGTAAAATCCCATTTTTCAGGAGGGTCCTGAACATAAAGTAAAATCCCATTTTTCAGGAGGGTCCTGAACAGAAAGTAAAATCCCATTTTTCAGGAGGGTCCTGAAAATAAAGTAAAATCCCATTTTTCAGGAGGGTCCTGAACAGAAGGTAAAATCCCATTTTTCAGGAGGGTCCTGAACATAAAGTAAAATCCCACTTTTCAGGAGGGTCCTGAACTGAAAGTAAATTCCCATTTTTCAGGAGGGTCCTGAACTGAAAGTAAATTCCTATTTTTCAGGAGGGTCCTGATCATAATGTAAAATCCCATTTTTCAGGAGGGTCCTAAACAGAGAGTAAAAATCCCATTTTGCAGGAGGGTCCGGAACAGAAGGTAAAATCCTATTTTTCAGGAGGGTCCTGAACATAAAGTAAAATCCCATTTTTCAGGAGGGTCCTGAACTAAAAGTAAATTCCCATTTTTCAGGAGGGTCCTGAACATAAATTTAATTCCCATTTTTCAGGAGGGTCTAGAACAGAAATTAAAATTCCTTTTTGCAGGAGGGTCCTGAACTGAAGGTAAAATCCTATTTTTCAGGAGGGTCCTGAACATAAAGTAAAATCCTATTTTTCAGGAGGGTCCTGAACTGAAAGTAAATTCCCATTTTTCAGGAGGTTCCTGAACATAAATTAAATTCCGGTTTTTCAGGAGGGTTTAGAACAGAAAGTAAAATTTCATTTTTGAGGAGGTTCCTGAACTGAAAGTAAATACCCATTTTTCAGGAGGGTCCTGAACATAAAGTAAAATCCAATTTTTCAGGAGGTTCCTAAACATAAAGGAAAATCCCATTTTTCAGGAGGGTCCTGAACAGAAAGTAAAATCCCATTTTTCAGGAAGGTCCTGAATAGAAAGTAAATTCTCATTTTTCAGGATGGTCCTGAACATAAAGTAAAATCCCATTTTCCAGGAGGGTCCTGAACATAATGTAAAATCCCATTTTTCAGGAGGGTCCTGAACAAAAGTAAAATCCTATTTTTCAGGAGGGTCCTGGACTGAAAGTAGATCCCATTTTTCAGGAGGGTCCTGAACAGAAGGTAAAACCCCATTTTTCAGGAGGGTCCTGAACATAAAGTGAAATCCCATTTTGCAGGAGGGTCCTGAACATAAAGTAAAATCCTATTTTTCAGGAGGGTCCTGAACAGAAGGTAAAATCCCATATATCAGGAGAGTCCTGAACTGAAAGTAAATTCCCATTTTTCAGGAGGGTCCTGAACATAAAGCAAATTCCCATTTTTCAGGGGGGGCCTGAAAAGAAAGTAAAATCCCATTTTTCAGGAGGGTCCTGAACTGAAAGAAAATTCCCATTTTTCAGGAGGGTCCTGAACATAAAGTAAAATCCCATTTTTCAGGAGGGTCCTGAACAGAAGGTAAAATCTCATTTTTCAGGAGGGTCCTGAACATAAAGTAAAATCCCATTTTTCAGGAGGGTTCTGAAATGGAAGTAAATTCCCATTTTTCAGGAGGGTCCTGAATTAAAAGTAAATTCCCATTTTTCAGGAGAGTCCTGAACATAAAGTAAAATCCCATTTTTCAGGAGGGTCCTAAACAGAAAGTAAAAATCCCATTTTGCAGGAGGGTCCTGAACAGAAGGTAAAATACCATTTTTCAGGAGGGTCCTGAACATAAAGTAAAATCCCATTTTTCAGGAGGGTCCTGAACTGAAAGTAAAATCCTATTTTTCAGGAGGGTCATGAACAGAAAGTAAAATCCCATTTTTCAGGAGGGTCCATAACAGAAAGTAAAATCTCATTTTTCAGGAGAGTCCTGAACAGAAAGTAAATCCCATTTTTCAGGAGTATCCTGAACAGAAAGTAAAATCCAATTTATCAGGAGGATCCTGAACAGAAAGTAAAATCCCATTTTTCAGGAGGGTCCTGAACATAAAGTAAAATCCCATTTTTAGGAGGGTCCTGAACTGAAAGTTAACTCCCATTTTTTAGGAGGGTCCTGAACATCAAGTAAATTCCAATTTTTCAGGAGGGACCTGAACAGAAAGTAAAATCCCATTTTTCAGGAGGGTCCTGAACTGAAAGTAAATTCCCATTTTTAAGGAGGGTCCTGAACATAAAGTAAAATCCCATTTTTCAGGAGGGTCCTGAACATAAAGTAAAATCCCATTTTTCAGCAGGGTCCTGAACAGAAAGTAAAATCCCATTTTCAGGAGGGTCCTGAAAATAAAGTAAAATCCCATTTTTCAGGAGGGTCCTGAACAGAAGGTAAAATCCCATTTTTCAGGAGGGTCCTGAACATAAAGTAAAATCCCACTTTTCAGGAGGGTCCTGAACTGAAAGTAAATTCCCACTTTTCATGAGGGTCCTGAACTGAAAGTATATTCCCATTTTTCAGGAGGGTCCTGAACATAAAGTAAAATCCCATTTTTCAGGAGGGTCCTAAACAGAGAGTAAAAATCCCATTTTGCAGGAGGGTCCTGAACAGAAGGTAAAATCCTATTTTTCAGGAGGGTCCTGAACATAAAGTAAAATCCCATTTTTACGGAGGGTCCTGAACTGAAAGTAAATTCCCATTTTTCAGGAGGGTCCTGAACATAAATTAAATTCCCATTTTTCAGGAGGGTCTAGAACAGAAAGTAAAATTCCATTTTTCAGGAGGTTCCTGAACTGAAAGTAAATACCCATTTTTTAGAAGGGTCCTGAACATAAAGTAAAATCCTATTTTTCAGGAGGTTCCTAAACATAAAGTAAAATCCCATTTTTCAGGAGGGTCCTGAACAGAAAAGAAAATTCCATTTTTCAGGAGGGTCCTGAACAGAATGTAAATTCTCATTTTTCAGGAGGGTCCTGAACATAAAGTAAAATCCCATTTTCCAGGAGGGTCCTGAACATAAAGTAAAATCCCATTTTTAAGGAGGGTCCTGAACAGAAAGTAAAATCCTATTTTTCAGGAGGGTCCTGAACATAAAGTAAAATCCCATTTTTCAGGAGGGTCCTGAACAGAGAGTAAAATCCCATTTTTCAGGAGGGGCCTGAAAATAAAGTAAAATCCCATTTTTCAGGAGGGTCCTGAACAGAAGGTAAAATCCCATTTTTCAGGAGGGTCCTGAACATAAAGTAAAATCCCACTTTTCAGGAGGGTCCTGAACTGAAAGTAAATTCCCATTTTTCAGGAGGGTCCTGAACTGAAAGTAAATTCCCATTTTTCAGGAAGGTCCTGAACATAAAGTAAAATCCCATTTTTCAGGAGGGTCCTAAACAGAGAGTAAAAATCCCATTTTGCAGGAGGGTCCTGAACAGAAGGTAAAATCCTATTATTCAGGAGGGTCCTGAACATAAAGTAAAATCCCATTTTTCAGGAGGGTCCTGAACTGAAAGAAAATTCCCATTTTTCAGGAGGGTCCTGAACATAAATTAAATTCCCATTTTTCAGGAGGGTCTAGAACAGAAAGTAAAATTTCATTTTTCAGGAGGTTCCTGAACTGAAAGTAAATACCCATTTTTCAGGAGGGTCCTGAACATAAAGTAGAATCCCATTTTTCAGGAGGTTCCTAAACATAAAGGAAAATCCCATTTTTCAGGAGGGTCCTGAACGGAAAGTAAAATCCCATTTTTCAGGAGGGTCCTGAACAGAAAGTAAATTCTCATTTTTCAGGATGGTCCTGAACATAAAGTAAAATCCCATTTTCCAGGAGGGTCTTGAACATAAAGTAAAATCCCATTTTTCAGGAGGGTCCTGAACAAAAGTAAAATCCTATTTTTCAGGAGGGTCCTGGACTGAAAGTAGATCCCATTTTTGAGGAGGGTCCTGAACAGAAGGTAAAACCCCATTTTTCAGGAGGGTCCTGAACATAAAGTAAAATCCCATTTTTCAGGAGGGTCCTGAACAGAAAGTAAAATCCCATTTTGCAGGAGGGTCCTGAACAGAAAGTAAAATCCCATTTTTCATGAGGGTCCTGAACATAAAGTAAAATCCTATTTTTCAGGAGGGTCCTGAACAGAAGGTAAAATCCCGTATATCAGGAGGGTCCTGAACTGAAAGTAAATTCCCATTTTTCAGGAGGGTCCTGAACATAAAGTAAATTCCCATTTTTCAGGGGGGGCCTGAAAAGAAAGTAAAATCCCATTTTTCAGGAGGGTCCTGAACTGAAAGTAAATTCCCATTTTTCAGGAGGGTCCTGAACATAAAGTAAAATCCCATTTTTCAGGAGGGTCCTGAACAGAAGGTAAAATCTCATTTTTCAGGAGGGTCCTGAACATAAAGTAAAATCCCATTTTTCAGGAGGGTTCTGAACTGAAAGTAATTTCCCATTTTTCAGGAGGGTCCTGAACTAAAAGTAAATTCCCATTTTTCAGGAGGGTCCTGAACATAAAGTAAAATCCTATTTTTCAGGAGGGTTCTAAACAGAAAGTAAAAATCCCATTTTGCAGGAGGGTCCTGAACAGAAGGTAAAATCCTATTTTTCAGGAGGGTCCTGAACATAATGTAAAATCCCATTTTTCAGGAGGGTCCTGAACTGAAAGTAAATTCCCATTTTTCAAGAGGGTCTTGAACATAAAGTAAATTCCCATTTTTCAGGAAGGTCCTGAACAGAAAGTAAAATTCCATTTTTCAGGAGGGTCCTGAACAGAAAGTAAATTCCCAGTTTTCAGGAGGGTCTTGAACATAAAGCAAATTCCCATTTTTCAGGAGGGTCCTGAACAGAAAGTAAAATTACATTTATCAGAAGGGTCCTGAACAGAAAGTAAAATCCCATTTTTCAGGAGGGTCCTGAACAGAAAGTAAAATCCCATTTTTCAGGAGAGTCCTGAACAGAAAGTAAATCCCATTTTTCAGGAGGATCCTGAACAGAAAGTAAAATCCAATTTATCAGGAGGATCCTGAACAGAAAGTAAAATCCCATTTTTCAGGAGGGTCCTGAACATAAAGTAAAATCCCATTTTTCAGGAGGGTCCTTAACAGAAGGTAAAATCCCATTTTTGAGGAGGGTCATGAGTTGAAAGTAATCTCCCATTTTTTAGGAGGGTCCTGAACATCAAGTAAATTCCCATTTTTCAGGAGAGATCTGAACAGAAAGTAAAATCCCATTTTTCAGGAGGGTCCTGTACTGAAAGTAAATTCCCATTTTTAAGGAGGGTCCTGAACATAAAGTATAATCCCATTTTTCAGGAGGGTCCTGAACATAAGGTAAAATTCCATTTTTCAGGAGGGTCCTGAACAGAAAGTAAAATCCCATTTTTCAGGAGGGTCCTGAACATAAAGTAAAATCCCACTTTTCAGGAGGGTCCTGAACAGAAGGTAAAATCCAATTTTTTAGGAGGGTCCTGAACATAAAGTAAAATCCCACTTTTCAGGAGGGTCCTGAACTGAAAGTAAATTCCCATTTTTCAGGAGGGTCCTGAACTGAAAGTATATTCCCATTCTTCAGGAGGGTCCTGAACATAAAGTAAAATCCCAATTTTCAGGAGGGTCCTAAACAGAGAGTAAAAATCCCATTTTGCAGGAGGGTCCTGAACAGAAGGTAAAATCTTATTTTTCAGGAGGGTCCTGAACTGAAAGTAAAATCCCATTTTTCAGGAGGGTCCTGAACTGAAAGTAAATTCCCATTTTTCAGGAGGGTCCTGAACATAAATTAAATTCCCATTTTTCAGGAGGGTCTAGAACAGAAAGTAAAATTCCATTTTTCAGGAGGTTCCCGAACTGAAAGTAAATACCCATTTTTTAGAAGGGTCCTGAACATAAAGTAAAATCCCATTTTTCAGGAGGTTCCTACACATAAAACAAAATCCCATTTTCAGGAGGGTCCTGAACAGAATGTAAAATCCCATTTTTCAGGAGGGTCCTGAACAGAAAGTAAATTCTCTTTTTTCAGGAGGGTCCTGAACATAAAGTAAAATCCCATTTTCCAGGAGGGTCCTGAATATAAAGTAAAATCTCATTTTTCAGAAGGGTCCTGAACAAAAGTAAAATCCTATTTTTCAGGAGGGTCCTGAACTGAAAGTAGATCCCATTTTTCAGGAAGGTCTTGAACAGAAGGTAAAACCCCATTTTTCAGGAGGGTCCTGAACATAAAGTAAAATCCCATTTTTCAGGAGGGTCCTGAACAGAAAGTAAAATCCCATTTTGCAGGAGGGTCCTGAACAGAGAGTAAAATCCCATTTTTCAGGAGGGTCCTGAGCAGAAGGTAAAATCCCATATTTCAGGAGGGTCCTGAACTGAAAGTAAATTCCCATTTTTCAGGAGGGTCCTGAACATAAAGTAAATTCCCATTTTCCAGGAGGGGCCTGAAGAGAAAGTAAAATCCCATTTTTTAGGAGGGTCCTGAACTGAAAGTAAATTCCCATTTTTCAGGAGGGTCCTGAAAATAAAGTAAAATCCCATTTTTCAGGAGGGTCCTGAACAGAAAGTAAAATCCCATTTTTCAGGAGGGTCATGAACAGAAAGTAAAATCCCATTTTTCAGGAGGGTCCATAACAGAAAGTAAAATCTCATTTTTCAGGAGAGTCCTGAACAGAAAGTAAATCCCATTTTTCAGGAGTATCCTGAACAGAAAGTAAAATCCAATTTATCAGGAGGATCCTGAACAGAAAGTAAAATCCCATTTTTCAGGAGGGTCCTGAACATAAAATAAAATCCCATTTTTCAGGATGGTCCTAAACAGAAAGTAAAAATCCCATTTTGCAGGAGGGTCCTGAACAGAAGGTAAAATCCCATTTTTCAGGAGGGTCCTGAACAGAAAGTAAAATTCCATTTTTCAGGAGGGTCCTGAACTAAAAGTAAATTCCCATTTTCCAGGAGGGTCCTGAACAGAAAGTAAAATTCCATTTTTCAGGAGGGTCCTGAACTGAAAGTAAATTCCCATTTTTCAGGAGGGTCCTGAAAATAAAGTAAAATCCCATTTTTCAGGAGGGTCCTGAACAGAAAGTAAAATCCCATTTTTCAGGAGGGTTTCTGAACAGAAAGTAAATTCCCATTTTTCAGGAGGGTCCTGAACATAAAGTAAAATCCCATTTTTCAGGAGGGTCCTGAACAGAAAGTAAAATCCTATTTTTCAGGAGGGTCCTGAACATAAAGTAAAATCCCATTTTTCAGTAGGGTCCTGAATAGAATGTAAACTCCCATTTTTCAGGAAGGTCCTGAACAGAAAGTAAAATCCCATTTTTCAGGAGGGTCCTGAACAGAAAGTAAAATCCCATTTTGCAGGAGGGTCCTGAACAGAAAGTAAAATCCCATTTTTCAGGAGGGTCCTGAACATAAAGTAAAATCCTATTTTTCAGGAGGGTCCTGAACAGAAGGTAAAATCCCATATATCAGGAGGGTCCTGAACTGAAAGTAAATTCCCATTTTTCAGGAGGGTCCTGAACATAAAGTAAATTCCCATTTTTCAGGAGGGGCCTGAAAAGAAAGTAAAATCCCATTTTTCAGGAGGGTCCTGAACTGAAAGTAAATTCCCATTTTTCAGGAGGGTCCTGAACATAAAGTAAAATCCCATTTTTCAGGAGGGTCCTGAACAGAAGGTAAAATCTCATTTTTCAGGAGGGTCCTGAACATAAAGTAAAATCCCATTTTTCAGGAGGGTTTTGAACTGAAAGTAATTTCCCATTTTTCAGGAGGGTCCTGAACTAAAAGTAAATTCCCATTTTTCAGGAGGGTCCTGAACATAAAGTAAAATCCTATTTTTCAGGAGGGTCCTAAACAGAAAGTAAAAATCCCATTTTGCAGGAGGGTCCTGAACAGAAGGTAAAATCCTATTTTTCAGGAGGGTCCTGAACATAAAGTAAAATCCCATTTTTCAGAAGGGTCCTGAACTGAAAGTAAATTCCCATTTTTCAGGAGGGTCCTGAACATTAAGTAAATTCCCATTATTCAGGAAGGTCCTGAACAGAAAGTAAAATTCCATTTTTCAGGAGGGTCCTGAACAGAAAGTAAATTCCCAGTTTTCAGGAGGGTCTTGAACATAAAGTAAATTCCCATTTTTCAGGAGGGTCCTGAACAGAAAGTAAAATTCCATTTATCAGAAGGGTCCTGAACAGAAAGTAAAATCCCATTTTTCAGGAGGGTCCTGAACAGAAAGTAAAATCCCATTTTTCAGGAGAGTCCTGAACAGAAAGTAAATCCCATTTTTCAGGAGGATCCTGAACAGAAAGTAAAATCCAATTTATCAGGAGGATCCTGAACAGAAAGTAAAATTCCATTTTTCAGGAGGGTCCTGAACATAAAGTAAAATCCCATTTTTCAGGAGGGTCCTTAACAGAAGGTAAAATCCCATTTTTTAGGAGGGTCCTGAATTGAAAGAAAACTCCCATTTTTTAGGAGGGTCCTGAACATCATGTAAATTCCCATTTTTCAGGAGGGATCTGAACAGAAAGTAAAATCCCATTTTTCAGGAGGGTCCAGAACTGAAAGTAAATTCCCATTTTTAAGGAGGGTCCTGAACATAAAGTAAAATCCCATTTTTCAGGAGGGTCCTGAACATAAGGTAAAATTCCATTTGTCAGGAGGGTCCTGAACAGAAAGTAAAATCCCATTTTTCAGGAGGGTCCTGAACATAAAGTAAAATCCCACTTTTCAGGAGGGTCCTGAACTGAAAGTAAATTCCCATTTTTCAGGAGGGTCCTGAACTGAAAGTAAATTCCCATTCTTCAGGAGGGTCCTGAACTGAAAGTAAATTCCCATTTTTCAGGAAGGTCTTGAACAGAAGGTAAAACCCCATTTTTCAGGAGGGTCCTGAACATAAAGTAAAATCCCATTTTTCAGGAGGGTCCTGAACAGAAAGTAAAATCCCATTTTGCAGGAGGGTCCTGAACAGAAAGTAAAATCCCATTTTTCAGGAGGGTCCTGAGCAGAAGGTAAAATCCCATATTTCAGGAGGGTCCTGAACTGAAAGTAAATTCCCAGTTTTCAGGAGGGTCTTGAACATAAAGTAAATTCCCATTTTTCAGGAGGGGCCTGAAGAGAAAGTAAAATCCCATTTTTTAGGAGGGTCCTGAACTGAAAGTAAATTCCCATTTTTCAGGAGGGTCCTGAAAATAAAGTTAAATCCCATTTTTCAGGAGGGTCCTGAACAGAAAGTAAAATCCCATTTTTCAGGAGGGTCCTGAACATAAAGTAAAATCCTATTTTTCAGGAGTGTCCTGAACAGAAGGTAAAATCCCATTTTTCAGGAGGATCCTGATCATAAAGTACAATCCCATTTTTCAGGAGGGTTGTGAACTGAAAGTAAATTCCCATTTTTCAGGAGGGTCCTGAACTAAAAGTAAATTCACATTTTTCAGGAGGGTCTTGAACATAAAATAAAATCCCATTTTTCAGGATGGTCCTAAACAGAAAGTAAAAATCCCATTTTGCAGGAGGGTCCTGAACAGAAGGTAAAATCCCATTTTTCAGGAGGGTCCTGAACAGAAAGTAAAATTCCATTTTTCAGGAGGGTCCTGAACTAAAAGTAAATTCCCATTTTCCAGGAGGGTCCTGAACAGAAAGTAAAATTCCATTTTTCAGGAGGGTCCTGAACTGAAAGTAAATTCCCATTTTTCAGGAGGGTCCTGAAAATAAAGTAAAATCCCATTTTTCAGGAGGGTCCTGAACAGAAAGTAAAATCCCATTTTTCAGGAGGGTTTCTGAACAGAAAGTAAATTCCCATTTTTCAGGAGGGTCCTGAACATAAAGTAAAATCCCATTTTTCAGGAGGGTCCTGAATAGAAAGTAAAATCCTATTTTTCAGGAGGGTCCTGAACATAAAGTAAAATCCCATTTTTCAGTAGGGTCCTGAATAGAATGTAAACTCCCATTTTTCAGGAAGGTCCTGAACAGAAAGTAAAATCCCATTTTTCAGGAGGGTCCTGAACAGAAAGTAAAATCCCATTTTTCAGGAGGGTCCTGAACATAAAGTAAAATCCTATTTTTCAGGAGGGTCCTGAACAGAAGGTAAAATCCCATATATCAGGAGGGTCCTGAACTGAAAGTAAATTCCCATTTTTCAGGAAGGTCCTGAACATAAAGTAAATTCCCATTTTTCAGGAGGGGCCTGAAAAGAAAGTAAAATCCCATTTTTCAGGAGGGTCCTGAACTGAAAGTAAATTCCCATTTTTCAGGAGGGTCCTGAACATAAAGTAAAATCCCATTTTTCAGGAGGGTCCTGAACAGAAGGTAAAATCTCATTTTTCAGGAGGGTCCTGAACATAAAGTAAAATCCCATTTTTCAGGAGGGTTCTGAACATAAAGTAAAATTCCATTTTTCAGGAGGGTCCTGAATAGAAAGTAAAATCCTATTTTTCAGGAGGGTCCTGAACATAAAGTAAAATCCCATTTTTCAGTAGGGTCCTGAATAGAATGTAAACTCCCATTTTTCAGGAAGGTCCTGAACAGAAAGTAAAATCCCATTTTTCAGGAGGGTCCTGAACAGAAAGTAAAATCCCATTTTGCAGGAGGGTCCTGAACAGAAAGTAAAATCCCATTTTTCAGGAGGGTCCTGAACATAAAGTAAAATCCTATTTTTCAGGAGGGTCCTGAACAGAAGGTAAAATCCCATATATCAGGAGGGTCCTGAACTGAAAGTAAATTCCCATTTTTCAGGAAGGTCCTGAACATAAAGTAAATTCCCATTTTTCAGGAGGGGCCTGAAAAGAAAGTAAAATCCCATTTTTCAGGAGGGTCCTGAACTGAAAGTAAATTCCCATTTTTCAGGAGGGTCCTGAACATAAAGTAAAATCCCATTTTTCAAGAGGGTCCTGAACAGAAGGTAAAATCTCATTTTTCAGGAGGGTCCTGAACATAAAGTAAAATCCCATTTTTCAGGAGGGTTCTGAACTGAAAGTAATTTCCCATTTTTCAGGAGGGTCCTGAACTAAAAGTAAATTCCCATTTTTCAGGAGGGTCCTGAACATAAAGTAAAATCCTATTTTTCAGGAGGGTCCTAAACAGAAAGTAAAAATCCCATTTTGCAGGAGGGTCCTGAACAGAAGGTAAAATCCTATTTTTCAGGAGGGTCCTGAACATAAAGTAAAATCCCATTTTTCAGGAGGGTCCTGAACTGAAAGTAAATTCCCATTTTTCAGGAGGGTCCTGAACATAAAGTAAATTCCCATTATTCAGGAAGGTCCTGAACAGAAAGTAAAATTCCATTTTTCAGGAGGGTCCTGAACAGAAAGTAAATTCCCAGTTTTCAGGAGGGTCTTGAACATAAAGTAAATTCCCATTTTTCAGGAGGGTCCTGAACAGAAAGTAAAATTCCATTTATCAGAAGGGTCCTGAACAGAAAGTAAAATCCCATTTTTCAGGAGGGTCCTGAACAGAAAGTAAAATCCCATTTTTCAGGAGAGTCCTGAACAGAAAGTAAATCCCATTTTTCAGGAGGATCCTGAACAGAAAGTAAAATCCAATTTATCAGGAGGATCCTGAACAGAAAGTAAAATTCCATTTTTCAGGAGGGTCCTGAACATAAAGTAAAATCCCATTTTTCAGGAGGGTCCTTAACAGAAGGTAAAATCTCATTTTTGAGGAGGGTCCTGAATTGAAAGAAAACTCCCATTTTTTAGGAGGGTCCTGAACATCATGTAAATTCCCATTTTTCAGGAGGGATCTGAACAGAAAGTAAAATCCCATTTTTCAGGAGGGTCCAGAACTGAAAGTAAATTCCCATTTTTAAGGAGGGTCCTGAACATAAGTAAAATCCCATTTTTCAGGAGGGTCCTGAACATAAGGTAAAATTCCATTTGTCAGGAGGGTCCTGAACAGAAAGTAAAATCCCATTTTTCAGGAGGGTCCTGAACATAAAGTAAAATCCCACTTTTCAGGAGGGTCCTGAACTGAAAGTAAATTCCCATTTTTCAGGAGGGCCCTGAACTGAAAGTAAATTCCCATTCTTCAGGAGGGTCCTGAACATAAAGTAAAATCCCATTTTTCAGGAGGGTCCTAAACAGAGAGTAAAAATCCCATTTTGCAGGAGGGTCCTGAACAGAAGGTAAAATCCTATTTTTCAGGAGGGTCCTGAACTGAAAGTAAAATCCCATTTTTCAGGAGGGTCCTGAACTGAAAGTAAATTCCCATTTATCAGGATGGTCCTGAACATAAATTAAATTCCCATTTTTCAGGAGGGTCTAGAACAGAAAGTAAAATTCCATTTTTCAGGAGGTTCCTGAACTGAAAGTAAATACCCATTTTTTAGAATGGTCCTGAACATAAAGTAAAATCCCATTTTTCTGGAGGTTCCTAAACATAAAATAAAATCCCATTTTTCAGGAGGGTCCTGAACAGAAAGTAAAATCCCATTTTTCAGGAGGGTCCTGAACAGAAAGTAAATTCTCATTTTTCAGGAGGGTCCTGAACATAAAGTAAAATCCCATTTTCCAGGAGGGTCCTGAACATAAAGTAAAATCTCATTTTTCAGGAGGGTCCTGAACAAAAGTAAAATCCTATTTTTCAGGAGGGTCCTGAACTGAAAGTAGATCCCATTTTTCAGGAGGGTCCTGAACAGAAGGTAAAACCCCATTTTTCAGGAGGGTCCTGAACATAAAGTAAAATCCCATTTTTCAGGAGGGTCCTGAACAGAAAGTAAAATCCCAGTTTTCAGGAGGGTCCTGAACAGAAGGTCAAATCCCATATTTCAGGAGGGTCCTGAACTGAAAGTGAATTCCCATTTTTCAGGAGGGTCCTGAACATAAAGTAAATTCCCATTTTTCAGAAGGGGCCTGAACAGAAAGTAAAATCCTATTTTTCAGGAGGGTCCTGAACTGAAAGTAAATTCCCATTTTTCAGGAGGGTCCTGAAAATAAAGTAAAATCCCATTTTTCAGGAGGGTCCTGAACAGAAAGTAAAATCCCATTTTTCAGGAAGGTCCTGAATATAAAATAAAATCCCATTTTTCAGGATGGTCCTAAACAGAAAGTAAAAATCCCATTTTGCAGGAGGGTCCTGAACAGAAGGTAAAATCCCATTTTTCAGGAGGGTCCTGAACATAAAGTAAAATCCCATTTTTCAGGAGGGTCCTGAACTGAAAGTAAATTCCCATTTTTCAGGAGGGTCCTGAACAGAAAGTAAAATTCCATTTTTCAGGAGGGTCCTGAACTGAAAGTAAATTCCCATTTTTTAGGAGGGTCCTGAAAATAAAGTAAAATCCCATTTTTAAGGAGGGTCCTGAACAGAAAGTAAAATCCCATTTTTCAGGAGGGTCCTGAACTGAAAGTAAATTCCCATTTTTCAGGAGGGCCCTGAACATAAATTAAATTCCCATTTTTCAGGAGGGTTTCTGAACAGAAAGTAAATTCCCATTTTTTAGGAGGGTCCTGAACAGAAAGTAAAATCCCATTTTTCAGGAGGGTTTCTGAACAGAAAGTAAAATCCTATTTTTCAGGAGGGTCCTGAACATAAAGTAAAATCCCATTTTTCAGGAGGGTCCTGAATAGAATGTAAACTCCCATTTTTCAGGAGGGTCCTGAACAGAAAGTAAAATCCCATTTTTCAGGAGGATCCTGAACAGAAAGTAAAACCCTATTTTTCAGGAGTGTCCTGAACATAAAGTAAAATCCCATTTTTCAGGAGGGTCCTGAACTGAAAGTAAATTCCCATTTTTCAGGAGGGTCCTGAACTGAAAGTAAATTCCCATTTTTCAGGAGGGTCCTGAACATAAAGTAAAATCCCATTTTTCAAGAGGGTCCTGAACAGAAAGTAAAATCCCATTTTGCAGGAGGGTCCTGAACAGAAGGTAAAATCCCATTTTTCAGGAGGGTCCTGAACATAAAGTAAAATCCCATTTTTCAGGAGGGTCCTGAACTGAAAGTAAATTCCCATTTTTCAGGAGGGTCCTGAACATAAAGTAAATTCCCATTTTTCAGGAGGGTCCTGAACAGAAAGTAAAATTCCATTTTTCAGGTGGGTCCTGAACTGAAAGTAAATTCCCATTTTTCAGGAGGGTACTGAACATAAAGTAAAATCCCATTTTTCAGGAGGGTCCTGAACAGAAAGTAAAATCCCATTTTTCAGGAGGGTCCTGAACATAAAGTAAAATCCTATTTTTCAGGAGTGTCCTGAACAGAAGGTAAAATCCCATTTTTCAGAAGGATCCTGATCATAAAGTAAAATCCCATTTTTCAGGAGGGTTCTGAACTGAAAGTAAATTCCCATTTTTCAGGAGGGTCCTGAACTAAAAGTAAATTCCCATTTTTCAGGAAGGTCCTGAATATAAAATAAAATCCCATTTTTCAGGATGGTCCTAAACAGAAAGTAAAAATCCCATTTTGCAGGAGGGTCCTGAACAAAAGGTAAAATCCCATTTTTCAGGAGGGTCCTGAACATAAAGTAAAATCCCATTTTTCAGGAGGGTCCTGAACTGAAAGTAAATTCCCATTTTTCAGGAGGGTCCTGAACAGAAAGTAAAATTCCATTTTTCAGGAGGGTCCTGAACTGAAAGTAAATTCCCATTTTTCAGGAGGGTCCTGAAAATAAAGTAAAATCCCATTTTTAAGGAGGGTCCTGAACAGAAAGTAAAATCCCATTTTTCAGGAGGGTCCTGAACAGAAAGTAAAATCCCATTTTTCAGGAGGGTTTCTGAACAGAAAGTAAATTCCCATTTTTCAGGAGGGTCCTGAACATAAAGTAAAATCCCATTTTTCAGGAGGGTCCTGAACAGAAAGTAAAATGCTATTTTTCAGGAGGGTCCTGAACATAAAGTAAAATCCCATTTTTCAGGAGGGTCCTGAATAGAATGTAAACTCCCATTTTTCAGGAGGGTCCTGAACAGAAAGTAAAATCCCATTTTTCAGGAGGATCCTGAACAGAAAGTAAAATCCTATTTTTCAGGAGTGTCCTGAACATAAAGTAAAATCCCATTTTTCAGGAGGGTCCTGAACTGAAAGTAAATTCCCATTTTTCAGGAGGGTCCTGAACTGAAAGTAAATTCCCATTTTTCAGGAGGGTCCTGAACATAAAGTAAAATCCCATTTTTCAGGAGGGTCCTGAACATAAAGTAAAATCCCATTTTGCAGGAGGGTCCTGAACAGAAGGTAAAATCCCATTTTTCAGGAGGGTCCTGAACATAAAGTTAAATCCCATTTTTCAGGAGGGTCCTGAACTGAAAGTAAATTCCCATTTTTCAGGAGGGTCCTGAACATAAAGTAAATTCCCATTTTTCAGGAGGGTCCTGAACAGAAAGTAAAATTCCATTTTTCAGGTGGGTCCTGAACTGAAAGTAAATTCCCATTTTTCAGGAGGGTACTGAACATAAAGTAAAATCCCATTTTTCAGGAGGGTCCTGAACAGAAAGTAAAATCCCATTTTTCAGGAGGGTCCTGAACATAAAGTAAATTCCCATTTTTCAGGACGGTCCTGAACAGAAAGTAAATTCCCATTTTTCAGGAGGGTCCAGAACAGAAAGTAAAATCCCATTTTTCAGGAGGGTCCTGAACAGAAAGTAAAATCCCATTTTTCAGGAGGGTCCTGAACAAAAAGTAAAATCCCATTTTTCAGGAGGGTCCTGATCATAAAGTTAAATCCCATTTTTCAGGAGGGTCCTGAACACAAAGTAAATTCCTTGGATATGCATTTCCAATGGTAGCTGAATCAAGTGAAACGAATTTGCCCCTGTTTCAATCAAATAAAAATTGGTCAGTTAAAAACTTAGTGGTGGCTTGCAGCTCTTTGCTTCTCAGGTATCTGCCCCAGTACTCGTTCCTTTCATCTTTGTCCCAAATTGCTAACACTTTCCCTGTCTTACCGCATCATTGACCAAGATCCAGATTGAGGGAAATGAGTTCTGACTCAAACAATGGGTTTTCATTTTACCATGCCCCTGAGGTGCACTCTTTTCCCAAATCTGAATGATTCCATGAATCCAATAGCCTGTCGGTTGATAGACTTCCTTTGCTTCGTGTTGAATTACGATCATATTTCTTTCCTGTGCTGTTCCTTGGCTTTTTCTCATATAATTGGAAAGACTGGTAGTAAATTTTGAAATCCTTTCTCGCTTGTGTTGACACAGACTTGACTTAAAAATGTAAAGAAATGATGGTGACTTTTGTTTAGATAAATAACATAAGAAAAGACAAAATCATGAATATGTAAATGAAAGAAAAGGGCAATGTCCCATATTCAAAAAGAAAACTTATCTGAATACGACAACCAACTCCAATGAGTATGACATGCATTTTGGATTCAGCTGCCTGATCTTCCTATCCAAACTCCCCATTTGTTGTTGAGTTCGTGCCTTTTGTCGCTGAGCCGCTTTTTCAAATCCATTGGACTCATACATCACATTCGACTGACGACATCTAAAAAGACATTCGCCAACAAATCTCTTTCTTTTCACTTTTCACTTTTCTCTTGAACTCTCCATCGCCTTACGGTGCCCGTGAGGGTTTTCACCAATAAGACTCTCTCATTTTTGTATTTCTCTCAACTCACCATCGCCTTAAGGTGCCCGCCAAGGTTTTCACCAATAAAACTCTCTCATTTTCATTTTCTCACAACTCACCATCGCCTTATGGTGCCGGCAAAGGTTTTCACCAATAAGACTCTCTCATTTTTATTTTCTCACAGCTCACCATCGCCTTATGGTGCCTGCAAAGGTTTTCACCAATAAGACTCTCTCATTTTTTTATTTCTTTCCTAATTTTTTATGTTGAGGGAGACAAACGGTACTTCGCAATGTATCATCATATCCATTGCATGCTTAGCCTTAACACTATCAAAAATTGATCTGAAGGTCTTTCTTTGGTTGTAACTTGGCTTTTGGTCAAGGTTAGAAAAGATGGTAAGAGGCTCAAACGATACTTGAAGAGGGGATGGGACTTACAACTTTTGGAATCGACTCAAACAATGCATTAACTCATGCCCCAGTTTTGTTGACTGGGTGAATCTTAAATCTTTATTTGGTTGGACCGAGCCCGAAATAGGGCAGCCTACGTATCTCACTCCCGAGAGAGGAGAATCAGGTCGCACGTAGTTCCATCAGCTTGTTCTTTGTTTTGATTTGATTTTGATTTTTTTTTTAATTTCTTTCTTTTATTCTCATTTCCTCGACATTTATCTTTGACTCTATTTTGATTCCAAAAGAGGGATATGAAAGAAAAAATAAAACGAAGCTCAAACGGATAAACAAGGGATGACACAATGTTTGGATAGAAGAATAAAATGCCTTCATCATATCAATCTTCAAAAATGCAAGTACTAAACATGCAATAAAATCAAACAAAGGATCAAATATCATACATAGTATCTTTTGACCGCATCAGCATTGATAGCCATTTCTGCCATTTTGCCTTCAATATCTGTCAAATATAAGGCTCCATTGGGTAACACTTTCTTCACAATGAAGGGACCTTGACAGTTAGGGGAGAACTTGACTTTTGCTTCAACCTGGTGAGGAAGGATACGTCTTAATACCAACTGGCCAACTTCAAAATTCCTGGGACGGACCTTTTTGTTATACGCACGAGCCATCCTCTTCTGATACAACTGGCCATGACACACGGACGTTAGCCTTTTTTCTTCAATCAAACTCAAATGTTTCAGTCGGGTTTTTACCCATTCATTATCATCAATCTCTGCTTCTGCAATGACTCGAAGAGAGGGAATTTCAACTTCTGCAGGGATGACTGCTTCTGTCCCATACACCAATAAATATGGAGTTTCCCCTGTTGAAGTACGAACATTGGTGCGATAACCCAGCAATGCAAATGGCAACTTTTCATGCCACTGTCTAGACCCTTGTACCATTTTTCGCAGTATCTTCTTTATATTCTTATTGGCGGCTTCTACAGCACCATTGGCCTTTGGGCGATATGGGGTAGAATTTCAATGTGCGATCTTAAACTGTTGACATACTTCTTGCATCAAATGACTATTGAGATTGGCAGCATTATCTGTAATGATCATCTTAGGAATTCCAAATCTACAAATGATATTGGCATGAACGAAATCTACCACAGCTTTCTTTGTCACTGACTTGAAAGTTACTGCTTCTACCCACTTTGTGAAGTAATCAATGGATACCAAAATGAATTTATGCCCATTTGATCCCTTCGGATCAATCGGTCCAATCACATCCATTCCCTATCCTACGAACGGCCATGGAGCGGCCATTGCATGCAACTCAACAGGAGGAGAATGTATCAGATCGCCGTGCACCTGACATTGATGACACTTTCGAACAAACTGAATAGAATCCCTCTCCATAGTAAGCCAGTAATAACCTACTCGAAGAATCTTCTTTGACAAGACGTGACCGTTCATATGCGACCCGCATACTCCAGAGTGTATTTCAACCATGATTGCCGAGGCTTCTTTTGCATCTACACACCTTAAAATTCCCAGATCTGGGGTCCTCTTATACAAGATTCCCCCACTTAAGAAAAATCCACTAGCCAAATGCCTAATAGTCATCTTTTGATCGTTGGTGGCATATGCTGGGTATTCTCCTGACTGAATGTACCGCTTGATATCCAAAAACCAAGGTTCTCCATCGAGCTCTTCTTCAACCGCATTACAGTAAGCATGCTGATCACGACTCTGTATATGCACTGGATCGATATAGGCTTTGTCAGGATGATGGAGCATTGAAGACAGAGTGGCTAAAGCATCAACAATTTCATTATGAATCCTTGGAATATGCCTAAATTTTACTAATACAAACCGTTGACATAGCTCCTGCAAGCATTGTCGATATGGGATGAGCTTCAAATCTCGCGTCTCCCAATCGCCTTGAATTTAATGGACGAGCAAATACGAATCTCCCATCACCAATAATTCTTGGACTCCCATATCAATAGCTAACCTCAAACCAAGGATGCAGGCTTCATACTCTGCCATATTGTTAGTACAGTAGAATCGAAGTTGTGCTGTTACCAGGAAATGTTGTCCCGATTTAGAGATAAGAACCGCACCTATTTCGACTCCTTTCATATTGACAGCTCCATCGAAGAATAACCTCCAACCTGGATCAGCATTTATAATGACTTCATCGACACACGACACTTCTTCGTCAGGAAAATATGTCTTTAATGGCTCGTACTCTTCATCGATGGGATTCTCAGCAAGATGATCTGCCAAGTCTTGGGCTTTCATGGCGGTTCGAGTCATATATACGATGTAAAACTCGGTAAGCAATATTTGCCACTTTGCCAATCGACCTGTCGGCATAGGCTTCTGAAAGATATACTTCAAAGGATCCATGCGGGAGATGAGATAAATAGTATAGGATGAGAGATAGTGCTTCAACTTCTGTGCTATCCAAGTTAAGGCACAACACGTCCTTTCAAGAAGAGTATACCTGGCCTCATATGCGGTGAACTTCTTGCTAAGATAATAAATAGCCTGCTCCTTTTTGCCTGTGACATCATGTTGACCCAGGACACAACCGAAAGAATTGTCCATGACTGATAAATATAAAATCAAAGGCCTACCAGGCTCCGGGGGTACCAGCACGGGCGGATTTGACAAATATCTTTTGATTCGATCGAATGCTTCCTGACATTCTTCAATCCATTTTACCGCAACACTCTTTTTCAGCAACTTGAATATGGGCTCACAAGTGGTTATGAGTTTAGCAATAAACCTGCTAATGTAGTTCAGTCTACCAAGCAAACTCATCACCTCCGTTCTATTCTTGGGTGGGGGTAAATCCTGAATGGCTTTGATCTTTGAGGGATCCAACTCAATTTCCCGATGGCTGACTACAAACCCCAACAGTTTTCCAGATGGAACTCCAAATACACATTTGGCCGGGTTTAGTTTGAGATTATACCTGCGAAGCCTCTCAAAGAACTTTCTTAAATCTTTAATATGGCCGGCTTGACTTTTTGACTTAATAATCACGTCATCCACATAGACCTCAATCTCCTTATGCATCATGTCATGAAACATAGTGGTCATGGCTCTCATGTATGTTGATCCAGCATTCTTCAAACCGAACGGCATCACTCGATAACAATAAGTTCCCCATGGTGTGATAAAAGATGTCTTCTCCGCGTCTTCATCATCCATAATAATCTGGTGATATCCGGCATAGCAATCCACAAAAGAGGCAACCTCGTGTTTAGCACAGTTGTCTAACAAAATATGAATGTTGGGCAGTGGAAAATCATCTTTCGGACTTGCTCTGTTCAAATCACGATAATCAACACACACTCGAATTTTGCCATCTTTCTTTGGTACGGGAACAACATTGGATAACCACATAGGATAACGAGACACTCGAATTACTTTGGCTTCAAGTTGTTTCATGATTTCCTCTTTGATTTTAATACTCACATCGGTTTTAAACTTCCTCAACTTCTGTTTGACAGGGGGGAACGCGGGATCAATTGGCAACTTGTGAGCCACTAATTCAGTGCTTAAACCGGGCATATCATCATAAGACCATGCAAAAACGTCCTTATAATCAATCAATGCTTGAATCATTCCCTCTTTTAGCTGTGGCAAAGCATGTACACTGATTTTAGTTTCCCTAACATCTTCTTGATCCCCTAGATTTATTGACTCAGTTTCATTCAAATTAGGATTTGGTTTGTCTTCAAACTGTTCCAACTCTTTGCTTATTTCTTCTAGTGCTTGTTCTTCATCATATTCCCCATCCTGCTTCATTACATCTTGATTAGTTTGGATTTTAAAATCAGGCTGAAAATTCCACATGCATGTCATGTCATTAGAATCAGCATAAAGAGAACTGTGTAAGAAAAGAAACACAAAATACATTAGACACAAAACAAAAGGGACATTGCATTTCATTAAATAAAAGATAGAAGGGTTTAAACACAGACGCCAACATAACATAAACAAACTAAATTCTGAATTACAACCCTGAAATAACTCGGATAAACAGAAAGAAAAACAAAATAGACTACCAAAACTCCCTCCTGACGGGGAGAGGAGTGACTTCCCAATTATTGAGCTGGACAGCTGGACCTATGAATTGCACGTCTGCCATACTGGTACCTTCTCCAGCTTCGACCATATCAACTTCGATAAAAAGGTTCTGGAAGTCATCAACCAATTCAACTTCAGATTCCACATGCTCCGCGACATTGCTCTTAACAAATGATTCACTGAGTAGTGGCATTGGGCGAGGGAGTGACCATATTTCCTTTTTCCTTCCCTTGATTTTCTTCAGATCTTCAGCTGTAGGCTCAAATTCCAGACCAAACATGCCCACGTTCTCACTCGGACATATGGGATGAACTATACCGTGCAGAGACGCTCCCAAACCCTTTCCTGGCTCAAATCCGTATTTCCAAAGTTCACTCACCATCATGATAGAAGAAGAAGACAATTGCGGTCCCGTTATAGCCTGTCATTCAAGGATACGATTCACTGGCACTGTATCAAAAATTTGATAGACGAATGTCTCCTCTACGTTATTTGCTTCAATAAGAGACAAGGGAGAATCTTCGTAGGCTGACAAATCTCCTTCACCATGAATAATTACTTCTTGCCTGTCATGCTCAAACTTAATCATTTGGTGCAGTGTAGATGCAACCGCCTTGGCCTTGTGGATCCACGGCCTTCCCAACAACAGATTGTAAGAGGAGTCTACATTCAATACTTGAAACTCTATGGCGAACTCAACAGGCCGTATGGTCAACATGAGTTCTATTTCGCCAATGGAATTTGATTTTGCACCATCGAAAGCCCTGACACATACATTATTGGGCCTGATCCTCTCCGCACCAATATTCAACTTTTGCAAAGTAGAAACAGGGCAAATGTTTGCTCCTAAACCTCCATCAATCATAACATGAGTGACATAGAAATCTTCACACTTCACTGTAATGTAAAGGCCCCGATTATGCCCTGTACCTTCAACAGGCAATTCATCGTCAGAAAAGCTGATCCGATTGACCTCAAAGATTTTTCTAACCATTTTCTCAAGCTGGTTGATTGTAATCTCCCTTGGAACATATGCTTCATTTAATACCTTCAGTAAAACATCACGATGCTCCTTGGAGTGCAACAGCAAAGATAAAAGGGAAATTTGAGCAGGGGCTTTCTTCAGCTGGTCTAATATCGAATACTCTGGCAATTTCATCTTTTTCAAAAATTCTTTGGCTTCTTCTTCAGTGATAGGCTTTTTGATAGATGACGGTCCACTCACCGTTGGCTTGGACTTTCTTAAGCTTTCAGGCACGAAACATCATCCTGACCTAGTCAAACCTCCTACCTCATCTACATCTTCCACTACTTCTTTCCCATGATAGGTCATCACGGTCTGTCCATAATTCCAGGGAATCCTTTTCGTATCAACTATCGGAGGTTGGGTCACCGGTTTGAGGACAATAGGCGCTGCCAGTGCTCCTTTCACCGTTAAGATAGGATGACTCAGAGCTCCTACCACCGTCAACTTAGGTTTATCCTGACTTGAATCAACATACCTTCTGGCGCCTTATACTGTGATCAGGGGCTCCTTTGTGCTTTCTCGGGCTTTACCTTCTCTTATTCCTTCCTGGCTCAATGACATTGCTTTCAAAGACTTCGCTACATTCACCGATTTCTCCTCAATGGTCTGTATCTTGACAATAGGCTTATAACCCCTTGAAGACTCTTTCCCATCATATATCAATTCTAACATATTGGCTTTAGCATGGGTTGGCAGCGGATTCTGGTTAATGTTTGGACCCTCCGGGGCCTGGACCAGCATCTGATTCGTGTCAATTAAATCTTGGACAGCTCTCTTTAAATGCCAGCATTTCTCAATATCATGGCCTGGCATATCAGAACAGTACGCACACCTTAAAGAATAATCGAGATTCCTTGGTGGTGGATTTGAAAGCCTTCCTTGAATTGGGCTTAAAACCTTCAACTTCCTCAACCTATCAAACAAGCTAGCATATGACTCTCCAAGAGGTGTGAATTGATTTTTGACCATTTTCTCCTGCTTATACTCGGGCCTAGGCTGAAAACTGGGTTTGGAGGGGTTTTGGTAATTTGGTGGAGCAAATGGGCGATTTTGTGGAGTTTGCGCGCGCCACTGCGGGTAAGAAGGGGTTTGGGCATATGGTTGCGCGCTATATACAGGGTATGGGGGTGGTGGAATGGAATATAAAGGGTTTTGTGGAGGGTAGTAATGGTGGGGAGGAATATACGGAGCTTGGGTGTAGATTTGGGCTTGGGATTGGGGATAGGGGCGAGGTGGTCTTTTGGGATAGGAATGAGTTCCAGCTATAACAGTCGCCACGTCCTCTTTCTTTTTTTTACCGCCAAATACGCCAGATCCACCTTGAATCGCTTGTGTGGTGGCTTTTAATGCGGCAAAACTCACTATTCGTCTGGTCTTGATTCTGTCCTCTATTATCTCACCCATTTTGAGGACTTCCATAAAAGACTTTCCCACTGCCGTAAGTAAATATTGAAAATAGGTCTCATCCTGCGCCTGAATGAAAATTTCTACCAACTTACTTTCTTTCATTGGAGGCTTTACCCTAGCGGCCTGTTCACGCCACCTTATCGCGTATTCCCTAAAACCTTCAGTTCTCTTTTTCTTTATGTTGACCAAAGATTTTTCGTCCGGAATCAAGTCGATGTTGTACTGAAAATGTTGAACAAATCCAGAAGACAAATCATCCCAACTGTTCCATTTATCGATATTTCGATCGATGAACCATTCTGAAGCCAGATCTGAAAGACTCTCGCCAAAGAAGGCCATGAGTAGTTCTTCCTTTCCTCCTGCAGCCCTCAACTGGTTGCAATAACGTCTCAAATGTGCAACAGGATCACCGTGCCCTGCGTACTTCTCGAACTTAGGCATCTTAAAACCGGGGGGCAGGTTGATGTCTGGGAACATGCACAGACCTTTATAGGAAACACTTCTACAATCTCTGATTCCTTGCAAATTCCTCATAACTTGTTCTAAACTTTTCAACTTCCGCGCTATGACTTCCTGTTCCTCTGTTGTGACAGGTTTCTCCGTATCAAATGGAAATGCAGGAGGTTGAGTGTACCCATACGGTTCATTCAATTGCAAAGTAGGCTCCGTAGCATAATACTGACCATCTGAAACCTTCAGTACTGGCTCACTAGAAGACCGAGGAAGCCTCATTGTGGGACGCACAACATATATGGGAGTTTCATATGGTGGCGGGGCCACGAATACCGGTGTGATCGGTGGCGCTGGCTGAGCAGCTGGTCTTGATTGGGGAGCTGCCAAGGGCACACCAGAATTGCCAGGATAATAATGTCGCGGAGTGAATCCTGGCGCATGCTCAGGTGACTCAGTAGGAGCAGAGAATTGCGCCTGAGAGAGCGGTGGGCAATTAGAGATATTCCCAAGACCTTCAGGGAGCGGAGGAGGAGGCATTCCGCTGGCCCATGCCCGGTGCAAATCTATCAATTGTTGTCTGAGCCTTACTACCTCATCATTGTGTTCTGAACTTTCTTCCCTGTGATCCTGATCCGGGTCAATGAGCGAATTTTCAATCTCCCTGCTAGCCATGGCGAGCTTTGCTTTAGATCTAGTGAAGTATGGGTGACTAGACAGAGTGCTGCAAACCTACCACTGTTATCTGAAAGAACATGCTCATCAAAGACGACATCCGTTAGGATTAGGGTATACCAAAAGCATGGGAATCACATTGGTAAAATGGTCCTAAATTCATGTTCATTTCTACCAGCTTGTGAGGGTAGCGAGGTCATTTTAACATCATCCCGATTTTTATCTACACTTTTTTTTTCGTATCCATCTCTATTTTTTCCACTTCTCTCGTTATCTACCATTATTTTATTATTCTTCATAGCTTTTTTTTCTTTAAAAGAGGAAAAATAATGAAAAACTAAAGTAGGTTGCCTACGTATCATGTTGTACATGAATCAGATCTTGCGTAGTTCGGGCAGCTTATGCATAAACATTACACAATTGAAGGGTTTTTTTTTCACGAAACACGAAAACAAGTAAACAAAAGAAAGATGTAACATCCTAACATTTCAATGAAAGACAGCAAAACATACAACGAATTTAGGACCACTTTAAAACTAAACAACAAATACAAAACAACACTTTAAACCCCTAACGATATGCGTGCAATAAAGACCCGAATATCAAAAACAACTTGACTCCGACTTAACACAGACACCAACCTACAATGACAGAAACATAAAAGACTCAAAACTACATAAAGATAAGACATGCTCTTTCTAACTGGTGCTCTGTGTGATGTCCCCGGCTGAGATGAACCCATCTGTGAAGTCCCCACTTTTCCACTTAGACTTTGCAACATGTCCTGCAATGACGTTTTGATACCCGGAAACAAATTTCTTGCCCGTATCCTCGCCTCTTGGAGAGTACACCTGCAAAGGTTTCTCTGACACCCATCCACAGTTGTGATCAAACACGACAACTGAACTCTCAAAAACTCCACCTTGGCACCCGGATCTTCCTGCTCATCATCTTCTACCATGGTTGCTTCCCGCATTCGCCCTCTAAGTTGGGCTGGTAAGGGTCTACTAATGCCACGGGGCAGAGATTGTAGCCAGATTTCATAGTTTTGAGTGCATCCTGGATTTTCCTCGAAAGTATCGACACCTAACTTTATCGCGTTATTCCAGAATTGCTCATATTTGCTTTCCCCCACGGCTTGGTCTTTAAAGTACTCTACATCCTTTAGAAGGTCCATTATTGGGGGGACGTCTTGCATTCTACCCAACTGACGCATCACCCTTCTTGGACTGTAAGGCCTAGTGCAGTTAAGTCCTATCAAAACTAGAAAGAGTTGCATTTGAGATCCAATCAAAATTTTCTTAGGACAAAACCACATATAGCACCAAAGAATGTTGTTTGGAGTTCTTGATTCGAGAAATTCGATCCAAGAATTGACTCCAATAGGAAAAGAAAATTTGTCAAAACGCATTCTTTCTTGCATGGCTTGCACTCGATCATTCAGACAACGGTCGATCACATCTGCTCTAATCAAAGAAGGTGTATACTAGTGCTCCATCATCCACAGCTACAATATCAGATTACTCCCCTCAAAAAATCGTACCCCTCCTTTTACTTCAGTTAAAGCCTTATATATTTCTGTTAAGATCATTGGTACAATGGTGACCTCATCTTTTTTCTTGAATAAAGCTATCACCACTGATTGTAGACGAGTATTGATACACCTCTCATCTAACGGGATCACTAAGATACCCAACAAAGCCAGACAGAAAACTTCAAGACGACGTTGTTCCCAGATTTTTTTGGTAGTACAGAATTCATCCCAAAAGCAGTCGAAACCCTCTAAAGACCCAAATCTAGCAAACAAATAGTCCAAGGAAATCCAAGATTGTTTGAGACATCCCAGATGCTTGTTATCTTTTAATCCACAGAGTCGAAGGAATTTCTTACGAGTATGATTGCGGGCTAAAATCATCTGCTGGCCCATGTAAGTCAACCGAAACAAACAAGATATTTCTGCCAGGGTAGGAGTCAATTCACATCTTCCGAACCTAAACACCAAATTATTTGGATCCCAAAAAGTCAACGCAGCTTCTATTAAATCCGTACGAGGCGTGAGATCCATGAGTGTTACAAGATTGCCTAACACTTTCTTCACTTCGTGCTTTTCGAAGTAATTGAATGTGCCCCACCACTTGATCAATTTTTTGGGTACCTTGACAACCATAAGGACTCTAGACTTTGTGGACAGATCCATCCTGTAGTAGCAGATAAGAAATTGTCTCAAAATTTGATAAGAGCAAAGGGTTCTCAACCAATGGG
Organism: Capsicum pubescens; assembly: GCA_030864215.1. Classification (NCBI taxonomy): domain Eukaryota; kingdom Viridiplantae; phylum Streptophyta; class Magnoliopsida; order Solanales; family Solanaceae; genus Capsicum; species Capsicum pubescens. Next base: position 21,736,192 of record CM061543.1, read on the forward strand.
AATTTGATGCGGACATACGTCGATGGGACAGACCGCTTCATGACTCCAAATCGCTGAACAGTAATGCTGAATAAAATCAGCCTACTTGGCTAACAACTCTAGGTTACGGAGTAAAAGGCCTAGCCTAAGACTAAGACGAAGACCAAAATAAAGGTTACCGGACCCACCGAGGGTTGCCTACATATCCCGCCCCGAGGGACGGAAATCAGGTATGTGTAGTTCGTCCAGATTGGACAATTAATGATTAACTAATAAATTGACCCTAACTTAAGAGACAAAACCAAAAACAAACGAATAAAAACTTTTTGGATTTTTCAATTAGACACTTTAACTAAGACTGACACCATCAATTATGGAAAAATCTTTTTGGTATTTTTGCTTTTGACAAATACGTAGAAAAAAACTTTTTTTTTTCTGATTTTATGGTACTTTGAGAAGACAAAAATGCAAAAATGTAAAAAAAATCTTTTTGAGTTTTTGGGATCGTGAAGAACAAAAGCCATAAAGAATTCTAAAATAAACTACGACACTCCTTTTGATTCATTCTTTTCGACTCACTTTTTTTTTCTTTTTTTTCACACTTTACTTCTAACACATGTTTTCCCCAAATCGGTTCGTCAAATGACCACGTTACTCTCAAAGATGCAATATTTAGCACGTAGGGATGCTTTAAAGGTGAGTCTCCTACAAAGGACCGTGTGAGCCCCTCTAGGTCTCAATATGATGCACATAAGAATGACCTAAAGGCTGACCTACGTTGTGGTTTACTAACAAGGACATTCAGGGGAGCATATGGTCGATAGTGGCTGCTTTGCTTTCCACCTACTCCATACATCCAACGGCTCACCCCTAAAATAAAGGTGACTCAACTAGAGTTCGTGCGCACGACGTGCTCTCCGAGACTTGTTGCAGAAAGAAGGCCGGGGGGATGGACTCATGATGACAGATATAAAGCGGTAACACATAGGATAAATACTATAAACAAAGAGCGAAAAAACGCACAAAAGTAAAAACAATAACAAAACAATAATCACAAACAATGCTTATACACTCGTAATGCCAAACAAAGACGATACGACTCAAAAATAAGCTCGAATTCTAAAATATCCCCAGCAGAGTCGCCAGAGCTGTCACACCCTTTTTTTCATCACGTACTCCAAAAACATGGAGTATTTTTAAAGTTCGAAAGGGTTTTATTATTTAAGTGACAAGAAATAAAATTTTATTTCGAAAAAGGATTATTTGCATTTTTATTCAGAGTCGCCACTTGGCATAATCCGGTGTGCCAAGTCACCTTTGGAAAATCCCTTTTTCGAAACCAATTGACTCTTAAACCGGTTTGCGCACAGAGATTCCGGCTAAGGAATTCTGTTGATCGAGGGGAAGGTGTTAGGCACCCCTCGATCCCGTGGTTCGACCATGGTCGCTTGGTGGAGTGTATCGACTATTTTGGCATTATGAAGTGTATAAACTACAGAAAAAGCACACCAAAACAATTAAACAAAACAAAGCAAAACAAACCGAAATGTAAATCCAGTCCAATTATTACAACTCGAAATAGAAAGGGACTGAAAATAAACCTACGCTAATCCTAAACTAATGCTTTACCCGATGCCTCGGGACTTCATCACGGACGTCCTCCGGGTACAAGGTACTTCGGGGCATTCCCCGGATAAATCAATATAAATCCTTCGGGGCATTCCCCGGCCAAATGAGTACAATTTAAACTTTTCGTGCAATAAAGTAGAAAGTATCATTCAAGCACATATTCAAAACACTCCAACAAATTGTTATTCCTAAATTTGCCTACCCGGCCTACGTTTGCCTATGCGTTCTCGACTAAAGACATAATTTCATCATTGATTCATACCAACAATATATCAAATATTAACTGAATCTATCCTTTTGTCAATTTTTCAATTTCATCCCCCGACTTTCTTTCTATTCATCCATTAGAACATGATCAAGTTTATGCCTTAATCTACCAAAACCAAGCAACTAAGCATTACAATCATAACATCAACATAAACAAAAATCCAACAAAACCATAATCACCACTCGCAATCGCAACTAATCAAAACCAAACAACCACACACACATATATATATATATATAAGACGAGTTAAGAAATGGACCTCGATAGCACGCTGTGTCGATAATAAGGAAATCCGAAGACCAAAATACTCGATCGGAGATCCTCACAACGAACCAACCAAACTCGGTATTAAAATAATAACCGGACAGCTCCAAAAACTGCGAATAACAAAAAAAACTTTACTATACGACACCCAACCGAGAATGACGACGAGATTCGATAAAAGCGACTCGAAACCCCACTATCGACGTCAAAACATGAAATAGTCTAAATCAAAATCAATAAAAGACAACGAAAACCAAAAACCAAACAGATCGAGCTCCGGGGAGCTTCGGTGACGGAGAAGCGGCGGCGGCTGTTGTCGACGTCGGCACCGGTTCGCCGGCTGTTTCGCCGGATGGTGAGCCGCGACCGCTGGCGGCGGAGATCTGGTCGGATCTTAGCCGACGCATCGCGGTCGAAGCTGGTCGATTTTCGACTGTCGGCGAACGGAGATCTGTCGGGGGAGGATTTCCAAATAAGTACTATATTTGTATTTTTCAAGCTCCCTTAATAAAAATTTTGATTATTTACTTGTATGAGTATAATTTTTTCTCAAGATAGCAAGTGGATGTCCAAACAACTTTATAATAAATGAAATAAAAATGATAGTTTTTTTTTTTTGGAGTCTATGACTCACTATTGTTCTATGTGGCCTTCAAGTCGTATGGTTTGAACAATATATATTCCACATGGTAGAGAAAACTTGAAAATATTAACAGTTTCGTGTATCTACAAACTTTTATATATATATAATGATACTTTTTCTCAGTTGAGCATTTAGTATGGATTTGAAAATGATTGAAAATCAAGAGCATATATTGAGATAATTATTTCCATTTTAAGTCTAGTTCAACTAGGACCTAAAATAGATTTAAATCAGTCCAAACTAATTCATTTCTTTCATTAGTTTTCTTGGTTTTCCAAAAAGAAAGAAAGAAAGAGCTATGGATATCGATGTTTGAGAAAGGGGGATATAATATCACTCAATACTACAACATATATATTTTTTTATTTTTTATTTTGGATTAAAAGATAGACCCAACTTCCCATAAGTCATTCCTTTGATAAAAAGGAAATAATCCAAATACAAGAGAAATCCACAGAGAAACAAACGAAAAACAAGAAATAACAACGGGTTGATTTTTAGGTATTACAAATCACAAGATCTAGAACTAACAAAGAGCTGAGCCCAGACAAATAACGAAGTTACAACATGGCATATTTCAATCGTAAAAGAAATTTCACCAGTTTTTACTGCCTTCTCATTCATTATCTGGTTTCGGTGCTGCTTCTTTGATATCGTCGGTTCCATCATCCTGCATATCGGAGGTCCATAAAGTGAGGTTAGCACGAAGAAGCTGCATGATCAGAGTGTTGTCCTTGTAGGATTCTTCGCCCAATGTGTCCAGCTCAAAAATTGAGTATAAAAGCATATACTCATCATAAACAAATTTAAGATTTGAGTTTTATGAAACCTCAAAAATCTCACATTATTTTAAGAACGTTTATTAATTCCCAAGGAGAATCGAACCTGTATTCAAGAGGTTAGCAATTGCTTCTGGTCTATTTTGTCAATAAGTTAAGGCTGTCAAACCCGCCGCGTTGACCCGACCCACTTAAAAAAACTGTCCCGGTTTGACTCAGCCCGATCAACCCACGAGCTGTAGCGTACTGGGTCCCGGACCGGTTTAATTTTGAAATTGGGCCCGGTTAATCCAACCCAGACCAAAACTGGTCCAGGCCCACCGGTTAACCGGCCCGGCCCGATTAACTTTTTTAAAAAAAAAAAAAAATTTGGAGATTTGGTCCAAACTAGCCGTTGGCCCAACGGCTATATAGCTATTTTTGGGTCCAAACGGCTAGTTTGGGACCTTTTATTAATTTTTTTTTTCATTTTAATTATTTTTTTAATCCAAAAAAAAATCTATAAATACCCTACATCTTCAAATCATTTTTCACACAATTTTTCATCTCTCAAATCTCATTCTCTCTCAAATCTCAATTCTCAAATATTCTATATATTTAATTTCCTAAAGTGTTCACTTTAATTTTTTAATTTTGCGATTACAAAGTACGAGTGGAAGTTTCTAAAGTCGCAATCTTCGGATACTTTCAAAATTTGGTATTGTCGTTCCATCTCTTACGTTTAATTTTTATTTAGTGTATTAATTGATGAATATTTAATTTTATTAAATTTGTGTATTTTGAATTTTTTTAGTTTAATTTATATTATATATAAATTAAGAAACCTCGCTACTAAAGGTGTTAAAAAATTCTGTCCCTGAAGCGGTAGTGGTAGTAAAAAGCGAATTACTAGCGGGAGAGGTACTTCAAGTAGTAGATATACCCGTGTGCCTTCACCTCCGGTACCGCTTGGTACACCTTTTGAGGAAGAAATAGGTGTAGGTGTTCACGATATGGATTATGTAGAAGCTCAGGAAAATTACGGTATAGAAGAAGAAAATGAAGTAGAAATGATTAATTTAGACGAAGATGATGAAAATATTGGTGAGACACCCACAGTAGGAAATGCTAAAGTTAGATCTGAATCAGTTAATCTCTCTCCCCGTCCTCCCCGTGCCCCAAGATCTCGTAAAACAACTAGTATTGCATGACAATTTTTTGAACGTATATCAAATACTGAGGTGCAATGCAATATTTGTCAACAAATATATAAGTATAAAAGCGGAGGCAAGCAAGGGGGTACGGGTACGTTATTGAGACATATAGGTGATGCTCACGAAAGAGAGTTAATTATTGCACGAGGTAGTGGGGATATTGGTGGGCCAACGCAAACTAGAATGGACCCAGCAACTGGTCAGGTAATGAAGAAGTATAATAAATTGAGGGACCGAGAAGAAATAGCTAAAATGGTAGTTGTGGGTTGTTTGCCTTTTAGTTTTCCTTCTTCTGATGCCTTTATTCATTATATACAAGCAATTTATAATCATATGTTTAATGGTATTCCTAGAAGTACTTGTCGGTCTAATATTTTTAGACTTCATTCACAATATTATTTTTATTTATCATCATTGTTAAAAAAAATTCAATGTAGATTGTCCCTAACTTCTGATCTTGGTCGTGCTGTAAATTAAAATGATTATTTAACCGTTACTTGTCACTGGATAGATAATAATTTTGTGATGCAAAAACCTATTCTTGCTTTTTTATATGATGGAGATCGTAAACATACTGGAGATTTTATTACTGATTCGATTGCTAAAGTTGCAGAATTTTATGGTATTGAAAATAAAATCTTATGTATTGCTTTTGATAATGCTTCTAACAACAAGACTTCTATAACAAAGTTAAAATCTGACCTATCTACGTCGTTACTTGAAATTTTTCATATTAAGTGTGTTTGTCATATATATAATTTAATTGTAAAAGATGGTCTTGAGTTTTTTTATCTTTATATTGAAAAAATCCGTCTTGTTATTTGTTTTATTCAAGGCAATAATCGAAGAAAAAGAATTAGATAATTTAAAGTTAAATGTCAAGAAAATGGACTTGCATCGATATTGATGCCTGAGGAAATTGATATTAGATGGAATTGTACGTATGATTTTTTAAAACTTGTTATAAATATAGAGTTCCTAGTACACTAGCTTTTAACCAATATTGTGGTTCATTTGCTGATTCTGCTGATTGCATGCTACATGATTCTGATTAGGTTGTAATTAATGATCTTGTTAAGTTTTTAGAAAAAATTTATATAGCTACGGTTGAATTTTTCGGTGCTTATTATCCTACTGTTTGTAATATTTTGGTATATATAGTCAATATTTCTGGTTTGCTCAAAGAATATAAAAATAAAGAAGGTTATAAAGAAGTTGTTGGTACCATATTTACTAAATTTTAAAAATATTTTTTCCCGATTTCCCTTATTTACTTGGTTGGTGCTATGCTAAATTCATGCATGAAATATAATACTATGTGTCACTTTAAAGGAAGAGTACCAAGCTAGATTTAGAAGTATCAGGTGAAGTGATGACACACATGATGCATGCTAGAAGGAAAAAAGACTTGGTCATTATGTACAAGGTTGAATTTAGGGGGCGAAAGCGTTCATTCGAATACTCTCCATAAAAAATTCACCTTGACATTTCAAGTTAAAATTCCAAATAAGTACTATATTTGTATTTTTCAAGCTCCCTTAATAAAAAATTTGATTATTTAATTGTATGAGTATAATTTTTTCTCAAGATAGCAAGTGGATATCCAAACAAATTTATAATATGTGAAATAAAAATGATACTCCCTCCGTTAAAAAAGAATGACCTACTTTGACTTGGCACAAAGTTTAAGAAAATAAAGAAGACTTTTGAATCTTGTGGCCTTAAATTAAAATTGGGTCAAATGTACCAAAATGTCCTTTAATCTTGTGGTCCTAAACATGCCATATGGAAAGTTGAAATTAAAGTATTGCCAAAAAAGAAAAGGGGTCATTCTTTTTGAAACCGACTAAAAAGGAAAGTAGGTCATTCTTTTTTAAACGGAGGGAGTAGTTATTTTTTTTTAGTCAAAACAGTATAATTAAATCTAACCTTTACACAAAAAATTTCTCAAAGCCATCTGACACTCATCTACCACCTGTAAACTACAATAAAATAATACGATAACAGAGATATCAAAATAATACAATTAAACTTAATATTAACACAAAAAAAATTCTCAAAATAGAGATATAAAAATAATATAATTAAACAATATAAACCGTTATTTCCACGCGTAAATAATCCAAAAGCCATAAATCCAATGTAAATGTAGTGTGTTAATCAACTAATAGTGTGGGAATCTAGTTAACCATGAATTAAGATCATAGAGGTCCCTTAACTCAAGGACGAGTTGAAAGCCTACCTATCGATTGAGTTTTGGTGAGCATTTAAACTCAGGTTAATTTCAATCGACCATAACTTTTTGTATATATCGAATTAGAGGGCCTACTCTATATAAAATTAAAGTTCTTTGAGTTCTCTTTCCAACACCACCAATTTTTTCTAAATCCGATATCGGGGTAAAAAGTTATGGCCATTTTACAGTGAGCTATACGAACTGCCAAAGTGCGACGGGAAGGCCAAAGGACCATCGCGCCAGCGACGGACCACAGGCCAAACCATCGCAACTGAGGTAGTAAGTCCATTTTCTGGCCAAAAAGTGATGTTTTGAGGGACGGTCCAACCCTGGGGTGACGATTCGTCGCCCAAACCGTCTCGAACCTCCGTTTAGTGATCTAAAGTCATTTTTTAAGAAATTTTTGGGTCTTTTTCACCTTTTTAACACCTTATTACATCAAATCAAAGGAAATAACTCCTTATTCATTCATAACATCAAAATTAGGGGTTTTCCCAAGAACAAGGAATCAAGAACCAACCTCTAAGTTCAAGATTTCCAAAGAACAAATCGAGATTCGGGTTGTTCTCTCTAAACTAATTATTCTAAAGTACGTGGGGTTTTCCTAAATCTCATGGACATGATTTTGATATGAATTTAAACAAGATTTTTTAATAATTATGTATGTATGTATGTATGTATGTATGCCATTATAAGTGGGGTTTCGTTTTAACACAAAAAGCATGCATTGTGATATGGTTTTGAGAAGAATATTGAATGATCATGGGGTTGTTTGCTTATATATCTCAATTGTTGGATTTGTGGACTTGCGATTTGAATTTTAAAAGGTGTTATGAACATGAGTTGTGAATCTTTTATTTCGCATGATGATGTTTATGAACCCCACATAATGCTATTGTTAAAGTATTGAGAGCATGAGTTTTTAAAACCCCTTTTTATCATGGAAAAGTGTGTTTGGATAATGTATTTTTTTTTTGAAAACTTTCCAGGAAAACCCGCAGCCGCTACACCCTCTGCCACAGCCTCTGCCCTTCGGGTGAGCACTGTGTACGCACTAGGTAAACCCCCCCGATGCAATAGCCTGCAAACCACATGGGGATGTAAACCGCACTAGGCAAGCCCTGTGCGACAAGCTCAAATCCAAAAGGCATTGAGGGGGAAATCGATCCCTGGTCACCCGGGTGGGTAACCGCCCTCCAAACCGACTAGGCTGTCCCGATGGTTTCTTGGTAAATGTTGAAGTTTCTTGACTATTTCGGGTTGGGGAATCGATATGCTTATGTTTGGTGTATGGGAGTCTTGTTGAAGTTCATATAATGACTTGCATAAAACGTGTGGAGGAATTTCCTCGAATGAAAAGAGGAAGAGAATGTTGTAAGTATGATTCATGTTTTGTCTTATATCAAACTTAAAGCTTAAATTGATGTGAGTTAGATGGTTACCTGAAGAAAGCACGAGTCAGATGACTCTATGCTGGGAACCGTGAATTGCCGACACGGGAACTTGGTACCCTGCTATGTGATCTTGTGTACCTATTACTATGTCATCCCAAATTGGGACCAATGGTTAGGAGCCCTGCTTTATGATCTTGAGCCCAACTACGACATATTAACTTGATTGGGATTGTGGCACCCTGTTGTATGATCTTGTGTGTCCTTCCCTCACTAATACTCCAATCTTGGTGGCAATCGAGACTTGGCAGTTGGTGAAAATGTGAAATTGTAGGGTGTACCATCTAGCTAAATAGTGTTGCATTTTTGTTGAAAAATCATTATACTATGCCCATGTGTTTTCAAATGATTTTACGTTAAAGTGTTTTATAATAGCTCTCAACTATGTTATATAAAAGTTGTATTTTATTTTTGGATTACTCTGCTACCAGTATAATTGTATTGACCCCCTATATTCCAGGATCTGAGGCTCAGTCTAGAGGTCCTGCAAAGCCGTAGAGTTTCGGCCAGAAGTGAAGTGTGTGTGCAATTGGTGAGCCTTCTTTATTCCGGAAGGCCTATTTCTTTTTGTCATATATTATTTATTTTGGTTTAGGTCCACTAGGGGCCTTGTCCCAGTTTTAGTTGTGATGACAGGTTTTGATGTACTAGAGATTTCGCAGATAGATGTTAGATGATGTTGAAGGTTTTATTAAATTCTTTGACTTTTCAGTCGTATGATGTTATTGACCATGTTTCCGTATGAATCCATTTACGCATTCTCTTTATGATTGTATGAACGTCTGTATGATTGCCTATTAACAAAGGGGCTCCCGGGCCTTCACAGCTCAGGATGCTCGTCACGGCCAGGGCCTTGTTTGGGTCGTGACAAACACCTGACTGAAACTACTGATAAGCTGAGTTTTCAATCTGAACATGCATATCTGATGCATGAGTACATGACTGAACTGATTCATGAATGTATGACTGAATGTGCAACGGTAACTGAACCTGAACATGGAACTAAGCCAATCTAAGGAAGACTGTTACCTTAAACTGAGAATACTGATGAACCTGAGATCATTTACTAAACATGCATGAACGGGAACATGAGAACAAGACTGAGCCTGAAATGTGATACATGAACTGAATATCATGAACTGAATTGAGCCCCTGAATGCATGGCTTACAACTGAGATTGATACTTGAGGTCCACCTATGAGCACCCACTACTCCAAACTGGATTCGTTACATAAAGAGAAGATGGAAGGTTTAGGTCATAAAAGCTCGAGGGATTATAGTGCATCTCCCCCTTGGGACATTATGTCCCCTGAAGAATGCTGACTTGGCTGAGATACTGAGTAAAAACTGAGACGATGCACAGGGCACCTATTAACTGAATCTTGACTGCATATCGGGGATCTAAAACTGAGGCATAATACATGAACTGAGCTAAACTCGCAACTACCTGGTTTCCCCAGCTTGGAATGGTTACATTCATGAGACTTCAGGTAGTGCGATTAGATGGAAAGATAGGAAACCATACGAACCTGTACGCATGACTGCTAAATTGAATTGTTGGCTTTACGGACTGTAGACACCTAATTTTATTCCTCCCAACGTTGATCTTATCCATTTTTAGCTCACCTTACCACGTGTCGTCATCCATCTGATCATACCCCACAAAAATACAAAAATAACAAATTCCTTAACAAATTAACAACCTTATCCAAACCAACTTTACACCTTATCCTAACAACCGTATCCTATGAAATTAGGACACATCACACCCCAATTTCCTTACCCCTCACATTTTTTTTATCCAAGTTGAATCCATTTCAAAAAGAAACCAAAAAAAGAGTGGGCCCCACGGGAGAATATTCCTAATATTGTTCAATACACTAACAACAAAAAGGAGAGGGCTCCACGGATTTTGGGGATTTTTTTTCACAAGAGATATACACACAAAAGTTCTTCTTTTTCCAACCCACAGAACACCATCTCACATATACTCCATACACCATATACCTCAGAGATCAGGCACACCAGGGGGGATCCATTTTTTTTTTCTCTTCTTGGATCGATAATACACAAAAACCACGCACCAAATCACAATTGCACTCTCAAGCACAGCCATATACACGCACACCCATACCCAAATCACACATAAATGGTGAAAAAACAGTGAGACGCGAGGTGAATCGAAGGGGGAATAGTGAGATCGAGAGAGTGAGGATCACAAGAAGAGAGAGAGATCAAGGGTTGAGGAATTAGAGTAGGGATTGGGTGATTGAGAGGTAGATCGGAGATAGAGAGGCGAGAAAAGGGAAACAGAGTGGGGAAGTCGCTGGAAACGACTAATATTTTGAATTTTTTGGCGAGATTATCGCCGAAATTCATTTTCCCCCATTGAAAAATCCACTAGCTCTCTGTCGTTCCCCTTTTCTGACCAAAAACTGAGGATCACTAACGTTACCCACCGGAAACAGGTGAACTGTAATGACTCCGGATTCTTCTTTCAATATAAACACAAAAGGTCCTTTTCGAAATAAATTTTTATCTTTTGTCACTTTGATAATAAAAACCCTTTCGAACGTTAAAAATAGAATCTTTTGGGAGTTAAAAAATGGGTGTGACAGCTCTGGCGACTCTGCTGGGGAATCTTTCAGAATTCAAGCTTTTTTTTGGGAGTCGTATCGGCTTTGTTTGGTATTATGGGTGTATAAATATTGTTTGTGATTATTTTTTGTGTTATTGTTATCACTGTTATGCGTTTATGTGCTCTTTGTTTACAGTTTTTCTTTATGTGTTACCGCTTTATATCTGGCATCATTTGCATAACCCGAGTCAATTCTTTCTGCAACAAGTCCCGGAGTGCATGTCGTGTGCACGAACTCTAGTTGAGTCACCCTTATTTTAGGGGGGGAGCCGTTGGATGTATGGAGTAGGTGAAAAGCAAAGCAGCCACTATCGATCATATGCTCCCCCGAACGGCCTTGTTAGTAGACCACAATGTAGGTCAGCCTTTAGGTCATTCTTATGTGCATCATATTGAGACCTAGCGGGGCCCACATGGTCCTTTGTAGGAGACTCACCTTTAAAGCATCCCTACGTTCTAAATGTTGCATCTCTGAGGATAACGTGGTCATCGGACGAACTGATTTGGGGAAAGCATGTGTTAGAAGTAAAGTGTGTAGGCAAGAAAAAATTGAAAAAAAAAGGAAAAATTGAAAAAGTGAGTCGAAAAGAAAAAAAGAGTTTTGTAGTTTTTAGAGTTTTTTATGACTTTTGTTTTTCACAATCCAAAAATTCAAAAAGATTTTTTTACCTTTCTTACTCATTTTCTAAAAAACATCAAAAAAAAAATTCCTTTTGTTCCTTTACCATGCATTCATAATTCGAAAATTTTGAAAATTCTTTTTTAATTGGAGTTTTTTATAAAGGAAAAAATGCAAAAAGATGGTAGAAGTTTTGTACATTTCATATAACTAAAATACCCAAAAAGATTTTTCTTTCATAATTGTTGGTGTCAGTTTTATGTGAAGTGTCAAATTGAAAAAACTCAAAAAGATTTTATTGATGTCTTTCATCGTCTGTCTCTCAGGTCAAGTCTTAGTTTGTTATTTAATCCTTAATTGTCCAATCTGGACGAACTACGCACCCCTGATTCTCCTCTCTCGGGAGTGAGATACGTAGGCAACCTATTGTTGGTTCGGGGATCTTATTTCATAAAAATCCAAAAAGATTTTCTTCACTCTTCACTTAGAGTAGGTGTTTCATATAAATGTTTAAAAGAAAACCACTAAGCAAATTTTTCTTTAATAGGTTCAAGTTTCATTTTCATATGAAATTCAAAGTCGAAAATCCAAAAAGATTTTTCTTTGGTAATCATAAGTTTCATTTGGTATAGGAAGCTGAAAAATTCAAAAAGATTTTCGTCTATTCTTTCGACAATTTGTCATTTTTCTTTTCTTCTTAAAATTTCAAGAAAAATAAAAATAATAATAAAAAGAGTTTAATTGGCCATTTTAGCAGGACTTCACGAACTACGCACACCTGATTCTCCCTTTTTGGGGGCGAGATACGTAGGCGCCCTTTTAGGGTTTGGTGATCTTTTTAAGAAAAAAAAGAGGTTTTGAAAAATTATTGAACTCTAACGCATTTGCTATATCTTGTCCAGTTAGTTTAAGGTGGTTGGTTTGTGGCATTTTGGTTGTTCCTCCATATTGCTCCAACTTACAGAGAAAGTTATGGCCAACAAGGATACCGAGTTAGTTGTCACTAATTAGATAGGGAGTTCGGGGAATGAGAATGTAGGAGCTAATGAAGAGATTCAGAAATTAAGGTTGTAGGAGCTAATGAAGACATTCGTAAATTAAGGCAGCAAATGATAGAAATGCATCGAGCTCGGGCTAATGGGTTGCCGCCTCCTCCATTTCCCGCTGATAATCTGGAATATCTTTCTAGTTTGCCTCCAGTGTCACATGCACAATTCCCTATTTTGGTCGACACGCCATAACATGCATCAGGACCTACTCCGGGGCAACAGTATCCAAACAGTTCCAATACTCATTTGCTCACTCCTTAATACAAAATTACCACATGCTCGACTCCGACTGCTATTCAGGCTTTTACAGCCCCACTCTTGTCTGAAGCTCCTGCTTTTAATGTCAATCCAACAGTTGTGATTCCTCACTCTACAAGCGACCCTGTATTGAATATTTTAGTGATCAACATTATGCTCCCGAGCCCACATTTAAGTTGACTGGTCTTTACGACTGCACTTAACCTCCTGAATTTCCACCTTACACTAAGAAGCCTGTTATGACAGAAGAACAAAAGGAAATGGCTAGGAAATTAAGAAGTTTGGAACTGACTATGAAAAACTTGCAAGGACTTGGGGGGTACAAAAGTGTCTCATATAAAGATCTGTGCATGTTTCCAGGTGTACATCTTCCTCTTGGTTTTAAAATGCTAAAGTTTGAGAAGTATGATGGACATGGCGATCCTATAGCACATTTGAGATGCTATTGCAACCAGCTAAGAGGCGCTGGAGGGAAGGAAGAATTACTCATGGCATATTTCGATGAGAGTCTTTCAGGCCTAGCTTCAGAATGGTTTGTTGACCAAGACATTGACAAGTGGATTAGTTGGGATGGCCTAGCTAATGAATTTGTGCAACAATTTCAATACAATGTGGAGCTGATCCTTGACGAAAAATCCCTAACTAGTATAAAAAAGAAGAATACTGAGAGTTTCAGGGAGTATGCGATCAGATGGCGCGAACAAGTTGCTAGAGTAAAACCATCAATGAAAGAAAGCAAAATAATGGAGTTATTTATTCAGGCACAGGACGAAATATATTATCAACACTTGCTACCTGCATTAGGCAAGTCGTTCATTGAGGTACTTAAAATGGGGGAGATGATAGAAGAGGGAATTAAGACTAGTCGTATTGTGAGTTTTACAATATTGAAAGCGACTACTCAAGCAATTTAAAAGGGTTCAGGAAGTGTTGGTAAGAAAAAGAATGAGAAAGATGCATCTTCTATTGTAGTTGGACAGCAAAAAGGGTCAAGAAGACCTCGTCGTTGTCACTCTCAGGCTCAAACCCAAGTTCATGCCCAAGCTTCACATAATCGCTCCCAAAATACATTATACTTTGTTCCTCCACATCCATATCCAGTGTATAATGCACAACCACATGTTCGACCCCCATCTTACCCACAGTGGAACACATCAACTCCTCAGAGTCATCTTCTAACTCCACAAACATACCAAAACCCTTCTAAGCCTGATTTTCGATCCAAGCCAAATAATGAAATGAGGTAGAAGTCGAGAGATAGATTTACACTAATTGGAGAGTCGTATGCCAATTTATTTCATAGATTGGTATAATGGGGCATGATCACTCCTCTCCTTGGGCGCACTCTTAAGCGGCGTTCAAGAAATTTTGACCCTAATGTACGATGTCAGTATTATTCTGATGCTCAGGGTCATAGTATTGAAGATTGTCGAGATTTGAAAATGGAAATTGAAAAGATGATTCAAGATGGATCAATTATGGTGCATAACATTGGCAGTGAGGGAAGCTCTAGTCATGTTGATATGCAAACCAGTGGCTAAGTTGTCAGGCTGAGCAATTGAGAAGTCACCCCTCTCCCTACTAGGAAGAGGTTTGGTAGTTTTTTTTGTTTTCTTTTCTATTTTTTGAAGTATTTCAGGGTTGTAGTTCGGGATCTATCTTGTTTTTTTCCTTTGTCATTTATGTTCAAACCCTTTTATCTTTTATTTCAACTACATGAAGTGTCCCTTTCCTTTTATGTTTCAAATATGTGTTGTTTGTTTGTTTTCTTTATACAGTACATTTTATGTTGATTCTAGTGATATGACATACTTGCGGAATTTTCAGTCAGATCTTAAAATCCAGCTTAATCATGAAGCATTGAATCAGAGAGTTAAAGTTAGGAAAAGAGATCATCTGAGAAAATAGATAGAGTGCTGGGGCATTTGGTGATCAAGTTGAAGCCTTCTTTGAAAATTGAAACTTTTATTTTGAGAATCACAAGGATAACTTGGTCATCAATTGAAAGACATGTCTTAATTAGGTCAAACAGTGTCTGGGTGATCCTATCAAGAGGAACAGAAAGAAAATCAACTCCACGAAAGCATGAGTCATTTAATGTGATGGATATACAACAAAGGTGGAGTTTGTAAGTTTGACAAGTTTAGAAGAAGAAGTGGCACACATACTCAGTTAAAGTTAGTGTTGTTAAAGTATCGCAAATGATCTTCATTTTTCATTTCATATTGCATGATATGTACTTGCATTTGCAGGGATTGATATGACGAAGGCATTTCATTCTGCTATCCAAATATTGTGTCATCCTTTGTTTACCCCACTTGATCTTTAGTATTATTTTCTTTCATACCCCTCTTTTGAAATCAAGATAGAGTCAACAAAGCTCAAAAGAAAAGTGTCGAGTAAAAGACTAGAGTCAGAAAAGTCTTCAAAAAGAAGAAGAGAGAAAAAATGTGTCCAAAAAGAAAAAAAATAGAAGAGTGTCAAGATAAATAGAGTCAGAAAATTCCAAAAGAGAAAGAGTCAATAAAAGAAACATAGAATAAAAAGAAATTAGAATCAAGCAAAACAAGTTGCCAGAACTACGCATGACCTAATTCTTCTCTCTCGAGGATGAGATACGTAGGCTGCCCTACCCTAGACTCGGTCCAACCAAATAAACAATTTAGAATTGCCCAGTCAAAAGAAACTGGGGCATGAGTTAATCCTCATTGTTTGAGTCGATTCCAAAAGTTGTAAGTTCCATCCCACATCAAGTGTCGTTTGGGCCCCATGTCATCCTTTCTTTCTAACCCTATCCAAAAGTCGAGTTACAACCAAAGAAAGACCTTTAGATCAATCTTTGAGGATGTTAAGGCTAAGCATGTAATAGATATGAGGATGCATTTAGGGAACTACTTGTCTTCCCCAGCATAAGGAATCAAGAGAGAAATAAAATGAGAGAGTCTTATCGGTGAAAACCCTCACGGGTATCATATGATGATGGTAAGCTGAGAGAGATAAAAATGAGAGAGTCTTATTGGTGAAAACCCCACGGACACCGTAAGGCAATGGTGAGCTAGGAAAAAGAAAATGAGAGAGGCTTGTTGGCAAAAACCCTTCAAAGCGCCATTAGCCGAATGAGGTCTTAAATACAAATGACCTAAGGAGGCAACTCAATTTTGAGGTCATTAACTCAATAACATTTGGCAGAAAGTTTGGATGGAAAGATCAGTCAGCTTAATCCAAAATGTATGGCATGATCATTAGAGTTGACTGTCATTTTTAGATAAATTTTTGTTTCTTGGTTTCAAAAGGGATCATTCATTATCTTTTCTTTCTTCTCTTTATTTCTGTTTCATCTTTCTTGAGTCAGGTATCCAAATAAAATAAAATTTGTTGTCATTTTTCTATTGTCCTTGAGTCAAGTCCATGTCAAAACAAGTGAGAAAAGATTTCAAAACTGGCTACCAACTTCTTCAATTACACAAAGCAAGACAAAGGGACAGCACAAGAAAGAAACAAGATTGCAAGTCAGAACAAGGCATGCAGAAAGTTTTGTCAATAGACAAGTCTGGGAACTCATGAAAATATCAAGGTTCAAAGGGTTTATCTGAGGAGCCTGGAAAAGCAGAGATACTATGTTTGTTTTAGAGTCATTTCCCTTAATCTGTGTTTGGGTCAATAACACGATAAAGTAGGGGCAAGTGCCAGCAATCTGAAACAAAATGAAGGGAATGGACATGGAGTAGGTGTCAGGAAAGCCAAGTGCTGCAAACCATCACTAAGTTTTTAACTGACAAATTTCTTTGTTGAAACAGGGACAAATTCGCTTCACTTAATTCAACGACCATTGGAAAAGCACTTCAGTGGGATTTTACTTTTTGTTCAGGACCCTCCTGGAAAATGGGACTTTACTTTCTGTTCAGGACCCTCCTAGAAAATAGGATTTTATTTTATGTTCAGAACCCTCCTGGAAAATGAGATTTTACTTTCTGTTCAAGACCCTCCTGAAAAATGAGATTTTACTTTCTGTTTAGGACCCTCCTGAAAAATAGGATTTTACTTTCTGTTCAGGACCCTCCTGGAAAATGGGATTTTACTTTCTGTTCAGGACCCTCCTGAAAAAATAGGATTTTACTTTCTGTTCAGGACCCTCCTGAAAAATGGGATTTACTTTATGTTCAGGACCCTCCTAGAAAATGGGATTTTACTTTCTATTCAGGATGCTCCTGGAAAATGGGACCATACTTTCAAAAAATGAAACCTTTCTTTATCATAATCTTCGTTTGGGATAATTTTTATTTTAGCTTTGATTTTTGTTTCAGGATCCCACCTAAAGAATAAGGTGATAAAATTGAAAGTCAGGAGCCCGCCTGAAGAACAGGGTGATGAAATTGAAAGTCAATAGTCCGCCTGAAGAATAGGGTGATAAAATTGAAAGTCAGGAGCCCGCCTTAAGAACAGGGTGATGAAATTGAAAGTCAGGAGTACGCCTGAAGAATAGGGTGATGAAAATTGAAAGTCAGGAGCCCGCCTGAAGAATAGGGTGATGAAATTGAAAGTCAAGTAACAAGGTTAAGAGATTAAAAGTCAAGCAACGGTCAAGAAGTTGAAAGTCAAACAACAAGGCGAAGAAGTTGAAAGTCAAACAACAAGTTGAAGAAATTGAAAGCCAAACAACAAGTTGAAGAAATTGCAAGTCAGGAACCCGCCTGAAGAATAGGGTGATGGAACTCAAGTCAAGAGTCCAAAAGAAGCTGCATAAATAGGATTTTTGTAATTTCATTTATGTTTTAACTTATAATTTTCATTTTTGATGTAATAACAGAACTGCGTACCAGAACCTCGATAGAACCTCGCTCGACTCTCCAACTCGGTATAGTCCCTCTTCTTTCAGTCCTTGGGGATACCTGTGACTTGATTCCCTCAAAACTAGGGATGAATATGACTTCCAAAGTCAAAAATTAGTTTCCCTCCTTCCTTCTATTTCATTCTTTTTGAATAATGGCCGGGATAAAATTTGGTCTCGTTGTCTACTTCTTTGTCTGAAAACACTTCATGTTTACATTCAAAGGGGGCATGCTGTAGACACCTAATTTTGTCCCTCTCAACGTTGATTTTATCCATTTTTAGCTCACCTTACCACGTGTCCTCATCCATGTGATCATACTCCACAAAAATACAAAAATAACAAACTCCTTAACAAATTAACAACCTTATCCAAATCAACTTTACACCTTATCCTAACAACCGTATCCTATGAAATTAGGACACATCACACCCTAATTTCCCTACCCCTCATGTTTTTTTTTTATCCAAGTTGAAACCATTTCGAAAAGAAAACAAAAAAAGGAGTGGGCCCCACGGGAAAATATTCCTAATATTGTTCAATACACTAACAACAAAAAGGAGAGGGCCCCACGGATTTTGGGGATTTTTTTTCACAAGAGATATACACACAAAAGTTCTTCTTCTTCCAACCCACAGAACACCATCTCACATATACTCCATACACCATATACCTCAGAGATCAGGCACACCAGGGGGGATCCATTTTTCTTTTTTTCTTCTTGGATCGACAATACACAAAAACCACGCACCAAATCACAATTCCACTCTCAAGCACAGCCATATACACGCACACCCATACCCAAATCATACATAAATGGTGAAAAAATAGTGAGACGCGAGGTGAATCGAAGGGGGAATAGTGAGATCGAGAGAGTGAGGATCACAAGCAGAGAGAGAGATCGAGGGTTGAGCAATTAAAGTAGGGATTGGGTGATTGAGAGGTAGATTGGAGACAGAGAGGTGAGAAAAGGGAAACGGAGTGGGGAAGTCACCGAAAACGACTAATATTCTGAATTTTCTGGCGAGATTATCGCCGGAATTCATTTTCCCCTATCAAAAAGTCTACCAGCTCTCTGTCGTTCCCCTTTTTCCAACCAAAAACTGAGGATCACTAACGTTACCCGACGGAAACAGGTGAACAGTAACGACTCCGGATTCTTCCAAAATTGGTTCAAAAAAAGGTTCAGTGTTGGAACGAGTTCAGGTTTTGGATACTGTTGTCTCGTTTGGTTCCTAATAGTCCATTTCGGATTGATGATGTTCACAGATTTTTAGTCAAAAAACTCGAGTTGGGTTGTGCTCTTTGGTATTTGTTCAAGTTTCGGGTTCGACGTTGAGGTTCTAGTTAGGTAGAGGTTTTGTTGCCCGTGAATTCCAATCCATCACTGATTTTGGAATAAAATGAGCGATTGAGGTCTAATTCTATATCTCTTATCTCTCTTTTCATGAATGTTTTTGAATGGCGTGATTTTTGGTTGAATTTGGTTGAGGTGATTTTACTCGTCGTTATTTGATTGTTAATCCTGGTTTGAAGTATGTTTATCACGTAGTTGATTTGGAGTTAAGTTGGATTTTGGGAAAAAAGATCAAAAATTGTTAAAAGTGAATAATGATTTATATTGGTTTAGTAACGATTGCTTGATTCGGAATAAATGTCGACTTTGTTAAGTTTGATAGTATCATGCTTTAGGCCGTGAATTGTTAGGCAAACGATAGGGGTAGGCACACTTAGGGATTGCGAAATTGGTGAAAAGTTTGAAATATGTGTTGAATGGATTTGTTTTATCACAATTGGAAAAATGTACTCATTTGACCAGGGAATACCCCGAGGTATCTGTATTGCTTTATCCGGAGAATGCCCCGAGAAAGTTGTACTTGAAGATGGCGTACGGTCAAGGCCCGAAACATCGGATGGAGTAAATCATCGGAGCATAGTTTATTACTAGTGTAGGTTACAGTAGGATTTATTTTTTACATTTTTCTTATTTTTGGACTGTATAATTGGACTGGACACTATATTTTGGATTTGTTTTATTTCGTGTGTTTAATTGATTATTTTATGTGTTTTGTGTGGTTTATACATTTGTAATGTCAAATTAGTCGATATGCTCCACCAAGCGATCATGGTCGAACCACGGGATCGAGGGGTGCCTAACACCTTCCCCTCGGTCAATAGAATTCCTTAACCATAAGCTCTGTTCGCAAACTAGTTTTAAAAAGTCAAAACGTTTGGAAAAGGATTTTTCAAAGGTGCCTTGGCACACCGAATTATGTCAAGTGGCGACTCTGAGTTTTGAATATCAAAGGTCCTTTTCTAAACAAATTTTCATCTTTTGTCACTTTGATAATAAAAACCCATTTCGAACCTTAAAAATAGAATCTTTTGGGAGTTAAAAAAGGGGTGTGACACGGACTACTCATACTGAAAACTTATACTAAACTGTAGCATTTCTTGACACCCTTTCTATAGATTTCTACTAACTTTAGGGAGCAAGGAAATCTTGGCATAGTGTGAATAAAACATCTGAATAAGAAATCACTACGTGGCTACAATTCTATAATATGGAGCAAGGCCTACGAAATATCATCTAAGATAGAGTTACTAAGACTTATACACTGCAACTAATAATTTTCAAGATTAGATATATTCCTCGAATACTCTCTCAACTATACTATACTCTCCACCCTAGTACGACGCTTCACCTAAGACTACTGAAACATTCACATGGGCGTTGAGCACGAATGTATAAACATACTAACTTATCCGATTAACTGAAAGGCTGATAGCTGAATACAGGGCATGTAAGACTGAACCATACTTAGTCTGAATAACTGGACTGAAATTTTAGAGTATTATACGTATGAGGTAAGGACTGTTTGAGTAACATGAGATAACTGAGAATGAATTCATGAAAACTGTATTATCTAAGAATGCAAGACCAAACGTATAACTTGATTCTAAAATAATTAGTAATCTAAAGTACTGAAATTGTAACACCCCAATTTTGGTATAACCGGAACGCCACACAGTGCTCATAATCCCAAAGGACCACAAGCTAACCCTCTTCTGATATCTGTACCTGGTCACTGCATAATATTATAAAATACATGCGGAAAACTGGCAAAAACTTGCCATAAGGTTCAAAACATATGAAATGATCAAAGTCTACAAACTGAAAACTTATACATCTGTCTGAAAAGCCTCTAACTGTCTGAACTGCGGAGTTGATGGGATATGTACCCAACTAACCCCATCTAATAAAATAAACTGAATATATAATAAAGTACTGAAATGATAATCGTCTTCGAAAGATGAGGACTCACTAATACGTCTACTGCTGCTGACTGAGTCTGGAACTGCTAAGGGTACTCTGGATCTCGTGCTCCTGAACCTATGGTGAAGGTAAAATATCAACACCATAGCGCAAATACGTCAGTACATTGGATTATACTGAGTATGTAAATGAGGTAAGGCTAAATGCAAGGGTTTATGCATGCATAATTACTTAACTGAATGATATGTAAAAGCTGGATTAGCATACATAGAGAATCTGTAACTATTGAGCATACCACACATACTGACACTGACCATACTAGGACTAAATATGATAACTGATACTGAATATACTGTCAATTCTGAAATCTCTGAACATACTAAGATTTTGAGTATCTGAAGCTACTGAAATTGATATCTGTACTTATTAATACTGAGAACTAAATGGATGAGTCTAATGATAATTGATATTTAAGTTCGCTAACTCTGGAATACTGAATAACTGAATCAACTAATATCGACAACTGAGTTCTGAGCTTGCTGATATCGACTGGCAGAATCTGAGATCAAACCTATCTAGCGGATAATTTCTATGTCTTCTAATAATGATAAGGAATGATAAGAATCTGAATTTGAGATCAAGCCTACCTAGCGGGTGATCTCTGAATCTTCTGATAATGATTAAGATTAACTGAGCTTGAGATCATACCTATCTAACGGGTGAACTCTGCGACTGATAATGAGAATACTCAATTGAATCTGAGACTGAGATCAAGCCGATCTAACGGGTGATCTTTGTAAGTACTGATACTGAATAACTTTATGTGAGACCAGGCCTATCTAACGGGTGGTCCATGAATCAGTGGAACTATCTGAGTTCCTTACTGAGATAGATGACTGTATCTGACAGTCCTGATTTCTGAGTTCTACTCTGAAGACGGATACTGAAACTACAACTGTGGGAGTTCTCACTTAATCGACATACCCCAAATTTAGTGGGGTCCAACCTGTAACCCCAGCTGGAAGGGTGCCAATACCGTGCCACGGGTAAAGACCTATCTGGTCAAGCCTCTCTAACGGGTGACCCTCAAGAGGAAGTCAAGCCTAAGGCTATGGGGACTCCTGCAGGTAGTCAAGCCTTTATCTGATGGGTGAATCCTCATATTGCACTGGCTACGCAGTTCTGGAGTACAGGGATTGCTGCTAACGACTTCGCCTCTCTAACGGGGAAGCCGCCATCCTGCACTCGCTCTGTGCTAGCTCCTACTCCCAACTGAAAGACTCTGAACTGATTCTTAACTGAACTTAGACTAAGTTAAATATTGTTACTGATTATCTTACTTGACTGATCTGACTGAGTTGGCTTGGTTCCGTGCTCTGACAGAATACTTCTGAATTTTACTTTCTGTCTGAATACGACTGAGTTTTGTAACTTACTGAGCTTTACTAGAACCTGTACTGAATACTGAACACTACTAGGGTCTGGACTGCGTACTAAACTTGATTAACTTGAATGTTGAGATTACTGAGTTTTCTTACTGTTCAGTCATTGACTGAGTTCTACTGATCATAGCACGACAAAGATTATCGTGAGACTGATTTGGCTCTAGGCACACAACTATATTTCGGGTATAAGTACCCCCAGGACTCGATAGAAGGAAACTGCCAGGACTTGACTCTTGAATATATGACAACATCACATCATAACAATAATCTATCACCACCAACGTCATAACAATAGTCTATAATTCGCAACATGATCAAGGACGTATCACTTCAAGCACTTCGGAACATTCAACCATGTAGATTGTATATAGAGGCATGCTATTGTCTCATAAATTATTCCACAAGGACACATGAATAGGGAGTACATGCAACATATCATACTTCACTCATCTTGGCAATACAACAAACACTTGGCATGCTTTATTTGTCACCACATTGGGGATTTTATACTTAGTATACTGCAATGGTACTCTTTTCTTCATAGAAGCATTCTAGCATACACATGTGAGGCACAATTTGGTCATACAACAATTCATTACCCATAATTAACATGACTACATAATTCAACATGCTTCTTGAAGGGACCTTGTCATGAACATCACATAATCCACACACATTAAAGTCAATACTTGCATTTTTATAATCAAAACATAAACTAAAACCCAATATCAACATGAACATCATCTTCAAACCACATAACTCATGAGAATTCATAAAAATATAATCTTGGAACTTTAAAAAGAGTTTTTTGAACTTCTTGGGTGGAAGGGACCCAAAATGAACATTTGCATACCTTAGATTCTTGATTTGGAGAGACTTGACGGAGGAATTCTTGAGTTCTTGAAGAAATCTTGAAGATTTATGGATGATTTTTGGAAGATTAATATTCTTGAATAAAACCCTAGATATATTCTCTTAAGAGAATTGGAAGAGAAAATGAAGAAATTAGGGTTTGGATGGGGATTCTCATATTTATAGAGGCCTCCAAAAGATGGAAAAGGACCAAAATACCCTTGCAAAAACGTCCCTTAATTACTGAAAAAAATAGCTGACGACATTCATGACAAGTCATTAGACTGGTGATAAGTCAGCACGAAATGTCGTCACAAAAGGGTGGAATTTGTGATTTTCTGCTTAAGGTTGACGACATTGGTGATAAGTCATCACACTTGTGATAACTTATCACAAAATGTCTTCACTAGAGGTGAAAATCTGCCTAAGGATGACGACATTGGTGATAAGTCGTCATGCTTGTGATAACTTATCACGAATGTCGTCACTCCGTTTCCCAGCCTAACATGCTGGAGTAAAATGGGCATAACTCTTTTCTCCGATATCGGATTTGGGAAAAATTGGTATCGTTCGAAAGATAATTCAAAGAGATTTTATTTGATATATAGTAGGTCCTCTAATTCGATATATACAATGATTTATGGTCGATTGATGTTGACCCAAGTTTTAACGCTCACTAAAACTTGAACGATAGGAAAACTTTCAACTTGTCCTTGAGTTAGGGGACCTCTATGATCTTAATTCATGCTCAAATAGATTCCCACACTACATAATTGATTAACACACTAAATTTACATAGGATTCGAGGTTTTTGGAACATCTATGCATATGAATGACGGATTTTCGTTCTAGTTCAAAATGTGGGGTGTTACAGAAATACTGATAACTATACGCTATGGTCAAGCAAACTTGAAACTGAACTGTGTTACTGATTTGATTACTGAACTAAGACTGGGACTGAGGCTGTAACTATGAAGGTAACTGAGACTGTAGTGGAACTGAATATTAGGTTCTGATAATTGCGCGATGGATACTGACATAAATTGGGGATCAGAATAAACACTCACACTCGGCATTTTCTCAACTTATCATCTCATGAAAAATTCTGATTTCTCTCCCTTCATAACTAAATACAACTTCTGGCTTGCCATTTACTTAGCACACTAACCTGATATTCAAGCCTATTTTCATAACTACAGCCTCGTGTAAAATAAGCATGCAAAAAAAATCTTTCCTTATCATGAAATATTTACTCTCTTCCATCTAAGCAATCGTTCATCACTACATCATTTCATAAGGAGAGTTCACTAAAGGGTTAAAACATGAGGACCTGAAGTGTGAATGAATACTATGCCAAACTCGGCACTTAACTGGGGCCTGAGGAATAGAATAGCAACACCATGGATTTATCCAGAGATCTAAACTGAGGATATACATGACATAATCTGAACTTAGCCAACCATTAGGAGTGTAGCATGAGTCATGGGAACTGGGCATACTGTAAAGAATGACATGAGTACATGAGTCATGAGCTACAAGACCTGAGTCTGGAGTTTTTGTATTCATGAAACATGATTTGTAATACTGAGTGAACCGAAACTCCTATACTAGGAACTGTAAGCGTACACAAATATGAGCTTTTATCATAGAGCTAACATGTAAGACATGAATAGATAAGATACCATGATAACTGATGGTTTTTGAAAGTCTAAAGTACGATTCTGAGATGATTGATGGGTTCATCCTCATTACGGGAATAGACAAGAGTGTCATCTATGTAGACTATGACGAACATGTCCAAGTACTGCTTGAACACACGGTTCATCAAGTCCATGAAGGCTGCTGGAGCATTGGTAAGACCAAATGACATGACTAAGAATTCGAAGTGACTATACCGAATTTTGAAAGTTGTTTTCGGAATGTCATATTCTCTGACTTTGAGCTGGGTGATAGCCCAATCTGAGGTCTACCTTAGAAAAGTAGTCGGCACCCTGAAGTTGGTCAAACAAGTCATAGATTCTTGGAAGTGGATACTTGTTCATGACCGTAACTTTATTTAGCTGACGGTAGTTAATGCACATTCTGAGAGAATCATCTTTCTTACACACGAATAGAACTGGTTCACCCCACGGGGATACACTGGGTCTGATGAATCCCTTATCTAGGAGTCTTTCAACTGTTCTTTTAACTCCTTGAGTTCTGCTGGGGCCATCCTATATTGAGGGATAGAGATGGGCTGAGTATCTGGAAGAAGGTCGATTCCGAAGTCAATTTCCCTTTCGGAGGAACTCCGGGAAGATCTTCATGAAATAAATCTGGGAATTCACATGCTACGGATACTAACTCGAGAGTAGGGATTTCTAAGCTAGAGTCTTGGACTCGGACGATATGTTAAACACATCTCATTCTCCTTGCTACAAATCCTACAAAACAAAACACACGTGAGTTCTAAAAAACCTCCCACAATGAGATCCCACCTTCAAGTTTCTTCAAACTCAAGCTCAACAATGGTGGATGGCTCAAATAACCTCCAATTTAGCTCAAATTCAAACCCTATACTCCTAGAGTGTTTGAGAACACAAATCTAACACTAAAAATATAATAAAAACTCAAAATTTGACCTAGGGTCAAAAACGGGTTTAGTATTTTTTTGGGGATTTTCGATTTTGACACTTCTTTTTTGTTGGGATTTGCAATTTCTAGACTCTAATAGTGTTAGGGGAAAATGATCTAACACTAGAAACACACAAAACACACAAAAATTAAGTTTTTTGAAAAATCCTAAAAACGTGAACAGTGTCCTTTTTTATTCTTTTTCACTTTTTTTTTTATTTTCAAGATAACAATCCCAAGACTGATTTTGTTGGAACAAAATCAAACCTTTCTTTGATACCAAATGATACAAGGATGACCAAGAATACAAGAAAACATACACCAAAATAGTCCACAAGTTCAGAAAACCCGAGACTATTTTGGCGACCACTCTCGGATTCGCTACTTATAACAAGAATAGAGAGAACAACGAGTGCTAAAACCTCAAAACAACCAACCACAAGTTATATTAGCATGATACAAAGAAGAAAAACACGGCTACAACAACTAGAACCTACGGGTTTTACAACAATACATGGGAAATCCGAAACTAGAACAAGAAACAAAGATAGATAGTTAGGCACTATGAAGTTGTAATCTTATGAACCCAAGAATGGTAACTCTTGGACCCTTAATACCACACTCAACACGCACATAAATCTTACAATGACACAAGAGGGAATCCATCTCTCAAGCACCAAGGTATCAATCTTGCAACACATAAGAGAATCCACCCTTATGCTATGCCCTAATTTCGGTTTTGGAGCTCTCTCTCACAAAAGGAGTGTTCTTACAATCTCAAACATAAACTAAGAAAATAAACCCTACAAGGTTCTATTTATACAACATTACAAATAACAAAGAAATGACAAAAGAGCTTTTTAGTGACTAGTCTTAAAAAATACTCAAAAGTGTCATGAGCATGATCATACAACAAGTATGAGGTGCAGTAGCCGAGTTCATTCTTATTAGAGTTGGTGGTAGAGGTACTGGCATGCTCTAGGATTTCAGAGTTGACTCCTAACCTCTTCTTATCTATCTAGATATCTTTTCTCATTTTCAGAAGGAGATATTGTATTTTCTATATTTCCTGAATTGTATTTAGATGCTCTACACTTATGACACTAGATGTTGGAAGATTTATGTATATCATTCAGACTTCAGTTTTAGGTATATGGGTTTACTTGATGGGTAACTTACATAAATTCCTGAATCTTTAAGTGATATTACATAAAATCCCGACTATTTTGTTAATTACATTTTATCCCGATTTTTTAAAATGTGATACATATGTTATATGATGATACATATAAAAAGTGATACATTTTAAATTAACAAGATATTTATTTAAGAAAATAATAGATTCTCTTTAATTCATTGTATTCTTTTATTTAAGGAAAGATATCTAATTTATCTCTTTTTTTATTTAATTTAGGCGTTTTAATTATGTTTCTCTTTTTTCGTCTTTAATTATGAAAGATATATATTTTTGGGTCTTTTTTATCTTTTTTTCGTCTTTAATTTTGTCTTTAATTTTAGTCTGTTTTTTTAAATTTAATTTTAATTATGTTTCAATTCTGCTTTTAGTCTTTTTTTTAAATATTATTACTTTTGTTTCCTACACTGACTACACCATTACCTTTCATTAATAACATATGAATCACCCATAATACCATATATATCACCCATTAATATCATATGAATCACCCAATAATTAAAATAAATAATTTTATCTACCATATGAATCACCATAATATCATAAATATGAATCACCCAATAATTAAAATAAATAATTGTATCTACCATATGAATCACCATAATACAATATGTATCACCCATATGAATCACCATAATACCATATTTATCACCCATTAATATCATATGAATCACTCAATAATTGAAATAAATAATTGTATCTACCATATGAATCACCATAATACAATATGTATGACCCATTAATATCATATGTATCACCCGTTAAAATCATACAAAATGTATCTATCATATGATTCACCATAACACCCATATAATGATATCATATTTATCATTTGTATGAATCACCATTAAAAAAAATAAACATGTATGAATAACTAAATAAATTTATATATGTATCAATAGATTTTAAAAAAAAAAATGGGAGAGATTTTAGGAGAGAAAAAAAAAGTTGCACACATTAATGGAGGAGAAAAAATCAGGAAGGAAGATGATTTAAGCATCAATGGAAGAGAAAATTCTAAAGGAAGATGATTTAATTGTTGATAATTAGGGAGATATTTTAGCGGAGGAAATCTTGAATGAATTAATGGTGGAGTAGAAATAGGTTGTGGTGTTTTCTTGATATGTATCAAGAGTAAAGTTAAAAAATGGGATTTTATGTAAATTTTTAAAAAGTAAGGGATATTAGGTAATATAATCTCTTAAGTATGGGATTTGTGTAATTTATCCAACTTACATAAATCCCTGAATCTTTAAGTGATATTACATAAAATTTTGACTATTTTGTTAATTATATTTTATCCCCCTTTTTTTGAAATGTGATACATATGTTATATGGTGATACATATAAAAAGTGATACATTTGAAATTAATAAGATGTTTATTTAAGGAAATAATAGTTTCTCTTTTATTCATTGTATTCTTTTATTTAAGGAAAGATATCTAATTTTTCTGTTTTTTTTTAATTTAATTTAGGTGTTTTAATTATGTTTCTCTTTTTTCTTCTTTAATTATGAAAGATATATTTTTTTGGGTCTTTTTTCTCTTTTTTTTCGTCTTTAATTTTAGTCTGCTTTTTTAGATATAATTTTAATTATGTTTCAATTCTGCTTTTAGTCTTTTTTTAAAATATTATTACTTTTGTTTCCTACACTGACTACACCATTACCTTTCATTAATAACATATGAATCACCCATAACACCATATATATCACCCAGTAATATCATATGAATCACCCAATAATTAAAATAAATAATTTTATCTACCATATGAATCACCATAATATCATATATATGAATTACTCAATAATTGAAATAAATAATTGTATCTACCATATAAACCACCATAATACAATATGTATCACCCATATGAATCACCATAATACCATATATATCACCCATTAATATCATATGAATCACCCAATAATTGAAATAAATAATTGTATCTACCATATGAATCACCATAATACAATATGTATCACCCATTAATATAATATGTATCACCCATTAAAATCATACAAAATGTTTCTATCATATGATTCACCATAATAGCCATCTAATGATATCATATTTATCATTCATATGAATCACCATTAAAAAAATAAACATGTATGAATAACTAAATAGATTTATATATGTATCAATAGATTTAAAAAAAAAAAAAAATGGGAGAGATTTTAGGAGAGAAAAAAAAAGTTGCACGCATTAATGGAGGAGAAAAAATCATGAAGGAAGATTATTTAAGCATCAATGGAAGAGAAAAAATCATGAAGGAAGATGCTTTAATTGTTGATAATTAGGGAGATATTTTAGGGGAGGAAATCTTGAATGAGTTAATGGTGGAGTATAAATAGGATATGGGGTTTTTTTTAGAGTAAATACATAATTACCCACTGATGTTGGCCAAAATTTTCAAAAAGACACTTAAACTTTGAATTCGATCTATTACCCCACGATTCTTACTTAATCCGTTGCAAACACACCATTTTGACTCTCTGTGTGGCTCGAATTTGACTTTTTGGACCAATCAAAAGTTGCCACGTGTAAAATAATTGATATATAATTTATATTCTTTTTTTTAAAATAATATTTATTTATTTTATAAAATTATCCCTACCCCTCTCCCTCCCCCCCCCCCCCCCACCCCACCCACTCTTTCTTCTCCAACTCAATTCACCATTAAAGCTTCCATTGAAGTTTTTTTTTTTTTAAATCATTCATTAAAGCTCCATTTTACAATTAAATCATATCATTTAACTACCCACCATTTCTTTTTCAACACAATGTCTTCTTCAACACCATTAAAGCTCTTCAACACAATGTCACCATTAAAGCTCCTTCATTAAAGCTTTTTTTTTAAAATCATATCATTAAAGCTCCATTTTTCAGTTAAATCATATCATTTAACTATTTTTAAAACTCAATTCAATCATAAAACTTTCAATTCAATCATAAAACTATTTTTTGAAGTGATTTGAACCGGGAAAAAAAAGAACGGGAATGCATGCTAACGGAGTGTGGGAGGGGGTTGGGGGATTAGGGGGAGATGCTAATGGGGGTGGGGGTGTTGGATGGGGGGTAGGGGTTGAGGGGAGCTGCTGATGCGGGGGGAAGAGGTGCTGCATGGGGTGGGGGAAGAGGGGGTGGGTGGGGTGTTAAATTAAATAAAAAGGAAAATTTTATTAAAAAAATATTAAATTAAACGTAGTTGACACGTGGCAGCACCTGATTGGCGCGTGTCTCCACTCACTTTGTTGTGACTGAGATTCAGCAAAAAATGTGCGTTTGCAACGAAATAAAGAAAAATCGTGGGGTAATAGGTCGATGTTAAAGTTTAGGTGTCTTTTTAAAAATATCGGACAAGATCAGTGGTGTAATTATGTATTTACTCTTTTTTCTTATATATATCAAGAGTAAAGTTGAAAAATGGGATTTTATGTAAATTTTTAAAAAGTAAGAGATATTAGGTAATATAGTCTCTCTTAAGTATGGGATTTGTGTAATTTATCCTTGATTTCATTCTAGAATTCTCATTTGTCTTGCTTTAATTGCAATTCTTGATTTTTTTTTAGTGAATCGGCTTACTCATCAGTGTTGGGTCTCGGTGAGTATCATCATGATTCATGACCTCAACTTTAGGATCTTGACAGCTTCATTGGTGATTTTAAGTCAACCTCAAAATTAAAGGTGGAGGGTACTTATCATCCGAGCAATCTTCCTATTATCTTGATGGGATACAATTTAAAAATTATGTTGTCCCTTCAAACTGATCATTACCTAAAAATTGAAAGTGAGCATGTTTACCATCCGAACAAATCTCTTCGAATGTTTTCCCTATTCCCTTGGACATAATCATTTTTTTTGACTTGAACATTAGTGTCTGGAAGTGAGAAATCAAAGCGGCCTGGCAAATACATTTGATTCTATATATGGTTCAATATTTTAATAGGTGTTTTATATCCCTGACACTCAGATTAATTATTGACCAAATATATTCGTTCGTCTTGATACCCAATCATTAAACTAATCTTTGCATAATTTTCTTTATAATAACTAAATGAAATTTAACCATTAAATGTCAGTATACAATAACGTGTATATATAATAGCACTCCATTATAGCAATTATGAAATTTTCAGACTAACTCTGCTACTATATTACGAGGTTTCATGATATACATCTAATATTTCTATTGACTCGATTAACAGATCATAGTTTGAGCCAGAATTATCATTATATATGTGAGCTTGTAGACACATGGAACTGTGAGATTTCTCTACCCACATGGAATATTGAAAGTCCAACTGAAGAGGGGGGGGGGGGGGGTTGAACAGCAGGCTCATCATGCATTTTTTTTTCAAGTTGTTTGAACATCCACTTGCTTTCTTGTGGAAAAAAAAAGTACTCACACATAAATTTGGTGCGGGATTCAGAATTCTCAGTAAGAACGTTCGGAAAACAAAAATGCATACTTAGATATTTGAACTGGGAACCTCAAATTGAATTTCTAATTCCCTAAATCACTAAACCAACATGTAGTCTTGTGTTGAGAGAATTTGATATTTCTATTTACACATAAAAAGTTACCCTGCATACAAAATGTAATTTTTTGTCGAGGGGTTCAGGATAACACCCCGAGCCCCCTAGATCCACCCCCGTACACAGCAAGATATGTGTCATCACTCCACCTCATACCTCCAAAGTTAAGTTAGTACATTTTCTTTATTTATCTACTTGCTTCCTCACAACAATAGGAATTCTAACAAAATGTGTAAATTTACCACTTCTTTGGTAAGTAGATGAGATCTTTACCTCAAAGGAGATCTTGGTTGTCTAGCATTAAACTTCAATACATTTGGAGTTACTTTTGTCACACCCCTTTTTTACGCGCGTACTCCAAAAAATGAATACATTTTTAAAGTTCGAAAGGGTTTTATTATTTAAGTGACAAGAAATGAAAATTTGTTTCGAAAAAGGATTATTTGCATTTTTTATTCAGAGTCGCCACTTGGCATAATCCGGTGTGCCAAGTCACCTTTGAAAAATCCTTTTCGAAACCATTTGACTCTTAAACCGGTTTGCGAATAGAGATTCCGGCTAAGGAATTCTGTTGACCGAGGGGAAGGTGTTAGGCACCCCTCGATCCCGTGGTTCAACCACTGTCGCTTGGTAGAGTGTATCAACTATTTTGGCACTACGAAATGTATAAACCACACAAAAGCACATAAAATAATCAAACAATAAACAAAACAAAACAATCAAAAAATGTAAAGTCCAGTCCAATTATACAGTCCAAAAATAGAAAAATACGAAAATATAAATCCTATTCTAAACTAAATCTAGACTAAGCTCCAATGCCTTACCCGATGCCGCGGGCCTTCATCACGATCATTCTTCGGGTACATGATACCTCGGGGCATTCCCCGGTGAATAAATATATACAGATGCTTCGGGGCATTCCCCGGCCAAATTATACAATTTGATTCAAAAGTGATAAAATCAAACCCTTCAATCAAATTTCAAACATTCAATCAACCCACAACTCTAGATTTGCCTACCCGACCTACATCTTGCCTATTTCAATCGGCGTACCTTGATACTACCAAATTCAATCAACGTTTATTTCAAGTCAAACAACTAATGAATCAAACTAATCAAAATTCAACTAATTATATCAAGTTTTCAATTCTCGCCCCCAAATCTATTTTTTTACCACATGATTAATGCATGCTTCGATTTTTCAATCACATCTCATAATCCGAAGCCAACATCAAACACAAAACAAACAACGAAGATTCAAACCAAACACACAACAAATAAATCATCCACACCCACAACATCAATAAAGAGTCAAGATAAAGTAAAGATCGGAAGAAAAAATGCACCTCAATGAAACTGATCCTTGTCGATAATAAAGAAATCCGAGACCGAAATCCTCGAATCAGGGAGCCCCACAACGAACAAACCCAATTAGTGTCTCAAAATCTCCAACCGAACAGATTTCAACCAAGAATAAAACCAGTGAAAACCAAATCACGAATATTGAATGGGTTAGTCACGAAAACCACCCCAAACGCAATAGCGAATGGATTGACAGCCAGGATTGGTGTTTCCGGTGAGGATTAAACCAAAATCAAGATCGGGAATAATGGTTTGACGCGGATTTGGATGGAACAGAGGGCTGGTCGTCGTATTTTCGCTACACCGGAGCTCCGGTGAACCCGAAACCCCAACAACAGGATGGAATAACCGATTCAGTGTAGCCTGATCTTCGATGAGCTCAGGCAGTGGAAGAACACGATGAATTAAGATGGATTCTAGATCAACGGAGCCTAAATTCGCTGGATAGCCACCGACTCCGTCGAGATTTGCCGTTTTCGATTAGATTCGCCTCGCCAGAACAGTGACCAAACCTACAAGACCCGTTCCAAAATAACCTAAAACTCGACCTTGAATCTCTCTCTTCCTCGCAGATCTCTCTATCTCTCTCTCGCTACTGATTCTCCATTCCTCTCTCGCCTCACTCTCTTCTCTCTTCGTTGCTCTCTCTCTCGATCTAGGCTCTTCTCCCCATCTCCCTCTATGTGCGTATCAATCGTAAAGAAGACCAGTATGTGCGTGTATATGTAAGAGCTGCCTGAAGAAGAAGATGATTCCCCCTCTTCCTTTCGTGTCTCCCTCCTTCTGTGATTGAAGAAATTGTGCGAAGATGAAAAAAAAAATCCGACCCCCCCCATATTCCTTTTATGTGTGTATATATATGAGGTAAGGGTGGGGTATTGGTGAGGTAGGTGGGGTCACGTGGGGTAGGGGTAGTGGTGAGGTGGGGTAGAGTTTGTTAGGATAGGGTAGGTAGGTGTTGTTTTTTAATTGGGTGGGTTGTTAGAATATTAGGATAAAACAAAATTAGTTAGGGGGTTGTTATTTTTGTCATTTTGTGGAGGGATTATCACACGGGTGAGGGTACACGGTAGGATAATGTAAACAATAGGTAAAAACGATATCGGGGAGGGACGAAATTAGGTGTCTACATCATGCTCCCTTTGAATGTAAACACGAAGTGTTTTCAGGCAAAGCAGTAGACAACGAGGCAGAATTTTGTCCTGACCTTTATATAAAGCACGGAGCAAAAGGAAGGAGGAAAATCAAGCCTTGATTTAGGACATCCTACCCGCCCTTGTTATGAGGGGATCAAGTGACAAGTGTCTCCAAGGATTGGAGGGAGATGGACTATACCGAGTTGGAGAGTCGAGTGAGGTTCCATCGAGGTTCCGGTCCGCGGCTCTGTTATTACATCAAAAATGAAAATTACAAGTTAAAACATAAATGAAATTACAAAAATCCTATCTATACAGCTTTTGTCGGCTCTTGGCTTGACTTTTATCACCCTATTCTTCAGGCGGGCTCCTGACTTGCAACTTGTTGCTTGGCTTTCAATTGCTTCGCTTTGCTGCTTGACTTTTCGTTTCTTCACTCTGTTCTCCAGGAAGGATCCGAACTTGCTATTTCATCACCCTGTTCTTCAGGCGGGCTCCTGACTTGCTATTTCATCACCCTATTTTTCAGGCGGGCTCCTGAAACCCAAAATTAAAACTAGAACGAAAAT
The DNA here is from genome assembly GCA_030864215.1 of Capsicum pubescens. NCBI lineage: Eukaryota > Viridiplantae > Streptophyta > Magnoliopsida > Solanales > Solanaceae > Capsicum > Capsicum pubescens. The sequence goes on from CM061543.1 coordinate 21,771,013, forward strand.
TGTCCCAACCAAAAATTATAGTAAAGTAGTATTTCATTGTTGAAAACGTTGTCCCATTTTCCAGGAGGGTCCTGAACAGAAAGTAAAATCCCATTTTTCAGGAGGGTCCTGAACAGAAAGTGAAATCCCATTTTCCAGGAGGGTCCTGAACAGAAAGTAAATTCCCATTTTTCAGGAGGGTCCTGAACATAAAGTAAAATCCCATTTTTCAGGAGGGTCCTGAGCATAAAATAAAATCCCATTTTTCAGGAGGGTCCTGAACATAAAGTAAAATCCCATTTTCCAAGAGAGTCCTGAACATAAAGTAAAATCCCATTTTTCAGGAGGGTCCTGAACAGAAGTAAATTCCCATATTCCAGGAGGGTCCTGATCATAAAGTAAAATCCCATTTTTCAGGAGGGTCCGGAACAGAAAGTAAAATCCCATTTTTCAGGAGGGTCCTGAACAGAAAGTAAAATCCCATTTTTCAGGAGGGTCCTGAACTGAAAGTAAAATCCCATTTTTCAGGAGGGTCCTGAACAGAAAGTAAAATCCCATTTTTCAGGAGGGTCCTGAACATAAATTAAAATCCCATTTTTCAGGAGGGTCCTGAACTGAAAGTAAATTCCCATTTTCTAGGAGGGTCCTGAACATGAAGTAAATTCCCATTTTCCAGGAGGGTCCTGAACATGAAGTAAAATCCCATTTTTCAGGAGGGTCCTGAACATAAAGTAAATTCCTATTTTTCAGGAGGGTCCTCAATTGAAAGTAAAATCTCATTTTTCAGGAGGGTCCTGAACATAAAGTAAATTCCCATTTTTCAGGAGGGTCCTGAACATAAAGTAAATTTCCATTTTTCAGGAGGGTCCTGAATTGAAAGTAAATTCCCATTTTCCAGGAGGGTCCTGAACATGAAGTAAAATCCCATTTTTCAGGAGGGTCCTGAACATAAAGTAAAATCCCATTTTCCAGGAGGGTCCTGAACAGAAAGTAAAATTCCATTTTTCAGGAGGGTCCTGAGCTGAAGTAAAATCCCATTTTTCAAGAGGGTCCTGAACATAAAGTAAAATCCTATTTTTCAGGAGGGTCCTGAACATAAAGTAAAATCCCATTTTTCAGGAGGGTCCTGAAGAGAAAGTAAAATCCCATTTTTCAGGAGGGTCCTGAAAATAAAGTAAAATCCCATTTTTCAGGAGGGTCCTGAATTGAAAGTAAAATCCCATTTTTCAGGAGGGTCCTGAACAAAAGTAAAATCCCATTTTTCAGGAGGGTCCTGAACTGAAAGTAGATCCCATTTTTCAGGAGGGTCCTGAACAGAAGGTAAAATCCCATTTTTCAGGAGGGTCCTGAACATAAAGTAAAATCCCATTTTTTAGGAGGGTCCAGCACATAAAGTAAAATCTCATTTTTCAGGAGGGTCCTGAACATAAAGTAAAATCCCATTTTTCAGGAGGGTCCTGAACAGAAAGTAAATTCCCATTCTTCAGGAGGGTCCTGAACATAAAGTAAAATCCCATTTTTCAGGAGGGTCCTGAACAGAAAGTAAAGTCCCATTCTTCAGGAGGGTCCTGAATTGAAAGTAAATTCCCATTTTTCAGGAGGGTCCTGAACATAAAGTAAAATCCCATTTTTCAGGAGGGTCCTGAACATAAAGTAAAATCCCATTTTTCAGGAGGGTCCTGAATTGAAAGTAAATTCCCATTTTCCAGGAGGGTCCTGAACTGAATGTAAAATCCCATTTTTCAGGAGGGTCCTGCATTGAAAGTAAATTCCCATTTTCCAGGAGGGTCCTGAACATGAAGTAAAATCCCATTTTTCAGGAGGGTCCTGAACTGAAAGTAAATTCCCATTTTCCAGGAGGGTCCTGAACATGAAGTAAATTCTCATTTTTCAGGAGGTCCTGAACAGAAAGTAAAATCCCATTTTCCAGGAGGGTCCTGAACATGAAGTAAAATCCCATTTTTCAGGAGGGTCCTGAACATAAAGTAAATTCCCATTTTTCAGGAGGGTCCTGAACAGAAAGTAAAATCCCATTTTCCAGGAGGGTCCTGAACATGAAGTAAAATCCCATTTTTCAGGAGGGTCCTGAATTGAAAGTAAATTCCCATTTTCCAGGAGGGTCCTAAACATAAGGTAAAATCCCATGGATGTGCATTTCCAATGGTAGCTGAATCAAGTGAAACGAATTTGCCCATATTTCAATGAAAGAAAAATTGGTCCGTTAAAAACTTAGTGGTGGCTTGCAGCTCTTGGCTTCTCAGGTATCTGCCCCAGTACTCGTTCCTTTCATCTTTGTCCCAAATTGCTAACACTTGCCCTGTCTTACCGCATCATTGACCCGGATCCAGATTGAGGGAAATGAGTTCTGACTCAAACAATGGGTTTCCATTTTCACCATGCCCCTGAGGTGCACTCTTTCCCAAATCTGAATGATTCCACGAATCCAATAGCCTGTCGGTTCATAGACTTCCTTTGCTTCGTGTTGAATTACGATCATATTTCTTTCCTGTGCTGTTCCTTGGCTTTTCCTTATATAATTGGAAATACTGGTAGTAAATTTTTAAATCCTTTCTCGCTTGTTTTGACACAGACTTGACTTAAAAAATGTAAAGAAATGATGGTGACTTTTGTTTTGATAAATAACATAAGAAAAGACAAAAACATGAATATGTAAATGAAAGAAAAGGGCAATGTCCCATATTCAAAAAGAAAACTTATCTGAATACGACAACCAACTCCAATGAGTATGACATGCATTTTGGATTGAGCTGACTGATCTTCCTATCCAAACTCCCCATTTGTTGTTGAGTTCGTGCCTTTTGCCACTGCGCCGCTTCTTCAAATCCATTGGACTCATACATCACATTCGACTGACGACATCTAAAAAGACTTTCGCCAACAAATCTCTTTCTTTTCACTTTCTGCCTTTCTCTTAAACTCTCCATCGCCCTACGGTGCCCATGAGGATTTTCACCAATAATACTCTCATTTTTGTATTTCTCTCAACTCACCATCGCTTTACGGTGCCCGCAAAGGTTTTCACCAATAAGACTGTAACACCCCGCATTTCAGGCTAGAATAAAAAATATGACTCTGATGCGTTGATAATCCCAGAGCCTTAAATCCTATACCAATTTGGCATGTTAATCAATTTTATAGTATGTGAATCCATTTGAGCATGAATTTAGACCATAGAAGTCCTTCAACTCAAGGATGAGTTAAAACCATTTCGATCGATTAAGTTTTAGTGGACGTTGTAATTTGTGTCAAATTCTATTGACCATAACTCATTGTATATGATGAACTGGGTGTCCTACTATATACCAAATTTTAGATAATTGAATAAGCTTTCCAACGATACCAAATTCGCCTAAAACGGACACCCGGTGAAGAAGTTATGGCCTTTCAAAGTTGAATGTGTCGCCTATGCACATATAGGCGATGCATAGGGCGGCGCCTATGCAAATATAGGTGATGCATAGGGAGGCGCCTATGTAAATTTAGGCAATGCAAAGGGCGGCGCATAGTTATGGTTTCAGGTGATGAAAACACTCCGTTTTGAGTTACTTTAAGTGCAAGTTAGTCCTTACAAAACCCAAAATCGTCCTTACCCACTCCTAAATGGATTTGGGCCTATTAACAACATTGAAGCCTCCTATAAAATCCCAAAATCTAATCCTTCAAGAACTTAAGAGAAGGAGCAACTAGGGTTTGAGAAAATAAGCTTGAAGGACCGATCATTCCGAAACTTCTTCGTGAAACAAATTACAGATTCGGAATCCTCTCGACGTAGGCTTCGATAGACACCAAAAATTCATGAGAATAAGGTACGCGGGGTTTTCCTTAAATCTCATGGGCATAGAAATCATGTTTTAAGAATTGGGTTTTCGAATTCATGTACATACTCATGTTTCAGAAGCTTTAATGATATTGTTTTGGCCTTTTGGCTTTCCCCCAAAGTGATTTGAAAGTTATATGTATATATATATATATGCGTTTGTCCTGAAATATGAATTTAGAGCATGATTTTCATGAAACCTCTCTCTTAATGTAAATTTTTCCATGTTTCACGTAATATACAATGTTTTGAATACGAAAGAGAGGGTTGTGAATGTTGAATATGCATGGTTTTGCCAACAATGCACATGACCACCATATGTTTGATGAAAGTTTTGCATGGATTTGACTTGAGTTTCGGAACATGACATCTTTAATGCAAATTACATGTTTTGGTGGTCTAAACTATGTTTTGAATGAAAGCTCTTGCTTAATACATTATGGCTCAGAAATAGGACTTGCAAGTCTTGGTATGACGATACCAACTCAGACAAATGCCATAACAAACACAGACTAGTTTAGAAATCAGATTTTTATCAGACTTTCTTGATTTAGAAATTTCAGAATGATACATGTTCAGAAAAGGCTAAAATAGGGCATAAAGAGAGCTTAGGTGGTTCCCTAAAGAAGGCGAGAGTTCAGACAACTCATTGCCTAAAACCGTGGTTTGCCGACCAGGGTATACTATTATGCGCTGACTTAAATGTCCTGTGGCGTATCAGACTCAGACACTCCAACCCTTGCGGCACACTTGGGTTGGGGGCTTCCCCGCCGAGTCAATGGTGGATTCCATACAGCCCGTGGAATATTCAGAATTGTAGGGGAATACCACCTAACTCAGAAGTAAAACACAGATCATGATTTGAAATGAACAGACAGGTTGCATGTTTTCAGAAAGTGCCCATGTGTTTTTCAGAAACAGTTTTATACATGATGTCTTGATGAAAAATTGCTTTCCCTTAATATATATATATATATATATATATGTTCCATTATACTACTTTTGGATTGCTTCGCGTGCCAGTACTTTTGTGCTGACCCCCCCCTCCTTCCAGGTTCTGAGGCACAGTCTAGGGGTCCAGCTACTCAGTAGACATTCTCGGGTTTGCAGACTTGATCTCACAGTGGTGAGTCTTCTATTATTCGGAAGGCCTAATTATGTCATACATTATCTTATTTATTATGTTTTTGGTTTACTGGGGGCCTTGTCCCAGCTTCTTTTCAGACAAAGGTTTATGTTCTTAGTAGAGATTTCGCAGACTGATGTCAGATAGTATTATTCAGAAATATTGCAGGACTTGACCATGTTTTCCGTACTCAATTTCAATTCCGCATTTTATTATGATTATGAATGTTGTGCATGATAACCAGATAGAGAATGGGTGTTTCGGGCCTTCATGGTTTGGGATGCTCGTCACGGCTAGGGCCTAGGCTCGGGTCGTGACAAAGACTCTCTCATTTTTGTATTTCTCTCAACTCACCATCGCCTTATGGTGCCTGCAAAGGTTTTCACCAATAAGACTCTCTCATTTTTGTATTCTCACAACTCACCATTGCCTTATGGTGCCTGCAAAGGTTTTCACCAATAAAACTCTCTCATTTTTGTATTTCTTTCCTGATTTCTTATGTTGAGGGAGACAAGTGGTACTTCGCAATGTATCATCATATCCATTGCATGCTTAGCCTTAACACTATCAAAAATTGATCTGAAGGACTTTCTTTGGTTGTAACTTGGCTTTTGGTCAAGGTTAGAAAAGATGGTAAGAGGCTCAAACGATACTTGAAGTGGGGGTGGGACTTACAGCTTTTGGAATCGACTCAAACAATGCATTAACTCATGCCCCAGTTTTGTTGACTGGGTGAATCTTGAATCTTTATTTGGTTGGACCGAGCCCGAAATAGGGCAGCCTACGTATCTCACTCCCGAGAGAGGAGAATCAGGTCGCACGTAGTTCCATCAGCTTGTTCTTTGTTTTGATTTGATTTTGATTTTTTTTTAATTTCTTTCTTTTATTCTCATTTCCTCGACATTTATCTTTGACTTTATTTTGATTCCAAAAGAGGGATATGAAAGAAAAAATAAAACGAAGCTCAAACGGATAAACAAGGGATGACACAATGTTTGGATAGAAGAATAAAATTCCTTCATCATATCAATCTTCAAAAATGCAAGTACTAAACATGCAATAAAATCAAACAAAGGATCAAATATCATACATAGTATCTTTTGACCGCATCAGCATTGATAGTCATTTTTGCCATTTTGCCTTCAATATCTGTCAAATATAAGGCTCCATTGGGTAACACTTTCTTCACAACGAAGGGACCTTGCCAGTTAGAGAAGAACTTGTTTTTCGCTTCGACCTGGCATATCATCATAAGACCATGCAAAAACATCCTTATAATCAATTAATGCTTGAATCATTCCATCTTTTAGCTGTGGCAAAGCATGTACACTGATTTTAGTTTCCCTAACATCTTCTTGATCCCCTAGATTTATTGGCTCAGTTTCATTCAAATTAGGATTCGGTTTGTCTTCAAACTGTTCCAACTCTTTGCTTATTTCTTCTAGTGCTTCTTCTTCATCATATTCCCCATCCTGCTTCATTACATCTTGATTATTTTGGATTTTAAGATCAGGCTAAAAATTCCGCATGCATGTCATGTCATTAGAATCAGCATAAAGAGAACTGTGTAAGAAAAGAAAAACAAAATACATTAGACACAAAACAAAAGGGACATTGCATTTCATTAAATAAAAAGATAGAAGGGTTTAAACACAGATACCAACATAACATAAACAAACTAAAATCCGAATTACAACCCTGAAATAACTCGGATAAACAGAAAGAAAAAACAAAATAGACTACCAAAACTCCCTCCTGACGGGGAGAGGAGTGACTTCCCAATTATTGAGCTGGACAGCTGGACCTATGAATTGCACGTCTGCCATACTGGTACCTTCTCCTGCTTCGACCATATCAACTTCGATACAAAGGTTCTGGAAGTCATCAACCAATTCATCCTCAAATTCTACATGCTTTGTGACACCGCTCTTAACAAATGATTCACTGAGTAGTGGCATTGGGCGAGGGAGTGACCATATTTCCTTTTTCCTTCCCTTGGCTTTCTTCAGATCTTCAGCTGTAGGCTCACATCCCAGACCAAACGTGCCCACGTTTTCACTCGGACATATGGGATGAACTATACCGTGCAGAGATGCTCCCAAACCCTTTCCTAGCTCAAATCCGTATTTCCAAAGTTCACTCACCATCATGATAGAAGTAGAAGACAATTGCGGTCCCGGTATAGCCTGTCATTCAAGGATATGATTCACTGGCACTGTATCAAAAATTTGATAGACGAATGTCTCCTCTACGTTATTTTCTTCAATAAGAGACAAGGGAGAATCTTCGTAGGCTGACAAATCTCTTTCACCATGAATAACTACTTCTTGCCTGTCATGCTCAAACTTAATCATTTGGTGCAATGTAGATGCAACCGCCTTGGCCTTATGGATCCACGGCCTTCCCAACAACAAATTGTAAGAGGAGTCTACATTCAATACTTGAAACTCTATGGTGAACTCAACAGGCCCTATGGTCAACACTAGTTCTATTTCGCCAATGGAATTTGATTTTGCACCATCGAAAGCCCTGACACATACATTGTTGGGCATGATTCTCTCAGCACCAATATTCAGCTTTTGCAAAGTAGAAATAGGGCAAATATTTGCACCTGAACCTTCATCAATCATAACATGAGTGACATAGAAATCTTCACACTTCACTGTAATGTAAAGACCCCGATTATGCCCTGTACCTTCAACAGGCAATTCATCATCAGAAAAGCTAATCCTATTGACCTCAAAGATTTTTCCAACCATTTTCTCAAGCTGGTTAATTGTAATCTCCCTTGGAACATATGCTTCATTTAATACTTTCAGTAAAACATCACGATGCTCCTTGGAGTGCAACAGCAAAGATAAAAGGGAAATTTGAGCGGGGGTTTTCTTCAGCTGGTCTAATATTGAATACTCTGGCAATTTCATCTTTTTTAAAAATTCTTCGGCTTCTTCTTCGGTGATAGGCTTTTTGATAGATGACGGTCCACTCACCGTTGGCTTGGACTTTCTTAAGCTTTCAGGCACGAAGCATCTTCCTGACCTAGTCAAACCCCTTACCTCATCTACATCTTCCACTACTTCTTTCCCATGATAGGTCATCACGGTCCGCCCATAATTCTAGGGAATCCTTTTCGTATCAACTATCGGAGGTTGGGTCACCGGTTTGAGGACAATAGGCGCTGCCAGTGCTCCTTTCACCGTCAAGGTGGGCTGACTCAAAGCTCCCACCACTGTCAACTTAGGTTTATCCTGACTCGAATCACCATGCCTTCTGGCGCCTTGTACTATGATCGGGGGCTTCTTTGTGCTTCCTTGAGCTTTATCTTCTCTCATTCCTTCCTGGCTCAATGACATTGCTTTCAAAGACTCCGTTACATTCACCGATTTCTCCTCAATAGTTTGTATCTTGATAATAGGCTTATAACCCCTCGAAGACTCTTTCCCATCCTATATCAATTCTAACATATTGGCTTCAGCATGGGTTGGCAGCGGATTCTGGTTAATGTTTGGACCCTCCGGGGCCTGGACCAGCATCTGATTTGTGTCAATTAAATCTTGGATAGCTCTCTTTAAATGCCAGCATTTCTCAATATCATGGCCTGGCATATCAGAAAAGTACGCACACCTTAAAGAATAATTGAGATTCCTTGGTGGTAGATTTGAAAGCCTTCCTTGAATTGGGCTTAAAACCTTCAACTTCCTCAACCAATCAAACAAGCTAGCATATGACTCCCCAAGAGGTGTGAATTGATTTTTGACCGTTTTCTCCTGCTTATACTCGGGCCTAGGCTGAAAACTGGGTCTGGAGGGGTTTTGGTAATTTGGTGGAGCGAATGGGCGATTTTGTGGAGTTTGCACGCGCCACTGCGGGTAAGAAGGGGTTTGGGCATATGGCTGCGCGCTATATACTGGGTATGGGGTGGTAGAATGGAATATAAAGGGTTTTGTTGAGGGTAGTAATGGTGGGGAGGAATACATGGAGCTTGGGTGTAGATTTGGGCTTGGGATTGGGGATAGGGGCGAGGTGTTCTTTTGGGATAGGAATGGGTTCCAGCTACAACAGTCGCCACGTCCTCTTTCTTCTTTTTACCTCCAAATGCGCTAGATCCACCTTGAATCGCTTGTGTGGTGGCTTTCAATGCGGCAAAACTCACTATTCGTCCGGTCTTGATTCCGTCCTCTATCATCTCCCCCATTTTGAGGACTTCAATAAAAGACTTTCCCATTGTCGGGAGTAAATATTGAAAATAAGTCTCATCCTGTGCCTGAATGAAAACCTCTACCAACTTACTTTCTTTCATCGGAGGCTTTACCCTGGCGGCCTGTTCACGCCACCTTATCGCGTATTCCCTAAAACCTTCAGTGTTTTTCTTCTTCATGTTGACCAAAGATTTTTCGTCTGGAATCAGGTCGATGTTATACTGAAAATGTTGAACAAATTCAGAAGCCAAATCATCCCAACTGTTCCATTTATCGATATCCCGTTCGATGAACCATTCTGAAGCCAGATCTGAAAGACTCTCGACAAAGAAGGCCATGAGCAGTTCTTCCTTTCCTCCTGCAGCCTTCAACTGGTTGCAATAACGTCTCAAGTGTGCAACAGAATCACCGTGTCCTGCATACTTCTCGAACTTAGGCATTTTAAAAACCGAGGGGAAGGTTGATGTCTGGGAACATGCAAGAATCTTTATAAGAAACACTCTTATAATCTCCGATCCCCTGCAAATTTCTCATGGCCTGTTCTAAACTTTTCAACTTCCGCGCTATGACTTCCTGTTCCTCTGTTGCGACAGGTTTCTCTGAATCAAATGGAAATACAGGTGGCTGAGTGTACCCATACGGTTCATTCATTCTCAAAGTCGGCTCTGGGGCATAATACTGACTATCTGGAACCTTCAATACTGGCTCACTGGCAGACCGAGGAAGCCTCATTGTGGGACGCACAGCATATATAGGAGTTTCATGTGGTGGCGGGGCCACGAATACCGGTGTGATCGGTGGCGCTGGCTGAGCAGCTGGTCTTGATTGGGGAGCTGCCAAGGGCACACCAGAATTGCCAGGATAATAATGTTGCGGCGTGAATCCTGGCCCATACTCAGGTGACTCAGTAGGAACAGAGAATTGCGCCTGAGAGAGCGGTGGGCAGTTAGAGATATTCCCAAGACCTTCAGGGAGAGGAGGAGGAGGCATTCCGCTGGCCCATGCCCGGTGTAAATCTATCAATTGTTGCCTGAGCCTTACTACCTCATCATTGTGTTCAGAACTTTCTTCCCTGTGATCCTGAACCGGGTCAATGAGCGAATTTTCAATCTCCCTGTTAGCCATGGCGAGCTTTGCTTTGGATCTAGTGAAGTATGGGTGACTAGCCAGAATGCTGCAAACCTACCACTGTTATCTGAAAGAACATGCTCATCAAAGACGACATCCGTTAGGATTAGGGCACACAACAAGCATGAGAGTCACATTGATAAAATTGTCCTAAATTCATGTTCATTTCTACCAGCTTTTGAGGGTAGCGAGGTCATTTCAACATCATCCCGATTTTTATCTACACTCTCTTCTTTTTTTCTTTTTTTTCTTTTTTTTATATCCACCTCTATTCTTTCCACTTCTCTCGTTATCTACCTTTATTTTATTATTCTTTATGGCTTTTTTTTTCTTTAAAAGAGGAAAAACAATGAAAAACAACGAAACAAAATGATTAGATCGAACCCAAAAGTAGGTTGCCTACGTATCATGTTGTACATGAATCAGATCTTGCGTAGTTCGGGAAGTTTTGTCAAAATGGCCAATTAAAATCTTTTTTTTTCTTTTTCTTGAAACTTTAAAAAGAAAAGAAAATAACAAATTATCAAAAGAATTGACGAAAATCTTTTTTGCATTTTTTAGGTTTAAACTCCCTATACAAAAATGGAATCTATGATTACCAAAGAAGAATCTTTTTGGGTTTTCGATTTAGAATTTCATAGGAAAATGAAACTTGAAACTATTAAAAAAAATCTTTTTGTAGTTTTCTTTTAGAGATGTCTATGAAACACTTACTCTAAGTGAAGAGTGAAGAAAATCTTTTTGAATTTTTCAGATTCTTGTACAACATGAAATCTATGGTTACCGAAGAAAATATTTTTGGATTTTCGATTTTAAATTTCATACGAAAATGAAACTTGAACCTATTAAAGGAAAATATATTTTTTTGCTTTCTTTTAAAGATGTACATGAGACACCTACTCTAAATGAAGAGTGAAGAATTTTTTTTTTGAATTTTTGAAATAAGATCCCCGAACCTAAAATAGGTTGCCTACGTATCTCGCTCCCGAGAGAGGAGAATCAGGGGTGCGTAGTTCGTTCAGATTGGACAACTAACGATTAACTAATAAATTGAACCTAACTTAAGAGACAAAACCAAAAACAAACGAATAAAAACTTTTTGGATTTTTCAATTAGACACTTTAACTAAGACTGACACCATCCATTATGGAAAAAAAATATTTTTGGTATTTTTTCTTTTGACAAATACGTAGAAAAAACTTTTTTTTTTCTTTCTTTTTGAATTTACGGTACTTTGAGAAGACAAATGCAAAAATGTAAAAAAAAAAAATCTTTTTGAGTTTTTGGATCGTGAAGAACAAAAGTCATAAAGAATTCTAAAATAAACTACGACATTCCTTTTGATTCATTCTTTTCGACTCGCTTTCTATATTTTCTTCTTCTTCTTTTTTTTTAAAAAAAATCAGTCCGTCAAATGACCACGTTACCCTCAAATATGCAACAGTTAGCACGTAGGGATGCTTTAAAGGTGAGTCTCCTACAAAGGACCGTGTAGGCCCCGCTAGGTCTCAATATGATGCACGTAAGGATGACCTAAAGGCTGACCTACGTTGTGGTTTACTAACAAGGCCGTTCGGGGGAGCATATGGTCGATAGTGGTTGCTTTGCTTTCCACCTACTCCATACATCCAACGGCTCCCCCCCTAAAATAAAGGTGACTCAACTAGAGTTCGTGCGCACGACGTGCGCTCCGAGACTTGTTGCAGAAAGAAGGCCGAGGGGTGGACTCATGATGACAGATATAAAGCGGTAACACATAAGATAAATACTATAAACAAAGAGCACGAAAACGCACAAAAGTGAAAACAATAATCACAAACAATGCTTATACACTCGTAATGCCAAACAAAGCCGATACGACTCAAAAATAAGCTTGAATTCTAAAACGTCCCCAGCAGAGTCGCCAGAGCTGTCACACCCCTTTTTTACGCGCGTACTCCAAAAAATGGACACATTTTTAATGTTCGAAAGGGTTTTATTATTTAAGTGACAAGAAATGAAAATTTGTTTCGAAAAAGGATTATTTGCTTTTTTTATTCAGAGTCGCCACTTGGCATAATCCGGTGTGCCAAGTCACCTTTGAAAAATCCTTTTCGAAACCATTTGACTCTTAAACCGGTTTGCGAACAGAGATTCCGACTAAGGAATTCTGTTGACCGAGGGGAAGGTGTTAGGCACCCCTCGATCCCGTGGTTCAACCACGGTCGCTTGGTAGAGTGTATCAACTATTTTGGCACTACGAAATGTATAAACCACACAAAAGCACATAAAATAATCAAACAATAAACAAAACAAAACAATCAAAAAATGTAAAGTCCAGTCCAATTATACAGTCCAAAAATAGAAAAATACGAAAATATAAATCCTATTCTAAACTAAATCTAGACTAAGCTCCAATGTCTTACCCGATGCCGCGGGCCTTCATCACGATCATTCTTCGGGTACATGATTCCTCGGGGCATTCCCCGGTGAATAAATATATACAGATGCTTCGGGGCATTCCCCGGCCAAATTATACAATTTGATTCAAAAGTGATAAAATCAAACCCTTCAATCAATTTTCAAACATTCAATCAACCCACAATCTCTAGATTTGCCTACCCGACCTACATCTTGCCTACCCGACCTACATCTTGCCTATTCCAATCGGCGTACCTTGATACTACCAAATTCAATCAACGTTTATTTCAAGTCAAACAACTAATGAATCAAACTAATCAAAATTCAACTAATTATATCAAGTTTTCAATTCTCGCCCCCAAATCCATTTTTTTACCACATGATTAATGCATGCTTCGATTTTTCAATCACATCTCATAATCCGAAGCCAACATCAAACACAAAACAAACAATGAAGATTCAAACCAAACACACAACAAATAAATCATCCACACCCACAACATCAATAAAGAGTCAAGATAAAGTAAAGATCGGAAGAAAAAATGGACCTCAATGAAACTGATCCTTGTCGATAATAAAGAAATCCGAGACCGAAATCCTCGAATCAGGGAGCCCCACAACGAACAAACCCAATTAGTGTCTCAAAATCTCCAACCGAACAGATTTCAACCAAGAATAAAACCAGTGAAAACCAAATCACGAATATTGAATGGGTTAGTCACGAAAACCACCCCAAACGCAATATCGAATGGATTGACAGCCAGGATTGGTGTTTCCGGTGAGGATTAAACCAAAATCAGGATCGGGAACAATGGTTTGACGCGGATTTGGATGGAACAGAGGGCTGGTCATCGTATTTTCGCTACACCGGAGCTCCGGTGAACCCGAAACCCCAACAACAGGACGGAATAACCGATTCAGTGTAGCCTGAGCTTCGGTGAGCTCAGGCAGTGGAAGAACACGATGAATTAAGATGGATTCTGGATCAACGGAGCCTAAATCCGCTGGATAGCCACCGGCTCCGTCGAGATTTGTCGTTTCCGATTAGATTCGCCTCGCCAGAACAGTGACCAAACCTACAAGACCCGTTCCAGAATAACCTAAAACTCGACCTTGAATCTCTCTCTTCCTCGCAGATCTCTCTATCTCTCTCTCGCTACTGATTCTCCCTTCCTCTCTCGCCTCACTCTCTTCTCTCTTCGTTGCTCTCTCTCTCGATCTAGGCTCTTCTCACCATCTCCCTCTATGTGCGTATCAATCGTAAAGAAGACCAGTGTGTGCGTGTCTATGTAAGAGCTGACTGAAGAAGAAGATGATTCCCCCTCTTCCTTTCGTGTCTCCCTCCTTCTGTGATTGAAGAAATTGTGCGAAGATGAAAAAAAAAAAAAATCCGACCCCCCCCCCCCCGTGTTCCTTTTGTGTGTGTATATATATGAGGTGAGGGTGGGGTATTGGTGAGGTAGGTGGGGTCATGTGGGGTAGGGGGTAGTGGTGAGGTGGGGTAGAGTTTGTTAGGATAGGGTAGGTAGGTGTTGTTTTTTAATTGGGTGGGTTGTTAGAATATTAGGATAAAACAAAATTAGTTAGGGGTTGTTATTTTTGTCATTTTGTGGAGGGATTATCACACGGGTGAGGGTACACGGTAGGATAATGTAAACAATAGGTAAAAACGATATCGGGGAGGGACGAAATTAGGTTTCTACAACTTTAATAGCAACATTTCTTGGAGGTTCATATCCAACCTAGAAGGTACTTCTTTGGGACACACAATGCCTGCTGAAGAAGTAGAATTTTTCTTGTCCGAATGATCTGCTGCTCCATTTGGATTACATATGCCACCGCCAAAGTCAAATGGATCAGCAAGTTTTATTCCAGTTCCTTCTGAAAAAATATCAGCTCTATATGTATCCTCGTTCCATGCTACACAGTTCACAGAAAATTTCAATCAGTAAATACATAAACAAAAATGCTGAAAAGAAGGAAAGACTATATATTTTTGCTCACGAGTTTAATTGATGTATGATAACAGTGTAAACCCTTTGTGCATGATGGGATTAATAAACTGATGTATAACAACATGAAATACTAATTTAAGTCTAATTTGGTAGTAAGCAACATGTTATAACTTATACTAATATGTTATAATATTTAAGTAGTTATAAATAATAAATGTAAGGTAAATCATTTTCTCAATGCAATGACAGTATTTGTGTTCTTTTATGTTAAATTAATGACTAGCAACGAAAATTTTTCATATCAAATTTGATATGGTAATTTAATATACTATGATAAGTTATATTTTGTTATCAATATATACAATTTAAATTCATAAGATATTACTTGTAGTCTGAAGTGCAGACTTAATAGCAGCAGGAGGCCAACTAGGATGCGCAGCTTTGAGGAGTGCAACAATCCCTGCGACATGAGGAGCTGACATGGATGTTCCTGACATGAGTTTGAATCCATTGTATCCTCCATCAGTAGCAGCAACAGAAAATGTTGCGAGTATATTAACACCAGAAGCTGCAATATCGAGTTATAATAATATTTAAGTAAAATTTATAAAACACTTCAAAAAATATAATAAATACTCCAATGAGAGAAATTATTAAATTAAAAGAAGATATAAATTGTTAATTATTTTATATTTACCTTTAGAATTTCTGGAGCAAAGGAATTAGGGCCTCTTGAGGAGAATCTAGGCACTTTTATGTATGTATCCTTGCCCTCAAGAATTTCAGTTTGTCCATATTTAATTATTGGATCTTGATTGTTGTTACAAATGATGAATCAATTCAGTGATCTATAATAAAGCAAGTAAAAAACTAAAAGTACCTTGACGGGATAGAAATCTTTTTTTTATTAAAAAGTTAATTGTTTCTCAAAAAATAGTCGTTGTCGAGTTTCATGTTGTTGAGTTTTCGAGTTCCCTCTTTCTCCGAATTCCTTAACAACTATATTCTTTGAAGAATCATTTCTCATGGACAAATCTGAAACTCTTGGGTTCAATATTTTAGAACCCTCTTCTTTAGATACAACTGCAAAGTACAAAGAAATTTCATCAGTATCAACCTCTTCATCATCCATCTCTCCATCTGAGTCTACACGGTCAACTTCTTCTTTTGCTTGACCTTTAGTTTCCTCATCAACTTTCAATATTTGTTTTGAGCTATTAATTGATCTTGATGCCATAGATGATTGATCAGAGACTTCAACTATATCTCCCTTAATTCTTACTCCGATAAAGTCATCACTAGCATATAGAGTTTCAGAAATTGTCTGCTCAGAGTCTACTTCAATATCCTTCATGTTTAGACTTTTATTGTCATTTTTAGGATCTGCTTCTTTGATTTCATTGATAGCAGCTACCACATCTCCAGTATGAACGTCTTTAATATCATCTTACTTCTTATCGGTGCCTTCCTACTCCACATAATGCATTGTATTATATCTGATCCAATCTCTTTTCAAAATTATGAAAATAATGCATTTATTGCTCGACTCTCAACTTCTAAGCATCTTTTCCAACCGTCTTATTCTTCAACAATTTTTTCAATATGAACCATGTTGCTTTCCATGACTCGGCAACATCTTCTTATATGTCCTGCTTTGCCGCACAGATAACATCTGAGAGACTTCTTAGTATAATTGTTAAAAGTCTCTTCCTTCTTTCTAGTCGAGCTTAAACCACTTGAAAATTGAGTGTGAGGCATATCTCTTATTTTTCCTTTAACGTTCCTCTTGTCAGCTACAAGAATATTTTCTTCCCTTGCTTTGACAAATTCACCAGTCAATTGTTTGGCTAGTAACTCCTGTGACGACAACAAATTCTCAAATTCCTCCGGGGATGGTTGTTGAGTCCATCCCTGAATTGATGTCACAAAGGGAATATATTCTGGTTTCAAACCACTAATGATAATTCTTCTCATTCGTGCTTCAAAGATAGTCCAGTCTGTATTCAATAAAGAGATCTCAGAACATAAGTTCTTAATCTTTAAAAAGTACTCGGCATGAGAAAAATTACCTTGAGTGGTGTTAGCCAATTCATTTTTTAATATCTGTAGCCGAGCTTAATTCTTCTTGTTGAACAACTGGTCGAGGGTCCTCCAAATATCTTGAGCTGATGTACACCTTATAATATGGTCGAATAAATTGGAGGAGATGGACCTCTTTAGAATAAACTCCGCCTTTGCATTAATCTGCTTCCACTTCTTGTATGCACTATTATTTTTCGGTCCGTCGTTCGGAGGACTTGTGTTAATCCCGTTAACAACATTCCACAAATCCTCGCCCACAAGGTATGATTTCATAAAAGTCTTTCATACCTTGTAATTGGACTGATTCAACAAATCTATTCCCAACCTATTAACGCGACCGCTAAAATTCATTTGCACAAATCAGTTGAATAAATCACAAACCCGATCTTGAAATAGACACAAGTCAATTTATGAGTTTGGCTCTGATACCATGTAGAGAATAAAAGAAAAAAGGTGTAGTTAGAGAGATCTTCTGCTAGCCCAAGATCGTTAACTAAGACCGGAAGATTCAACTAAGAAGAGGAAGCTATAAAAGAGAAGGAAGAACTTTAATATGAAAAAGACTACACTTGAATTGATTTTATTTTTTGGTTGGTTACATATGCCTAATGTCATCCTCTATTTATACTTGTGTGGGGATGATTCTAGACACTACAAATCTAGAGTATTCTATCATCTTCCATGAATATGTAACACTCTAGAAGATCTGGATCTTTCCTAAATACAAATATCAAATAGACTATATTTTCTAGATTCCTCTCTCTAGAATAATTACCTAAAATATCTAGATATTTCTTCAAGATGATTATCCTAGAATTTACATAAGATATTCTAGAAATTTTACAAGAAATACTATGTTATCCAAAAAATCCACTTTAAATATTCTTCACGCAAACCTCCATGTACTTTTGGAAAACCAAACACATGTTGGGCAAAAATTATATATTGTGTGACTAATTTTGGAATTTGCCTTGTGAAGTGCTATATTCACTATGAATAATGTAGTGCATGTAAAGTAAAAAGTCTTGTGATTGGCTGAAGAATTATGCATTTTGAAAGGCAATTCCTGAAATTTTCACCAAGTTTTATAGATTGATTAAGAACTGAGAAACGATTTATTTTTATTTTGGTTACTAACTAACAAATGATTAAAAGATAAAATTTAAGGAGGTTGAATATATATTATACATGTAGGGACTGGTTTCAAAGTATTGATTTGAGTCCAATAATATAATATTATCTTCATCTAAACTATAAGAAATTGGTACTATTTTTTTTTTCTTGACTTGAGAGTTTATAGAAAACAACCTCTTTATCTCACTTTTAAATTACCCTCCCCATATCCAATTTTAAGTGAATATATTGGTATCTTCTTGTTGTTGTGATCCATTTGGTCACTTGAGCAATTGTGCAGGAACTCATAATTATGAGATCCAATATTTCCAAATAGGGTTAAAATCATTTACACCCCCGAACCTTGTTGTAAAAATCAAATACCCCCCTCAACTTTCAACAATAATCATTCTCCCTCCTTTTTTTCTATTTGATTTTTCAAAATACCTACTTTACCCTTATATTTATATCAACATTTGAATTTAAAAAAAAAAAAAAAAAACTTTTTTATAGACATAATTTTTATTTTTTAATCTATATAATATATTTTCTATAAAAAGCTAAAAGTTTTTTTAGCTGAAAAATAAAAGTGATAAATATTAATTGAGTATATAAATTAATGACATTCTATAACGAAATAATAAAAATTAATTTTATTAAAAATAAAAATTCTAATATCTATTTATACGTGAAAATAATAGGTAATTATATTTTTATAAATATATTTCAATGCAGGTAATACAAATTAATTAATAGTAGAGGGTCCTTCGAAAACAACTTATCGTCCTCTCTGAGGTAGTGGTAAGGTTTGCGTACCCCTACCCTCCTCATACCTCACTTAGGGGATTTCACTGAGGTGAAAATCAATCAAACACCTCCCTTAATATTGAGCAACAATCATTCTTCCCCCTTTTCACTATGTAATACTATTTTACCCTTAATATTTTTAAATTTATGTTTATATAATATTTTTTATATTATATATATTTATCTTTCATAACCGATGTATTTATTATTTTTATTTAAATTTATTTATATTATTAGTAAATTCTTTTATAAATTAATTACAAAATCTAATGGTATTTTTTACATTCAAAATTTTTATATTATAGGTATTAAGTGTGTATGTGTGTATATATAATTATGTATATAGATACATAGTTTGATTCTCTTATTTTTTAATATTTTGATTCTCTTATTTTTTTTAATATCTATATAGATAAACGAGTTTTAGTTGTCAATATGAATTATTTTGTAAATTGTAATTTAAAATTGATTAACAATAATCATTTGATTTGTAATAAATATAGATCTACAACAACACCATACCCAGTGAAATCCCCGAAGTGAGGTATGTGGAGGGTAGGGGTACGCAAACCTTACCACTACCGTGGGGAGGTAGATATGTTGTTTTCGAAGGACCCTCGACTATTAATTAATTTGTATTACTTGCATTGAAATATATTTATAAAAATATAATTACCTATTATTTTCACGTATAAATAGATATTCGAATTTTTTACTTTTAATAAAATTAATTTTTATTATTTTGCTCATTTATTTAGTTATAGAATGTCATTAACTTATATACTCAATTAATATTTCTTATTTTTATTTTTTCATCTAAAAAATAACCTTTAGCTTTTTATAGAAAATATGTTATACAGATTAAAAAATAAAAATTGTGTTTATAAATTTATTTATTTTTAAATATTCAAATGTTGATATAAATACAAGGGTAAAGTAGGTATTTTGAAAAATCAAATAAGAAAAAGGAGGGAGAATGATTATTGTTCAAAGTTGAGGGGGTGTTTGATTTTTACAACAAAGTTCGAGGGTGTAAATGGTTTTGACCCTTTCCAAATATAACTAGTTATATACTATTTTATGAAAGTTATTGAAATAGTTTGTTAGTATAAAAAAGCATAATAACTCATATTTTTTGCCAAAAAAAAGAAAAAAACTAAGTTGAATTTTAAGTAGAATATTTCTTTGCATAACATATAAAAGATTTCTTTTTCTATTTCTCAAACGTGGCGCAACTTGGCCATAAATTTAACTTCATATATAAATAAATCCTAAGTGCCATTATGAGGAAAAACAATGGTGATTAGAACTCCAAAATCCTTTCTTATGCTCTTAATCACTCATATGAAAATAGAAAGTATACGTTCTAAAAAGTTCAAAAAAAATACCATTTTTAAAGGAGTAAAAGTAGAATAATTTATCTAATTGTATTCGAGTGAGTGGCTACTATTTACGCTCAATATACCAGCCACAAATTAATTTCTCTACTCTGTGTGGTGAGTTTAAGCTATTTAATGCTTAATAGATTGCAATTATTTTTCTAATTTCATTAACCAAATTTGATTTTGAAGTTGGGTTATCTTCTCCCTTTCACATTTTCTGTTGAAAGGAGGGAAGCAAAAATGATGAATAACCCAACTTTTTCCCTTGTTATTTTATTTCTTCTGTTAATTTTTACGTGTTTATGTGAAATAACAACAAAAGCAGATAATGCCGATGCTAAGGTACATTTTAGATATTCTTGAGAGAAAATATTACTTGCAAAAATGCAGATAATGCTATCAATATTAATAAAGTGAGAGAAAATAAATGCAAAAGATAATCAATATTTTCTAAAATAACAAATATATTTAAATAATAATTTTTAATCCATCAAGATCGAAGATCACCCCCTTAACCCAACCTCAAAAGCACAATAATCATCATAATAACATTGCAGAAGCCAAGTAAATAGTAATATGGAGATAAATAAATGACTCAATGAAATTAAGTGTCAAAATAATAATTAATCAAAATCCACATTTATCCATAATAGCCTTTAAAATTAGATAAATGCAATAACTAAAGTGGAATAGAGGGAGTAGTATTTTGGACGATTGGAATGCATGGTTAAAAGAAGTTAGCTTTCTTTTGATTTATAGAATCTCCTTATATTTGTTTATTGACCATAATGAATATTAATCTCTCATTGATTAATTTGTTTTTTGACGATATTCTTTTGATTTATAGTTTTACGTGGTTTACTTGGGACACAAACCTCACAATGATCATGAACTTATTACCAATTCACATCATGAACTTTTAGGTCAAGTAGCTGGAAGGTATGTATATTCTTTATATAATCAATGAAATGTACTAGAATCTATTTTAACCAAAAAACAAAATTATTAAAGCTTATCATAGAAATATTTACCTCTAATGACCCTACAAATTGCGAAAATATTATTTCATTATTTAAAACTTAAAATCGTATTTTCTTGCCATGCAGCAAGGAAGAAGCTAAAAAACTGATGGTGTATAGTTATAGACATGGTTTCTCTGGCTTCGCTGCTAAGCTTACTGATTCTCAAGCCAAACAAATTGGAGGTATTTGAATTATCTTAACTAATAGTCAGAAAAATTATTAAAAAAAGGAAATAAGATAATTTTATGAAAAATTAAAGATTTTATTCATTATATGACTCTTCGTTGATATATGTATTGTAATTGTACTTCAGAATTACCTGATGTGGTTCAAGTTATACCAAATCAATTTTACAAGACTCATACCTCAAGGAGTTGGGACTTTTTGGGTCTTTCTAAGCATGACCCCAATAGTCTTGTGAACAAAACAAATCAGGGTGATGGAATAATTATTGGCATAATAGATTCAGGTTAAGTGTCTCCCTTTCTTTTCTTTTCTTTTCTTTTTTTTCATTTTTTGATTCTTTTTTCTTAAATAAATAAAATATGTCTTACAACTAATGATCTTATCAAAAGGGAATTTAAATATTATGCACAAATAATATTGTAAAAATATATTTTTACATTATTGATGTACTTTATCTAGTTATAATAAGTTAATTATTAATATTTCTTCCTCCTTACAATCATATAGAAAATTATCTTCAAGTATCATGATGTTTTACATGATTTGTGCATAGAAGTTAAATACTAAAAAAAAAAACAGCAACATTTTGTAGGTATTGCATGGGGAGATGATTCGAAAGCTTTTAATGATGAAGGCCTAGGTCCAATTCCATCTCGATGGAAAGGTAGCTGCAAATCTGAAGGCAATTTTACTGCAACAAAATATTGTAATCGAAAAGTCATTGGAGCTCGTTGGTACGTAAAAGGATCAATGAAAAATCACGAAATAAATCAAACAATTGTTAAAAAATTTAATGACTTATCACCATTAGATGACGACGGACATGGTACTCATGTTGCATATACTACTGCTGGTTCTTATATTAATAATGTGGAATACCATGGTGTTAATATGGGAACAACACGAGGAGGAGCACCACTTGCACGGTTAGCTATTTATAAGGTATCATTTTTGAATTGGTTGTGTAGTTATCTTTCTCAATTAAAAGTTTAATGTAATTTTATAAATGTATTTAATCATAGTTTCAACTCATCTAGATTTTATCCATTTTTATGAACCAAACAAATCAATATTCTTAGCTTTTAAATAATATATTGATGGATCTAGCGTATATTTTATGGATTCATCTGAATTCAATAATTTTAACTCTTTGAGTTTAAAAACTTCCAATGATAAATGTAAATAGTCGATTATGAATTCAATAAATCAAATTTACTGTCGTAGAACCCTAACACCCATAATGTTCAATAATCCACATATCTAAATAATGGATAATTAGTGAAAGTTAAACCAAAAACCTTCTTTGTTGAGCTCCGATCCTCTTATCTAAAAGTTTTAGATGTTAGAGAATCTACATAATTCTTTTACTTATTTATAATATTTTAAACAGGTAGCCTGGAACGGTATAAATGGTGAAATGATTAGTAATATCGACGTTCTTGCCGCCATTGATGATGCTATAAAAGATGGAGTTGACGTAATATCAATATCTATTGGTGGCGGTGGTGCAGTCAATTATGCTGACATTAATGAGGATACATTATTTGGGATAGGATCTTTTCATGCAGTATCGTATGGTATATCTTTTATTGCTAGTGGAGGAAATAGTGGACCGACCTCTTACACAGTTGGTGCTACTTCTCCGTGGGTGATAAGTGTTGCTAGTAGCAGTTCCAATAGAGAAATTGTTACTCCTTTAACACTTGGCAACAACAAGACGATACGAGTAAGTTCAGTCACATATCAAAGGTCAATAAACTTCAGTCAATTAAGAAAACTAATTTTGAAAAATACAAACTTAATTCCAAAGGTTGGGATTTTAATTTTATTTTACTTCTTTAAAAAAAAAATTGATTTTATTAAATTATTAAATAATAACAAAATGCATCAGCTGTTATTGAAATCATCATTTATACTAGTACATATTTTTACACCTTTGGAGTGATTGTAGGCTTCGGGACTTATTAAAGGGAAGGGGCACGGCTTTGCTCCTTTGGTCACTTTTGCGAATGTAACGAAGTAAGTGGAATGTATATTGCATCGTCTAGTTAATGCACTTTACAAGTTAATAATATCTATCGGCTAAGGTTAGAGGTCAAAAGTGTTTATTCTTTGTTTCAAAAAATATAGAGGAGTTTCGTTATTTTTTTTAGGAGAAAATAAATATTATGGTGATCGATTAGTAGAAATTGTTTTTAGAGGCTAAAAATAAATTTACTTTTCTCCAAAAATATATTTTTGAAAAACACTTTGGACAAAAACAACGGTGAGGTAGTCTTAGAAAAATTTGGTCAAACATCGATTGTTTCTTAAAAATGCTTTTTAAAGTTTATTAATTAAAAATAAATTATTTCTTACTTAAAGCACAACAACATCATACTCTATATAATCCAAAAAATGAGGTTAGAGGAGGATAGAATGTCACAGACCTAACCTTCACTTTAGAGGTTATATATAGGCATTTTTCAAATATTTATTAATATATATTAATGCTTGCTTTTTCCAATTGCAGAGTTGAAGACATTAAGTCTATTGCCAGTGGATTAAAAGGAAAAGTTCTACTACTTTTCTTTCAAAAGGAAGACGACGCAGATATGTCTGTAATGCATCTAAAGAAAACAGGACTTTTGGCTTATATTTGTGCTACACTCCCTGCTGATCAACTTAATGGCTTTAATCAAATTTCTCAAAATAATAGTATGTCATTTTTTATGGTTGATTTTGAGCAAGGAAATCAAATTTTTGACTATATTCAACATTGTATATCGAAGTAAGCATACATTTCTCCTATTTTGATACTTCTTGTTTTTACTATTTTTTTGTTTTTAACAGCAATCAAGATCCAACATAGATCACTAAATTGATTCATCATTTTTAACAGCAATCAAAATCCAATAATTAAATATGGACAAACTAAAATTCTTAAGGGCAAGGAGACATACATAACAGTGCCTAGATTCTCCTCAAGAGGCCCTAATTCCTTTGCTCCAGAAATTCTAAAGGTTAATATAAAATGATTTAACAATTTTTATCTTTTTTAATTTAATAATTTCTCTCATTGAATTATTTTATTATATTTTTTAAAGTGATTTATAAATTTTACTTAAATATTATTACAGCCCGATATTGCAGCTCCTGGTGTTAATATACTCGCAGCATTTCCACCTGCTGCTGGAGGATACAATGGCTTCAAACTCGCGTCAGGAACATCCATGTCAGCCCCTCATGTCGCAGGAATTGTTGCACTCCTCAAAGCTGCACATCCTAATTGGTCTCCAGCAGCTATCAAGTCTGCACTCATGACAACAGGTAATATCTTATAAATTTGAATTCTATACATTAATAGCACAATTCGACTTATTATAGTATTCTAAATTACCTTACCGAATTCTATATGAAAAGTTCTCATTGCTATACATTAATTTAACATAAAAGAACACAAATACTGTCAACACATTGAGAAAATGATTTACCTTACATTTATTATTTATACACTACTAATATATTTTAACATATTATAAGTTATAACAAGGTTGCTTACTACCAAATTAAACTTAAATTAGTATTTCATGTTGTTATACATCACTTTAATTAATCCCATCATGCTCAAAAGGTTTTACAATGCTATCGTACATCAACTAAATTCTTGAGCAAAATATATAGTCTTTCCTTCTTTTCAACATTTTTGTTTATGTATTTACTGATTGAAATTTTCTGTGAACTGTGTAGCATGGAACGAGGATACATATAAAGCTGAAATTTTTTCAGAAGGAACTGGAGGAGATTTTGCTGATCCATTTGACTTTGGAGGTGGCATATGCAATCCAAATGGAGCAGCAGATCCTGGTTTAATTTATGATATGGAGAAAAATGATTATTCGAATTATCTTTGCAGTTTGGGCTATAGTTATGATAGGGTTTACAATGTAACAACGTATTATAAAGACAAGAAAAATTCTACTTCTTCAGCAGGCATTGTGTGTCCCAAAGTAGTACCGTCAAGGTTGGATATGAATCTCCCTTCAATATCAGTTCCAAATCTCAAGGATTCAGTTACTATCAAGAGAACTGTCACCAATGTTGGGAATGTTAACTCTATATACAAATTAGTGGTTAAACCACCGAGAAACGTTGCTATTAAAGTAACTCCAGATGTCTTGAAGTTTAATGCCAAGAGAAAGAAGATCTCCTTTAAGGTAAAGATCACATCTACTTACAAAAGAAGTGGTAAATTTACCTTTGGAAGTTTGGCATGGAGTGATGGCAAACATTTTGTTAGAATTCCTATTGCTGTGAGGAAGCAAGTAGATGAATAAAGGAAAAGTAGCAACTTTTATTAGATGGAAGTATGGGGTGGAGTGGAGTGATGACACACATCTTTCTGTGTACAGGGGTTGGATCTAGGGGGTTCGGGGTGTTATCCTGGACCCCTCGACAAAAAATAACATTTTGTATGTAAGGCAATTTTTTTTGTGTATAAATATACATATCGAATCCCCTCAACACAAGACTACACGTTGGTTTAGTGATTTAGGGAATTAGAAATTCAATTTGAGGTTCCCAGTTAAAATGTCAAGTATATTTTTTTGTTTTCCTAACATTCTTAATGAGAATTCTGAATCCTCCATCAAATTTATGTGTGAGTACTTATTTTCCTACAAGAAAGCAAGTCAAAATGCATGGTGAGCCTGTTGTTCAACCCCCGCCCCCGGGGGGTCAGTTCTTCCTCTCATGTTTTTTAATGTAAAAACAGTGAAGTGGAGAAGTAATTTTTTTATTTTTTTTTAATAAGCCATCACCTCAGGTTGTGGTGCCTTTGGTGAAGGGGGTTAGGCTTGACCCCTACCATGTCTATTAATCAACAAGAAGCTTGTTAAGGGGGACATGGACCTTACCCCTAACCAACAGATTCCATCTTTAAAAGATCCACAAAAAAGAGTGAGGAAGGAGTAGCCTATACAATCTCCTTCTCTACCAAAGCATATAAACATCAACTTACAAAGAAATTAAATTTTTCATATTTTCTCCTCATATAAGGTAATTGCCGCTTGTCTAGTTGAATTAAACCTTTGATCTCTTGGTGAAGGGATTGCCAAGAGTAAAAAAAGGTTTCATTTCCAATAGTAGAGGCCATTTTAGCAAAGTAATCTGCTATCACATTAGCTTCTCGGTAGCAATGGTTGAAATCGACATTGGCATTTTTAACACTATTGTTAGTATCATAAATGATCTTCTTCAGAATGAGATTAGTGGTACCTTTGTTTTTCAGCATGTTGATGATCACCATCGAATCCATTTCTATAACGAAACTATTAAGACCCTTCTGCACACACCATTGAGTCCCAAATCTAGCAGCTGTAGCTTCCGTTTGGTTATTACTGGTACAATGCACTACCTCTGAAAAAGCCATCACAAAGTCTCCATTGCTGTCTCTAACTATGCCTCCGATACCTGCTTGTCCTGTGTCCTTGTTGTAGCTGCCATCGACATTAATTTTGTAGTCCCCTACTTCTGGTTTTTGCCAAATAACTAGTTTGATATTGACCTTAGGTTGCAATCTTTCAAAAGTGTCACACATGTTGGGCCAGTTTCCTGTTACGGTTACTGATGGGAAAGTGATGTTGAGGACAGCAGTAATATTCCATATTATTCGATACTCCATCTTCTTGTGGTACATCTTGTTTTGACCCCCAAACTTACAATTTGTCCATTGTTTCCAGATTTCCCAACATACAAATATAGGGGCAATATGAATGATCATGCTGTGTACACTATTTTTGTTCGTAACACTCCACCAATTATTGAAAATTCTTCTTATAGGTCCTGGCCGATGGATTATGCCCAAAGGTGCACCAATATATTTCCAAATATGCATAGCAGCATTCCCCGGAGTAAAGGTGTGTTGGATGGAATCAGTTACAGGATTTGTGCTGCAGTAGCATTCAACATTAGAATGTGGTCCAAATCTAGATACAATCTCACCAAAAGGAAGTTTCCCTTGGCATAATCTCCAAGCAAGAAAAGATATCTTAAATGGTATAGACTTATGCCACAGATTTTGCATAAAATCATTTTTTGGCTTCACATTTCTCACCAAATTCCAAGCGGTTTTATTAGACACATCCAAATAGGATCATCATCCTGGTCATTTGGCCCAATGTCGATGTGCATAATACTTTGAACAATGTTTGTAGGAAGAACACAAGACAAAATTCTTTCACCCCATTTTCGATCCAACATGAAATCTTTAACACACAATTTGGCAAAAAAGCCCATCACAGTAGATAGAAGGAATAAGAGCCAAAGGGCCGAAATTTGTCCATCTATCCCACCAAAAATTGCAATTTCCACTATTGATGTTCCATTTGATATGGTTTTCTGCAATATTCCTGGCCCATACAAGACTTTTCCATCCTTGAGAGTTACCCGACATCCATTTCTTTTGAACCAAATGTTTATTAGCGCAATACTTGTTTTTCAAAAAATCAGCCCAAATAGAGTTTTTCGTTCTCAATCTCCACCACCTTTTGATAGCCAGGGTATTGGAGATATCAACCAGGCTTCTAATACCTATACCTCCTTCATCTTTTGGATGACATAAATTAGTCCAAGAGCCCCAGTGAAACTTTCTCCTCTCAGTAGTAGAACCCCAGTAAAACCTGGCCATGTGTTTCTCAATCATATTCAGAGTGGCTTTAGGAGGGTTAAGTGCAGAGAGAGTATAAGTCGGCAGAGATTGAAGGACACTCTTAATAAGTACGGATCTTCCCCCGTACGTGAGCATCTTACCTTGCCAACCGTTCATCCTCTTAACTACCTTAGAAACCATACCATCAAAATATTTCACTTTTTTTCTACCATAATACAGAGGGCAACCCAAATAAGTAAAAGGAAATGACTTGTCCATATAGCCAGTGCATTGTCTCAATCTATTGATTCTATATGGACTAGTCTTGGGGCATGTTAAAAAGAAACTCTTGTCGTTGTTGACCTTTTGACCAGAAGCCTTTTCGTATCTCTTAATTTGCTTCATAATCATCTTAACTGAATTTGTATTACCACTGGAGAATATGACAATGTCATCTGTGTAAGCTAAATGATTAATTTGAGGCCCTCTTTTGTTCATGGAGAAAGGGATAAACTTGTTATCATTGTTGAAGTTGTTCAGAGATCTTGAAAGAACCTCGGCTGCTAAGATAAATAAGGAAGGGGATATGGGATCCCCTGTTTGAGCCCTTGAGAGGAATGGAAAAATCCATGTCTGGTACCATTTCTTAGGATTGAGTACCAGATATTAGAAATGAGCCTTTTGATAAGGTCTATCCAGTCACTACTGAAACCATATTTATGCAGGACATTAAAAAGAAAGGACCAGGATAACCTATCGTATGCCTTTGCCATGTCAAGTTTGATCACCATATTTCCTCCCTGATTAGGTTTAGCAATATCATGAATGATCTCTTGGGCAAGCATAACATTTTCTGTAATTAATCTCCCGGACACGAAACCACTTTGATTATCAGAGACCAATTTGTTAAGAAGAGGGTTCAATCTTCTAGCTACCAATTTAGAGATAATCTTGTTGGTGTAATTGCTAAGACTAATAGGTCTAAACTCATTAAAAGTAGAAGGAGAATCCACTTTAGGGATTAATGCTAAGCAAGTGTGAGTATAGAATTTGGTAAGTCCTTTACCCTTGAAGAAATCAGTGACGAAAGCAACAATGTCATGCTTTATAATATCCCACCAATACTGAAAGAGCATGCCATTAAAACCATCAGGCCCTGCACTGCTTTCTGTACCCATACTGAAGACAGTATCCTTAATCTCCTCTTCATCTGGCATTTTTGAAAGATACTCATTGTCTTCTCTGTTGATAATATTAGGAATACAATTCAGAATGGAACTGTTATAGGTATGTTGCCTCAGGTTAAAGAAATCTTTGTAGTGATTGATAGCAGCCTTTGCTATCTTATCATCTCCTTGGATCCAAATGTTCCTATGGTTTTTAATAGAATACACATGGAGGTTCCTTCTTCTGTTTCTCAGAATACTATGAAAGTATTTTGAGTTATAGTCACCTTCTTTGAACCAATTTATTTGAGTCTTCTGTCTGAGCAAGTTGTCTTGTAGACCCAACCATCTTACATATTCTGCATATCCTTTGTTCAGCTCTTCTCTCTGTTGTTCATTGTTGTTTTGAAGATCCAAGTCTTCTAAAATAAGCATCTTAGCTTCTCAGGAGTTCACTTCCTCATGAAGGTCAGATCAACTTTAACATATATCTCTCAATATTCCATGTGGGTAGAGAAAACTCACATATATAAAATTCTGGATCAAACTAAAATCTATTAATCGAGTCAATAGAAATATTGAATGTATACCATGAAACCAAGTTTAGTTGTTATAAGAAAAATATATAAAAATTAGTTTAATGATTGTGTATCAAGAAGAAAGAATATGTTTGGTCAATAATTAGTCCGACACTCTGAGTGTCATGGATATAATGTACCTATTAAAAGATTGAACCATATCTAAAATCAAATATATTTGCCAGGCGGCTTTGGTTTCTCTCTTCCA
Source organism: Capsicum pubescens (assembly GCA_030864215.1). Taxonomy (NCBI): domain Eukaryota; kingdom Viridiplantae; phylum Streptophyta; class Magnoliopsida; order Solanales; family Solanaceae; genus Capsicum; species Capsicum pubescens. The sequence continues at coordinate 21,800,810 of CM061543.1, forward strand.
GACACTAATTTTCAGGTCAAAAAAGATGATTATATCCAAGGGAATAGGGAAAACATTCCAAGAGAGAGTTGCTCGGATGGTAAACATCGCTGACTTTCAATTTTGAGGTTGTGAGTTTGACAGGACAACTTAGTTTTTAAATCATATCCCATCAAGATAATAGGGGGATTGCTCGGATGATAAGTACCCTCCACCTTCAGTTTTGAGAATGACTTAAAATCATCGGTGAAGATGTCAAGATTCAAAAGTTGAGGTCATGATGATACTCACCGAGACCCAGCCCTGATGAGTAAGCGAATTTCCTAAAATCGAAAGAAAATCAAGAATTGCAATTAGAATAAGACAAACGAGACTTCTAGAATGAAGTCAAGTCAATCCATATACGTAAAACGGAAGTCTGAATGATACACCATAAAGCCTCAAACATCTAGTGTCATAAGTGTAGAGCATCTAAATACAACTCGGAAAATGCGAAAAATACAGTATTTGCTTCTGAAAATGAGAAATGACATCAAGGATTAGAAAGTGATCGGCTATATCACACGATTCTTGAAGCCAAGTAATAGATAATCGAAAGCAAACACAGATAAAGGAATCAACAACTATCAATAACACACACTAGCAAAACATTACGGAGAGGCAGATAAACTTCAAATCGGTAGGAAACATAGATTAAAAATATAATATTCAAATTGACTGATTTTACCACCTCATTAAACAAGACAGAACATCATTTCTTACATAAATAGCCTTGTGAAACCTTAAAAGTTTAGGCCCATGAGCCAAAATTCAATCAAGATAAAAATACTAACGAACAGTCACTCTAATCGTCACAAAATAAATGAACTTGAAAATCTTACTTTTGTACCAAGTTACAAATAGACAATACAAGGGCCTAACATCAAACTTAGACGACATGAATCCACCATATTGTCAACGAGACAGAATCAAAGCTCACATTTAAGGGGCAAAGTTCGACATGGCCAGTAAGACAAATGAAGGAACAAGTATGCAATCAACAAGAGAAGAGGAAATCACGCTTTCAGGAAGATCAAGAATATGTGGGGTAATCAAATTAGGAAGGAAAATAAAGGCAAGAGAAGCTGGACGCTTTCTAAAATAAAATATAGTTACGCAGGTGCAGAACATATAAGTAATCTTATTTACAATGACATTTTTTACATAGTTAACACAGAGAGAAATACAACTTATAATCCCAAGAGGAGTACACTACAAAATCATCCTCATCTTCTCTTTGACGAACTAGAAATGAACTTTCTAGGGTCAAAGAAAAGATCCTTGAGGGTTCATAAGATCGTGACCTTACTACAGACATACAACCACTATCTCTATTGGCTTTAAAGGAGAAAAGAATTAGAAGGCAGTTTGTATCTGGTTAACACAGTAAATTAAACCACCATCAGTGACCTTGAAATAGGAACAAAATTAAGGGAGGAATTAAAGCAAACCAAAATTACACTAAACTTAGGAAGATGTATCTAGACTAAAACAAGGATATTCGGCCTAAACAGATAGCAAATCAGATCATAATATTTAAGTATACAAATAGCATGCTGGGGATCAACAAAACTTAGTGTAATAGTGGTTTCGAAAGCAAAACAAAAATTATGAAATTAATATATCCAACTCAAATTCAAAATAAATCAAAAGAAACTATACATTCGACTTTCATCAAACAACGTTAAGGCTAGACAGTGACATAATATCTCGCAACGAAAGTTATTAAATCAAAGATAGTGAACAAGACAAGGAAAGACAAAAATTCCATGATATATGTTGCTTCATACTATAAACTTACAAATAATTATCACAATTAACATGAGACATTGAATTCATTCATTACTTTAAAAATCTGCAACTAATCAACACCATTAACATGAAACAGTGCGTTCAAAGTAACCGAAACGAAAGCCACAAAATAAATATTGATTCAGCAAACAACAAAATAACAACCAATACATTCGATTCGGTTATTTCAAAATTTTATTTCGATTTTAAAAATTAAAGTAATGAATCTTTCTCTGTCATGACTAGGCATTAAAAATTAGTGATTTTTTTTTGGAAAAAAATTATTTTTTCAAATCTATTTTTCATTTTCAAATATAAACAACTCAACATGGATGAAATAAAATGAAATAGCCAAAAAATAATATTTATACTGAATATATAAAATAAAAATATACATATAATTTATATATATAATAAATATATATATTATTTATATAATTTCAATTTATCAGTTTAATCAAATTTTTTTGAGAAAAACAAAAGTTGAAATCGATTCGAAAAAACAAAAAAACGAAAATATAATTTTTCGATTTTTTTTTATTCGAACCAAAATATATCCGGGCCTAATTGAAATATAGCTACATATGTACTCCATGGTACAATTCTAACGATTTGGAGAGGGGGGGGATTTTTTTACGGAATATTCTTTGAGCATTGACCTGGCTGCCACCTAGCACCTTTCTAGAAGGTTCTAGTGGCTTCCAGTTTTTTCCACGCACACCCCTTTACGTTGCAACGACGTTTGGGGGGGAGGGGGGTTTGAAGGTGGGGATCGGGTTGAGCTGTGATCGGGTTTTTGGAGTTACTGTTTGTTGTTTCTCTGTTGTGCGTATTGTTGCTGTTCGTTTGAAGGAGAAGAGGGGAAATAGGGTGTTGGGCTGAAGTGGGTTGGGTCAGTAGAATGGAGTGGGCTTGGGACGGGTGTTGATTGGGCCTGCTGGAGTGGGCTAGTAGCTAATTAATTGAATGGCGGTTAGGATTTGAATTTATTTTTACAAAAATAGTCAATTTTACATGGGATATAACTAATTTCATTCAATTTTGGCCAATTGAGGATTAATTGGCAATTGACTAAGTAGTTTCAATTATGGCTCAATTCAATGAATCGGCTAAATTGAATCAAAATTTTATATGAATTATAAACCAATTTAATTTTGAGTTCTTGGTTTAATAAAATCAACCAAATATTTTTTTAAAATAAATTATTTTCAAGCACAAATATCAATTAAATTAAGGTCTATCATTTGAACTAATTATCATGATAGACTTGATTAAAATCCTGTGTTCCATAAAATATATATTTAAGTAACAAAATTATATGATTTTGTATAATTGACTATGAAAAAAATATAATCGTCCTTTAAAATGACAAAATTACCTAGATAAATACTTTGGAAAGCTTTTATCTGGATAAAATAAATGTTGTAATTTTATTTAAATTTCAAAGAAACTCGGGACTAAATTTAGTTGTAGAGGGCAAACATTAGGTGTCAACAGTCATAACCTACCTCGAAGCATCGATATTCCACCTGGGGTTCTTCAACATGGAGTCTTTCTCTTTCAAACGATCTCAGAAACAACTAAAAAATACAAATGTAACACCTACGCGTCAAAAGAAAGTTAATGATATTCATAGTGATTATTTTTAAGACGGGTTCAAAATAGGGTTCAGAAATAGGTTAGAAAAGAAAATGGGTAAAACTGAAATTTTCTTTTAGAAACATATTCCCTAAGGTTATAGGAATCTACAACTGAAAACCCACACAAAAATGAGTTAAAAATGATGTTCGACCCGAAGAAAAATTATATACAAGCTTTACCGATAAAATCCCAAAAATTTATTTCAAAATCACGGTTAAAAGGTATTTTCGAAGACATAATCAATAATAAATAATGAAAAAAATGATTTTAGAGATTACCCTACATGAAAAGTGATGAAGAAACCCTAGAAAATCACCTTTTTGAGACTTGGAGGTCCAAAAATGGAGGAAAATTGCAAAAATGAATTATATATACTTTTCCAGCATTCACAGCTTAAGCAACTAAATGATTGCTAAAGTAGTCACCGCTTAAGCGGCTTGTGACCGCTAAAGTGGTCCTCCATCACTAAAGCGGCACCCACTAAAGCGGTAAAGTAACTGTTTTAGCATTGCTGGTCAAAGTGATCGCTAAAGGGATGCACTGCCGCTAAAGCGACTACCACTAAAGCAGTTGCATCAACAACTTTTCTATTATGCAAAGTTGGCGATTGACCCCTTGGGATTCATCTGAAATCCTATAAAATCAAACGAACTCAGTGGCAACGTCAAAATTTTGAAAAGGGATTATTTGAAACCCCTAAAAGCTTATTTAAACTAGTTTCCAAATGGAGGGTCAAAATGTAAACTAAAGGTCCCGAACCTGGACCAACCCCACTACTATTCCAAAATTGACGTTTCAGATCTAATGTAACTATCCAAATCGTCATTTGGAACTCAAAATATCAAATATTGACCAAAGTCAAACTAGTAACTTTAAAAGCCTCTAAGAGTCTCAAACTCTCCCTAAACCAACTCAGAGCCATTGATAACGGTGTCAATCATTTCTACACCCCAAAATAAGCATGTAACAACTACGGAGAAGGTAAAATAGTTAAATCACATAAAAAGTAAAATTTCATAAATCAGATTATTACAAAAGCGAAAATGATAGAAACTCCTAGGAAGAGTTAAAAAATCCTAATTCTCTTCATGGATCTTTATTACAATTTATGTAATAATACCAAATATTGGTAAGTAATATTCCCGATCGTTAGGTATCCTAGTGACTTGAACCCACAATCTTAGAGTTGTGTTAGGGTTTTTGTCCTGATTTTCTTACCAAATTTAAGTTTTATTTTTTAAAAAGAAAAATAAAAGTAATACCATAATTATTTTTACTTTTCCTGAAAGAAAAATATAAAACTTTTTCATATTTAGCAAACCTTGTTCTACGAGGAAAGATTTTGGAACTCTATAAATATAGAAGACCCTCCTTCTCATACCATAACACAGCAGCATCTACAATGTAATCGTTTAAGAGCTTTGGTTAGGAGGAGATTTTCTCTCTCATTAGTTTTTGTGTTTTTTAAATATTAGGTTTTATAATATGTAGGCTCATTGGCCAAACCATATCAATAATATTATGTTTTTTAGTTTAGTTTTGTGTCATCTGAATTATCACCATATTAGGATGCAAACTTTAAGCTTCTGCATGACACCCTCTCGATTTCGAATCCAAAAAATGGTATCAGAGACTACGGTTTAAAGGTCCAAAAGTTTGGTGAAACGAGATTAAATAGGTTCAAAGCGGTTTCAAATTAAGATGCAACCAATTTGGTGATAATGACGATTTTGTCTAACTACACGTGGAGACAATTGTCAATCATATTTCAATAATCCTGCTGTCATATATTTGAAAATAAAACTCACTTTTAACCTTGCAAAATGGCTCCAATATTTTAAACCCAAAAAGAGCTGATATATTTTAACCCCAAAAGGCTCAATTTTTTAAGCATGACAAACAACAGAGATAAATAAAGATTATGTGAAGAATCAAAATTATGCATATGACATGAAGAAGGCGAAACAAGTCAAGAAAATCAAGCAAAAAAGGAGAGATTTGTTAGGGTTTTTACCCTGATTTTCTTACCAAATTTAAGTTTTATTTTCTTAGAAGGAAAATAAAAGTAATATCATAATTAGTTTTACTTTTTTCTGAAAGAAAAATATAAAACTTTTTCATATTTGGCAAAACTCGTTCTAAAGAGGAAAGATTTTGGAACTCTATAAATAGAAGAGTCTACTTCTCATACAAAAACACAGTAGCATCCACAATGTAGTCGTTTAAGAATTTTGGTTAGGGGAGATTTTCTCTGTCATTAGTTTTTGTGTTTTTTAATTATTAGGTTTTATAATATGTAGACTCATTGACCAAATCATATCAATAATATTATGTTTTTTAGTTTAGCTTTGTGTCATTTGAATTATCACCATATTAGTTTGTAAATTTTAAGTTTTCGCATGACGTCCTCTCGATTTTGAACCCAACAAATTGTAGATGGAGGGTATTTAAGGCCATCTAAGCAACTCCTCTTTGTAATTGAAGACGTCAATACATTGTAGAAGACATCAATACATTGTGGATTTCTTTTTTTTTAAATGGCAAAGTGCAAAGTGTTAATGCAACCGTTAGCAATGCTAAACAATTGTTTATAACTGTTTCCTTTGTCTTGCTATGTACCAAGGAAACCCACAACTTCAAGTAGTGACGAGAAAAAATAATTAAACAAAAGTTCACCAAGTATCTCTAAAACAGTGGCGGAGCCAGAATTTTGGTTAAGGGTGTTCATATTTTTTCTTGGGCAAAGAACTGTTTAAAAAATAAAGAAAATAAAGCACTACTGCACCTGTCAAGGTTCAAACCCGAGTTGTTGATGCAAAAATGCACACTCTTGACCACTGAACTATGTTTCTCTAGCTTGTCAAGAGTGTGCAACAACATGTATAGAACCATAAATATCTATATTTAACCTATATACTCAAGAAAAATATCCGACAAAGGGTGTTCATCTGACCACCCTTCGTTGGCTGTGGCTTCGCCACTGCTAAAATAGACAAGTCCTAATTATCTATGAGTTAAAGTTTGAATCTAAATTAGGGTCATTAAACTTTAGATACCGAATAAAATCAAATTAAGGAAATCTATATCTTACTGCTAATTCCAGATGGTCTCAGAAATTAAAAGAGTGTATATATGTTGATAGAAATTTAGATGTACTTAATTTGATTAAATAAACTATTTTTATGAGTTATTTTTCAATTGAAATTTTGAATGTTAATTATTCATTAGCTTGTACTTATTTTCACTACCTCAAATCCAAAATAAAATCTTTAATATTCATTACGCTAAACTTAATATATAAAACACATTATATACATATAAATTTATTCTATTTTTTAAATTTATTTTTCTAAATTAAAAACCTACCGAACTTATGATTTAAATTAAAGAGTCTTAATAACTAATCTGGTACGATTATATCAGTTCGTAACATCCCTAGAATCAACTATAAAACTAAATAACACCTTTCCTCGATGATTACTATATCTATAGATAATTGAGAATTTTAAATTTATTAAGAACATCAATAGGCTATGTAAATATTTAAATAAAAAAAATGATGCATATTTTATTTATATTTATTTAAATTATTATTTTGATAAAAATATATTATTAATTTTATTTTTAAATATTGTGCCCATGCTAACACGGATCGTTAGCAACGCTACTTTCAACATGTTAGCTTGTAGGAATTGAATAAAAGATTGAGGGTATTTTAATCATTTTACAATATTATTTATTTAAAGAATTTATCTTTTATGTTGCATTATTTGTATCTTATTAAAAGTGTTAGAAAAAGTCCACTATCTTTCATTTAATTACAAATTGCAAAACAAAATACACAAAAAAAAATTAAAAAAGCACTGCAAACTGCAAAATGTATGCGAGAAATACTCAAATCCTTCACAACAACATGTAAAGATTGCGGCAAAAAATTTTCAATTTCTAAGCTCTGATACCATAAAAAATCTCCAGATTGTTGTAAATGGATGACATGTGGGTCATTTTATCTACCTTTTATTTAAGTGGACAACTTTATTTAAGTGGATAATTGATTAGTGGGCAATTTGTGCCCATTCATACTCCACCACTAAGGAATAGATAATCTTATTTACTTGATTGTTATGGCTATAAATAGCCTTACATTTGCTGGTGCAGACAGCTAATTTTGTCCCTCCCAAGTCCAATTTTATTCATTTTTAGCTCACATTACCACACACCCTCACCCGTGTGATTATATCCCATAAAAATACAAAAATAATAACCCCTAACAAATTCTATCTTGTTTTAATCCTATCCTAACCAACATTACACCTCATCCTAACAACCTACCCCACCCCATACCTCTACCCTCACCTACCCTACCCTTCACGTCACCCACCCCTCACAATATCGACCGTGGGCTGGCCGTTCCAGCGAGTTTTCATCGAAAAAAATATCACTATTGCCTGAGATTTGATCTTCTCTCCGTTTGTTGACCCGTTTGAGTTATCCGGAGCTCCGATGAAGCGAGAAATAGTGAATCAAGTCTTAAAATCCACCAAGAGACGTCACCAGCCCACATCCTCCTTCTTTCCGATCGAGTCATCACCGAGAATAACAAAAAACTGTTCGTTCGAGTATCATTTCGGCGAGATTCCGCCGGAAATTGCGCACAGATTTCTTAGTTTTGTGTTGTTGTTTGGGGTTAGCAAAAGAAACAGTGAAGGTTAAACGGATTTTGAGGTTGGATTTGTCGCAGTGAGGTTCGGAGATTTTGGACGCGGTTCAATCGGAAGAAGCAATTTTAATTGAAAGCAAACATTTGAGGTCCAATTTTATCTCTCTCTTTATAATTTCATGATCTCTACGAGAATGACGGTGTGAATTGTCATTTGTTTTGATTCGATATTTGGTTTTCGTGATTATGGATTGCGTGATGAAACTATGTCTTGTTTGAGAATGGAACTGGGGGAATTGATAATCAAATAAGTTGAAGGTTGTTCATTTTGATTCATTACTGAATGTTGTTGAATTGGATAGTAGCATAATTAAGCCATCGAATGAATAGGCAAAAGTAGGTTCGGGTAGACAAAAATATTTAGGAATAAGTGTTGTCTTGTTGAACGTGGAATTTGTGTTGAATGGTTTGGTTTCAGTTCTCGCATTTGGAAATGTATTCATTTAATCGGGGAATGCCCCGCGATCACTTGTATTTATTCACCGGGGAATGCCCTGAAGTATCTTGTATTTGGAGGACGTCCGTGATGAAGGACCGAGGCATCGGGTAAGGCATTAGAGCTTAGTCTAGGACTAGTTTAGGTTAGGATTTATATTTTACGCATTTTTCTATTTTGGACTGTATAATTGGACTGGACACTAAATTTTGGATTGTTTTGTTTTGTTTGCGTGATTGATTATTTTTGTGTGCGTTGTGTGATTTATGCATTTGTAGTGTTAAATTAGCCGATACGCTCACCAAGCGACCATGGTCGAACCACGGGATCGAGGGGTGCCCAACACTTTCCCCTCGGTCAACAGAATTCCTTAACCGGAATCTCTGTTCGCAAACCAGTTTTACAGAGTCAAATCATTTCGAAAAGGATTTTTCAAAGGTGACTTGGCACACTGGATTATGCCAAGTGGTGACTCTGAGTTTTGAATGTAAACATAATCCTTTTTCAGAACAAATCTTTATTTTGTCACTTTAATGATAAAAACCCTTTCGGAACTTAAAATTAAAAATAAATTCTTTTTTGGAGTTAAAAAGGGGTGTGACAGCTCTTGCGACTCTGCTGGGGACTTTTTCAGAATTCGAGCTTATTTTGGAGTTGTATCGGCTTAGTTTGACATTATGAGTATATAAACATTATTTGTATTATCGTTTATATTTATTTTATTATTGTTGAGTGCCTACGTGCTACGTGCTTACAATTTTTTTTATATCTTACCGCTTTATATCTGGCATCATGTGCATAACCCGTGTAATTTTTTCTGCAACAAGTCTGTAGTACACATTTTGTACACGACCTCTAGTTGAGTCACCCTTATTTTAGGAGGGGGAGCCGTCGGTGTTATGGAGTGGGTGGAAAACTCTCACAGCCACTATCGACCATACGCACCCCCGAACAGCCTTGTTAATGGACCCCAGCGTAGGTCAGCCTTTAGGTCATGCTTATCTGCATCATATTGAGACCTAGCGGGACCCACGTGGCCCTCTGTAGGAGACTCACCTCTAAAGCATCCCTACGTGCTAAATGTTGCATCTCTGAGGGTAACGTGGTCATTTGACGGACCGATTTGGGAAAAGTATGTGTTAGAAGTAAAGTGTGTAGACAAGAAAGTGTTGAAAAAAAGAGAGAGAAAAAGAATAGGTGAGTCAAAAAAGAGTGTTTCGTAGTTTTTAGAGTTCTTTATGGATTTTAATTTTTTCTCACAATCCAAAAATTCAAAAAAAAAGTTATCTTTCGCACTCATTTTCTCAAAAACATCCAAAAGATTTTTCTTTTGTTCCTTTACTATGCATTCATAATTCGAAAATTTCAAAAAGATTTTTTTTCAAATAGGAGCTTTTTATAAAAGAAAAATTCAAAAAATATGGTAGAAGTTTTGTATATTTCATATAACGAAAATACCAAAAGATTTTTCTTTCATAGTTGTTGGTGTCATTTTTATGTGAAGTGTCAAATTAAAAATTCCAAAGAAGATTTTATTGATGTTTTTCATCATTTGTCTTTGGTAATGGCTCCTAAGTCAAGGTTTAGTTTGCTATTTAATCCTTAATCGTCCAATCTGGACGAACTACGCACCCTTGATTCTCCTCTCTCGGGAGTGAGATACGTAGGCAGCCTATTGTGGGTTCGGGGATCTTATTTAAAAAATTCAAAAAGACTTTCTTCACTCTTTATTAGAGTAGGTGTCATATATATCTCTTAAAGAAAACTACAAAAATATTTTTCTTTAATAGTTTCAAGTTTAATTTCCGTATGAATTTCAAAATGGAAAACCCAAAAAGATTTTCGTTGGTAATCATAGGTTTCATTTTGTATAGGAATATGAAGAAATCCAAAAAAAAAAGATTTTCTTCACTCTTCATTAGAGTAGGTGTTTCATATATATATCTTTAAAAGAAAACTACAAAAAGATTTTTCTTTAATAGGTTCAAATTTCATTTTCGTATGAAATTCAAAATTGAAAACCCAAAAAAAATTCTTTGGTAATCTAGATTTCATTTTGTATAGGGATGTTAAAGCTAAAAATTTTAAAAAAGATTTTCGTCAATTCTTTTGGCAATTTGTTATTTTCTTTTCTTTATAAAGTTTCAAGAAAAAAAAAATGAAAAAAGAGTTTAATTCGCCATTTTGGCAAGACTTCACGAACTACGCACACCTGATTCTCCTCTTTCGGGGGTGAGATACGTAGGCGCCCTTCTTGGGTTCAGTGATCTTTTCAAAAAGAAGATAAAAGAAAAGGAGTTTTAAAAAAAATATTGTATTCTAACGCCTTTGTTACCTCTTGTTCAGTTAGTTTAAGGTGGTTGGTTTGTTGCATCCTGGCTGGTCCTCCATATCACGGCAAATCCAAAGAAGGGTTAGTTGTGTCCAACAAGGATATAGAGAGTGACTTCATGGATCAAACAAAGAGTCAGGAAAATGAGAGATTGAAGGAAGAGAATTTGAGACTAAGGCAACAAATAATGGAAGTGTATCGAGCTTGGGCCAGTGGGCTGCCTCCTTCTTCATTCCTCACTATTGACCCTGCAAATACCTAGAGTTTTCTATCACAATTGCAAAGCCAGTTTCCTACTGTTGTTGATGCACCACAAAATGCCTCAAAATCCATTCCAAGCCAAAAACGTCCTAATGCTTCCATCACTCATTCTCTTGCCCTTCAGTATAAATCCACCACATTGACAGCACCACATACTGCCTGTGCTTTTGTTGCTCAACCTTCTGTTGAGGCTTCCACTTTGGCTATCAATCCAACGGTTGTGCTTCCCCAGTCCGTTAGTGAATATATGTTCAATACTCTTGATGATCATTTCTATATTCCTGAGCCCACATCAATGTTAATTGGACTACTAAAATTTTGTAACAAGAAGCCTAGGGATAATTTTACACTAATTGGGGAGTCTTATGCCAGTTTATTCTAGAAATTGAGAGAGTTGGGCATGATTACTCCCCTCCTTAGGTATACTCCTGACCCACATTCAAGAAATTTTGATCCTCATGTACGATGTGCATATCATTCTGATGTTCAGAGTCACAGTATTGAGGATTGTCGTGCTTTAAAAAGAGAAATAGAAAGGAAGATTCAAAAAAAATTGATTGTGGTGCAAAACATTGGTACCTCAACCGTCCCAAAGAGTTCTTCGACGGCATGTGGTACTGCACAATATGTGGGAAACAATGAGTTAAGCATGGGGGCCCAGAACTTGTTTGTTGAAGAGAATATGTCTGATCGTAGTGGAAGATCTCTGATCGTAGTGGAAGATCTCTGATCGTAGTGGAAGATCTAGTCATACTGATATTCAAACCAGTGTCTAAGTTGTCAGGCTGAGCAATTGTGAAGTCACCCCTCTCCCTACTAGGAAGAGGTTTGGAAGTTTTTTTTTTGTTTTCATAATTATTTCAGGGTTGTAGTTCGGGATCTATCTTGTTTGGTCCTTTTGTCGTTTATGTTCAAACCCTTCTATATTTTATTTCAACTAAATGAAGTTTCTCTTTCCCTTTATGTTTCAAATATGTGTTGTATGTTTGTTTTCTTTATACAGTACATTTTATGTTGATTCTAGTGATATACATGCCTGTGGAATTCTCAGCCAAATCTTAGAATCCAATTCAACCACAAAACATTGAATCAGAGGGTTAAAGTTAGAAAAGAGAGCATCTGAGAAAATATGTAGAGTGCTGAGACATTTGGTGACAAGTTGAAGCCTTCTTTGAAAATTAAGACAATTGTTTTGAGAATCATAAGAATAACTTGGTTATCAATTGAAAGATATGTCTAAATTAGGTCAGATAGTGGAGTGATATGTTGAACAAAGTGCAAGAGTAGTGATGCGCAAATTCAGTTAAAGTTAGTGTTGTAGAAATATCACGAATGATCTCCATCTTTCATTTTCACATTGCATGATGTGTATTTGCATTTTCAAGGATTGATATGACGAAGGCATTTCATTCTGCTATCCAAATATCGTGTCATCCTTTGTTTACCTCATTTGAGCTTTAGTTCTATTTTCTTTCATACCGCTCTTTTGGAATCAAGATAGAGTCAACAAAGCTCAAAAGAAAAGGTGTCGAGCAAAAGAATAGAGTTAGAAAAGTTTTAAAAAAAAGCAACAACAAAAGAGAAAAAGAGAAAAACTATGTCAAAAAGAAAAGAAGATGAGAGTGTCAAGAAAAATAAACTTAGAAAAGTACCAAAGAGAAAAAGAGTCAACAAAAGAAAAAAAAAATCAGAATCAAGCAAAAGAACAAGCTACCAGAACTACGCATGACCTGATTCTCCTCTCTCGGGGGTGAGATACGAAGGCTGCCCTAATCTGGGCTCTGTCCAACCAAATAAAAAATCTAGAATCACCCAGTCAAAAGAAACTGGGGCATGAGTTAATCCTCATTGTTTGAGTCAATTTCAAAAGTTGTAAGTCCTACCCCACTTCAAGTGTCGTCTGGGCCACATGTCATTCTTTCTTTCTAACCTATTCAAAAGCCAAGTTACAACCAAAAAAGATATTCAGATCAATCTTTGAGAATGTTAAAACTAAGCATGCAATGAATGTGATGACGCATTTTGGGAACTACTTGTCTTCCTCAGCAATAAGAATCGAGAGAGAAATAAAAAATGAGAGAGTTTTATTGGTGAAAACCCTCACGGGCACCGTAAGATGATGGTAAGTTGAGAGAAATAAAAATGAGAGAGTCTTATTGGTGAAAACCCTCACAGGCACCATAAGACAACTGTAAGTTGAGACAGATAAAAATGAGAGAGTCTTATTGGTGAAAACCCTCATGGGCGCCATAAGGTGATGGTGAGTTGAGAGAAAAATGAGAGAGACTTGTTGGCAAAAATCCTTCAATGTGCCACTAGCCAAATGAGCTCTTCGAATGCAATGGGTTCAAGCAAGTAACTTAGTTTCAGAGCCATTAACTCAACAACAATTGGTAAAAATTTTGGATGGAAAGATCAGGCAGCTTGATCCAAAATGCATGACATAATCATTAGAGTTGACTGTCATTTCTAGATAAATTTTTCATTTCTTTATTTCAATGGGGACATTCATTGTCTTTTCTTTCTTCTCTTTATTTTTATTTTATTTTCTTTAGTCAGTTGTCCAAATAAAATCATTGTCATTTTTTCTCTTGTCTTTGAGTCAAGTCCATGTCAAAACAAGTCAGAAAAGCTTTCAAAATTGGCTACTAGCTTCTTCAATTACGCAAAGCAAGACAAAAGGCCAACACATGAAAGAGACATGATTGTGAGACGAAATAAGGCATGCAGAAAGTTTTGTCAACCGACAAGTCTGGGACTTATGGAAATACCAAGGTTCAAAGGGTTTATCTGAGAAGCATGACAAAGGAGAGATACTGTATTTGTTTCAGAGTCACTCTTAATAATTGAGCTCGGGTCATTGATGCAGCAAGTCAGTGACACATGCTAATGGTTGAAAGCAAGATTAACTGTGACAGGGGCAAGAGCGATTTCCACAAAAGCCAAAGCCACAAACCATCCACCATGTTTTTAAACTAACAAGTTTTCTTTGTATGAAACAGGAACACATGCTACCTTCGAATCAAGGATTTCAAATCCTAAACATCAAAGGCCGTAATATTCTCACTTCTACAAATGCAAGAGGCAATATTGCTGCACAGATTTGGTATTCAAAGCCATGGTAAAACTCATAATCCAATATCTCTAGGAGACACACTTCCTTATTTGGGTAATTCAAGCAACATTTGTAAGGAGACACACTTCCTTGTTTGGGTAATTCAAGAGACATTTGTAAGGAGACGCACTTCCTTGTTTGGTAATTCCAGCAATATTTGTAAGGAGACACACTTCCTTGTTTTGGTAATTCAAGCAGTATTGGTAAGGAGACACACTTCCTTGTTTGGTAATTCCAGCGGTATCATAAGGAGACGGACTTCCAAAAGAGACACACTTCCTTATTTAGGTAATTCAAGCGGCATTGGTAAGGAGATGCAGTTCCTTGTTTTGGTAATTTAAGCAGCATTTGTGAGGAGACTCACTTTCTTGTTTGGTAATTCAAGCAATATTTGTAAGAAGATGCACTTCCTTATCTGGGTAATTAAAGTAACATTTGTAAGGAGACACACTTCCTTATTTTGGTAATTCAAGCGACATTGGAGAGGAGACACACTTCCTTGTTTGGGTAATTCAAGCGGCATTTATGAGGAGATGCACTTCCTTGTTTATTTAATTCAAGCGGCATTGGTAAGGAGACACATTTTCTTGTTTGGGTAATTCAAGAGACATTTGTTAGGAGACACACTTCCTTATTTTGGTAATTCAAGAGACATTTGTTAGGAGACACACTTCCTTATTTTGGTAATTCAAGCGGCATTGGTAAGGAGATGCACTTCCTTGTTTAGTAATTCAAGCGGTATCATAAGGAGACACACTTCCTTGTTTAGGTAATTCAAGCAGCATTTGTGAGGAGACACACTTTCTTGTTTGGTAATTCAAGCAACATTTGTAAGGAGATGCACTTCCTTATCTGGGTAATTCAAGAAATATTTGTAAGGAGATGCACTTCCTTATGTGGGTAATTCAAGCAACATTGGTAAGGAGATGCACTTCCTTTTTGGTAATTCAAGCGGTATTTGTAAGGAGATTCACTTCCTTGTTTGGGTAATTCAAGTATTTGTAAAGAGACGCATTTCCTTGGGTAATTCAAGTGGCATTTGTTGGGAGACGCACTTCCTTGTCAGTTTTCATTTGTCAGGAGCCTGCCTGAAAAATAGAGTGAATAAATGAAAAATTAAGCAACATGGTGAAGAAGTTGAAAGTCAAACAACAAGGTGAAGAAATTGAAATCCAACCAACAAGTTGAAGAAATTGCAAGTCAGGAGCCCGCCTGGAGAATAGGGTGATGAAACTCAAGTCAAGAGTTCAAAAGAAGCTGCATAGATAGGACTTTTGTAATTTTATTTATCTTTTTAACTTTTGTAATTTTTCATTTTTTGATGTAATGACAGAGCCGCAACTGGAACCTTGATGGAACCTCACTCGACTCTCCAACTCGGTATAGTCCATCTCCTTCCAATCCTTTGAGATACCTGTCACTTGATTCCCTCATAACTTAGGTAGGTAGGATGTCCTAAGTCAAGACTTGGTGTCCCTCCTTTCTTCTGTTTCATTCTTTTAATAATGGTCGGGATAAAATTCTGTCTCGTTGTCTACTTCTTTGTCTGAAAACACTTCATGTTTACATTCAAAGGGGGCATGCTGTAGACACCTAATTTTGTTCCTCCCAAGTCCAATTTTATTCATTTTTGGCTCACATTACCACACACCCTCACCCATGTGATTATATCCCACAAAAATACAAAAATAATAACCCCTAACAAATTCTATCTTGTTTTAATCCTATCCTAACCAACTTTATACCTCATCCTATTCGATATTTGGTTTTCATGATTATAGATTGTGTGATGAAACTATGTCTTGTTTGAGAATGGAATTGGGGGAATTGATAATCGAATAAGCTGAAGGTTGTTCATTTTGATTCATTACTGAATGTTGTTGAATTGGATAGTAGCCTAATTAGGCCATCGAATGAATAGGCAAAAGTAGGTTCGGGTAGGAAAAAATATTTAGGAATAAGTGTTGTCTTGTTGAACATGGAATTTGTGTTGAATGGTTTGATTTCAGTTCTCGCATTTAAAAATGAATTCATTTAATCAGGGAATGCCCCGCGATCACTTGTATTTATTCGCCGGGGAATGCTCTGAAGTATCTTGTATTTGAAGGACGTTCATGATGAAGGACTGAGGCATCGGATAAGGCATTAGAGCTAGTCTAGGACTAGTTTAGGATAGGATTTATATTATACGCATTTTTCTATTTTGAAATGTATAATTGGACTGGACACTAAATTTTGGATTGTTTTGTTTTGTTTGCGTGATTGATTTTTTTGTGTGCTTTGTGTGATTTATGCATTTGTAGTGTCAAATTAGACGATACACTCACCAAGCGACCATGGTCGAACCACAGGATCAAGGGGTGCCTAACACCTTCCCCTCGGTCAACAGAATTCCTTAGCCGGAATCTCTGTTTGCAAACCAGTTTTACAGAGTCAAATCATTTCGAAAAGGATTTTTCAAAGGTGACTTGGCACACCGGATTATGCCAAATGGCGACTCTTAGTTTTGAATGTAAACATAATCCTTTTTCGGAATAAATCTTCATTTTGTCACTTTCATAATAAAAACCCTTTCGGAACTTAAAATTAAAAATAAATTCTTTTTCGGAGTTAAAAAAGGGGTATGACAGCTGGAAGTTTGGTACAAAAAAGAAGAAAAGATTAATACAAGTTTTCTCTTGTTTCATTCCTTTCCTTTTATAATTTTATATCACGTTATCAACACGAGCCTCTGTAAAACCATTCTGAGGGTATTTAAAGGTTAGTATTTTATTTTCTTAAATAATGGCTAATATTTCCAGACGCAATTTTAGTTCCCTAGACATATCTGTCAAAACTTAAATATCCTGGGCACTAGACGACGAAATACATTTAAATGCAATGGGTCTGGCAAACACCATTAAAAATAATAATAAGGCATCAGAACAAGATAAGGCTAAGGCCATGATATTTCTTCGTCATCATCTTGATGAAGGTTTAAAAATAGAGTACCTCACGATCAAAGATCCCCTTACATTGTGGAACAATTTAAAGAAAAGATATGACCACCTGAAGATGCTCATACTCTCACAAGCTTGTAATGAATGGACCTATTTGAGGTTCCAGGACTTTAATAATGTAACTGAATATAATTCTGCGATGTTTAGAATTAAATTGCAATATTACTTAGGTGGGGAAAAGATCACAGATCATGACATGATAGAAAAACACTTTCTACTTTTCACTCCTCGAGTATGGTCCTACAACAGCAGTACCAAGAAATGGGTTTCAAAAAATATTCTTAATTAATTGGTCATCTTCTTGTTGTTGAACAACATAATGACATTTTAATAAAAAATAATGAAACTCGGCCTCCTGGTACTGCTCCATTCCCAGAAGTGAATGCTACAAATTTTCACCCAACTTGGCGTGAAAGAAATTCTGTCCCCAGTCGTGGTCGAGGTTGAGGTCGTGGTCGTGGAAGGTATTTCAATCAGGGTAATCGTCTTGCAATAAATAATAACCCACAGCACCAGCTGTGCAAAAAGAAGGGTAAAGCTCCTGAAGTAGCATCAAGGACGAACCCTGAAAGTAGATATTATCGATGTGGAGGAAAGGGGCACTGGGAGCATGCCTGTCGTACGCCTAAGCATCTGGTAAAACTATATCAGGCGTCCCTGAAAAAGCCAGAAAATGATGCTGAAATAAACTTCCTCCTAGAAGATAATGTTGAGCCTATGGACTTGGAAATGTCAGATTTCTTTGCAGTTCCTGAAGAACAAGTAAATCACCCTGTAGGTGATAATACTGATATAATCTGATTATGTTAATTTTCTGTTAAGTTTGCATTAGTTTATTTTCTTTTGTTTGTTTAAGTTAAAATTAATTTACGTTTCTATTATTAATATTTTAATAATCTTATAAAGTTTATATAATATATTATGTGCTAGTGCCATAGTATAGTAGTATGATCACTAAGTAATTTTGGTTTTGTAGTACGCACATGAAGTTTTAACAGTGTGAGCTATTTATATAATGTTATAGTACATAAATTATGCTAACGTTATGACTAGAATTATTTATTGCAGTGATGAATATTCATAGAAGACATATTATGAAATTAACATGAGTAGCCAATAGATCATGTTATTACATACAATATTAAATATGTGTACTTTAGATGCACATGGTTAGTAATAGCAAAACTATTATGTAATAGAGATGTTAATTATTTAGGACACAACTGCAATTAAAATATGGATATGAAAATAAAATAATGTTTAAATGCATGATATTATGTGCTAGTTATATTATAATGTTTATTTTGTTTATGTTTTTATTTTGAAGAAAATATGGATACTCCTCAAGTCTTGTTTGGATCAATAATCGATCATGACGATATTTGTGTAATTGATAGTGGGACAACACATGCAATATTTAAAGATGAAAAATACTTTTTTCACTTAGAAGAAGAGCAAATTTTACAACAATTGCTGATAATTCAAAATTGATCGAAGGCGCCGAAAGAGCTACTATATTTCTGCCTAAGAGGACAAAACTAGTTATAGAAGATGCATTGTTCTCTTCTAAATCCCCAAGAAACTTATTGAGTTTTAAAGATGTTCGCAGAAATGGATATCATATTGAGACAATAAATGAAATGAATGTCGAATATCTTGGCATTACAAAGAATGCCTCAGGTCAAAAACAAATGTTGGAGAAATTACCATCTTTGTCTTCCGGCTTATACTATACCGAAATTAGTACAATTGAAGCACACTCTATCGTAAATCGGAAGTTTATAGATATAAATACATTTGTGTTTTGGCATGATCGAGTAGGTCATCCTGTCTCAATAATGATGAGATGAATCATTGAAAATTCAAAAGGTCATCCGTTAAAGAACCTAAAAATTCTTACACCAGGTGAATTTTCATGTGCTGCTTGTTATCAATGCAAACTGATAACTAGGCCATTGCGATTGAAAGTTAGCGTCGAATTTCCTCAGTTTCTAGAACGTATGTATGAAGATATATGTGGGTCTATTCACCCATCTAGTGGGACATTCAGATATTTTATGGTCATAATAGACACATTTTCAAGATGGTCGCATGTGTGCCTCTTATCATCTCGCAACCTGGCGTTTGCGAAATTATTGACACAAATAATAAGATTAAGGGAACAATTTCCAGATTATCCTATTAAGGCTATTCGCCTAGATAATGCTGGAGAATTTACATCCCAAGCTTTTGAAGATTATTGCTTGTTAGTTGGGATAAAAGTTAAACATCCTGTTGCTCATGTTCATACTCAAAATGCCCTTACTGAGTTATTTATTAAGCACCTACAATTGATAGCAAGGCCACTGCTTATGAAAACAAAATTGTCTACTAATGTTTGGCGTCATGCTATCTTACATACAACATCACTTGTTCATCTCAGGCCAACTCATTATAATAAATACTCCCCGTTTCAATTGCTTTTGGGCCATGAACCAAATATTTCCCATCTACGAATTTTTGGATGTGTTGTACATGTGTCAATTGCACCACCTCAGCGTACTAAGATGGCCCCCAGAGAAGGTTAGGAATATATATGGGGTTTGAGTGACCCTCTATAATTCTCTACCTTGAACCATTGACGGGAGATTTATTTACTGCTCGATTTGCAGATTGTCGATTTGATGAAATAAATTTTTCTCAATTAGGGAGAGAAAAATGTGAACTTAAAAGAGAAATTGCGTGAAAAGTTTCATCATTATCTCATTTTGATCCACGTACCCCCATATGTGAAAGTGAGGTCCAGAAGATCATTCACTTACAGAAATTAGCAACTCAAATGCCAAATGCATTTACTGATTTGAAAAGGATAACCAAGTCACATATCCCTGCAGCGAATGTGCCTATCCGAATTGAAGTTCCAAAAGAACCATCTTCTAATGTAATATCTTCTGAATCCCAAGCACGCCTGAAGCGTGGAAGGCCTTTGGGTTCAAAGGATAAAAATCCTAAAAAAAGAAGCGCGAAAAATGATAAAGATGGTATTATAAAAGATTCTTCTAAAGAGACTCAAAATCTGATTAATCCTGATATTCCTGAAGAAATCAGTAAACCCGAGACTCGAGTGAATGAAGAACTTTTAATAAGTTCTACTACTGATGAGGTAAATTTAGATCAATCGGAAATTATGGTGGATAATATTTTTGCATACAATGTTGCACTAAACATCATGCAAGACAATGAGGACCTTGAACCTCTATCTGTCGAAGAATGTCGACGAAGAAAATATTGGTCAAAATAGCAAGAGGCGATTCAATTTGAATTGAATTCACTTGCTAAATGGGAGATTTTTGGACCCGCAGTCCAAACCCCAAATGGTGTAAAATCAGTTGGCTATAAATGAGTCTTCGTACGTAAAAGAAATGAGAAAAATAAAATTATAAGATACAAGGCACGCCTTGTTGCACAAGGATTCTCTCAAAGACCCGGTATTGACTATGAAGAAACATATTCACTTGTCATGGATGCAATAATATTTCGATACCTCATCGGTCTAGCTGTACATGAAAATCTTGAAATCCATCTAATGGATGTGGTTACAACTTATCTTTATGGTTCACTTGATAACGATATTTACATGAAAATCCCAAAAGGATTAAAATTTCCTGAAGCATATAGTTCAAAGTCTTGGAAATTATATTCAATCAGATTACAAAGATCGTTGTACGGTCTAAAACAATCAGGGCGTATGTGGTATAATCGCCTAAGTGAGTACTTGAAAAATGAAGGATACATAAATAATCTTATTTGTCCTTGTATTTTCATTAATAAAACTACGTCGGGGTTTGTTATACTTGCTATTTATGTGGATGATATAAATCTCATCGGGACTCCAGAAGAGGTCCAAAAGGCAATCGAGTATCTAAAGAAAGAATTTGAAATGAAAGATCTTGGAAAGACAAAACTTTGTCTTGGTCTGCAAATTGAACATTTAGCAGACGGAGTTTTCATCCACTAAACTACCTATACCCAGAAGGTTTTGAAACGCTTTTACATAGACAAAACATATTCATTAAGTACTCTAATGGTTGTTCGATCACTCGAAGTGAGTAAAGATCCATTTCGACCTCTGAAAAGGGTGAAGAGATTCTTGGTCCTAAAGTACCATATCTCAGTGCTATTGGTGCACTTATGTACCTCGTTAATGCTATAAGGCCGGATATAGCATTTTCTGTTAATTTGCTAGCGAGGTATAGTTCTTCCCCTACACGAAGACACTGGAACGGATCTAAGCATATATTGAGGTACCTAAAAGGGACTATTGATATGGGTCTGTTTTATACTAACAAGCTAGTCCAGATCTTGTTAGTTATGCAGATGCAGGTTATTTATCTGACCCACATAAAGCACGATCCTAAAAAGTTTATGTGTTTACATATGGAGGTACTGCAATATCACGGCGATCGACAAAGCAGTCCATCATTGCTACTTCTTCTAATCATGCGGAGATAATAGCAATCCATGAAGCAAGTAGAGAATGCATATAGCTGAGATCAGTAGTACATTCCATAAAAGAGAGATGTGGCCTGAAGCTTGATATCAAGGTACCCTCAGTCATATTTGAAGATAATGCAACATGGATAGCTCAACTAAAAGGAAGCTTCATAAAGGGAGATAGAACAAAGCACATTTCGCCAAAGTTATTCTTCACGCACGACCTTCATAAGAATGGTGATATTGATGTGCAGCAGATCCGTTCCTATGACAATCAAGCAGATTTATTCACCAAATCTTTACCAACTTCAACCTTTGAGAAGATGGTATACAGGATTGGGAGGCGAAGACTAAACCGGTTGAATCGAGGTTTTCATCAGGGGGAGTAAGAGTATGCACTATACTCTTTTTTCCTTAATCAAGGTTTTATCCCACTGGATTTTTCCTGGTAAGGTTTCTAATGAGGCAGTACTCAAATGCGTATTCAATAGATTTTTCTTTACATGGTCATCCAAGGGGGAGTGTTGTAAATGGATGACATGCAGGCCATTTTATCTACCTTTTATTTAAGTGGACAACTTTATTTAAGTGGATAATTGATTAGTGGGCAATTTGCGCCAATTCATACTCCACCACTAAGGAATATATAATCGTATTTAATTGATTGTTATGGCTATAAATAGCCTTACATTTGCTGGAAGTTTGGTACAAAAAAGAAGAAAAGATTAATACAAGTTTTCTCTTGTCTGATCCCTTCCCTTTTATAATTTTATATCACAGATTAGATAGAAATAAGTTGAGAAAAATGAAAAATATCTTCATTAGTTAGCTCAAATTGGTGCCTTCCTCTATATATACAAAGTGATAGTTGTTATGCTCTAGCTAACTTTCTAATTATAACAAACTATAACTAACACATCTACTAGTCACACTATCAACACATGTATAAAGTAATTAGATTGTTATACACATTCAAGGTACATCCCTAAATTAGGCTGAACAAGTGTTTATTTATTGAGAGACACTATGTAAGACGGTGTGGTATAACTTAGAAAAATACACATCTCTTGAAGAATAAAATGATAAAAATACCTCTCTCTTGTAATTTATAGACAATAAGCACACATGTTGAATGTGCCGTTAATTAAAAAGTATAAAATATTTGGCTGACTGTCGAAATTATATTAGTGTCAGTTAAATTGAAATAGAAGAGAAAAGTATTATAAATCACAATAATTTTAAACTTAAAATATTTTAACGATTGATTATATGAATTATATTTGTATCACATAAATTAAGACAAAGAATAAGATAAATTGGAACCGGGCTCGCACGGACCGTCAATAAAGGGCATCCCGATGCACTAAAGCTACCGCTATGCGCGGTGTTCGGGGAAGGGCCCCACCACAAGGGTGTATCGTACACAGTCTTACCTTGCATTTCTGCTAGAGGCTGTTTCCAAGGCTTGAACTCATGACCTCCTGATCACATGGCAATATCTAGTTTAATAGATAGCAGTAGCATCGCTAATCGTGCAAGTTGTAGCAAGTGTTTGTGTTTAATTCTAGGGCTAAGGGACGAAAACACAGCTAAATTATCCCAGTTTTCGAGTTTCATAGCTGAACGATCACCTAATGTTTAGTGAAACGCAGTTATACACTAGACCAAATATTTATCTAGGAACACTTCTAGTCGGACCTTAATACGAGAGTCCAAGAGATATATTAGTTGACTTTGTATCCAACTCCCATATTGAAGTCTACAAAGGTGTATAAATCACACCACCTCTGTAACGAAACACACCGAGGAAAATACTAAGATTTCAAATAACCTTTAATTTGTTCATCTTATATTAATCTTCTTCAATTAATTGGTGGCCGTCATATACTACATACTAATTAGAATATAACGTGGAATGCACAAATATATACTTTGATGATCAACAAATCATTGTTAAAAATAATTAGTCACATTTTATGGAGGTTAATTAGCTGTATGTCGCAGGGGAATTAATAAGTTCGTTATACATTTTTACGAGGAAACAACTAACCTCTATTTCCTTCTCAAATTATACAAACATTTTTCATCTAAATCATAAAAGGGAGGTGAGTCCAATAATATAATATTATCTTCATCTAAACTATGAGGAATTGAACTATTTTTGTCTTGAGTTGGGATCTATCGAAAATAACCTCTCTATCTCATCTTTGGGGTACTGTTATAGACTGCGTACACTTTTCCTCCAAGATTCTACTTTGTGGGTATATGCTGGTATCTTCTTCTTCTTGTAAACCATGAGAAATTAGATTCTTTTTCCATAGCTCACAGGACAATATGTGATTTTATTTGCCTAGTTATAAGAGAAAATTGAAGAATAGGTGTCTTATAAGTCTTGAATGAAGGATTGGTGACATTGACCAACAGACAGGGTCAAACATTATTAGGAAACTTGATCAAGTTAATTGTGGACTTGATTAATATTTTTAAAACTTTTTAATCTTTTCAAAAATACAAATCAACCCAACTCACACCCTCTTCAATCCAAATCAACCACTCTCTCCTCTCTCTCGACAGTTTCTCTCAACTCTCTCTCAACCAATAGTTCTGCAAAATTTCACCCTTCAACCCCCAATGATAAATAGTTGGGCTTCGAGTTCCCCTCTTTAATTTAATCAACCTATCTCTCATTCCTCTCTCGATAGCTTCTCTCAACTCTCTCCCAACCAACTGTTCTGTAAATTTCTTATTTCAATCCTCGACGACTTCAACATCCGACTACAAATAGTTGGGATTCCAGTTCCTTTTCGACTTCAATCGACATGACAGCCTTGCTCTCCGGCTACAACAGCTTCGAATTCTTCATCGGTCCTTTTCTTCTTTCACAGGTAAAAATTTATGGCCTTTTTAGTTTTGAAGAAAACGAGAAACTTGAGCCAACTTCTCTTATAGTATTGGTTAACAATTTTAATATTTGTTACACTAATTTGAAATGCGGTCTGAATAAAACCCTAATTTCTGGTATTTCTTCTCTTCTCTTCTCTTCTCTTTTCGAAGTGAATTATGATATTTTGTTGTTTGTTGTATTTTTTTGAAGTTTGATTTTTATTTTTTGTGTTTATAAAAACAAAAGAACAATTTGGTTTGATTTGTTCTGTTCTTGTTCTTGGTAAAAATGGTGAAATTGTTGTTTTTTATTTAACAAAATTGTGCTACTGTTTCCTCTGAAAGATTACCTATCTTGTGCAACATATTAACCATCTGATGCAACAGATTCATCATATGATGCAACAGATCAACCATCTGATGCACCAGAGGAACCATCAGATTACAATTCTGATGCAACAGATTAATAATCTGATGCAACAGCTTTACCATATGTTGCAACAGATTAAGCTTCGGATAAAAAATCTGATGCAACTAATTAACCATCTGGTGCAATGGAAGAACCATCAGATTAATGATCTGATACAACAGATGAACCTCCTGTTGGATAAAATCCTACCAACTCTTCCTACAGGAAAAGTCAAAGACTTGATTTTTTCCAACTGATCATTCATCTGCCGCGATAGACAACCCATGTTGGAAGAAATCTAAACAATATTGACCGTTGATAAATGTTCCAACAGATTACTCATGTGTTGCAACAGATGTGTGACCTGTTGCACAGACCATTTATCTTTCTCAACAGATGAGTGATATGTTTTATATTGTAGCAACAGATTACTTAGCCGTTGCTACGGATTATTTAACTGTTCCAACAGATCACTCATATGTTGCAACAGATGATGTCACAACAGTTGTGTGATCTGTTGAACAAACCATTCATATGTCTTAAAAGATGAGTGGTATGTCTTGTATTATTGCAACAGATTACTCATCCGCTGCAATAGTTTGGTTATATGCTGCAACAGATATACTACCTGGTGCAACAGATTGGTGATCTGTTGCAACTGTTATTTTACTGTTTTGCTTGTTTGATTTACTGTTATCCTTTTTTAACGATGCATTAATCAACAATAATATATTATTTTATGTTCCTATTAATTTTAGATAATATGGTTCCCAAAAGAATAGAAACCGAATCAAGTCCAAGTAAAGGAACAAGTGAAGCAGCTAGGCTACATCCACCACTCGATGAGCTTGCTTTACAAGTGTTATCTCAATCGGGAGCAGAATATGATGAACACGGGGAGGAGGAATGTTTCAAAAGAGATGATGCAGATGCTAATAGCCCTTCCACCGAAGAGCTGGTCAAAGCCTTCAGTATTGATCGTTATCTTATGAGAATGCAGTGCGATGGTGCCGCAGATATAACGGGTGATTTCGAGGTTAAGTCAGCCATGGGAAAATCTTTCGACACCTTTAGAAAAATACTTCGAGAAAAAAAATTGGATGCTTATTTCAGGGACAGCTGCTTTGAGAAATGTCTTGATTTTCCGAAGGACAACAATGCTCGTTTCCAAATGAAAATGGTATATGAACTTCTCAAGCGTAGGTTTATGTATGAAAACAAAGATAAGATGGATGAGGTGTGGATAAATTACTGTGGCATGCCTGTTTGTTTTGGTTGGAAGGAGTTTGCCATAGTTACTAGACTAAAATGTTATCCTCCTTCTCAAGTTATACCTATTCTAACCCCAAAAAAAGCACCCCACACACCCAAAAAAGGCAAAGGCAAGTCATGTGATCGTTATGACCTGGTGTCCATTGTTGGTCCAAGCTTCAAAAATAAAAATTTGATAGAAGCGTTGAAAAGTAAAGGACTTTCAAAGAAGCACAAGCAGTCATTGTGCTTGGTTTGGTTTGTACATAATATTCTTTGGGCGAGAGACGTTAACAACAACATAAGCCTCGGTTTAATAAATCTCTCTGAGGATCTTGAGGCGTTTAACAGCTATCCATGGGGGTATGAAAGCTTCAAAATGACTGTCAAATATTTGTTGACTCCGTTAGCGCCAAAGACAGTCAACTTATATGGCTTCCCATGGGCTTTCATGGTAAATGTTTCTTTCTTCTATTATGATATCAGTCATTTTTTTCGCTCAATAATGGTTTTTATTTATTGGAATTATTTTATAGGTTTGGGCGTTTGAAGTCATTCCTTATTTGAGACAACAAGTGAACTACCAGGAAGGAGTTTCCTGTCCAAGAATCTTGAGATGGTTGTCGTCCAAAACTCATAAAAATGCAAAATTTCTTGATCTCTTCAACCTCCGAAGGATGCAGTAAGTATAATTATAATTAATTTTTTCTTTAAATTAATGTTTTTTTGAATGATCCAATCATCATTCTAATATATGTAATGATTTATGTTAGAATGTGCATCCGTCGCTAGTTCCAACCAATCGAGAGTTGAAAATACCATTTTTTATTACTTTACGGTCTGTGCAAACTTTATTAGACCCTAAGGTCATTGACAGAATAAAAATGGAATTGTTGGGAGCAACAACCATTACACAAAAAATAATTTTGGAGGGTGGGCTTGTTATTGTTGATAGAGCTGTTGGTGGTGGTAGTGGTGTTGCTGTTGGTGCTAATGATGCTCCTCTTACAGTATTTAAAGAAAACCATTTTGAGAATGATCATACTGGTTATACAGATTTTGCCTCTCTCAGCGAATGTTCTGCATGCAAATGTCAAAACTGCAGGGCGAAACATGATGTAGTGATTAATGCTATTAATACATTAATTGCTTCTGTAAAGGAATTGATATCTAAGAGGGGTCTCATTCCATCAAAGAGGATTTTATTTTCATCCGCTCCATTAGAAATTAGGGCTAAGAGGAGAAGGAGGGTGATTTCCAGGGCATTATCAGGCATCCAAAAAAATAAAATTGCAACTCCTCTGTCTGCGTATTGCACTGAGCAACGTACAGTGTACAAAGGAGAGAAGCACGAGCTGAAGAAGGTGAATATATTATATGTCTTCCAACTGACAAAACAAACAGACACATATCTGTTTCAACAGATGACACATCTACTGAAAATTATCAAACAGATAATACATCTATTGCAATAGTTGACTAACTTGTTGCACCAGATACTTTATCTGGTGCAACATATGTCTCGTCTTTTTTAGCAAATCAAACAACTCTTCGTACAACTTTTATTTGTACCAATAAATGACCTATCTGCTGCAACAGATGATTTATATATTGCAATGGATGGTTCATCCGTTGGAAATTATCACACAGAGTATTCCTCATGTAGAAATTTGTCCCAACAGTTGATTCATTATTGCAACACAAATATAATATGTTTGGGATAATTTAAAATGGGAGAAAGACCTGTTTGATGTTCTAGAAGAGATGAGTTATCCTTTTCTATTTTGTTGTATCTCTGTGATTAGCATTGACCAATTCTGGCTTTCCAGGTAGATATAGAAGAAGCTAATGCTGAACAACATTGACAATATGCTACTCTTTTTATGGAAATACGGAGAACAGAAAGCGCAGAAACCGTACGCAAGAGACAATGAAGATCCACGACGAGCAAAGCCGAATTCCATAGCACCGGATGAAGAACAACTTGTCCATACTGAGTAGAACTTTATAGCTTGATCCTGTCAAAGCAATCCTTGGTAGTATACTTAAATTGTTGTTGATGTATTTGTTGAGATCTGTACCCATAATAATTTTTTACATTTCATTTATTCGTTGACTTATTTCAGCTAATTTATGAAGGCTTCGATTTATTTTATTTTATCTACGAATTTTGTTTATTCCTAGATTTGAACTTATTAATTGAAAAGGAATACTAGATTCAAATATTACAACAGATAATGTATCTGTTGCAACAGACGACATATCTATTGGAAAATTCAAACAGATTTAGACATATGTTGCAATAGGTAGGTGATCTATTGGAATTTATCAAACAGGTCTTCCCACTGTTGCAACAGATGGACTTTAGATAAATACATCAAGATAATACAACAGATGACATATCTATTGGGAAAACAAGAATAAATTTAGACATATGTTGCAACAGATGGACTTTATCTATTGCAATAGATGACACATCTATTGAAATAATCGAACAAATTTATACATGTGTTGCAACAGGTAGGTTATCTGTTGGAATTTATCAAACATGTCTTCCCACTATTGCAACAGATGGACTTTGGATAAAAACATCGAGATAATGCAACAGATGACCAACCTATTGCAACAGATAAACTATATGTCAGAACAGGTAGGATAACTGTTACAATGGATAGAGAATCTGTTGCATTATAAAAATTTAACTTTTGTTGGACATAAAAAATTTCCACTACGTTTAAAAAGGTTAAAATGAATTGAAATAAAAAAGGCGCAACCCATCGACGGTGTTCAGTTCAAACACCTAGAATAAAATAGGAATCAAGTAGACATGTTCATTTTAAAGACGTAAAATAAAATAGGCATCAAATATGTTAGTGTCAGTCCTGGCACATTTCGCTGACTTGCCGTCACTTGGCCCCCAACGGTCATTCCCCCCCCCCCCCCTAATGTATTATATATTCATCTTCCTCCTAAAATTTAACCATAAATTCCCAAATCTTCTTTTTCATCGTCATGTTCTTTTATCTATCCAAATTCTTCAAATTATTACTTTCATTTTTTCCAACTGACCTTGACAATGTCAAGCGCATCTTCCACTATTTTTTGTGATAAAGATTTTTGATATTGTAAGTGTGGTCATGAAGCTCTGTTAAAGACTTCTTGGACTCAACCAAATCCGGGTCGTAGGTTTTTTACTTGTAAGATTTTAAAGGTAATATTTTTTTATTTAATTAATTGATTAATTATTGACTTTTAATTATTTTGTAATTGTGTTCTCTTTTTTATAGAAATTGGGAGGATGCGATTACTTTGATTGGTATGAAGAACGACACCCTTCACATGCAAATCGTGTAATCTGAGGTTTGTTGAACAAAATCAAGGCTTTTAAAGAGAAACAAAATCGAGCAAGAAGATACTACATTGTTGTCGTTATTGCTACTGGTTTGGTGTTGTTGGGCACATGGATATTGAAGCCTAATTGCTAAAATTTTCATGGTGGTGTGTGTATTTGCTACTGATTTGTTGTTGACGAGCACATGGATATTCAAGCGTAACTGTTGGAAAATATCTAAAAGATTTAGGCATATGTTGTAAAATTTAGGTCATCTGTGGAAATTATCAAACAAGTCTTCCCACTGTTGTAACAGATTAGACTTAGATTATTAGATTATTCATAGAAATTATCAAACAGGTCTTCCCACTGTTGCAATAAATTAGACTTAGATTATTAGATTATTAAATTATTCAAACAAGTCTTCCCACTGTTGCAACAGATTGACAATCTAATCTATTGCATTATAAAAAACTCAACTTTCATCAGAAAAAAATTATTGCCACTACATGTACATGTAATAAAGTGAAGGGTGACTTGAAATTAAAAATTTCTATTTCACAGGCTCTTCTATATACACAGGCTTCAAGCGTCCAGTTAGTACCCCATAAGCCCAGACCTCTTGCTGGTTTTCCACAGCGTTGTCGCACAGAAAAGTCGTTGGCTCGGCAATTTCTGTGTCGGTCAGCAAACATTCGATGTGTGCAAGAGCGTGCAAGCCGCTCGTTTTAGCGGAATCATCTTTTGGAATAATCATTCCCCTATTTCGACCTTCAAAATCCCATGATTTCTTCATCAACACTTACTTTGGCAAGTGATTCATCAGTTTACTCTCCCTCAACAAGATGGGCAACAGCACCATCAGTGGCTCCATGAGGAGAAAAAGATCGAAATCATCGACGAGAGGTTCGTTGGAGATATAAACATTGATATTTCCCTCCTCGAGTAGTATCTCAACAGCCCGATAATGCATGCCGTTCACGCTAATGACTGCAAGAATTATTTTTGCCTCGGTCCATCTCTTGCCGTGTGGATTTGGCCTGTCCCCTCTAACATATCTTAACGTTTCTTCTTCATCCAAGACCAACGTAGGAACTAGGAAATCAAGTCCTATGCCAAGGGCTGACGCCTCTCCATTGAGTTGATTGTACCTATCCTTGAGCTTCTTGCAGAAGTCGAGGTCCATTATCCTATTGGTAGCGTCATAAGCTTCCCGGTACGTTAATTGCCTTTTTCTCATGAGGTAGAAAATTATGTCAACATGTTGTGAGATAAGAAGTCAATTTTTAAATAGGTTAGTAATTGTAAAGATGCAGCGGATGGTTCATCTGTTGCATAGGGTTCTCTGAATCTATAATCCAACGCAACTTATGCAACAGATGGATAATAAGTTGCAACAGAACCACAACCAGTTGCACCAGTATACCCAGTTGTTTCAACAGATGTGAAATTTGTTGCGTAGATTCTTCTTCATGGGGTAGATTAGAAGGGCTAGGTTAGGAAAAGTAAACTTACCTTGTCCTCGTACGGCATACGCATATCAGTCATAGTCTGGAAGTCTTAGGGGGGAAAGGGAGGCCCGGGGTAATCTGGTGCGCCTGGCTTGGCATTATTGGCCTATCGCAGATCCCTCTTCTCTTCGACGCCAAGTTCCGCATGTATTTCCACCTTCTTGACTGGCCCCGAAACTTCAACAACTTTTGAAGAGGGAGGAATTGCATTTTCTTTTGATTTCCGAGCGGAGAGTACGTCTCTAATTGCTCTTTTCATTCTCCTAACCAACGTTGTAGGAGTGTGTGGCTCCCTCACCTTCTTGGATGGTATGACACACCTCTTGGATTTGAATTTCTCGATATCTTTAGTGATAGCCTCTACTTTTTCAAAGAGTTTATCATATCTGCCCTTGTACTCATTGCATTCGCAACGAGAACACGAGGGTAAAGATGGGTAAGAGGGACCTGTGTAAGGGAGAAAAAGGGTGTTTTCAAACATATTTATTCTTTGGTAGCAGCATCAGCATGCCTGCCACCAGCACCTACAACTCCACCAGAAGAAGCACCCGGATCTGCCTTAGTAAAAGGTTGGTCATGAAGAGCCTCAACATTAGGCTGACCTTGCCTAACTGCTCTTCTTATGGCTGTTGCTCCAACTAATTCCTTCTTTATGAACTCCAACATTGGTTCTACAATAGTATCAACATGACCAAGAGTAATATAAGAAGTCATCACCAACTCCTCCTCAGTAGGCACGATCCATGGATGCACAACTTATAAAAAAAAAGACAGATGCATTTAAATCATATAATATAATAATTTTTACAGTTGGGCTACATTTCAAAAAAAAGACCCATCTGTTGCATAGTTTGCAGTATATGGTTAAAATTCGTTTGAGTCTGCTTCAGAGAAACAGAGCAACACATGGATAATCTGATGCAAAATATCAATCATCTGTTGCAACAGTTGCACAAGACGGGTAATCTGTTATGTAACAGATGATCTGTACATCGTAAAAGATGAATGATATATTATCAGATTAAACATCTGTTGCATAATTTTCAGTAGATGATTAATCTTTTAGGAGTCGGGTTCAGAGAACCAAAGCCACAGATGGGTAATCTGATGCAAGATATACCCCGTCGTAACAAATGTCCCATCTGGTGCATCAGATATAGCATCTCATGCACCAGTTATAACATCTGTTCAATATCTTTCTTATCTTTAAGTTGAATTATTTTACTTGAAGAAGACGTACTGCATTATCCGGAGGGTTAAAGAGATCAGTCTCCTTAATATTGGTGTTGCTCTTTGGAGCCAACCACCTAAACATCCTTGGATGAGAAACTTCATCTGGGTAATCCATTAACTGCCTTCGGAGGGAAGGAATGACTTCAAATGCCCAAGCCTAAAAAGTGTAAACAGGAAGCAAGAAAAAAAAATCATACTAACTATATTCAATATAAATTAATGAATGAGTACAATTAGTGATTAATTTTACCATGAAAGTCCAAGGAAAGCCGTATAATTTGGTCCTCTTTCTCTTTCTGACTCTCCAATTCCTCCTCTTTCTCACTTTCATTTTCTTCATCACCATCTATGGACCCTTGTCCACCTCCCTCAACGTTGTTTTCACATCTCTCCTCAGCTTCACTTTTCCCTGATTGATATTGTTCAGGAAGCTCCTCCGAATCCCTCTGTACTGTAGCCTTTTTTTTGAGTGGTCAGACGTTGATCCACTTTCACTTTTTTTTTCTTTTGGGAGACATGTTTTACCTACAGACAAAGAAAAATAAAAATTACATTACAGTTGATGTATGCATATATTTTAAAAAATATATTACAAACAACACGAATACCGACACATCAACAGCCACCACCAAAACACCACCAACCAATGCCAACAAACAAACAAACACCACAAATACCGACACCACCATAAACACCACCAACCAATGCCACCACCGGTGCCACCATGATGACCACAAACACCACCACCACCACCACCACCATCCAACTATACCACGACAATCAACGGAACACTGCGACGGAAACTAGGGATTTCTCGAGTTCTTCCTATGATTTTACCATCAAAACTCAAAATTGTAAACCCATTCTCGAAGATAATACAACTAAAAGTTTTATTTTTCAGTATTAACTTAAAAGCCCTTATTTTTTAGAAAAAAAAACAAATATAGAGCTCTTCTCGAACTTTGTTGCCTACGAAGACAAAGAAAACGACTGATACAAGAAGAATGATGTCGAAAATAACACCTATGTGGTCGGAAATGAGAAGAAAAGCTATTTGTTGTGGAGGGTTAAGCAAATCTGTTGAGTAGTTGTTGTCTGTACTGTATTGTTGAGTGATAATGAGAGAGAAAGAGCCAAACCTCCAGATTTGAAATGATGAAACGTTTTGTATGGGTTGATTTGTATTTTGGAAAAGAATGACAAGTAGTTTTGAAAATGTTAATTTGGTCCGAAATGATCTTAATTATTTTTAAAATCATAAAATATATGCGTAATTTTTAAAATCATATAAAAATAATTGAAGTTGTAGTTGACTGAGTACTCTAGGAGGTGACCCTTTGAAAACTAACCCCTGGTCCTAGATTAATCAATTTAGGAGTCTAACATATGAACTCAATTGAAATTGTAAAAAACAAATGTTCAACATGTTGCGTCAGATTTCTCATCTGTTGTAAATTATCAATCAGATTAGGTAATAACAGATTACGAATCTAATGTAAATTATCAAACAGATTAAGTCATCTGTTGTGACAGATTACCCATCTGTTGTAAATTATCAAATGGATTGTCATATGTCACAACAGATTACCCATATGTTGTAAATTATCAAATAGGCGCTGCCATCTGTTGTGGCTGACCCTATGAGAACTCACCCCTAGTCCTAGATTAATCGATAGTTTACCTTATGAGAACTCACCCCTAGTCCCAGATTATTCAATCAAGGTATTAGTACCCTAGTCCTAGATTAATCAATTAAGGTATTAGTCTAACATATGAGGTAGTAAGAATAGGTTTGGCTCAGAGTGATCGATCGTCGACTCTGGTCGGGAGGAACACAGTACCGTTTCATCATGCAATTAACAAAAGACTCAATTGAAGTTGTAGTTGGCCCTATGAGAACTTATATTCAATTAAGGTATTAGTCTAACATATGAACTCAATTGAATTATATATAAACAAATGCTCAACCTGTTGCAACAGATGTCTTTTCTGTTGGATCAAATTAAACAGATTATGTAATCTGTTGCAACATATTACAAATCTGTTGTAAACTATTAAACATATTAAGTCATCTGTTGCAATAGATTACCCATCTGTTGTAAATTGTCAAATGGATTGAGTCATATGTTGCAATAGATTACCCATCTGTTGTAAATTATCAAATAGGCGTTGTCATCTATTGTAGTTGACATTATGAGAACTCACCCCTAGTCCTAGATTAATCAATTAAGGTATTAATTGGACATATAAGGTAGTAAGAATCGATTAGGCTTAGAGTAATCGATCGAAGACTCTTGTCGGGAGGAACGCAGTCCCATCTCATCATGCATTTGCCAAAAGACTCAATTGAAGTTGTAGTTGACCCTATGAGAACTCACCCCTAGTCCCAGATTATTCAATTAAGGTATTATTTGAGCATACGAGGTAGTAAGAATCGGTTCATCTCAGAGTCATGGATCGATGACTCTTGTCGGGAGGAATGCAGTATCGTCTTATCATGCAATTGCCAAAAAACTCAATTAAAGTTGTAGTTGACCCTTTGTGCCCATTCATCCATCCCTAATTCCACCTAGATCAATGTAGGTACTATTATTAATCTTAAAATTAAGTTAATGAGAACACATTTCAACTCAGAGTGATCGATCGACGACTCGAGTCGGGATGAACGCAATACTAATACCATGCAAATGCAACAACTCAATTGGATTTGTAATTGACCCTGTGAGCTTATTCATTCATCCCTCGTTCCACCTAGATCGAAGTAGGTACTATTATTAATCTTAACATTAAGTTAATGAGGAGCTCATTCTTTCATCTCTAGTTCATCCTAAATCAATTGCAATGAAATCTGTTGCAACAAACAATTGAGCTGTTGGAGAATTTCAAATAGATAATAATATCTGTTGCAACAGATGATATTTTTTATTTAATTATCAAATAGACATTTGCATCTGTTATGCCGGATGACGTAGGTGTTGGAAATTTTCAAACAGATATTAATATTTGTTGTAACAGATGACGTTTCTGATATAGTTATCAAATGGCATTTCTATCTGTTGTCATAGATAACTGAGCTGTTGGGATTTCTCAAATAGATATCTAAATCTGTTGCAACAGACGATATATCTGTTTGAAAATCTTTTTGTTTTCTTTTAATTTTAAAGCAAGCTACTGTCCGGGTAGATAAAGTAGTAGTACTACTAAAGGAGGTAAAAAATATTTCTTGGATAACTCAAAAATCTCATTGAGTAGTCTTGTCCTGTTTTTTCAATGTCACCCGTTTTCTTCCTCGTGCCCCTCAAATTATTAGTGAATATTAATTAATGAAAATTGAAACCCCTAATACTTCTTCCTTTTCATATTGACTTGGCACTCCCATCAAGAAAATATTAATTAAGGGTTTATTTTACTACCAAATTAGTCTTATTAATTATACTTTGTAAATATAAATTTGAATAAATACACTTTGTTTATTCATTTAATATTAAGGGTAGTACATCTAGAAATTAGAATTATCTCATCTCTCCCCTCCTCTCCTTCAGCCCTAAATCTCTCATTTTTTTCTTTCTATCCTCTTTAGGGTTATCACAACCTTTTTTTTCTCTCCTCTTTCTCAGAAATTTTTGTTCGGATCTAAACCGATCGATATTCATATCTTATATTCCTCGACTAAAATTATTGTTTTGACCCCCTTTTGACATTGTATGATATGATTCACTATTGCTCTTTCATTCTCGTCTTCTTCTTGCAACTTTATTTACATCTTTTTATTTATTTAATTACTATTTTCCCATATCATATTTATTTAAAAAATTTGAAGGAACTTTTAATTGTTGAATAAACATACCGAGAATTTTTATTATAAGATGCGAAAAAAATCATCATTTGGGAGAAGTTTAAAAGCCTTGTTGGCAGTATCATTTTTTTTGTATGTATTTTGTTTGTTTCTTTGTTGTTGATGTTGTTATTGATGTTGTTGGTGGGGCTGGCATTGCTGGAACTTGTGGTATGGTGTTGTTGGTGGGTTTGGCATTGTTGAAACTTGTGGTGTGGTGTGGTTTAGACGGTGGGTACTTCTTAGCTTAAAAATAGTGGAGTCCGAATAATCAACACAAGGAGTAAGGGAGAAAAAAATAAAAAGTTTAAAGTGAATAAGAAGAGAAGAGTTGGTTACCAAAATTTAAAAAATATGTGCTGAGTGGGAATTGAACTCAAGACCAAAAGAAATAAATAGTCTTAAGCACCCATAAACAACAACTAGGCTAACCAAACAACTCTTACTATGGGTGCTCACTGATTATATTATATACGTTTTTTTCTTTATTTCCACATACATATACAAAGTTCGATACGAGTTCAATCTGTGCTCGCGCACCCGGAGGACTCCATGTGGGTCCGTCCCTTGTTGTTGATGGTGTTGGAACATAGGATATATGTTTCTTTGTAGTTGATGATGTTGTTGAAATAAATGTTGTTGTTTTCTTTGTTGTTGATGTTTTTGATTTGTTGTTTGTAGTTTATGTTGTTGTTGATGTTGCAACAAACGGAGCAACTGATGGAAAAAATCAAACCACCAGCAAGGCTTTTATGTATTCCAACAGACTCCATATCTGTTGCATCAGACTCCATATCTGACTCAACAGACTCCACATCTGACGCAAACTATCCGAGATTTATGTGTTGTGTGTGTTACTTAAATAAAACTGGTGAATTTATTAATATGTAAATTAAAAAAAATGGATCTACATACAACATTTTATTTTATTGTTGTATTTCCGAAAGAAACAGAATGGTAATCTGTTGCAAAATATATTCCACCTGTCAGATAACTTACAACATATGGACAATCTGTTGCAACAGATGTATATATCAGTTTGCTTTTCCATTAGCTGTGGCGTCTGTTGCAACTTGCTAATCATCTGTTTATTCAATTTCATCGAGAGCAATAGATTTTTCTAAACACTTCTTGGCCAAACTCAATTTTTGCTCTTGGACTGCTTCTCTTTTTTTCTTTGCATCCTTCAAGCTGGCCTCCAAATTCAATTTTTGCCCTCAATCCAATAGCAAAAATTTAGTTTGGTTGAAGAATGCAAAGAAAAAAAGAGAAGCAATCCAAGAGCAAAAATTGAATTTGGCCAAGAAGTGTTTAGAAAAATCGATTGCTCTCGATGAAATTGAATAAACAGATGACTAGCAAATTGCAACAGATGTCACAGCTAAAGGAAAAGCAAACTGATATATCCATCTGTTGCAACAGATTGTCCATATGTTGTAAGTTATCTGACAGGTGAAATATATTTTGCAATAGATTACCAATCTTTATCTTTCGGAAATACAACAAAAAGATAAAATATTGTATTTAGATCCATTTTTTTTCTTTCTAATTTACTAATTAATAAAGTCACCAGTATTATTTAAGTAACACACACAACACATAAATCCCGAATAGTTTCAGCAATATTGCATTAAATCCCGAATAGTTTGCTAATTATATTTTATTCCAAAATTTCGAATTGTGATACAGATGTTAAGCAGTGATACATATAGCATATGTATCACTAGTAAATATGAATCTGGTATTTTATGTAATTTTTTAAAACATTAAGGGATATTGTGTAATATGGTGTCTTAAATATGGGATTTGTGTAATTTTTCCTTTTAGGGGATATGAACAGTCGTGGCTTTTTGTTTGACTAAGTCCAGTCCCTTCCAATTCTCAATCATTTTATAAATAGGTCCCTCCGGCCTCCTCACTCACTCTCGTTCATTCTAATATACTTACAATACTAATATGTCAAATTCAGATTCGTACAAGAAGGCTCATATCGAGTCCTTGCAGGAATTTCAAAGGCAGTTTGATGAACTCCAGAGGGATTTGGCCAACTTCCGAGCAAGGCTGAGGAGGGCCCTGCTGCTGCTGGATGAAAATTGTCAGGTTGTCAATAATATTAGTAATAATAATAATAATTAGGTTATGTTTTTTCTTTCTTTTAGTGTATGTATTTTCCTTTTTTATATCCGATCTACCTATAAGGGATTCAAAAAAATCCATGTATATGTTTGGTTTGGTTTGGTTTGGTCGATTTTAAATTTTTAATTCTTATTCAATAGTTAATTATCATTTTATTTATTCCCTATTCAAAACATGTAGCGGTTGGAGTTAGGGATGCGGTCATGATGAGAAATTCTCCTAAAAATGGTTCGTTAATAAATAATAAGGAACTAAATAATATTATAATCGTAAAAGAAAGATTATTTAATTTGAAAAAAGTCACAACATTGGATTAATTTAATTAAGATATATATATGATGATATGATTTTTAAGAAAAAAGTTAATGAATAGTCGTGACTGTGACTTTTGTCTAAACACATTCAATAAACAAACAAAAATAAAAAATGCTTTTGATGCATCAAATTCCTCATTTGTTGCGACTTATGAATCAGTTAGAAGAAATCAAAAAAGCTCCTTAAACAGATGGTCGATTTATAGCAACAGATGGTATATCTGTTGAAACAGATGTGTTATCTGATGCAATAGATATACAATCGGTTGCCATAACTCAATTAATAAAAATGGCTATTAAAGAAACAAAAAGATTAAGTCTCAAGTCACCACCAGCTTGATTTAATTAAGTCATTTCTTTTCACAGAAAAGAATAAGGAAATAAATGATAAACATAATTTAAACTGTAAAAAACTCACCAGAAATATTCTTGTTTTTAAATCTTCTTTATTAATTTATATAATTAAAAAGTCATAAAATTTGAATGTCATGAAGATAAAAAAAATTTAAAAGATATATATATATTATATGTTGCAACAAATATATTATCTGATGCAACAGTTGAACTATTTGTTGCAACGGATGATATATCTATTGTAATAGATGATTTATCTGATGCAACAGATATATAATCTATTGTGCAACTCAGTGTAAAAAATAAACGGTTGCTGGAAAGAACTAATTATTTTAATAATTATAAAGCTAAGCTTCAAGATGAAAAGTCACGACCTATCATAATATTGATTAATTTAATTAAGTCATAACTTTTTACAGTAATCAAGAATGTCATTAATAAATGAAGGTGAACAGTTGTGCCTTTAAATCTGCTTTATTAATTTATATAATTAAAAAGTTAGAAAATTTGGATGTCATGAAGATAATATATTTTTTTAAAAATATATATATATTATATGTTGCAACAGATATATTATTTGATGCAACAGGTTATCTATTTTTTGCAAATCATGATATATTTGTTGTAACAGATGATTTATCTGATGCAACAGATATATTATCTGTTGTCCAAGTCGGTGTAAAAAAAACGATTCCTGAAAAGAACTAATTATTAATAATAATAAAGCTGAAAAGTCATGATCTATCATAATATTGATTAATTTAATTAAGTCATAACTTTTTACAGTAATCAAGAATGTCATTAATAAATGGAGGTGAACATTTGTGCCTTTAAATCTGCTTTATTAATTTATATAATTAAAAAGTTAGAAAATTTGGATGTCATGAAGATAATATATTTTTTAAAAATATATATATATTATATGTTGCAAAAGATATATTATCTAATGCAACAGGTTATCTATTTTTTGCAAATCACATGATATATTTGTTATAACAGATGATTTATCTGATGCAACAGATATAATATATGTTGTCCAAGTCGGTGTAAAAAAAATGGTTCCTGGAAAGAACTAATTATTAATAATAATAAAGCTGAAAAGTCATGACCTATCATAATATTGATTAATTTAATTAAGTCATAACTTTTTACAGTAATCAAGAATATCATTAATAAATGGAGGTGAATAGTTGTGCCTTTAAATCTGCTTTATTAATTTATATAATTAAAAAGTCAGAAAATTTGGATGTCATGAAGATAATATATTTTTAAAAATATATATATATATTATATGTTGCAACAGATATATTATCTGATGCAACAGGTTATCTATTTATTGCAAATCATGATATATCTGTTGTAACAGATGATTTATCTAATGCAACAGATATATTATCTGTTGTCCAAAATAGTGTAAAAAAAATGATTCCTGAAAAGAATTAATTATTATTAATAATAAAGCTAAAAAGTCTTGACTTATCATAATATTGATTAATTTAATTAAGTCATAACTTTTTACGGTAATCAAGAATGTCATTAATAAATGGAGGTGAACAATTGCGATTTTTTGTCTAACTCATTCAAGTTCAATCCTCTATAAATAGGTCCCTCCTTACTCAATCGTTCGTTCTACTACACACTATTTATTCCTCGCTCTTGTTACACCTTCAACTACTTTCTCTTCAAGGACTTGATAGCTTTTTCCTGTCTCTGGTAAGTTTTTTTCTTGATTTTTGTGTAAATATACGTTGTATTACATTACATTCGAATTCTTTCTTTTCTTTACTTTTGTGTTTACGTGTGTGTTTTGTCAACTTATGCATTTTTTAGATATGGCTGATCCTGTGTGGGATGTCGCTATTTTACGAGACGTCATGAGGGAACTGCAGAAGGAGGTTCATGACCTGCATTGAGAGTTGGCCGCCGTCAGAGTAAGGATGCTGCGAAGGGCGCTGCTGCTGCCCTTTGAAGATTGGTCGGCTGACCATACAAATAATAATGATGTTAATAATGATGATAATAATAATTAAGCTTTTTTTTCTGTTATCTATGTATTTTTTTTGTTTGTTTTATAAAAAATTATGTTTGATGCACTTGAATTTTTATTTCTTATTTAATTTTCGTGTTGTCTATTTCTATCTCTTAACGAATGACATGTCTACAATT
Source organism: Capsicum pubescens (assembly GCA_030864215.1). Taxonomy (NCBI): domain Eukaryota; kingdom Viridiplantae; phylum Streptophyta; class Magnoliopsida; order Solanales; family Solanaceae; genus Capsicum; species Capsicum pubescens. The sequence continues at coordinate 21,842,019 of CM061543.1, forward strand.
AAGGAGTAATTTAATTCCAGTATCAATAGCAAGAACATATGAGTTATCTGTTAGGTTTTGTGTGTGACAGGAGCTGTATTTTGTTGTTCAAAACATATTAGTAATTTGATGAAACAGATTATTTATCTGTTGAAACAGATTACTAATCTGGTGCAACAGAATACCCATCTATTCGATTCATAATCATATTACGGGCACCTAGAACCCTTAAACATGAATCCAACATGAGTCTACTGTTACAACAAAACATTTATCTGGTGCCGCAGATAATGGATCTATTTAAAAAAATTGCTCTTGTATTGCATTCATGTTCACGTGCAAACTATTGTTGAAAAAACAACACACTAGCAGTTACCTAGATTCAACTAAAAAGCATAATCTGACTTACCAAAGTCTCCTCTCAAGTAAATTTTAAAGTTGAAAGTGATTTACGAAATAAAATTTGACATAAGAATTTGGTCAAAGAGCAGCAGTTGGGGTAACAACAACAACAACAACAATGGTCAACAAGAAAAATATGAAGTTGATAATGAAGTATAAGATGATGATAATGAATCAGAAGATGATGAATAAAGCAGCAACAACAATGAACAATAAATATCGCGAAGAGAGATAAAATAACAACGGATGAGGAGAGAGAAAAAGACGTCTTTTTTCCCTTCGTTCCCCGTTATATATTAACTAACATTTGAATCAAAGTGTAAATTTAAAAACTTGTGGGTTATTTAAAAAAATTTCAAACTTTCTTAAACCATAATGAAGTAATTGTCACATCTACTTAATTATTAAGACTTATGTCACCTACACCTCATTTTAAAACTCTTTTGTCACCTATGACCCAAACTCCCTAGTTATAAGGTTTCCTACTTCCGGCACTAATTTTGAAGTCAATGAAGAAGATAATAAAAAAAAAAAAGGGACACTAACATGAGTAAATATCCTAGAATTCATGGGACTAAACAACAATAATAATATCTCGTAAATCTCATCAAATGATTTTGAAAAAAATAAAGCATACACAGAGTGTCTCGTTTATTTCTCAATTTAAGCAATTGTCTAGGACCTCATACTTATGAGAACCCCATATTTTTATAAATAGCTAGTTATATACTATTTTATAAAAGTTGTTAAAATATTTTGTTAGTATAAAAAAGAAAAATAACTCATAATTTTTGCAAAAGCAGAAAAACTAAGTGAATTTTAAGTAGAATATTCCTTAGCATAACATTTAAAAGATTTCTTTTTCTATTTCTCCAAAGTAAAGCATCAAATACCCCTGACTATAACCAAATGTGCGATACACTTCAACTTCACTGGAGTCCTATTACCTCATTTAACTAAATTTTAGTGTATTTTTGTCAACCTTTTTAGCTGACGTGGCATCATTGATGTGAGCCTCATTTTATGTTAAAAAGGTGTCACATCAACACAAAAAAAGATAACAAAAATATGCTAAAATTGAGTTCAGTAGATTAATAGGACTCTATGAAATTGGACTGTGTCATAACAACTCTCACCATAATTCTGGAGGTTCTCGATGCTCATCTCTTTCTCAAACATGGCTCAACTTGGCCATAAATTTAACTTCATATATAAACAAATCCCAAGTAAGGGTGTCTAACGGACCGGGCCGGGCCAACCCGGAACCGGCCCTCCCATTTTACCCAGGTTCCGGGCCGATGACGAGCCGGGTTTGGGGTTAACCGGGCCGGGCCGGGCTGGGCCGGGTCAAACAGTAAAAAAATTAAAACCCACCCGAACCCGGCCCACTTAACCCAATCCGGTCAAACCCACCAAGACCCGGTCAAACCCGGTTAAAAACCGGTCAAACCCGTTTAAAAAATAAATAAAAAATCCAATATACACTATATACACTCCAATATACAATATATATTTTTAAAAAAAATATATAAAGTATAAACAATTACACATATATACGTACCATTCAATATATAATTATATATGACTATACGTACTACTTTAAATAAAACATATGCTATAATAGTATAATATATATATATATATACACTACAATATATATATATATATATATACTAATTTATAAAACATATACACATGTATACGTTAAATATATACTACTTTAGAAGATATATACACATATATATGCACCATTCAATATATATGTACTACTTTAAATAAAATATATACTACAGTATAGTGATATACATATATATATATACAACAATATGTATATATATATAGTTACATACTAATTTATAAAACATATACACTTGTATACTTTAAAGATATACGTCTATAGAAGATATATACACATATATACGCACCATTCAATATATATGTACTACTTTAAAAAAAAGTATATACTACAATATATATACTAATTTATAAAACATAAAGTAATGTATACGTTAAATATACACGTCTATAGAAGATCTATTCACATATATACACTCTATTCTATGTATATGTAATACTTTAAATGAGATATATACAATATATATACATTACAATATATATTTGTATAGTTATATACTAATTTATAAAATATATACACATGTATACGTTAAATATACACGTCTATAGAAGATCCATTCACATATATACACTCTATTCTAAGTATATGTAATACTTTAAATGAAATATACTATAATGTATATACATTACAATATATATTTGTATAGTTATATACTAATTTATAAAACATATACACATGTATACATTAAATATACACTTCTATAGAAGATATATACACGTGTATACGCACCATTAAATGTATATATACTACTACTTATAAAATATACTACATTTTATATACATTACAATATGTATAGATATACTTATATACTAATTTATAAAACATATACACATGTATACATTAAATATACACTTCTATAGAAGATATATGAACAAATATACAAAACATATGCTACTTAATATAATAAATTAATAATATTTGGTAGTAAATTAATAATATATTAGAAGTAAGTTTTTAATTTAAAGTAGAAAACTAGAAATTCAATTTAAAATTTTAAATCGTTAAATAAAAAAAAATAAAAAACAACGACTAAGGAGTGAATGAATTTGGGGAATTTTATTGATTGCAAAATGATCCAAAATTTATAATTTACATGAATGAAAAATCTATAAATTATGCATCATTTTTTCCAACTCATTCATGTTAATATTAATGGGAACTTGCATAGGATAATCGAAGTCAACGGGGGAAAAACCATGCATTGGACTTGATTCTGCGGAGTTCTCCCGTGAAGTCATAATTTCTTCAAGTTTCAGCTCGTCGCTCGGCTCCGGTTCCATTCCTTGGTTTCTTCTTTCCGCTCTAATCCAATCTCTGAGGCAAACTAGAACATTCATTCCATTGCTTCCCAATGAGTGTTGGTTGTCTCCAAGCTGCTGTCGTCCCTGACTGAAGGCGCTCTCTGATGCAACGGTTGACATTGGAACATTCAAGATATCTCTAGCTAATCTTGAAAGCACAGGATATTGTGATTATTATTCCTCCACCAATCCAGCGTGTTGATCCGTCGTCTGCGATCCTCTGGTGCCGTCCGAAGATAATATTTCAGCTTTTCCCGATAAGTTGATGTGTAAGTTTTCTCATCAACACTGTTCCAACAATTTAAATCATAAAACGAATCAGAAAAAACACTATGTGCCGGCCTTTTAGAAGATGATGGCTCCTCGGGAGGATGAGGAGCGACAGTTGGAGTGATATTTGTAGGTAAGGCTGAATCAAATAAATCAGCATAGTGATTATATAATTTTTCTATATAATCCTTTGCATCAGTCGTAGCCGTCCACAAATCAGGCTGTACTTGTTCAGAATCATGGTTAGTATTTATTTCTAAGTTAGTATAAATAAGAGTACTAAAGTGGCACATATGATTATATTTCATGCACGGATTTAGCATAGCACCAACCAAGTAAATAGGGGGAATCGGGAAAAAATATTTTTTAAATTTTGTAAACATGGCGCCAACAGCTTCTTTATAACCTTCTTTACTTTTATATTGTTGGAGCAAACCAGAAATATCGGCTATATATGCCAAAATATTACAAACAGTAGGATAGTAAGCATCGGAAAATTCAACCGTAGCTACATAAATTTTTTCTAAAAACTTAACAAGATCATTAATTACAACCCAATCAGAATTATGTAGCATGCAATTAGCAGAATCAGCAAATGAACCGCAATGTTGGTTAAAAGCTAGTGTAATAGGAATTCTATATTTATAACAAGTTTTTAGAAATTCATACATAGAATTCCATCTAGTATCAATTTCCTCAGGCATCAAAATCGGTGTAAGTCCATTTTCTTGACATTTAAGTTTAAATTCTCTAATTCTCGATCTACGATTATTTCCTTGAATAAAACCAACGGCAAGACGAATTTTTTCAATATAAAGCTCAAAAAACTCAAGACCATCTTTTACAATTAAATTATATATATGACATGCACACTTAATATGAAAAATTTCAGGCAAGGGTGGAGATAGCGTAGATTTTATTTTTGTTATAGCAGTCTTGTTGTTAGAAGCATTATCAAAAGCAATACATAAAATTTTATTTTCTATACCATAATATCCGGCAATTTTAACAATAGAATTAGCAATAAATTGTCCAGTATGTTTACGATCTTCATCATATAAAAAAGCAAGAATACGTTTTTGCATCACGAAATTACTATCCATCCAATGACAAGTAACGGTTAAATAATCATTTTTATTTACAGCACGACCAAGATCAGAAGTTAGGGACAATCTACATTGAATATTTTTTAATAATGTTGATAAATAAAAACAATATTGTTAATGGAGTCTAAAAATATCAGACCGACAAGTAGTTCTAGGAATACCATTAAACATAGAATTATAAATTGCTTGTATATAACGAATAAAAGCATCAGAAGAAGGAAAACTAAAAGGCAAACAACCCACAGCTACCATTTTAGCTATTTCTTCCCTGTCCCTCAATTTATTATACTTTTTCGCTACTTGACCGGTTGTTGGGTCCATTCTAGTTTGTGTTGACCCACCAACATCCCCACCACCTTTTGCAATATTTAACTCTCTTTTGTGATCTTCAGCTATATGTCTCGTTAACGTACCCGTACCCCCTTGCTTGCCTCCACTTCTATGCTTATATATTTGTTGACAAATATTGCACTGCACTTCAATATCTGATATACGTTCAAAAAATTGTCATGCAATACTAGTTCTTTTACGAGGTTTTGGGGCACTGGGAGGACGGGAAGGGAGATTAACTGATTCAGATCTAACGTTAGCATCTCCTACTGCGGGTGTTTCAGCAATATTTTCATTATCTTCGTCTAAATTAACTGCATCTACTTCATTTTCTTCTTCTATACCGTAATTTTCCTAAGCTTCTACATAATCCATATCGTGAGCACCTACACCTATTTCTTCCTCAAAAGGTGTACCAAGCGGTACCGGAGGCGAGGACACACGGGTATATCTATTACTTGAACTACCTCTACCGCTAGTAATTCGCTTTTTACTACCACTACCGCTTCCGGGACAAAAAATTTTAACACCTTTAGCAGCGAGGTTTTTTAATTTATCCATAATATAAATTAAATTAAACTAAAAATATTCAAAATACACAAATATAATAAAATTAAATATTAAACAATTAATACAATAAATAAAAATTAAACGTAAGAGATGGAACGACAATACCAAATTTTGGAAGTATCCGAAGATTGCGACTTTAGAAACTTCCGCTCGTACTTTGTAAACGAAAATTAAAAAATTAAAGTGAACACTTTAAGAAATTAAATATATTGAGTATTAGAGAATTGAGAATTGAGATTTGAGAGAGAATGAGATTTGAGAGAGTGAAAAATTATGTGAAAAATGATTTGAAGTTGTAGGGTATTTATAGATTTTTTTTGGGGATTAAAAAATATTTTTTAAAGTTTTTTTTTTTTTATTAAATGGGCCCAAACTAGCCGTTTGGACCCAAAAACGGCTATATAGCCGTTGGGCCAACGGCTAGTTTGGCCCAAAATCAATTTTTTTCCGGGCCGGGCCGGGCCGGTTAACCGACGGGCCTGGATCGGGCTTGATTCGGGCCGGGTTAACCGGGCCCATTTTAACAAAAAAAACGGCCCGGGACCTGGAACCCTAACGCCCTAGGGCTTACCGGGACGGGTCAAACCAGGCCGAGTTAGCTAATCGGGTCGGATCGGGCCGGGTTGACCCGGCCCGTTGACACCCTTAATCCCAAGTGCCATTATGAGGAAAAACAATGGTATTTACACAGGTTATGAGGAAAAATATGATGGTGAGTGGAACTCCAAAATCCTTTCTTGTGCTCTTAATCACTCATATGAAAATACAAAGTATACGTTCTAAAAAATTTAAAGGAGTAAAAGTAGAATAACTTATCTATTTGTATCCGAGTGGTTACTATTTACGCTTAATATACTAGCCACAAATTAATTTTTCTACTTGGTGTGCTGAGTTTAAGCTATCTAGTGCTTAATAAATTGCAATTATTTTCAAATTTCACTAACCAAATTATATTTTGAATTCATCCAGAAGTTGGGTTATCTTCCTCCTTTCACATTTTCTATAGAAAGGAGGGAAACAAAAAATGATGAATAATCCAATTTCTTCTCTTGTTATTTTATTTTCTTTGTTAATCTTTACTTGTTTATGTGAAATAACTACAAAAGCAGACAATGACGATGCTAAGGTACATTTTAGATATTCTTGAATTTAATTTTATTTGATTTTCTCAATTTGTTACCATCTCAAAAAATGCAACCCCAGCCGGTGACTAAAGTTCTCACTATATGCAAGGTCGAAAAGAATCAAACCGTAAGAATTTATTCGGTGCAACCTTACTTCATCATATTACTAATTTCTCTTATCATGTTAATCTATCAATACATAATAAAGTAAGCGAAAAATAAATGAAATAAATAATCAATTTTCCGTTAAATATTTTCTAAAATAACAAATATATTTAAATAATTATTTTTAACAAACGTAATAACTGAAGTGAAATAGAGGGAGTAGTATTTTTGACGATGTGAATGATTGATTTAAAAAGGTAGCTTTCTTCTGATTTATAGAATATTCTTTCATTTGATTATTGATCATATCGAATATTAATCTCTCTCATTAATTTTTTTGGTTTGTTTTCTATGGTATTTTTTGATCTATAGTTTTACATCGTCTACTAGAGGACACAAGCCTCATCATGATCATGAACTTTTAGGTCAAGTAATTGGGAGGTATGCATGTTTTTTATATAATCAATGAAATAACTAATGAAATTTAGTAGATTACTATTTTAACTAAATTTCTTATTAAAGCTTATCATAGAAACAGTTACCTCTAATTACCTACAAATGACCTCATTGCAAAATATTATTTCCTGTATTTCATTCTTTAAAAGTTAAATCGTATTTTCTTGTTATGCAGCAAAGAAGAAGCTAAAAAATTGATGGTGTATATAGTTATAGGCATGGCTTCTCTGGATTCGCTGCTGCTAAGCTTACTTATTCTCAAGCCAAACAAATTGAAGGTATTTTAATTCTCTGTTGTCACACATTTTTACCTTAAATACTAGCAGATAATTATAAAAAAAAATAGAAGGAAATAAAAAATAATTTTATGAAAATTTAGGGTTTTATTCATTATATGACTCTTAGTTGCTATATGTGTTGTAATTGTATTTCAGAATTACCTGATGTGGTTCAAGTTATACCAAATCATTTTTACAAGACTCATACGTCAAGGAGTTGGGACTTTTTGGGTCTTTCTAAGCATGACCCTAATAGTCTTGTCAACAAAACAAATCAGGGTGATGGAATAATTATTGGCATATTAGATTCAGGTTAAGTATCTCCCTTTTTCTTTTTTACATTTTTTTGTTTTTTTTCTTAATCCAATAAAATTTGTCTGCAACTAATAATCTTGTTAAAAAAGGATTTAAATATTATGCACAAATAATATTGTAAAAAAATAATTTTAGATTATTGATGTAATTTATCTTGTTATAATAGAATAATCAATAATATTTCTTATAGGTTGCAATGCTAAAGAGAATTATCTTCAAAAATCATGATATTTTACGTATTGTGTGCATAGAGCTCTAAAAGAACTAGCAACATTTTGTAGGTATTGCATGGGGAGATAATTCGATAGCTTTTAATGATAAAGGCCTAGGTCCAATTCAATTCCATCTCGATGGAAAGGTATCTGCAAATCCGAAGGCAATTTCACCGCCACAAAATATTGTAATCGAAAAATCATTGGAGCTCGTTGGTACATAAAAGGAGCGATGGAAGATAACGAACTAAGCCAAACAATGGTTGAAAAATTATATAAATTATCACCATTAGATGATAATGGGCATGGTACTCATGTTGCATATACCGCTGCTGGTTCTTATATTAACAATGTGGAATACCATGGTTTTAATATGGGAACAACACGAGGAGGAGCACCACTTGCACGGTTAGCTATGTATAAGGTATCATCATTGAATTGCTTGTGCATTTATCTTTCTCAAGTAAAAGTTTAAAGTAATTCTTGTGGTAACACTGTAAACATTAACATAGACAAACACAACCATCATCAGTACATCCTAAGATCACCTCAGTCATCCTTACCTTTAAAACTGAAGCCTCAGATATTAAAGTAGCTACAAATTAAAGTTAATCTCAGTATGCCTCTACATCTGGTTATTTTCTTTGCTAGATATGAAAGTTCTAGCCTATTAATTAGTTCCTAGTTGGTCTGTGCTATAACTTCCTCAGCATATACAAATTGTCCTCTAAACACCTTTCCATTGCGAGCCTTCCAAGTGTGATATACCAGTGCCCCCATAAGGCAGCAACAACTTTCTTTGGAATACAAGGCTAATGCTTCTCTCACCATGCACGTTACACAAAGAGATGTTGTGTTGTCACCTCACCAGATAAACCACATAAACAAAACAACAATCTGGATCGTCTACAAGGACATTCAGCTTGAGCGGCCTCCTCTTAGTCAGTAGCCTGTATTTACTAGCCAACCACACAATAAATCTATGCTCAGGCTGAGCAGCTTCGGTCCATATCAACCTAGCAATGTTCAACTTCCTCTGAGCTCCCATAAGTTCCATATAGCCTTTTTAATGAAGTATTTACCTCATTTTGTTAAAGTATATCTCCCCTAATTATACCAGGCTCATGCTTTCCTTTAATGAGTTTAATCTTCCAATACAGTTGTAGCTCTGAGGATGTTTATGATCTCATATTGTTACATCATCCTTCAAATATATGCCATGTACCTATATCACCCACAAAAAATGTTTATCTACAACTACTTGCCACAATAACTTCCTAACAATAGTAGGTTCCGTGTCCTACTTTAAGCCTCCCATCGCATTTAGGAACACATAGTGGCTCTTATGATACTAAATTAATTTCCCTCTTCTCTTTATTTCTTCCTTCATAAGAATTGACTACCCCATTTGTCCACCACAAACACAACAGTTCAGAAGTTAAAGATGGAAAATAATACAAGTATAAATAACATAAATACCAACCCTTTTGGAAGTAATTACACTCTCTCCCACTTTTTAGTTACTTTACCCTCTCTCCCTATTAATATACATAACATAGCCGACATATACATAACATTCTATATATATATATTGGGATTTTTGTAATATATTTAGGGAATTGGGATTTTTTGTAATATTGGAAACATAAGTTGTGTATTTGTGTAATTTTTAGATAATAATGGTAATAATTTGCAGCTTCCCAGCATAACTTGGCATAACACCAAGAAGTAGCGACTCTTCTAGTTTTTTATCTGTCACGAATTGACAATTCATTTTAATCCACTTCTTAAGGATCCTTGTTTGAAACCAGTCATTTCTAATATCTCTGATTCAACACTATCCTTCATGCTTGTTATAAGATGCTAGACTTGTCCATGTTTGCTATCAAACCCGAGACTGCACTAAATTGTTGTAGAGCTTCAATCACTCTAAACACAAATTTCTTCTCTCTTTTGCAAGAAATCATTAAATTATCAGCAAAAATCAAATAACTCAACCTCAATCCTCTACGCTTGGGATGAAACTTAAAATCAGGTAATTCATTCATACTTCATAAAGTTCTAGACGAACATTCCATTACTGAAACAAATAGCAACGGAGACATTGAATTCCCCTGCCTAAGTCCTCTATTCCGATCCCTTCAAAAAATTCATATCCCTCACCATTAATCTTTACGGTAAAATGTGTAGAAGTCACACATGTAAAAATCTTAACCGGTAGCTCACATAATCTCCACTAACAGTTCTAATGAAACTAAAATGAAAGCAACACAGATATAGATGAAGAACATGCAGAAACTGAACACAAGTCTAGAAAACTAAAAAAAATCATGACAGATGCATATGCGAATACAATGTAATGCAATGTGAATAGGGTGATTGGTGAAAATCATCACATGACGTTTTGTATACATCCATCGAGCTCGCAACTCTCAGGTAGAACCATGGGGGAAGAGTATTCGCAATCCATATACTATATCTCATACACAGTTGGTGCTACTTCTCCATGGATGATAAGTGTTGCTAGTAGCAATTCCGAAAGTGAAATTATTACTCCTTTAACACTTGGCAACAACAAAACGATACTAGTAAGTTCTTATGTTTTCTTAAAACTTTTTTTCGAAGAAAATTATGTCAATATAGTTCATCTAGCAAATAGATCGCATATCAAAGGTCAGTTAAATTCAAGTCAAGAAAAAAAATGGAAAATATAATTCTCCAAAGGTCGGGTTTTTAGTTTTATTTTAATTTTTATATAAACATCAATCTTATATATTAAGTCGATTTTTAAATTACTAAACAATAATAAAATGCCGCAACCATGATTCAAACTACCATTTATACTATGCTTGTTGGTTATGCCTTTACAATTTTTAAAAAAATCTTTTTTTTATATAAAAACCACCTCTCAGGTCTTTCTTCAAAAAAGAAGGAAAAAAAAATAAAAAAATTCGGAGGTCAGTTTGTATCTAAACATGACAATACTAGTACATATTTTTACACCCATGGAGTGATTGTAGGCTGCAGGACTTGTTAAAGGGATGGGGCAAGGCTTTGCTCCTTTGGTCACATTTGCAAATGTAACGAGGTAAGTGAAATGTATATTACATTATCCAATTAATGCACTTTACAAGTTAATAATATCTATCAGCTAAGGTTTTAAAAGGTCAAAAGTGTTTGTTCTTTGTTTAAAAACACGAAAGGTGTTTTGTTAATTTTTAAGGAGATACTAAATAATATCTATCGGCTAAGGTTTTGTTCTTTGATTAATAAAAATTGTTTGTATAAAAAAGTACTTTTCTCTAAAATTAGTTATTTGAAAAATATTTTCAGAAAAATAAACTTTGAAGTACTCCTTAAAATATTTGGTCAAACATTAGTAGTTGCTAAAACATTCTTTTTAAAATTTATTAATTAAATACAAACTGTCTTTTGCGAAAAAACACAACAACATAAACATATCCAATATAATCTCACAAAAAATAAAATCTGTGGAAGATGAAATGTACGGAGATCTAACCTCCACCTTAGAGGTAGAGAGTGATTGTAGTGTCTCACTAAAAGCATTTTTAAAAATATTTATCTATACATGCTAATACTTGCATTTTCTAACATTGCAGTGGTGGTGATAATATTTTTTTGGCTTATATTTTTGCTACAGTTCCCGCTGATCAACTCCTTGACGTCACTGAACTTACTCGAAATCCTAAACCTTTTTTAACCGTTGATTTCGAGCAACGAAATCAAATTTTTGATTATTATCAGCAATATATATCAAATCAAAGTAAGCATATCTTTCTCCTGCCCTGTTCCTTCTTTATTTTATTCTTTTCTTTTCCTATTTTTGAATATTTTAAGGTATATTTGATACGAGTTAAAAATATTTTTAGAAGTCACATCACTAAAAATAGGGAAAATTATTTTACAAAACAAAAAAAGAAAAAGAAAAATGACCTTCCTAGCTCTTGGATGGAAGTTGCATGCAATTGTCTCTAACTATTATCTTCATCTCATTAATTTTAACCAACACTTACATATTATTAGTAATATGTAATAGTAATTATTCCCTGTTGTTAAATATTATCTGGTGCTAATATTATTATCAATCTCTAATAAATATTATTTTCTTGGAAACCTTATCCACGATCTCCGACTAAACACAAGAGAACTTTTTAAATTTGAGGAAATTATTTAATTTCTGAGAAACAATTAACTTTTTTTTAAAATAAAATAAAGTGACTTTTATCATGCCAAGGTAGCTCTAGTTTTCTTGTTATATTATGTATCACTGAATTGATTCTATCATTTGTAACAGCAATCAAGATCCAATAATTAAATATGGACAAACTCAAATTCGTGACGGCAAGGAGGCATACATAAAGGTGCCTAGATTCTCCTCAAGAGGCCCTAATTCCTTTGCCCCAGAAATTCTATAGGTAAATATAAAAATGATTTAATAGTTTTTATCGTCTTTTAGCTTGATAATTTCTCTCATTAAATTATTTTATTATATTTTTTTTTAAAGTAATTTATAAGTTCTATTGAAATATATATCATTACAGTCCGCTATTGCAGCTTCTGGTGTTAATATACTCGCAGCATTTTCTCCCGCTCTCGGAGGATACAATGGATTCAACATCATGTCAGGAACATCCATGTCAGCCCCTCATGTCGCAGGAATTGTTGCACTCCTCAAAGCTGCACATCCTGATTGGTCTCCAGCAGCTCTTTAGTCCGCACTTATGACTACAGGTAATACCTTATGGATTTAAATTGTATATACTAATAGAAAAATTAACTTATATTATAATATACTAAATTATCATATCAAATTTTATAATGAAAAATTCTCATTGTTATACATTAATTTAAGATAAAAGAACGCATCTACTGTCAATGCATATACGCTACTTAACTTATACTCCTATATAATAATAACCTTCCGAGTTTGACTGAGAAAATGATTTACCTTGCATTTATTAGTTTTACACTATTAACATATTTTAACCTACTACCACAGGTTGCTTGCTACCAAACTAAGCTTAAATTAGTATTTCATGATGTTAGACATCACTTTAATTAATCCCATCATGCACAAAAGGTTTACACTTTACACTGTCATCGTACATCAATTAAACTCTTGAACAAAATAGTCTTTCCTTCTTTTGAGCATTTTTTTTTTTTTTTTAATGTATTTACTGAATCTATTTTTTTGTGAACTGTGTAGCATGGAACGAGGACACATATAAAGCTGAAATTTTTTCGCAAGGAAGTGGAGGAAAACTTGCTGATCCATTTGACTTTGGAGGTGGCATATGTAATCCAAATGGAGCAGTGGATCCTGGCTTAATCTTATGATACGGATAAAAATGATTATTCGAATTATCTTTGTAGTCTGTGTTATAGTAAAGATAGGGTTTACAATGACACTACCTATAAATCCGATGCAAAAAATTCGTCTTCTTCAGAAGGCATTGTGTGTCCCAAAGTAGTACCATCAAGGTTGGATATGAATCTCCCTTCAATATCGATTCCAAATCTCAAGGATTCAGTTGCTATCAAGAGAACTGTTACTAATGTTGGGAATGTCAACTCTATATACAAATTAGTGGTTAAACCTTCAAGAAATGTTGCTATTAAAGTAACTCCAAATGTGTTGAAGTTTAATGCCAAGACAAAGAAGATATCCTTTAAGGTAAAGATCACATCTACTTACAAAAGAAGTAGTAAATTTACCTTTGGAAGTTTGGCATGGAGTGATGGCAAACATTTTGTTAGAATTCCTGTTGTTGTGAGGAAGCAAGTAGATGAATAAAGAAAATGCACCAACTTAGCTTGGGAGGTATGAGGTGAAGCAATGACATACATCATGCTACAAAGGAAAAAGACTTGGTCATTATGTACAAGGGTGGATTTAGTGGGGCGAATGCGTTCATCCGAACCCTATCGACATAAGAATACATTGTCTATACATAGATATTGAATCCCCTCAACACAAGACTAGAGATTAGCTTAATGGTTTAGGGATTTTCAAATTGACCTGAGATTTCAAATTCAAATTCCAAGCACTATATTTGTATTTTTCAAACTCCCTCAGTGAAAATTTTGATTATTTATTTACTATATCAAAGTATGATTTACTGTATTTACTATTCCAAGTATGAGTTTTTCACTAGATAGCAAGTGAATGTCCAAGCACGGTGAGCGTGCTGTTCAACTTCCCCTCCCCCTAGTTCTTCCTCTTCATGTTTTTTATTTTGAATAGTAAAAGTGAATAATTAAAAAAGATCGACTTTAAAATATATGAAATATCGTGGAATGTTATTTGTTTTTTTGGAGTTTATGAATCACTATTGTTCACGTGGTCTTGAAATCATGTTTAAGTCGTAAATATTTTTTTTTTATTTCTTCATGAGAACTCTCATAATTTGCTTTCTTGATGACTCGAATCCACAATTTTAGAGTTGGAGATGGAGAGTGTTTACCGACCATCCGAGCAACTCCTCTTTGTAATTGAAGACGTCAATATTTGCTTCTCAAAATCAACGTGTGGGAGTACACTATATATTGTGAATTACTGCAATTCAATATGTTGAAGGCAGAGCGTTTCTAATATAGTAGTAAAGTAATACAAACATTTTTTGAAAATCAAACACATGTAGGAATTGGTTTCGAAGTATCGATCCCTAAATAGTTGTCATAATTTTTAGAGTTGAAAGTATAAGAGGGAGGTGAATCTAATAATATAATATTATCTTCATCTAAATAATGTGAAATTAGATTTTTTTTCTTTGAAGCTCGCAGGACAGTCTGTCGTCTTATTTGTCTTGTTATAAGTGTGGGGTAATTGGACTTGACTAATGACCTCAAGTAGAATCTCCCTCCGTTCAAAATTATTATCACTTATTTTTATTTTATTTTTATTTTTGTTTTTTATTTTGACATATAATATCAACAAAAGACAAAAAAGAAATTTCTGTTTTACCCTTAAATTATTTGTACTTTTTCAAATTTTAAATGGTCAATTTCAATTAGTACCAATCAATAGGGATAATATGATAAATATATTGTGTCAATTATTATTTTCTTAGTGAGTGTGTAAGTTAAAGAATAACAAATTATTTTGATCTGGGGACATAAAAAATATTGGTCACTGATTTGATAAATTCATGACAAGACTTCTTGTTTATTGGTCAAGTCCTGTCCATCTAGCTATTACTTCCTTCGTTCATTTTTACTTGTTCACTATAGTAAAAATAAATATCTAATAATACTTATCCAATGTGAAAATCAATAAATAATATATCCGCTTGTACCATTTTACTCTTGATATTGAATATCATTCATTATACAATGCATTTTCTAAAATAATAAATTAATTATATTCAAAAAGTGATATGATAAAATTACTAACTAATAAATCTACAATGTATGCATAATACTTGTCCAATTTCGAAACTAATGAATAATTACTCATAAATCTCAAATTATTTTAAGAATATTTAGTAATGCTAAGGAGAATCAAACCATTATCCAAGAAGCCAACAATTGCTTCTAATCCACTTTGTTAACGAGTTTCCAACAAATATTTCTTATACATTTGATAGAATTTTCATTATAAAATATAGGATCAATATAACAGTTATTGGGTTCTCGATAACCTGCATACCCATTTAACTAAATCTAGTTTAAAATAATTTAAAAGACGAAGAAAATATAGTCCAAGAAAATTCATTTTGACTCCACAAACAATAACAAATTGACAAAGATTGAGACGCAAGAAGTAATTATGACTAGTTCTTTATGAAAAATAAAGAAAGAAAGAGGGAAGAAAATTATTGTAATAGTCATAGAGGTAGTTACAATTGTTATAATAGGAGATAAATGTTAGAAGTTAGAACTCAAAATCCTTTTATTTATTTATCACTAAAATAAAAACAGAAAGTATACACGGTCTAAAATATTTTTTTCCAGAAAAAAGTTACCATTTTTAAAGGAGTAAAAGTAGAATAACTAATCTACTTGTATTCGAGTGAGTGGCTACAATTTAGAATTAATATACTAGCCACACATTTGTTTTTCTACTTTGTGTGGTGAGGTTAAGCTATTTAACACTTAATAGATTGCAAGTACTTTCTAATTTCATTAACCAAATTATATTTTGAATTCATCCAGAAGTTGGGTTATCTTCCACCTTTCACATTTTCTATTGAAAGGAGGGAAACAAAAAAAATAATGAATAATCCAACTTCTTCTCTTGTTAAATTAATTTTCTTGTTATTTTTTATTTGTTTATGTAAAGTAACTGCAAGAGAAGATGATGCTGATACTAAGGTACATTTTAAATATTCTTAAATTTAATATTATTTAAATTTCACAATTTTTTAATATTTTAAAAAAACAAACAGATGAAGCTCTCACTATATATGATGTCAGAAAAGGGCCAAACGCAAGTGTTTATTCTGTGCAGCCTTACCTCGTCATATTTCTACTTGCTCTCATCATTTAACCTATCAATATTTAATAAAGTAACTAAAATAAATTTTAAAAATATTCAATTTTTAAATTTCTAAAAATATAGGTATATATAAATAATAATTTTAATGTATAAGCGCAAAAAGTAAAGTGGAAGAGGAGTAATATTTTGGGGAAAGGACACTCTATGACCTTTTTAAAAAATAATAGCTCAATTATAGCTCAAGTTTGGTATTTGGATAAATAATGTCCAGTCGGCTAAACAAATGTCATTTTATGGCCATTTCCTAATCTTTCCCAATTTGGGTCATTTTGATCCACGTATTTCATATACAATCCATATACACGATACTGATACAATTTATATGCAATACTGATACAATATTCAACTTGGACAATTCGGCCCTTTTAAAAATATTTCAATTTTTTTACTATAAATTTTTAAATTGATCAAATATTCTATTTTTTTTATTGTTTAGAAATAATAATTAAATTATATAAAAACGATATAATTATTAAATAGAATATGAATCTATATAAGATATATGTATAGAAATTGTATAGTTCTATCAAATATGTATATGTACAATATATAGAAAATGTATACAAATTATATAATTGTTGTATAAAACGTGTAAAAAAAAAGTACAGTTATTATATAAATTATGTATCAAAACTGTATAATTTTCGTATAGAATATTTATGTATAAGATTTGTATAAAACCTATATAAAAGTTGTGTAAAAACGGTATAGAACCAGTCAGTAAATTAAAATGGCTAGAAAGTGGAATTTAAATTCCATGGTCATTTTCAAGGAAATAGTTTAATTTGAAGTGTCATTTCTGTCCTTTCCCCTAATATTTTTGACGAAGTGAATGGGTGATTTAAAAAGTTAGCTTTAACCTGATTTATAAATATGCTTTCATTTGTTTAATGACCGTAACGAATATTAATCTCTCATTGATTTTTTTTATTATTTTAATCGTATTCTTTTGGTCAATAGCTTTACGCCGTCTACTTGGGACACAAACCACACAATAATCATGAACTTATCACCGATTCACATCATGAACTTTTAAGTCAAGTGGCCGGGAGGTATGTATATTTTTAATATAATCAATGTAATTTAATTTAACCAATGAAATGTAGTAGTAGATCATATTTTGACTAAATTTCTTATTAATGCTTATCATAGAAATATTTACTTCTAATTACCCTACCATGTTTATAACTATATATCATTGCGAAAATATTATTTTTTATATTTCATTATTTAAAAGTTAAATCGCATTTTCATGTCATTGCAGCAAGGAAGAAGCTAAAAAACTTATGAGATACAGTTATAGACATGGTTTCTCTGGATTCGCTGCTAAGCTCACTGACTTTCAAGCCAAACAAATTGGAGGTATTTGAATTCTCCGTTGTTACAATTTTTACCTTAAATTCTAGTAGAAAAAATATAAAAGAAATTAAAGAAAATAAATAATTTTATGAAAAAATAAAAATTTTATTCATGATATTCTTAGTTGATATATCTTTTATAATTGTATTTCAGAATTACCTGGTGTGGTTCATGTTATACCAAATCACTTTTACAAGACTCATACGTCGAGGAGTTGGGACTTTATGGGTCTTTCTAAACACGATCCCAATAGTCTTGTGAACAAAACAAACCAGGGCGATGGAGTAATTATTGGCATAATAGATTCAGGTTAAGTATCTACTCTTTTTAACTTTTCCTTTTTTTCCTTAAGTCAATACAATTTGTCAACAACTAATGATCTTGTTAAAAAAGGATTTAAATTTTCTGCACAATAATATTGTAAATGTTATAAATATATTTATACTATACTTGATACATCTCAAAATTCCTCAAAGATTCTCACTCAAGGTAATTGACATCGTTTTAGAGATGAGGAGTAGTATTGCAGATTAAGGGGTCTCAACCTTTTAGTATTTGACACCTTGAGTCATTTTTGGGTCCATTTGGAATTTAGAGTCATTATTGGACCTATTCTGTAATAAATAGCTCATGACTATAAATAGATAGGTTTCTTCTTTTCTTAGGCTTAGATGATTTTGGATGAACTTACACTTGAGAGTGTATTTTAAGTTTGCTTGGAGTTTTATTGACTTATTTAGAAACGTTGGTTGTGAGTGGATTAATTTTTCTCTAGTCTTCATATGAGTTAGGTGCTCGTTGCAGGATATTGTTTGGGGATCATTAGTTTAATATACCTTTGGTATGCTTGTTTTTCCTCTTCTTGTGTCTAACAATTTATTCTCTTCTTTATTATCTTTCGATTTCCGCACTTTATTTTCATTTTTATATTTTGATTCCTATCATTTGTTATCAGAGTCGAGTTTGGATTTGTTCTCACAAATTCAATCTTGGATTTTTTTATTGAAGAAAATTAAAAATCACAAAAAAAAAAATAGGGTTTCACATTTTGGATCATTTTTTAAATTTTGAGTTTTTCATTTTCGTGTTTTCTTGAGCTTCTATCGCTCTTCTTGCTCTCTAGTACTATTTAAGTCTAAATCTTAAATTTGAGCTTAATTGGAGTGGAATTGATGATTCTGCCATCAATGAGTTGAGCTTGAAGAAATTTAAAAATGGGTCTTTAAATCTGAATATTTTGGAGTGAAATTGAGGATTGAAAAGTATTGGGGTTTGTAACCCATACAAAAAGGAGATTGGATCTTGAATTTGTGTGAAGCCAAGTTGAAATGAGTGAGTTGGATTTTTGAAATCTTCATCTTTGTTCTTGATGTTCATGGTGAAGAAAAAGCAAAAAATATAATTTGATTCAAAACCCTAGATGACAGTTTGGGAAAAAATATTTTTCAACCCATAAAGGATAAATCTGAGGTGAAGTGGGGCCAAGAAGTCACAGAATCAAAGAAATCAACCTCGAAACTTGGTGTCCAAATTACACCAAACTTGATTGTTGTTGACAACTTGAGTGACAGATCACGAAGCTAGCGACAGTCCGCCAACCCAAGCCATCACCACCACAGAAGCTAGCCAACATTTTGTTTGGGCTTGGCAACACCCTTGATGACCAGCCACAACCCTAGCAAATCCCCACTCTAATCGTCAACCCAATCCAACTTAACACCTAATATAGATAAGGTGTGATGGGTAGGGCAACGAACCACAAAGAGGTTGATGGCTCACCACCCAATCATTACCCCAAAGCCCCTTAACACCTACATTGGTTAAGGTGGGACGAGAAGGCTGACTGACCTCCATCAACTTGACGGGCCGCCCCTTGAGAACCAAAATCAGTAAGCTCAAGTTTATATTCTTTGTTTCTTTTCTTTGATTCGTCATTGTCTTTTCCTTGATTCTTTCACTAATTAACAACTAGTATTCCCTCTACTTAGTTGATTAGTTCTTGAGTCCATTTTCTTTTTTGTCCTTTTTTTCTTTGTGTATTTTTATTATTTATTTCTTAGTTAACTTATTTAATTCAAGTTCTTTAATTTTTAATCGAGTCATATGTTCTTTTCTCAACAAGAATCCATTCTAAATGTGAGAAGCAAATTGGCACTTCATATACCAACATGAAAAAGCAAGTTATAAGATTGAGCTAATTATGAGGCAATTCAAGTGTGAAAACACTAGTAGTTGTGATATTTGATTTCAATAGCATTAACCTTGTTTGTTGGTTGTGTTGAGTGTCTTGCTAATAGGTACCATATCACCAGGAGATGAGATCTAACCTACCAAAAGTGAGGCAAATTTAGAAACTTTGGTCGAGGCCATCATAGGGTTGTGATAAGATATAAAAGTGGTAAGGGGAGAGATGTCAAACCTGAATGAGAAGATATCAAATATGAAAGAGAGAGTGAAAAATATAAATAGAAGGATGGTGGTGTGGAGAGGAATCTTAACTCCTCAAATGCTACTCTACAACAAAATTTCCAAGCATCCAAAAGTGGACAAGTCCAAGAGACTTCGACTACCATTTCTCCTAGAACTCTCCACCATGTGTTTTATCCTTACCAACAAGGTAATGCTTCCTTACCTTATGCTACAACTACCTATCAAACTCCACGAAATATAGTTCGACCCTTTAAAATTTATTCCACCCTAACCAATTCTCCAAAACTCACCACCACCCCAAGCTCTACAAATTCTCGTTCCACCATATTAAACACTGCAAAACCAAGTCCCAAACTAACAAATGCCACAGGGATTGAACCCACAAGGTCTCAACCCACCCTACTACCTACCCTATCAAGTACCACAAGTCCAAGTACCATACTACTAAAGACCACAAAATCCAACCCCACCTTACCAAGTTCTACTTAACTAAATGCCACTCAACTAAACCGTAGGAGTTTAAGGAAAGTTTGAGGGACATGTAGAAGGAGGTTACGGATATAACACTCAAGAAAATGGTCCAAGGGACCAAGGTGGATATAGAGGTTGTGACATGAGCCTCAACTCTATCAAGGTCACTCTTCCTAGGTTTCAAGGAGATAGTGCTTACGAAGAATACCTCAAATGAAAGTCGCAATGTGATAAGACCTTCCAAGCTAATAAAGATTTGTCTGATTTTAAGAATATAACCAATATCAGTGATCAATTTGAAGTATATGCATTGACTTTGTGAGAATCAGCTAAGAGAATGCAAAAAGTTCTTCATAGAGGCATTAGCCACCATGAGAAGTAATGAAACCCCTCAGAGAGTCAAGTATGTGCCGAAGAGGTATACGCAAGGTTTGATTGCCAAGTCGTACAATCTAAGGCAAGACGACAAAAGTTTTAAAACATATTATAATGAATTTCAAAACCTTCTCTTGAAGCATGATTACAACAAGGATGAAGAGCACACCAAGATCTGATTCAAAGTAGGGTTAAATTGAGAAATCGCCTCTAAAATATCAATACATAAATTTGCTCGGATGGATAATCATTTAGAAGTGGATATTAATGTTGAGTGACATATCAAGGAAGAGAGATCCAACAATCCTAAGGTCATAACTCAAGTTTCATCCACATGGGCTCAAGGCTCCGATTTCCAGAGGTCTTTTGAGAAGAAGTCCATTGAAAGAATGCTCCAAGGTATCCCCCTAGAGAAGCAGGTAATCATAATCTTAAGGGTTCCTAATTCTTGAAATGTTAAGGATGGGTTCAACGAATTAGTGAGTTCCCAACTCATAAAGAAATTATACGCTGAGAAGGTGACCCCTACTATAAGGATGGAGTGGAGAAAGAGGAGAAACACGTAGAAGGGATTGATAATGTTGATGAGAATGCGAAGGGTAAAATATCCATGTGATCAGGATGTTACCATCCCAAATACTCATACAAATAAAGTGTCAATTGAAAAGGTTTTGCCTCAATAGAGATTAGAATCCCACTTTACTTGGTTAAGCAAGTTATGAATCCTCCCATGCCAACGACTTCCCCGATAGTGTTGATCTTGAAAAATGATGATTTGTTGAATTTGAGGAAAAATTCTCTTCAATAAGGAGAGGATATACATCCCAAAATACCCCAAAGATTCTCAATCAAGATAATTGGCACCGTTTTAGAGATGAGGGGGGTATTGCGACCCACCATAATATTTTTGGCGATGGAGGAGTCTCTCCCTTTGAGTATTTAGCACCTTGGATCACTTTTGGGCCCATTTGACATTTAGGATCACTTTTGAATTCATTTTGTAATAAATAGTTCATGACTACAAATAGCTAGATTTCTTCTTTTCTTAGGCCTAGATGATTTTGGATGAACTTACACTTGAGAGTGTTTTCTAAGCTTGTAGGGATCTTTGTTAACTTGTTTAAATACATTGATTGTGAGTGGATTAATTTTCCTCACGATATTCGTATGAGTTAGGTGTTCATTGTAGGATGTCGTTTGAGGATCATTGGTTTAACATATCTTTGGTTTGCTTACTTTTCCTCTTCTTATGTTTATCTATTTATACTCTTCTTTATTATCTTTCGATTTCCACGCTTTATTTTCATTTTTATATTTTAGTTCATATCAATATTGAAGGTATACTTGCATGTTTCTTTGGAGAAATGTTAGGAAATCTAATTTTGGGACAAAGCCAATATCCCTTATAAAAGAGTTTTCCATCATTGTAACTCATTCCTCAATACAAATTCTAAAGAGAAATAAGAAATATCTTCTCCTCACTCACCCTTATTAATCTCGTCCATTCTATATTTTTTCATAACATATTATCAACACGAGATTCAGACCAAGCGAGAAATTAAATAGTAGCAAAAAAAATGTTGAATGATTTTTGTCTATCGTTCCAAAGATTGTTGAAACACTTTTGGGACGGAAGAATGAATAAAGACGCACTTCAACAGCTACTATGTTGAATTGCATAAAGTAGTTTTTATTTATGTGTATTAATTGCAAAACACCGACTTCATGCAGGTATTTGTGATGACAAAAGGTATGTTCACAGTTCTTTGTAAAATTTGTAGCCTTAATAAATTATATTACGTTGCAAAATTTACACAAGTATTGACTAGTTTAATTAACAATAATGATAGTGTTGCAAATTTATACAAGTATTGACTAGTTTAATTAACAATCATGATGAGTCATGCTGCTGAGGCATACCTCTTCTGGACAAAGCACTTGATTAGTTTATATGTATATATAACTCTTTGAGATTTGTTTACGTCTATAAACACCGGAAGTGAAAGATATGTAAGAGAAAAAAATTATCGACATCATATGCGCTTCGATTTGCTTCTGAAGTAATACGACTTTAGATGAGGTACGACTTTAGATGAGGTTATAAGCTATCCTAATTTGTGATACCAAACGGTATCTACAACACCAAAATAGTCTGCAAATAGTCAACAACAACACGCCTAAATCAGCAACAAATAGAAAACAATACGATACAAGAAGCAAACACAAATTTAGAACAATAAAAGGATAGGTAACTTGACACAAAGAGAACTCATTAGATAGCAACTAAAGATTGTATCAAACTCTAAAACCTCTACAAAACAAGTTAACAAGCAGCAAGTTCTTACGCAAACCCAACAGGAACTCGGTTCACTCAAGAACTCACGTTTCTAGCAGATACACACAACACAAGAAGAAAACTGCTTCTTGTGATGTCAATGGTGGTCTACTCTCTCTTGAGAGGATGGTGTTTCAATGTTACAATCTTGATTCAAAATAAGCTAACTAAGGAACAAGACTAAAGGACACACTTTAAATAGTCTATCACAAAAGGTTGGCAAAAGGACCCCTATACCCTTAATGAAGGGGTGGCGGGTGTAGAGTGTTTTGGTGCAGCTTTGGGGTGTATTTTGAGCACCTAAGGTCAGCCCTCACACGTCAAGGCATACACTCCCTTGGGCGAGTTCGCAACAAGCTCAACCGCGTCCATTTTCATAAACGCGCCTTGAAATCTTTGTTGTTCCAGAGCTTGGCTTCTTGTAAATGGTCTCGAGCCCGTGACACTCGTATCATCCTCTCCATCTTGAGAGGAGTTTGACCTCAAACTCACATCTTCATCTTCAATGATATCAATCCATGAGAGATCACACACGTTGAACGTGTTATGTACTTGGTATTCCGGTGGCAAGTCGATCTTGTAAGCATTATCGTTGATTCTTTCAAGAACTTGGAGTGGACCGTCACCTCTTGGCAGAAAATTTCCCTTTCTTTGGTTGGGAAACCAGTCTTTCCATAGGTGTACCCACACCCAATCTCCCGGCTCAAGCACAAGATGACTTCTTCCTTTGTTGACTCGTTTGGCACCTCTTGCTTCTTCGTTTCAAGCCGCAATCTCACCTTCTCATGCAAGCCTTTCAGAGATTCATACCCCTTGTTTCCATCTAAGCTAACAACAACATCACTTGGCAACGAAGTTAGATCCAAAGGGGTTAGGGGATTGAAGTTGTAGACACATTCAAAGGGTGTGATGCTCGTACTTGAATGGATCACCCGATTGTAAGAAAATTCAATGAGAGGTAGGTTATCTTCCCAAGACATAAACTTACCTTTAACCATTGAACGTAGAATAGAACCCAAGGTTCGATTCACTAATTCTGTTTGGCCATCGGTTTATGGGTGGCAAGACGTAGAAAACAACAATTTGGTTTCGAGCCTACCCCACATTGACTTCCAAAAGTGACTAAGGAACTTGGAGTCCCTATCACTTACAATGGTCCTTGGGATGTCGTGTAACTTAACAACATTTTCAATAAACAAAGAAGCTACACTAGCTACATCTTCACTATTTTTGCACGAAATAAAGTGTGCCATTTTAGAGAAACGATCAACAACAACAAAGATGCTATCTCAAACCCTTTGAGTCTGTGGCAGCCCTAACACAAAATCCATAGAAATATCAAACTATGGGCGTGATGGAGTGGGAAGTGGGGTGTATAACCCATGAGGAAGGATCCTAGACTTAGCACTCCCACAATCCATGCATTGGCCGCAAACTTTGACAACATATTTGCGCATCCTTGGCCAATAGAATTGTTCCTCCAATATTTCGAGGGTCTTATCAATTCCAAAGTGACCCATGAGACTGTCTTTGTATGCCTCCCTCACAAACAACTCTCTCCAAGAGCTAGAGGGTACGCACAACCATCTTCCCTGAAACAAATATCCATCAAACATGGCATATGCGCTGGAATCCGATTGTCTCTTGTCCTTACCCGCGGCTTCACTTTCCCTAAAGATAGGAGCGAAGTAGGGGTCCTTAGGATACAAAGACTTGAGGCTCTAAAACCTCATTAGCTTGGATGACAAAGTGGACACAACAACATGCTTTCTAGACAACGCATCGGCTACCACATTATCTTTTTCCCTTTTGTATTGAATCACATAGGAAAAGGTTTGAAGAAATTCAATCCATTTGGTATGCCATTTGCTAAGTTTATTTTGTGCCCGAAGGTGCTGCAAAGATTCTTGATCCGTCCGAATTATGAATTCCTTGGGTCAAAGATAGTGTTGCTAATTGCCTAACGCTCTAACCAAAACATATAACTCCAAATCATACGTAGAGTAGTTTAGAGTTTCTCTTTTGAGCTTTTCGCTAAAGTAAGCTATAGGCTTTAATTCTTGCATCAAAACCGCGCATATGCCCACTTTGCTAGCATCACATTCTATTTCAAACATCTTGTCAAAATTAAGCAATTGCAACAATGGTGCCAAAATGAGCATATCTTTCAAGGTCTTAAAGGCCTTAGGTTGCTCTTCACCCTACTGGAAAGGTTGGTCCTTTCGGATGATTTCGGTCAAGGGGGTTGCAATGGTACTAAATCCTTTAATGAACCTCCTATAAAAACTTTCCAACCCGTGGAAGCTCCGAACTCCACCCATGGTTTTAGGGGTTAGCCAATCTTAAATGGCGGTTATCTTGGATTTGTCTACCTCTAATCCTCTCGAGCTTACAATAAATCCCAACAACACAACTTTATCAATACCAAAGGAGCATTTTTCAGTATTAGCATACAACTTTTCTTTCCTAAGAACATCAAACACATTCCTTAGATACAATACATGTTTATTGAGGAACTTACTATAAACTAAAACATCATCAAAGTACACAACCACAAACTTGCCAATAAAAGGCTTCATCACATGATTCATTAGCCGCATAAAGGTACTAGGAGCGTTGGTAAGACTGAATGGCATGACCATCCACTCATATAGACCAAACTTGGTCTTACATGCGGTATTTTATTCATCACCCGATTGCATACATATTTGGTGATATCCGCTCCTAAGATCAACCTTAAAAAAACACAAGATCCATTTAGTTCATCAAGCTTATCATATAACCTAGGAATAGAATAAAGATACTTTACCATAATTTTATTTATGGCTCGGCAGTCTATGCACATTCTCTACATTTCATCCTTCTTCGGCACAATTAACACCGGGACCACGCACGGACTCATGTTTTCCTTGATGAATCATTTATTGAGGAGGTCCTCAACTTGCTGTTAGAGTTCCTTTGTATCCGTGGGGTTTCTCCTATAAGCCGGCTTGTTCGGCAATTGCGACCCCAAAAAAAAGTCGATTTCGTGCTCAATTCCTAGAAGTGGAGAAAGTCCTTGTGGCAATTCACTAGGAAATACATCATCAAACTCCGGAAAACCATTGGAGATAGAAGACGGGATAGGGGAATTGGACGGGTTAGCATTCAAAACATGGGCCAAAAGTAGCATGGGAGTAGAATCCTCATACTCTTTAAAGAGGTTGTCCTTTCGAGCCAACATTGCCATCGAATCCCTACCCCTAAAGCTGAAACTCCCTCTTCCCCCTTATTTTTTCTACTCTCAGGTTCCACCCTCTTTCCAGCGGATTCCTTCTCCTTCTTTCCCTTTCATTGCAAACTCTTCATTTGTCTATGTGTCTCACACACTTGTGATAGTGATAGTGGCCGGAGGTTGTACTTTCGATCCTTGAACTCAAAGGAGTAGTAGTTGGTACATCCATCATACTTGGTCGACCTATCATATTGCTATGGCCGACCCAACAAGAGATTACAAGCTTGCATAGGAATGATGTCGCAAAGTACCTTGTCCTCATAGTTTCCAACTTTGAACCAAATCACCACTTGGGGGGTTACCTTCAAATCTCCATAATCGTTCAACCATTGGAGTCTATACGGACTCGCATGTTGAGTAGTTGGAAACTTCAAGTGATCTACCATCGAGGCACTAGACACATTAGCACAAATTCTGCTATCAATAGTCAAAGAGCACACACTCCCCTTAATGATACACTTCGTATGAAAGAGGTTTTCCCGTTGTCAAGGATCATCCAACACTTTACTAATCATAACTCTCCGTACCACATAATTAGGTACTTCAAGTTCACTTTCTTGAGGCCAAACCTCCTATTCATCATCATCACTAGGCCTATCGACCTCTCATCTCTCTCCATATTGAGAGGTTTCTTTATTTTCAACTGTTTCAGCCCCTAATTATTCTCCCAAGAAATACAACTTCCCTTCTCTCAATATCACATTTCTATGATTAGGACACTCACTAGTATTGTGTCCCTATCCATGGCATTTGAAGCATTGGAATCCCTTAGAATTGGGAGTGATATTCGGCTTGCCTTCAAATCGTGAAGAAGGTGGTTGAGCAACCTTGTTCAAGGGTGAAAGGGCCTTGGTTGGTTGTTGTTAGAATTTTTCCACCCCAAAGTTGATGGAATCACTTCTTTCCCCTCGGTCCAACCCGAGGATTCTTGGTATGCTTTGGTTTTGTATGCCGACCTTTCCTTTCTCTCTCGTTCAATCTCTAAAGCCGTTTGAAAGATTTCTTCAATAGTTTCAAACTTATGAAGTGCCATTTGCGTATAGATTTTTTTGTTTAGGACGACTTTGAACCGGATGATATCGTGACTCACTTGCTCTCCTCTATAATCAAGTTTCAAGATGAGTTGTTGAAACTCATCATAGTAAGCTACCACACTCTTTTTTTCTTTCTTCAAGTTGTACAATTTTGCAAAGAGTTCATGCTGATAGCTTTCGAGAAGGTATTTTTGCCTCATAAGATACCTTAACCGAAACCAAGGAGGGGGCTGCCCTTCAATCAAGACGTTGCCAAAATATTTGACATACTCCCACTACGTGGTAGTATATCCCTCAAAATGAGTGATGCCGTAACAACTCTTCTTCTCCTCCGTGAGATCGTTCACTTGAAGACTCTCTCGCATGTGGATTCCCATGGAAGAAACTCTTCGGGATCACTTTCTCCTTTAAAGATCGAAAGTCCCATTTTGATAGTGTTAAGACCAACATCCCTTTCCCGAATACCTTGGCCGGCCCTACCTTCAAGCCCTCAATTTTTTCTTGGTTCTACCCTTCTACCTCTTATCCCATCTTCTATCAAATAAGGATTATCTTACATTCCATACCCTCCCTTTTATTTTCCTTAATATATACCTCTTCTTGTATTGGTGGGTTTTGGACAGTTGAATTTGGTATGGTAGATTGGCATTTAGTGGAGGAGGTCTTTGGATTGGAGGATTTTGGTTTGGAGGATTTGTATTTAAGGGTAGATTTTGGGTTCCAAGTCTTTCATATAGGACTTGGTGGCGTGGGGAATGACTAGGTCCATCAAGGCCTCGACCTTTTGAGTAATAGTTGGCTTGAGGCATGGCATTTGGTGGATACATTCTTTGGTGCATGGCTTCGGGGGTAATGTTTGGGGATGTGTTTTGAGAAGCTGAGGGACGAGAACTCTGTTGGCTTTCTACCCTTTCTACTCGGCCACTAATATAGGCCATTTCTACTCTCATCTTCTCAACTGTAGCATTCACTCTAGCCACGTTCCGAGACAACGACTCAATACTAGATACAAGGGCATTCATAACATTATGATCCAAGGTTTGTGCATTGAAAGTTTCGGGTTCCATGTGTGGTGGTTCCATTTGCAAATGTACCTACAAAACAAGCAAACATTAGTTTAAAATATCCTCACACACTCTTCACACTCGACTTTCTCACTTGGCCCTTCAAGTATTGTAAGCCGGCTATCAACTTGTGAGTGCTTGGAAATGAGTCTACTCTCGAGTTAGAATGGATTTCAGTTTGAAAGACTCAAGAAAGTTGTGTACGCTTTTGAACCAAGAACAACGACGAATTTTAAACGAGAAAAGCACCACAAGGAATATTAACACAAAAGAAGAACTCGAAAACTAGTTCACAACTTAGTAGGTTGTTACTTAGTTTCCAACTAGTGTAGGAGTCAATAGAAATAAACTAGTAGAAACAAGGAAAGAAACTATGGATGTCCAAGAACTTGAGTTTTTGGTTGTTGGCGTGGCCTACGATTTTTTTTCTTTGGTTGTTGATACTGTTGTTGAAGTGGAGTATGATGTTTTCAAGACTTAAGTTGTTTAATCTTGTTTGTTGGTGAGGAATTTTAGGTTTTGGAGTAACAAGACAAGGCTTTGGACTCTCTTTCAAAAGGTCAAAGGTATCAATCAACTTTTCACCAACCTGCACCAAAATGGCAAAACCATTTTTTTGCTTTGGCTTGTCCCATTCCTCTTTTGGTTCTTTTTGAAAAAAGCTTGACACTCTTTTGGTAAGTAAGATTTTGGGAGGTCTTTTGTTTACTTGTCTCTTTGGTGTTTGTCTTGAAACTAATTACAATACAAACACAAGACTTTGCCTCTCTATTCCCTTTTTCAAATCAACAAGCCTTTTGTCCAACATTCATTTCAAGAACAATATGAACAACAACAATATCTACTCATCCAACCCTTCAACTGCACTTAACAAAAACTCAAATCTTGGACCTTAGACTCAAATGTGCTAGGGGAACAATAAGCTAACACACGAAATCACTAAGACAAGCAAAAACATCTAAATCTAGACAACTTCTCAGCCAAACACAAGTCATACGTCAACACTTATTTTTTTATTTTCAACTAGAAGAGCCCAAGATTGGTGGTGTAAGAACACGACAAGCCTTCGCTCTGATATCAAACAGTATCTACAACACCAAAATAGTCTGCAAATAGTCATCAATAACACACCTAAATTCGCAACAACAAGAAATAATACAATACAAGAAGCAAACACAAACTTAGAACAATAAAAGGATAGGTAACTTGACGCAAAGAGAACTCATCAGGTAGTAAATAAAGAGTGTATCAAACTCTAAAACCTCTACAAAATAAGTTAACAAACACCAAGTTCTTATGCAAACCCAAGAGGAATTCGGTTCACTCAAGAACTCATGTTTCTAGCTGATACACACAACACAAGAAGAAAATCATTTCTTGTGATGTCAATGGTGGTCTACTCTCTCTTGAGAGGATAGTGCTTCAATGTTATAATCTTGATTCAAAATAATCTAACTAAGGAACAAGACTAAAGGACACAATTTAAATAGTCTATTACAAAAGGTTGGCAAAAGGACCCCTTTACCCTTAATGAAGGGGTGGCGGGTGTGGAGTGTTTTGGGGCATCCTTGGGGTGTATTTTGAGCACCTAAGGTCATCCCTCACTCTTCAAGGCGTACACTCCCTTGGACGAGTTTGCAACAAGCTCAACTGTGTTCATTTTCATAAACGCGCCTTGAAGTCTTTGTAGTTCCCGAGCTTGGCTTCTAGTAAATGGTCTCGAGCCCGTGACACCCGCATCAATTTGATAGACTTAAGAAACTATTATATTACACTCCTGGGAAATGAGAATTTCAATTGTTATAAGTACAAATTCATTCTCTGAAGTGAATGTGACTATATTTAGTAAAGTTTATAAAAATAAACGTACTTTTGGTTACGAAGATATCACGACCCACCTTCAAAAGAGGTTAATTAATTGAGGAGAAATATCTCAAATATTTTGTGTTCTATTTTGAAATGATAGAACTTGAAAATTTATTCATGAAGTAGTAAATCTGAAGTATATACTCTGAAACTTTCTCCTAATGTAGTAATACGGTGCAACATTAAAATCTTGTGAACTACTCTCAAAATAGTAAAACTCTAAAATTTACTTAACCAAATTGCACGTACCACGATAAACTTTAAGTTTACTAGTAAAAATAATTTTATCTGTTGGAGTGAATAACTTTGTCATCCTGGAGATGTGCATATTAACCATCAACATATACTGAAGAATTAGAAGATTCTTCCATAATTCTTTCATGTTGTTTGTTCTCGTGATAAGTTGATTAGATCAGCTAATGATGGGATTGAATCCCCTAAAATTTTGAAAAGAACAGAAGGTGAATAAAGGCTCATTCACCTTCTATGTGATATGTTGAATAGATTAATTTATAAGATGATTACATGTGCATTGATTGTCAACCTGCAGTTTGACATTTACAAAATTGTTTGTTCAAAATAATTGAGTAAAGAGCACATCTTTCAGATTATGTAATCAAGACAATTCATCTTAAGAGTATTTATTTGGCGTTGAATGACTACAATAAATACTTCAAGCATTTTTTATGAGAACAAAGTTTCATGTTTTGATCTAAAATATGATATATTACGTACATCGCACTTGTTGTAATGACCCTTGTAGTGAAATTTAAATTTTTTTACAGTTTGACCGCTTTGCCCTTCTCTAAAGTTACTTTATTACATTTATAATTTGCGGGAATGGTTGGCATGATCCTCAATGCGTTCAAAAGTATTTTATATGAGATTTTGTTTTGAACATCTATAAAGAGATTATTTTTATTCTTGATCCAAGTATTGAATGATAATTCTGATAGTTCCATTAGATTCAAAATGTCAAATTTGGGTTAGTAGCGGGATTGGTTCAAGTTTGAAACCTTTATTTTTTATTTTAACTCTCCTTTTGAAAACTAGTTTAAATAGCGTATAAGGGGACCCGAGGGTTAATTTAATGTAAACGAACTCTTTTCATAAATTTGATGATTTTGTTGAGTTCAACATTTCGTTATTAGTCAACCATTGACTTTGGTATCTTATTGAACAAAAATGGTGATATTGTTCCTCCATTGATCAAGAATTTTAATTTTTAGGAAGAATAATGATCGTCCAATAAGAAAGGTTTTAATTTTTAGAAATGAACAACTTGAAGATCTATTGATTCTAATAACTGATCACAGAGTTGATCATCAAACTATTAGCATATGTGGTTTGTGTTTGGGAGGTTCCGGATGAGTTTGAAATAAATTTTTGAATATTTTGGATGTTTTGGTCAAATTTAAGTAAAATCAATCAATAAAAAAAGGTTCATTATTAGTTTTAAAGATCAAAAAACTATTACGAAATGTATGAAATATCATGCATGAATTATAGGATTGATCTAGAGAGTTTGGTGTAATTTTGATAAGTCGAGATTCAGTTTTTATGCAGAACATGAAATAATTCTTTAACGAGTAAAAATAATTACTAGTTGGGTGAATGTGCATGGAATAGAGTTTTGATTGAATGAGTAGATTTGTATCATTATTTTGAAATTATAGAAAAAAGAATTGGTGCATTTTGCTATTGTATGAGAGGTTTATGATTCTTTTAGTGAATACTAAATTTGTTGATGCAGACTTTTAACTATGAAAAATAGAATTTTAGCTACAAAAATGGGCTTTAGCTACGATAATTATACCTGAAAATATATAAATTACAGACTTCATTCTATTTTATATTTTTGACATTTTGAGAGCTAAAACACTCCATTTTTTGCGATTATCGATGCATTTTCACGTGTAATCATTTACTTGGTGATTTTACATTCACTTTTCCCATTTTTTAAGAATATCCACTTTTTTCACAATTCCGAATCAAAGTTGAGATTCAAATTCTCATTCTACAATTTTTATCATTTTTGGGGCTTGAGGGCTTGGATTTGAGTGCTTTCAAAGGGATTTTTGAGATTTCTTTCGTGGGTATATTTCTAAACCTTATATTTATTATCACTGATTTTAATACAAATTCATCTTTAAATCTTTAATTTTAAATTTGATTTTGTGATTTGTGTCGGTAAATCTTAAAAATAATTTTTCTTCGATTTGGACCTTATTTATGCGCGGGTTTTCAGTTATAGGTACTTAATGTTATGGGAAAAGTATTTTCAAAAAAAACAAAATTGATTTCAACCCTTTCTTTTTTGAACTCGTTTTGGACTCATATTAAATAGTGTCAATATGGGTATCATTAGCTTTCTTTTGACTGTTGTCACACCACCATTTTTAACCAAAAAAGATTCATTTTAAGTTTTCAAAAGGATTTTTATTATTAAATGACAAAAGCTGAAATATTTGTTTCGAAAATGACTTTTTATATTCAAAACTCAAAATCGCTACTTAACATAATCCGGTGTGCCAAGTCACCTTTGAAAATTTCTTTTCAAAACGATTTGAATCTTTAAAACTGGTTTGCAAACAGAGATTCCGAATAAGAAATTTTGTTGATCGGGGAAAAGGTGTTAGGCACCCCTCAATCCCGTAGTTCGACCACGGTCGCTTGGTGGAGCGCATCGACTAATTTTGATATTATGAATATATAAACCACACAAAAACACACAAACCAATCAAATAAACAAACAAACAAACAAAACAAATCCAAAATTATAGTATCCAATCCAATTATTACAACCTGAAATAAAAAAAAGGACTGAAAAGTAAACCTACACTAATCCTAAACTACGCTCCAAGGCTTTACCCGAGCCTCAGACCCCTTGATCACGAGCCTCCTCTATGTACATGATACTTCGGGCATTCCCCGGATAAATCAATACAAATTCCTTGGGGCATTTCTCAGCCAAATGAGTACAATTTTAATTTTTGTGCGATAAAATAGAACGAATCATTCACACATATATTCAAACTCTCAACAATTCGTTATTCCTAAATTTGCCTACCCAACCTACCGTTTTCCTACCAATTTCATCCTATCATGATACTATCACGTTTAGCCTTCGTATTTACTCCAAAACAACCAACGACAATAAATTAAGACTAAACAATATTCATTTTTATCAATTGCTACCATCCAACCTCACATTCCTTTTTAAACCAAATTTTCACAATTCCCAATCACCATTTCAACAATCCACAACCATAATCAATCCATAATTAAAAAATCAAACACTGAATCAAAACAGCAACAATTCACATCATCACGAATCAACCAACACACAATATTAAAATCAATGCATCAAAATATAATAAATAATAAAATAAAAAGGATGAAAAAGTAGAATTGAACCTCAATTTGAAGCTTTTAAATATAATATTATTCGAATAAAGAGAATCCACACCAGAAAACCTCGAATGGAAAACCTCGACTTCGAACTCACCAATTGATAAAACCAGTTTAAACTTGTCGGAATCAACCCGAATAAGATCGACCAATTCGAATCCGCAACGAAACCCAAAATCTGACTCGAATTAAAGACCCGCGAAGAACCGGACAAGCACCCCAAACAGAAACTTTGGAATTTTTCCCATTTAATAGTATTTTTACATACTGCAACAGAGCAATAGACATGCAGCTTCACCGTTTTTTGGCCAAACCCGTCAGAAATTCGACCAACATATGTGAATCAATGATGGATCTTGGTGGTTTTGGTGGATTCGGGGTTCAGATACCGACCCATAGCCCCTTTTTATAATGGTTTCGAACGGGTTTCGTGACGTTTGACGCATTTTCGGCGAGTATGTCGCCGTAACGGTAACCAAAACCCAAAATATGTGTTCTCTCTCTCTCTCCGTGTTACCCTTCTCTCTCTTAATCTGGTTTTCTCTCCGTCCAGTTCAATCTTAATCCCTTTCTTCCCTCCGGCGTGGGTGTGTGTGTGAATATTTCTGGTGGCTGTGCGTGCGTATGTTTACGGTCAGCTCTGTGTGTGTATTGGTGTGTTTATTAATGGCCCCATATGCTTTCTCCCTTTTACTTTGATGTCGCGTGAAAAAAAATAGAAGATCCTCTATTGCTGCTGTGTTCGTCCCTCTTAGAAGAAGAAGATGGGTCCTCTTTTGTATGCCCTCTTTTTTTTGTTTTTACTGTGGGCCTCCCCTTTTTTCCTTGTTCTACTGTGTGTATATGTGTTCATAACGTGAGGGGAGGGGGGATGTCTAGGGGTGAGGTGGGGTAGTGGTTAGGATAAGGTTTGTTAGGATAAGATAATATAAGGAATTTAATATGTTAGGAATTTATTGAAATTCGTTATTTTTTGTATTTTTATGGGGGTATAATCACATGGGTGAGGGTGTATGATAACGTGAGGTGAAAAGTCGATGAATTGAGCTTCGGGAGAGACAAAATTAGGTGTCTACAACTTGAAGCTAATATATTTGATTAGATTGGATGCATTTGGTATTGATTTGAAAGGGTTAAGCTTCCAGTTGAGATTTTGTATTGCGCTTGGACTTGCGAATCTTCGTTTAAGGCAAGCTGAGATGTACCTTGAGTTTTTTTCAAAGTGTATAGGTGTTGTGTGCTTATTTATAGTATTTTGTATATCACTTGGGATTAGTGGTCCCACTTAGGTGAAAATGGAGAGCATCTCCATGAGTACCGGAGTCTTTGATGTATTATAATTAGATTATTGTCTTGATTAGTTGGTATTAATATTGTTAAATATCCTTAGAGTAGAATGTAGATAAATAAACTAGTGATTCTCGAATAATTCATATTGGATTGCCATTAGAGCTTGAATCTTGTTGGCGAACTTTATTGTGATGATTGTTGATTAATGTCTTGTTAGGGTATAATTAGGTTATTATCATCATTATTAATGAAATATTTGAGTTTTAGAGAATAATTAGAGTATGAATATACTTGTAATAGTTGATGAGACTTAATAAATAGACTAAGTTAGGTTTGGGTAGTCCTCCATTTATTATTATTGGGATTGTTGTTTATTTCGTGATGCCTGTGTAGGGCTTATGTGAACTTGATTATGGACTTGAGTAATTATTTATGTCATGTGTCCGAGTGGGGACTTATATGCATATTGCTTTTGAAATGAGAGGACATACTATTGTGATGCCCAAGTGGAAACTTAACTTGGTGGTCATTTTTGTGCATTAAATACCTTATTTACTATTGTGTCATTCAAGTGGGGGCTTGACTTGATGTTGTAGGTCTTATATGAGCATTTAATAGCATATTAATTACAGTGATACCCGAGTGAGGGGTTGGGAATGATAATTTTGATGACTATATGACTATTTATTCTGGTGGGGTCAAGTGAAAACTAATTTCATGAACTATTGATGTATTGAGCAGATTCTGAGCCCACTTATACATGTATTAAATAGATTTGAATCTTTGTACCAATTGATTGTGAACATTACATCATCATATCATGCATGCATATTTATGAGATATTGGTACCATGGACACATTCTAATTTTTAAAAGAAAATAAGATGCCTTATAAAATGCCTATACCGAGAGATGTGTCGATAAGGTTGATTTGAGACATTAGATTGAGATTATATGAGTATATAGATTGCAAACCTCCTAGAGGTCTAGACTAAAAGTTGCAAGCTTGATGGGTGTATACAGAAAGGATGACTTTTATCATTCATCATCAGCACTCTATTATATTACATCATTTATATTGCATTAACACTCCTTGGTATGATAGTATTTACTCTTATATTGTATTACCGTGATAGCACCTTGTTTGTGATATTGTATTTGAGCATTCATTTAACTTTATTACATTATTTTATTTTATCTTATATTGGTTGGGAGGTTAAGGTATTATGAGACGTGGAGTGTGACAGTGGCTTGATTGAGAAGATAGATGGGTAGCATCTTTTGGTAATATGGGATACACCCTTATATATGCTCACCCTTCTTGTCTTATCTCATATTACTGGTTAGTTGTAATTGACTGATCTTGATATATCGCATTGGTGAATTTTCTTCATAAATGACACCTATAATTTTTTAATACAAAATGAATAGTGTTGACTCACCTAGATTAATATATCTATGTTGTATCGATATACCTGTGGATCGTTATATTAGGTTATCGTGATAGAATGAAGTACTATATTTGGTGGGTTATTGGTTGTTTGAGATACACTGGATAGGTTGTGTGGTGGTTCTCACTGTCGCTTTGGATTAGGATAGGTTATCAACAATACTTGCTGAGTACAAGTGGTTTTGTACTCACCCTTATTTTTATTTCCTTATTCTTATTTTTTGCACCCTATGCAAGTATTAGATTGAGTAGTAGCTTGTAGATTATTTTTCTCCAGCATTGACATTGTGAAGATCGAGGTAGTGCTGGCGGACTCCAAGCTTAGACGGATCTTTCTTTAGTTATCTTATGCTTATCTGCATTTAAGATACTTTAGCTATTGCTATAATTCTATTTTTAGAGGCTTGTATTGATGACAACCAGATTTTGATGTATTTTTGAGACTTGAATCCCATATATACATAATAATGTTTTTTTTTGTTTTTTCA
This sequence comes from Capsicum pubescens, assembly GCA_030864215.1. Taxonomy (NCBI): domain Eukaryota; kingdom Viridiplantae; phylum Streptophyta; class Magnoliopsida; order Solanales; family Solanaceae; genus Capsicum; species Capsicum pubescens. The sequence goes on from CM061543.1 coordinate 21,879,467, forward strand.
ATTTTCATTTTTGAATCCCTTTAATTCTTGTTCCTCGGGTTAGTTTAGGCTTACTTTTCCAGAAGGTGTAACAAGTGTTATCACGTGTCTATTTTTAAATAGTGAAAAATTGATATCAGAGCCTTAGGTTCATTAGTCTCATTAGTACAAGCCAAGATGAGAAGAGTCTTGCGGATCGATACAAAGACGTTTATTATATATCTTCAAGAGGCTACACAACTTTTGGAGAAATCCAATTCTTTATTCTATTTCGTGCGTTATGACCTTAAATAACTCCAAAATTTCCTATTCACTCTCTCATATATGATGAGCATGCATTCTTTCTTAGTTAGAGTTACAGTGCTCGTGCCTTCGATGTATTATATGAGCAGAGGTTGGATTAGAATATCCAGACCAGC